>OY754327.1:135492607-136692607 GCA_963573305.1 Pyrrhosoma nymphula
GAATAATTTCTCCAGTTTAATTATTCACCAAATTTGGTGGAATGATGAAAAAAAATTCATTAATCGGTTGTGATGATTGCTTTAATGTTAAAAACGATGACGTCACATAACATCCATCAATCCATATGTTCTCCAGCTTTTGATTCCTAAAAACGAGTTTCCGGCGCTAAGATTTTGTTGCAATCTGGGAATATCCACTTAAATATTTTTAACCACATTTGGTCGTAGCACTTTAGTCAATGCCCAAATTTATTCTTTGAAAGGAGGATAATTACTGTCACGCAATTAATTTCATGGCATATTATAGAAATGATGTCCTTTTATTCAGTCTTGAGTCGCTAAATTTTCAGAAGGCATGATCACAAAGTTTGAACAAATGTTTTACAAACATAAGTATTAGAAAAATAGTTACATCGAATGGATTGTCAGGGATAGCCAAAACTATCATCTCCATGGGAAAATGATACAACTAGAAAACTGCCTCAGACATGAATATGTATTTTCAGCATAAGTTTGCAATTATAATTATCGGAATTAAAAAAATATGCTTTTTATGGGCACTTATATATTAAAATGAAACGCAAAGATTTCCGTACTCTTCAGTGCATACAAGCTTGGCCGTTTTCTTTTTACGAGTGTGTAGGTTGGCATCAAAATGACTGCTAGCAAGAAAGTTTCCTTGCACCTCGAATAACTCACCTACGGCTATTAATTTTGTTTCACTTGGATTCCCTTCATTGTGTATTCTTCTACTATCTCGCATGTGACTAAGAAGCTCGAGCCTAAATAACAACACAAACCGCTGGGTTATAAGATAAACTTCTCGGTTCTGGCATTATCGCCAGCATTTCTTTCCGTGGTGCCAGGACAATGGAGACCACAAGGACGCGGTGAGCGCTTCTCGGAGAGAAATTGGGAAATGCGATAATGCGGAAGGCTTCGGAAAAGATAGCCTGCGGGTGGGGGGGGGGGGGGAGGGGCGGTCTTCTGACGCTTTAGAGGTGCTTGGGGAGAAGGGAAACGGATCACTAGGCACGCCATCACTCATTGGGGAAGATCTGTGAAAAGTCTAGCCTTGCCGTTTCAAACCGTCGAGATTTTGTCGGGATAAGAAAGGGGGCGTGAGAGGGGAGGAGAGGTCGAGGAGCTAAGATGCTCGCTCGCGGGGTTCACCCGAAGGGATTATGGGAAGAGAGGGAGGGGCAAAAAGTGAAGGTTGGTGTTGAGCCCTTGGGCGGGGGAGGAGGCTGGAGGGAAGAAGGAGAAGTAGGAAGGGCGGTCGCTTTCAGCACAGGTGGTTAGTTCGTGTAAACGGTGGCGCTCCAATTTTCTTGGCCGCGGGGCACTACCCTACCCTTGGGCGTGTTTGCTCACGAATTTACGGCCTCGCTAGCGCGTCTCTTGTAAGGGTCCGCCGTGCACAAGATGTTTACGGGGTTCGGGGTGGTTAAAAGGGTCTGTTGATGGCGTGGCTGTGGAGATTTGACTGGGGAGCTCACCTTTGAGTATTTTACGTCTAGGAATGCGCAGGTCCCCCTTCCCACCTCCCCGCTCTGTTCGCGGAAGTCGAGTCATGTTACGGGCAAAAAAATGCTTTCTCTCTCATTTGATATTTTATTTCTCTCAATGTGGGAGGGGGACATTTTTTTGACACCAAAAAATTGTAATTTCCACAATTTTTCGTGGAAATTACTCGCAGCATTTGTTTCAAGTTATCACACCACAACTATCTCCATAGTCCCTAATAAAAGACATTTTATTAACTATTTAGAAAAAATATACATATGCCTTTCTACATATGATGCATGCAAGTTATGGACTCTTTTAATGCCCTTAGAGGAAGAATTTTTTCATAAATAATATTTGAAAAGTTTTAACTTATGTGTATGAATATCTAGGCAGCGTGCTTACAACATTGAAAATTTGCTCCTCAATGAATATTGTTCCAATTATTTTTCTTCAATCAGTCTATCAAGTGCTATTAATTATTAGATGTGTAATTTACTTCAATGGTTGCATTGATTTGCTGATTGATTTGCTGTGCATAGATGATTTATACATTTGAAAAGCTGGAGCACGTTTTATTTATAATTCAATTTTATTTTTCTCCGCACTAGAGAATCATTTTTCGCGTAAAACAATATTTTCCTCACATTGAATTGAATCATACATTTTAATCGTTCGTTTATTTCAAGTCGCTCATTAATAGGAGCCTCCCGCGCGAGGCAGGTAGACACTCGTACCTGTGGGTTAAAGGACAACACGAATCGCCGCGGGGATTAGTCACTCTATATCTTCTTCTTGGCCGTTGCGGGGGGAAGTCTCTTGACCGCCCCGCTTCGAAAGCGCGGGGTGGTCCCTCGGTGGTGGCAGAGAGCGGCGATCGCCGTTACAGCCACGCGATCGGCCTCCGGGGAAGGCGATGTTTTTTTATCCATTCTCTCCTTTTGGTTTGTAGACGCGTGGACTTAATGTACAATTAGCGAATGCCCGCCGCATAAATTAGTTGCCCGGCTGCCTCGCGAAGCTCAGTCTTAAAATCAGTTTAGGTCTCCTGAGAATAGTGCTGGGACCACGAAATATGGGTAGTTTATGGAGTCGTAAACGTGATTTATGTATTGCGAAATTATACTGTTCAACTCGTCCATTCAAACCATTAAAGTCACCGACAGACGTTTCATGGTTCTTCATGATATTTAACGTTATTCATTAATTGGCTTTTAATTAATGTGAAATGAAAATCCAACGATATTTATTGTCAAATAACCATTCCTTGTTATCACAATCAGAGCTTGTAATAAATAGAATACGTTTACCATGACTGAATCGGTCTAAATCAAATATTATTCATAATTCCTTTTTGCTTTCACATTATAGTGATTAATAATAATTTACGCAGATTGCAGATAATTGTTTTTATAATTCAAAATTTTGAATTTTTATGGTGATTCAATCGTTACCTTTTCTGCTGTGATCACCGAGTTGAAAGTTTTGCACGTATTATTCCCTGTCCGCATATTTCCATGTGCCCATGAGAGGGAGTCTTATTCGGCAAATCCGCTCCCAAAATTCAATAATCTTTAATTTTCCTCACTTAACGGTAAATATGACAAAGGGTAGTTAAATTGAGCACCGACCAGCATCCCTGACAATAATACGCCATTATGAGCCGATAAAATACTCATTTTATAGCCCATTTTGTGCCATAAACCAAACATTTTTTAGGGTTCATTTCTATCCTGAGGCAAGGGCCATCCTTTGCTCCGGTTTATTCCATGTTTTTTATGCAGTTTTAACTTTTTTAGCCATTAATTTTTGAAAATGAAATATATTCTTCGTCCGGAACATGCCATTTTTTTAAAAATACTCGATTTCACTAAAAGTTTTCTTTTTTTAAGAACTTTCTTTATTTCCTACATTATATCGCCTTCCTCTCTCCATATCTTTGGTTCACTACTTCACTGTCCTTAGGAATTTTCAGCAAAACGTCTCTCGTTCACCGTCGTGTTTCCAACTTTATTTCCCCGTGGTTAGGAAATAATGGGCAGGAAGTGGGTCCATGAAACGTTTTTCACGGCACCAGCAATCCGCTCTCTTCGTGTCCTGGAATCGCCTAAGGGGAGGGGGAAGGAGAGAGCATAAAATATTTTAATTACACCAGCGGAGCTGTAAGCCAACCGGGATAGTCCGTGAGAGTAATGAGCATGCTAGATAACTGTAAACTTCAACTCCTGCCCAAGTGAGGGCACATATGTTGTGGGGTAGACATGTTTGAAAACTCGCTGTGCAAAACGACTTCCGCCAATACTAAGAAATCACGGCGCCGCAAGCACTTAGTTCTCATCCCTAGGGTAAGATCTATTTAGCGCGTAAATACAAAGCGTTGAGTCTTACTCTCCTGCGAGCAGTCTTGAATCTTAATCCCGAGAGTCTAAGCTCCATTATTACCGTCGAAAACTATTATAAATTAGGACAGTCGGTGATCTGAGGGTCGTCGGGTTGTTTTTTTATGGATGGATGGGGTTTAGGGGATCTCAAATTATTCAAATTTAATTCAGAACCGTGGGTGCAAACACGCGAGAAATTCATCGGATAGAGTAATTATTTCAATCATTAGGTCGCTTTGACCGCATACCACCGCGGTCGTTCGGGAAGGCCCTCAAGCGACAGGGGACAGGTTGTAATTCACTCCGCGGAGCGGTGGAGAAAATCCACACAACATGGTTCTCTCCACTACTCGTTCCCGAACGAGCGCTCGAGTGACATACTTTAAATATCCTGTTCTCCACCTCGGGCACATCCCTCTTCGTCCTTCCTTGCCTTCCATGCCCTCCGCCCACGACAACCGCTCTCAGCGCCCCGCAGAAGGGGAAGAGTCCGAAACACTGCTCCGAACGACGTTTAACAATTAAAAGGATCGGTGCAACATGCGATTCCCTTGTTCGACGGACGCGGTGCGTGAGGGGGAGGGCACAGACCGACGCCGGTACACACAACACCTCTCGCCGGCGGCGGTGTCGGCGGCCAAGTGATCGAGGTTGTACGTACCCACCGGGGATGTGGGGGGGGGGGGGAGAGTGTGGGGGATGGGATAAGACACAGAGGGTCATTTCTCGGGTTCAGTTCCTTCGTAAATTGCCGGCAAAAGTGGAGAAGCGGCGAGGGAGAGAGAGGAGGCGTGTGAGGAAGAACAACTGAACGCATGGAGTGCGGGAGGGAACGATGAGAATGGGAAAGGTGGAGAATGAGTATGGCTTTGGTGTATTTATGGACTCCATCGAATGTGATAGGCGTTGCTGCGAAGATTTTCGGTGACTTTTCATTCAAATCATACTTTGACCACGAGGAAGTATATAATAATAATGGATTTGAGGGTATGGATGAAAAGCGAACATATTAAGGTATTAGGACATGACAATCAATGGGAATCCAATTCTGATAAAAAATAAATGAGACTTTCTAAAAAAAAAAAATTGATATCGCTTCATATGGTATGTAGCCAGTGGAATGAAGTCATTTCTATCTACGAGAATCACTAATAATATTTGATGTAACTCCCATTGAATATAATTGGTACGAAGTTTTCCGTGGGGTTTGATTATTGGAGCAGCTAATTGATTTCAACTATTAATCTTCCGTTATGGAATATTTGGAGTTTTTTAGTTCGTTTTTAATACAAATACGAAGATTTTATTTTTAAAGATAGTAAAGAAATGATATTTTATTTAAAATTTTAAGGGTAATACTTTTTTGGTTCAATTCCTCACACGCAATAAATGTAATGCATTTCTTGCTATAAAATCAACACCTTGGTTTGGCGTACGGGAGTTAAACGTCTTATTTTTTCGAGAGTTCAGAAATGCTGGATGAGGGTTAATTACCCCATTTAACCGCCCCTCCTCCTTTGAATCCGCCCCGTTCGGAGGAAGAAGGGAGAAGGAAGCAAACAAGGAGTTACGGCGTTGGTAGAAGGTGCGGGAGGTTGGGTGGAGGAGAGGGGAGGGGAAGGGTAGGTAGAGGAACTCTCCGCTGGTCACTCAGCCACCGCGACGGAGGACAATGGGAGTGCCCGAAATGTTAGTGCGCGCTGAAAAACAAGGATCCGGAGGTCCTCCCCGTCCTCAAGCACTCCTCCCACTTCCGTCCTACGCTTCCTCCGTCCACCCCTCCACCCATCCCACTCCATCCCCGCTCTCACAATGTGTAGCAAAACTTGGTGGCACTCGCCAGTGGAGAATTAGAGGCCACTGAGGGTGAATCAATTAATAAGCGAGCAAAAGTACAGAAGGACTCCCCAAAGGCACCTCTGGAGGAACACTTTGCACCTTACCACTCTCCCACCTCTCCTGTATGCTTTCCTCTCCTTGGCGTCATGCTCTCCATAAGCAAGTGCCACCAAGTTTGTCTAAACCTTTACCCTTCCATCTAGATCCCTAACCCCAACCCCACCTTCGCCATTGCCTCTCCCGCCCATCTTTTCTCACCTCTCCTCCCCCTCTCCACCTCCGCCTCCACCCACTACCATCCTGCGTCTCCCTTACTCCACCGTTGAGGTGCTGGCTGGTATTTATTTTCCGGAGACTTAATTGGCACTTTCTAGTCCACCTACAGTTCACACCACTATATTTCTTCTCCACCTCCTCGCAGCGATATAACTTTCTCATGTGTTTGGGCTCGATCCCTCCGTGGACTCTTCGCAGAGACTAGATAATTCGATAATAAAAATAAAAAAGGACTCGGAGCATTAAAGTATCCACCCCCTTCTCGGCAAAGAATATAATTAGAGCTCCCGACGTGGAAGGGGAGAAGAGACTAAAAACCTTGACTTGGAATCAGGTGTTCTTTCTCGGCCGAGGAATATGTTTATTTTGTGAAATATGTAGATGCGCCTCGCTGGATACGTCCATAATTGGAAATGTGTTTAGTTTGTTATAATCGATGGGCATATCCGCGAAAATTTAGATGAATGATTTTGTAGCAATGAATGATTCCGATGCATCTTTGTACGATTCGTACTTTCCTCATTGGAACAACTGATATTTTTGAACGTGGTAGATACTAGCCCCTAGAGCAGATCAACGTAAGTTTTTTATAGTTTGGTATGTGTTATTTACTTGTTCAGTACATTTCGCGATTTCTCTCCCATGGAAAGTTTTATTTCTGACTGCAGAAATGGAAAAGACAGAAATGCATCAGGCGAAACATACAATTTTATCATGAAGATATCTCATCAACATTCACATTTCTCATATTACTTTTAAAAGTTCTTTTTTATGATCCTTCTATTGAAAGGGCCACACCCTTGTTTTTTCGCGAGCGTCGCTAGCATTCAGGCAGAGGCTGGGACCCATTCGTTCGCATCACAACCTCCAAAACTGTTCCTGTGAAAATGCCCGCATTCCTTTCCGCCCTTGAGCTTGAAGGCAAATTCTGTACGAAAATCCGGTGCTCTCATGCGTTCATATGTGCACGATGACACAATCACTTCTGTCCGACTGTAATGCACTCCAGCTTGTACTCGGAAAAAAACGAAGAAGGAAAATAGTCCGGTAACAATGCGGCTTTAACTCATTTCCTTACTTCGTGCGATGGGCTGTTACTCTTTCCCTTCGTCCTTCTTTCTCCTTCCCGTGATCGAGTCCCTTCACTGGGAGGAGAGTGTGTTACGCCCCCTTCGAAGGGAAGAAACCCTTTAGCCTTAATCCTACCCTCCCACGTCCCGCTAGAAAGTAGGGATGGGAGCTATGCATAGATAAACCGGTCTGGCCGGTATATTTTCCGAAATGTAGTTGTATTGGTGTAATTGTAAGCCTAAATACCGGTGAAACTGGTATTATTTTTTCAACACCAATTACATACACATTTTTATATCCTTAAATATTTTTTTAATTTGGAAAAATGACATAAAAAATCTATTTGGGGCTAAGGAAAATTAATTAAATCCGCTGATTTCGTTAAAACTGCATCTGAGAGCTTTTTATGGTCCTATTACTGTAATAATACACGCCGAATGGCAGACAAAATCGTCAGTACAACTCAAAATGCGACGGTAATTTAAAAATGTTGACCGATACATGGGGATATTTGTGAGATTATACCTCTCGGAAAATCGGTTTATTTTAAATTCACCAGTTACAAATGTATCGGTATGATTCTGTGTACCTCCCATCCCACCTCAGGAGATTATTTGAAACTCACCTGCAGCATCCAGCAAGCTCCTCACGCCTAAGCCGCTCTGCAGCCCGCCCTCTTTCCCCCTCCCCCTTGATATCCAGGTATCCCACATCTGCTATCCTACCGGCAATCACGCGAGAATCCTCGTGCCTGCTTCTGGAGAGACCCACCCCCTCTAAAGATTCCTTGCCTCTACCTCGACTTCCCGAACCCACTGAGATCCCCATATATCTCTTCCCCCTCTCCCCAAGCATCCCTGCCTCAACCCTCAGCCCATCCTACGCGACCTTATCACGAAATCTTTCCCCTTATCCATCCCTTCACTCACCCTCATATGTTCCCCGGAGTCTCCTCCCATTATTTCTCTCCTCCCGCTCCTCCTCTGCCTCTCTCTTTTGGTCCAGCCAGACCCGCGCATCATCATCGTCATCACCATCCTTCCTTTCTTTCTACCCCTTCCTCTTCTTTTTTCCTATCCGAATTTCTATCTTCCCATACCTCCTGTCTGTTTCTGCCATCCCACTCCTCCTGGGTCTCCTTTCCCCCCACTTGAACGTTGCTTTGCATCCAATTTAAACCGAGCGCGCCTTCCTCCTCCTCGCTCTTTCCCGTGTGGTTCCTCTTTTAACCTTCCAGCATGTCCCAATGGACTCCCCTCCGAGCGAGCTAGCCGATTCCCTTCTGTTTCGCTCTCCACTTGCGGTAAAATGCTCGCGTGCGTGAAATCGTTTATCTCATCTGGTTGACTACTCTCCCGAATGGCTCTTTTTCATTTTGATTCCTCATCTCCTACACTCTCCTACTCCCCTCTCTCTCTCGACTTGTTCCTTTCTTCGCGTTACTCCTTCCTACTCTCCTTCTCCCCACCCGCGCCACTCGCTTCACGGAGTATGATGATAATGGAAGCTTAATGCTCCTTTGTTGCGCAATATTTACGTTCAGGTAAACCAGTTATCGGGACACGACCATCGCCTTCCTAAGCCGAGCGCTTTTGAAGGTGTTCGATAACACTTTCGCTTCCAACTCCTCAGATGAGCGTCCTAAAGCCTCCGACCCTGAAAAGCTTTATGCTTCATTG
This sequence comes from Pyrrhosoma nymphula, assembly GCA_963573305.1. Lineage (NCBI taxonomy): Eukaryota > Metazoa > Arthropoda > Insecta > Odonata > Coenagrionidae > Pyrrhosoma > Pyrrhosoma nymphula. The sequence goes on from OY754327.1 coordinate 135,501,360, forward strand.
TTGTTGTCCCGAGCATCCCTCCTCCTGCGCCTTTTCCCTTCTTATCCCATCCTCGATCCCATATCCTGGATGCTTCTCTCTTGCTTCTCATATTTGCACCACTCTCCACATCTTGCTTCCTCAACCGCCCTACCATTACAATGGTGTTTTTAAATTAGGTGCTCCTGATTCCCTATATTTCTTGTGTCGCTCCTGCCCCCTACTCTCCTTTATAGCCTTCCCCTTGCATTGGATAATTCAAGCCGTACACCAAGGAAGCTTAAAGAAATGGGGAAAGAAGAAATTTTTAGGGAATATTGAGCCAACCACTATGACAAAAGCGCATCAATTATTACCTATGCGATGACCTAACATTTTTAACCTCACGAGGTGAACCTAATCACTGTCTTCATTAAGGCATTAAAATAATTGTGCTGTTCTTATCTATTAATAAATTAAAATTACTATTTTTTGCACTTTGTGGGTCTTCTGTCGTATCATTTCCATAATTTAATTAAAACTTTCTTAAGTTCCCAAAAATACGTGTCGTCCTCATACCGTACTTCTATCTTTGATTTTAATATGTGAGATGTTCTACCTCCCATCTCAAATTCTATTCCTCCACACTCTCTCAGCTTCTCCTTTTAGCTTTCCTAATTGTCTCGCTCCGTTTGCCATGGGAAGAAACCAACCCTCCCGCTTATATTAATATCGACTCACTCGACAATCAACCGAATTATCTCTTCAAAATTTGCCTTTTTCCGCCATCTCCCGGAATTTTCCACGCCTCTCCCATTCTCTTTCCATGTTTTTTTTCTCAGGCCCTCCTTTCTTCCTCCTCCCTCTCGGATAATCACACCTCCATCCTCATTGTTTTTTTTATCTTTTACCCCTCGATGTTTTATACTCAACCGCACCCACTCGGAAGACTTTGCGGTAAAAGGAGGAAGCGCTTATTTTCACCCAACGTGCCTATCTTTCTTTTCCCCCTTTCTCTCGAATGCCGTCTCAAAAGTTTCCTCCCCCAACTGAGCTTCTTCTCCCCATTATCCTATCACTTCCCGGTTCCCTTTCCTCCAAAGTTATGCGCTTCGTTTGTGCACCCCACCCTGGGGGAGTGCGGGGATCGGGGCCGTGACACCGGGTGGATTCCGATATCATCCCAACCGCCCACTTTCTTCCATCCAGGCCCCCCTAAACGCCTCCTCCTCAAAGCTTTTGTGTGGCTGCCCGTGTCCCCTTCTCTTATCAAGTGCATCAGCATCGTTCTTGTACTTTTCCCTTTCTCTCTCTATCCCTTTAACTCTTGAGAGAATCCACCAGCCTCGAAGAAGGGGCCGCTTAGAGGGGGCAAACTGTTTCCATTGTTCTTCGGCTGCATACCCTTCTCTCCCTATGTATCTCCCCATCCTCCGGTAACCCTTTCGTTGATAGCTCCCACGTTGCTTGCTTGCTCACCCATCCCGGGCCAAACGGTTAAAAGGGGACCCGAACTAACCCCTGGGTCTGCTGGTCCTCCCAATCGCCCGCCCGCCCTCCTGACCGCATGAATCCCCGAAATGTGTTTGATCGATGGTGTTATTGTGAAGGTGATTGATGCCCGCTGAGGGTTTGTTCTCCCGGCCGGCACGCACTCACATCACTGCCCACATCGCTGTATCTTGATGCCCCTACCCTCGACTCTCTCTCCTTGTTTCTCTCCTCCCTTTTTCCGCTTCTTCTTCTCCCATTCCAAGTGCCATTCCGATGATACAGCGCTAGGGAGAGGGAGTTCTTCGTGTTGCTTCGGCTCGACCGCGTTCGAGCGAGCGAGGCGATATTCGATGGCCTTAATAACGTTCTCGGCGGGAGAGGAGAGGTGAAGAGTAATTGATTGCTCTTAATGTGACACGGAATCGCAATTTAGATGCATTAATGCTCGATTTACGGAAGTGATAAAGTTTGCTACTAGATAAGTGAGTGGTATTTCAGCCGTGCCTTCAGTTGAGCCTCCCTACTCTGTTCGAGAGAATATAATGATGAGTGCCTGTCCAACGTATTTATAATGGCTGATGCATCATGGCTTGAACATATGAATGCTCTCTTGTCGGCATATTGCATGTTATTTGGTGCCTAGTTGGTTACATCTCTAAGTCTGGGTTTTACCATCAGTTATTTCCTCTCAGGCGTCGTAATTAGCAGCCAATTAAAGAGTTGGAGCAAGCTTTTTGTTTAATATTAAAACGCGCTCCAAAAGGAAAAGAATAAGTGTGAACACATTTCAGCTTTTCCTAATGATAAAAGCTTAATTTTTTTACTTAAGAAGTGAAGGAATTTTAAGAGCTTTCGTTTCAATAGAAGCACTACTCTTATTGATTAGCTATGGAATGAAGACCAATTATATTCAGTTCTGAAACGTCAGCTTCTGATCTGAAATGCGCAAACAACGGGCAAGAGGTCGTTACAACTTCAACATTCACATTATTTATTCGCTATCCTCGGAGGTACAAGCTATTATCGTTTAGTTACTCGCGCAAAAATCCATCGGCACACTGTAATTTTCCCCTAACTTTTGCAGTCGCCCTTCCTCGGCTTATTATTTTTTCGGAGAAAGTCGTCTTATCCCAATTTTCCTCCGCGGTGTGTTTTCCCCCTACTACTGTGTTTCTTTCGCGCCCCCTCCCACTACTCTCCCCTTACTCTTCCCACCCGTTTTAAATGGCCTCTCTCTCACTATCTCCTCTTTCTCTCTCCACCAGGACGACCTCCGCCTCGATGAGCGGCTCCGTGGGCGGGGCTTTGATGACGTCGGCGCCACACGGCAAGCAGTCGGCCAATGGGCTCTCACCCGGTGGGCAGGGCCTTGGCTCCTCCTCCACCCCCGACCTCCTCCACCCCCCGCCCTCCATCGTGCCCGTCTCCATCCACCAGTCCTCCGCCACCTCCGCCTCCTCGCCCTCACCCGCCTCCCCGCACCACCACCAGCACCACATCGTGCACCACGGACACCACCACCAGCACCAACAGCAGCACCAGCAGCATCACCAACAGCAACAGCAGCTCCACCACGCACCCGACTTGGGCATCTTCCTCTCGGCGAACGAGGACAGCGACAACTTTGGCGGGCAGGGAGGTGGCGGAACCGACGGCGAGCACCTTCACCCCACGCAGCAGCAGCACCACGGCGGAGGTCACCAGTACGGTGGCAACGGATCGTCACCCAGCCACCACTTCTCGCCGCACCTACACCAGGGTGGTGGCGGAGGGGGCGGACAGAGCCCCCAGCACCACCACCTGCAGCACCACCATCCGCACCTCCACTCGACGCACCACTACCTCTCCGTCAAGAGGGAGCCGGAGGACCTTAGCCAGCCCGTTTCCCTGGCCAGAGCCTCCAAGGGTGGTGACGGACGGGTCGGCACCCCGTCTCCGCTACTGGAACAGCAGACATCCGGGGGCGGCGGGGGTTCAGTTCACGCCCTCAAGGAGCGGGCCAAGGCCGCGGCGGCCGCGGCGGGCATTAGCATCGTGGTGAACGGTGGCGGTGCTTCCTCCCCCGGCTGCGTCAAGGAGGAACCCAACGGCGTGGGCAACAATCGTCCCTGTTCTGCCTCCTCGGCGGCCTCCTCCGTCTTAGTGGACCCGTCCTCCGAGTTGGTCGTCGTGACGGCCGACGGCCTCAAGGGCGGTGTGGTCATGTCCGGGGGCGGAGGGGGCGTGGTGGTGTCCGCCCCTCCGAAGGGGGGTTCCACTTCTAACCCCTCGACGCCCTCCTCGTCCTCCAGTCCCGGCGCCCCCTCTGCCCCCTCGTACTCCATCTTCGCCAACATCGGCTCGGGGCACCACCAACAAGCGCACCAGACGCACCAACAGCAACACCAGCAGCAGCACCAGCAATTCGTCGACCATGTGTCCACGGCCCCGCACCAGTACGGACTGGTGCCGGCGTCCCAAGGGTACTCCCTGGCGACAGGTGCTGGTACCAACGGTGCGGGGAACAACGTAGTCTCTAACCTCCGCACCACTTCCTCGTCATCTTCATCCTCCACGTCGTCTTCGGCGTCCTCGACGCCAGCCGCCACCACGGCCTACTCACTCGTGGCTGCAGATCCGTACTACAGAGACTATTTCGGGGATCAGTACCAAGTGAGGCAGCAGGTTCAGTACGCGGACAGCCCCGAGGGTGGCGGTGCGCCAGCCGCGTCCTTTGTGGAGCGGTACGTGAGGCAGGGGAGCGTGGCTTACAAGAGCGGGCCGACGGCGAACCCTGCGGCACCCTCTGGAGGCGTCGGCCTGACGGTCGACCTCCCGTCTCCCGACAGCGGAATCGGCGCGGACGCCATCACGCCGAGGGACCAGACGACCATTCAGCAGGTGAGCGCTCTTTTTCGGATGTTAACTCCGCGACTCGGTGGGAAGCCGAATATTTATCACTTCGGCCCGTTCGTTTCGCTTCCTCTCCCATTTCTCAATTCTCCCGCCTAATTTACATGATAACGTCATGGCCGTGCTACTGTGCTCAGCTTTCACGCTCTATCATTAATGCGTTCAAAATCATCAACCCATAGTCTTTATGCTCAAATACAGGAACCATATGGCGCATTCATAATGCGTAGCATGGTTTGACAAGGGCTGGAAACCTGTTTTCCAACCTCGAAAAATATTATCTAGCTATACACACTCGAGCTTTTAAATGGAAGTGACTATTCTTCTTAAAATTTAAAAACTACCTCTGCATTATTTATTCGAGTTTTAGCTATATATTTTCAAACTGAGAGCTTATTTATTAGGTAACATATGGGTGATAATGGCTGACAGTTTCCATAGGAACCGTTACCAACATTCATTTTAAGTTAAAAAATAATCGCCATTTGTAGTCATTACCATCCATAATTAATGTTGAAACATGAAAGAGCTTCCTTTGAATAAGCTGTCGTAAAATATGTATACCAAGTCAAGATCTTCCAATTTTCCATCTGAGATGATTTGTTGGACAGTGGTTGCATCAACATATATTTCAATGCTTAGATAAAATTATAAGCCAATGTAATATGAAAGTCTTCATTGCTACTTCCTCTAAAATATTTTTATTCCCTTCATCTTCTGGCTTCTTGAATATTATTTTTACTCTTTCCCTTTTTACTTTGAATCCGTGTTACTTCCTCTTGAAAAAAGCAAAACAAATCCAAAACCAGCCAAATTACTAGCAGCACCAATAATTACGACATGCGACGACTGTGATGTCAATGGAATGAAAAATACGCAAGGAAAGGGCGAGTGATAGTGATTTCAACCAAAGGCTTCACATTTTGTTCGCCTGCCATTCGATATCTTAACCGATTTCCTGCCCCCCACTTTATTTCTGTGTCACTTGCTCACAGTGCACCAGGGCACCCCGTGCCATCTACCTATCCTACACCCCTATTCTCATCCTTTATTCTACCATACCCGTCCCCCTTGATTCCTCTATCGACTACGTCCACCCCCCCCCCCCACCCTCCTCCATTCCTTCCGCTTCAAACGCTATGCGACCGTCTTTTTTTTACGACCACCTCCAAATGGTAGCAATAGCAGCGGGAGTAATGAAACGGGAATGTGGGTAGTAAATCACCCGTCGTAATATCCCGGCTACTGGCATGGGCAGTAATGATCCATCCCGGGTGCTCATTAACACGTCAGGGTTTATTTGCAACCCCTCTAAGGATTTCGCCAACCGCCGCTCGCGGGATCGTTAAAAAATGATTTCCGTTTGCGGTCCGAGAGGCCTTAACGAACGAACGAGGTTGATGGCTCTCTTCCTCGGAGAGTGCTTTGAGCCACTTGCGACAGTGACACGAGCTCGCATTCCGCGTTCATTATCATAAATATGTAACAGTCATAACGGTGCAATTGTGTTAGTACGTCACTAGAGGAATTATTTGCCCAATTTGCATAAATTGAAAATTCCATGCCGCAGTTAACTTTATTCAAGTAATTATCACTTTTTAAGTTTGCGTACATTTGTGCCATTAATATTTAGGACTACAGTAATCTCAAGCATGCATTCTGAATGGGGAAACAGAATTTAATTGGGCCATGCAGTTATAATTTTCTTGGGATTCAATAATTAGTGCATATAAGTACAAAAATTATTATTATAGGTGTAAAAGTATTTCTAACATGGCTTTTGCTGACTGGAGAATTGATACATATAACGTATTTCAGAATGGGCTGAGTTTCAAGCATCATAATTAATTTAAAAAAATAGTAGTTCTCAGCATAGCCATTTTGATCTGCCATATATAGTATGTACCTAAGTATATTAGCCACAGTCATGGGTTATTTATATATTTGCATTATGTTGCTACCGCTTGAAGTTCAGGACTTGCATCTCTTGAAGTTAACATAATTTATATATATCAAGCAATGGTCGAGCTAAAACCACGTCAAAAACAAATATTAGATATTGTATAAAGAAATTGATGTGCTCTGAAAACATTTAATGTATAGTAATTTATAAAGTAACTGAGGTTTATATCTCCAGATTTATTTTACTTTTTATGTTAAATAGGTGAAAATACATCGTGATACTAAATTATTTCATTACCTTTGTATTAGAAAGTTTCCTTATACTAAAATGAAAATTATTAACATGTTCTCACTGACGCTTAGTTTACCACTCTTGGTATAAATAGCTCCAAACCTTCCATGAAACTCTGAATATGATTTCACTGCCAATGGGATTAGGCCTTGAAGTTTATGCGGACAGTGTAATGTGGAGCAGTCCCTTTCATCCATGCCTTTCGTTTAACAACTTAATGCCATGACTTAAGCCTTGCACCGGGTCCATTGCGACGGCGACAGATATGGTTATGGAGCAGCCTGCGGTGGTGTTGTGTCGGCACCCAGGTGAGGCGGGTGTGGGAGTTGTGAGGGCATAATAAGCCTAAGGATTGAGGCGGAGGGGAGCAATGAGCGAGGGGTGAGAGGTGCATTGGCTGCGCGGCGTCCGGTGGCGGGAACAGTGTGCGCGCTCACACGGAAGGCGGCCGCAGTGCAAACAAAAGCGAAGCGTGGCGTGGTGGCGTTGAGAGCATTAAAGGGGAGGAGGGGTTGGAGAAGAAATTGAAGGTGCTTTAGCGCACGTCCTCTCGCCCTCGCGCCGTTTAGTGCTTTATTATTGAAAGCCGATTATGACGTTTACGGCTTCTCCGTGGAAATGAGACATTTAAAGCGCGCGCGGCCACGCCTCCTTTGGTTTTCTCGAAGCCCGGTGCCCGGAGACTCGTTAAAAGGCGCTCTCACACACAGACACAATCGGGTCGTTAACGAGAGAAACTCTCTCTCTCACTCCCTTTTTGCCATTTGTTCCCCTCTCGCTTCCTTTGATCTTTTCTCGTTCATTCCGGGTCACACTTTTCGGCTGAACTCTCGGGCTATGTCCTCATGGCTAGAAGATGCATTTGAAGTTGCCTACCGAATGAGCAGTTACTGAAAGCAGTCTCTGTAATACCCACTACTATTGAAGATATTTGAGTGAGAATGTGGACTAAGTGAAGACTTGTCTACCCTCTCTAAATATTATAGTCGCAAAGGGACCACGCTATTGCATAAATGAAAATCTTTGTGATGTTAAAGGGGCGATTCCAATGTTCTAAACCAAAAATGAATATAAACAATTTATCTGGTTGGATAAGCTTACGAGGTGCCAGCACTTGCTCTTGACGATCACAAAATCTATTCCCAAATAACATTTCCTACTACTGGCTACGCGTAACCAGAATGCCTAGAAACTATGGGTATAAAAATCATCCTTTTACCTTCCTCGGCTTAAAAATGTATGAAGGCAGTGTCTTTTGAACAGCTAGTTTCATTAATAATGCCTAGGGAAGCATTTTTAATTACTATTCTATGAGGGCATATCGTCATGGTCTCATGCATAGTCCAATATTGACTTGAGAGAAGACTCGGACACGTGGTCATAAGAGAATAGTAGGTTAATCATGTAATTTTGATTGTAATAGTGGAATTGGTGGCGTTCAATTGGACATATTTCACTAAAATGTATCATTTAAGAATTTGCCTGTATGCACATATCCAGGACAATAGCACATCCCCGCTGTCTACTTATAGTTTTGAATACCTATTATAGTGTAGAATTGTAATTCTTTCCAAAGGAATGCCTACCGAAGTTTTAGCCTGTCATTGGATCGTCACTTTTTAGCACTTGCAACAACGTTTTGTCCCAGGCTTATGGTGAAGTTCATCGTTACGTAATTCACCCCCCTCGCGAACCGCAAATTTCGACGTAATCGAAGCACCGCAGAGACTCAGGTCTATTCATGCAACCGGCTATCCCCAGACATTTTTTGCTAATCTTCCGTGAGCTCCATAAACTTTTCGAATCTATTGAACGTCTTGGCTTCCGATCAAAACCCCGTGAAACCATACGGAGGGTAATTGCCACTTTCCGTCAATTTTGCACGCCACATGCCGCCATCAAAGGAACTAATAAGGTCGTCCGCGGCAATAATGGTGCATTTAATATCAGCTATTCTTGGTGTAGGTCTTCTGAAACGAAGTACGCTTCGTTTTTTTATTCTCTCTCCGTCCATCGATTCGTTTTTGCTTTCCCCGCAAACTTCGGAACTATTATCTTCCTTGCTTCACTCTCAATAATACGACTCGTAACTTTCCTTCCTGGAGCTTCATGCACCACTGCCTCCCTGCTCTACCCAATGTGGCATTGTTTAAAAGTAAACGTAACGAGCTATGATCGACGACACTCGTCATAAAATGGACTGAGGAGAAAATGTGTTACATTTAATGCTCACAACATCATATTCTTCATCAACATTGCATTCGACTATTAAAACATAATGGATTGTTTTATGTATTCATCTCTCGTGTTTCTTCGATGTAATAGCTCATATGATTGAACTCTGGAGAGAAAGCACTGTCAAGCACTGTGTTTAAGGATTTTATTCACATGTGACACAAGTGAATTAGCAAAATAGCTCCGTACCGCCTCTAGGAAAGACATTCATTCATGAATTTTAGTTTCACTGAGGTATGTGTCGTGAAAAGGCAGCTACTATGAATACATTTGCTATCATAGAGAAAATAAAACAATATTTTGGTGCAATTGGTGCACTTTTATGAATTTTATCGAAATTTCAAATGATTTAATAAATAAAGTTGTCATTTTCTTTGTGATGGATTACTTGCTCAAAATAGAGCCTGAAACCGTTTCCTCAGCAAATTAGCCGTTTCGAGTTTTTCTAAAGGAGAGGAAACGGATAATTACGTTGATAATTTCCAAAAATGAAAATATAAGTAAAAGTGAAGTAGCTGTTTCATTGATAACGTGTACTTTTATCTCTCCCAGCGACCCCCGTCTACCTTTTTCAAAGCCTTAAAACTCAAGGACCCTCAAGTCCACCCTTTGCAATGGAAGGTCATTTTCAAAGGACACGAAAAGCCAATCGGAAGAATTGTATTTTCTAAGGCTAAGCCATTTATCGTTTCCGGTGCCCATTGGCCACTCCGTCCGCGATAACATTCTTCGGTAAAAGACCCGGAGAGAGTGTTTTCAGCTGTGGGTGGAACGCACCCCCGAACGAAAACACAAATTAGTCCTCCTTTGTCACTTTTTAACGTCACCGCGTGGACATGGGTGACGTTTTAATCTCCCCGAGTCCTCTCCGTCTTCGGGCAATCCCGCCCGCGTTATCTCTCCTCTCTAATATTACTTTTGAAGGTGGGTGGGGGGGAACATTCCCCGCCCGACACCGGCCATTGCCATGTAATTCCGAGTAGATTCCGAGGCCGCGGGAGCACTTTCCGCTGCAGTTCGCGGTGACTGCCTATCGACCGCAGGTGGCCACGCTTAATAGCCACTAAATTAACATGGACCCGTGGCGCATAGCCGCATGGCGACCGCAATTTACTCACAAATAGATCCGGAAAAGGAATCCTATGCGTCATCGAAAGCCATAAATTTCCTGAGAATGACTTTATCCCGCTGCGTAGTTATCTCAGCTTAATAATGGGGAGTTACACTTCTTGACGCCGGTTACTTAGTCATTCGCTGATAATATACCTACGTTGCACACGAGTGAAGAGAAAAAATGAAGTTCTGTTCTTGGATTGTAGTTGAAAAGGAAACTACTCAACTCATTTACTGCTGGATAATAGGTTAGTATCAAGAACTGAAACACTAGTCTTATTGATAAAGACTGTAACGAATTTCCCTTGTATGCATTGGGGTTCAAATTATCGTCAGTGAGCAAATATACGATGTAATCGCTTTTGGTTCAATATAGTTTCAACGACTCGTAGTTATATTATTCTAACAAAGCCAAATAAAGACAACTGAAATCTCAATTTAATGGATATAAATACTCTTGAGCTAATTTAGAAGATTCAGGCAATATGGTATGGAATTTGAAAATGTTTAACGGATAAATAGCGTGCAATTTTCTTCAAATAAGTAAAACTGTAATTAATTCCTTGATTTCAATACTAATACATCATCAACATATGGTGATATAATAGCATATAATCGTAGCTCGTAAGCAAAGTTCAATTAATTTGTGAAAAATTGCCCAACTTTGATCCATTCATCACTGAAGAATTACCAATTAGACTGAACAGATGGATCAGTCAATCTAATTGTATGTCTATGGGTTGTACTTATGTTACACTTGCGAAACATTCCACCAGCGTGAAAACGAAGCAATCTTCCGTTAAGGTGCTCCGCGATGCTGGGAAACATAGTATTTGATATTCCTGTTAATACTTACAGTAAAGAAAATATTGTTGTATAACTAGTAAAAAATTTACGTGACGTTTCACATGACTCGACCTTAGACTCATAACCGAGTGTTTTCATTTGTAAATTTTGTAGACCTCCATTTCGCTTCTCTCAGGTGTGCTCCATTCTAAAAAAACTGCAGTATTTCGTCCAGAGTCAAAATGCGAAAAATATTAAAGAAAACATTGGGGATGGCTAAGGTAATGTGATGGACGATGGACACGATGGGAGTGGAGAGGAACAGCCCAGAGTAAATTGGGGGAGTCTACAGGGAGAAGAGTAATACAAAATTTTCGGGGGAGATGGAGTTAGTGTTGAGGGAATGGGGCACGTAATCTCCCAGACGGCGGCAAAGTGATGGAGATGGGTCCTCGACCTTGGTCCGCTTCGCCCAAAAACTCCCAGTGGAGACTAATTTATGCGCAGTGGTGGAGAGCCGAGGGCTAGAGTTTAATTCGATTGGGAGTGAGATCGGAGGCCGGAGGGAAAAAAGGAACGGATGGCGAGGAAATGGAGGGCTAAATGAAGCAATGAAAAGAAGCGGAAATATGAACAAAATACACTGGACCTCGGAGGGTTGCAGTGAGGATTATGCTCGCCACCAAAGGTCACTCTCCGTTGAACTGCCTGGGGACAAAACGAATTAATTTTTTTGACTAATGTTCCCGAGTGCCTCTTTCAAAATAATAGCATCAATTAAGAAACAATCCAGGTTCATTTAAAATCTCTAAAGGGCTCGAATGAAGAATAACAAATGCCCACTCCGGCGTGTTGGCGTTTGGGGAGACCGAATCAAGTGTTTTACAAGTTTTTATTTTCCTAAATTATTCAGCGTTTATTCTTTCGAGCGGTTCAAATAAGCATCTATCTCTTCCATTATAATTTACCCGGTGGTAAAAAGTCAATTGTGAGAACGAGGATATACGGTGTGACATTTCCCATGAATCTTTTTTGGGAAAATTTGACTTTTTCAAGGGCAAGTTGCCCTCAAATTGGACTAGGAGTCCAATTTAAAGGCAACTTATTTATAAGTTTATGTTTTACGCTACACTTCGTTTTGTAAACTTATTGGTAGAATGGAAATCCAGCAAACATTCGTAATAGTATTCAACTAAAAACTTGTATCGTCATAAATTAAGCATGTTCACCGCACTTTGGTGTTTTCTTCAATTTAGCTGCTGGCTCTACAAGTCAAGGCTCTTCTATATCTGCATCACATGTGAAATAGCAAATCCTTTACTTCTCCAGCCCCCTTTAAGATCGTCAATTCTCCTTCGTCATTCTTTCTTTCTCTTTCACCTCAAGATCTTGAAATACCCGAAGGCGAGATACTCTGGCGGTTGAGTGGGGCTTTGGCACTTAATTGGAAGCAATTTCAGCGAAATGTTTACTGAGAACATTTTTCAAAATGACCAGCGTTTTTGTCTGAATTATTGAAATGAGAATAGCTATAAGTGCTGCGGTTGAACTCAATTGGGCATTTTGAACGGTAGAATAGACATCAGTCGGAGAACAGGGAGGAGATACGAGGCTAAATAGCTCTCATCGTTGGCCTTAGTTTGAATAAAGAATGCACTTTTTTAAGGAATGTTGGCACCTTGTGAATATTGGAAACAGTTATTTTACGTTATTAAGTGGTTATAAATATTTTGTGAATTATAAGCACAATAAAAGCGAGTTAATCACACTGTAGGCGTGTATTTTTATAGTTACATGACGATGAATACCAGTTCTTGAGAAAAGTGAAACAATTCTCTATTAATATTTTTGGAATGTAGCCATAAGTGAATAACAAGGAATTTGGATTAAATGCGGAATATGCAATCACTGACTCACATAAAATATGTAAGGAAGTTTATCACCTAATTAGTCAATCCATTTTTCAAACCTTTCCATCGATCGGTTCGATTATTTGTTTGAGAAGATTCAATTGTCCTGTCAACTTAAAATAAACAGGTTTCATTATAGCCTACATGAGTGTGCAAAATTCCTGTCACCTTGATATTGAAATAATAGCTCTGTGGACTTGTTTTCAATCTAGGAAAACGGATTTATTTACAGCATAATAGCTTTAAGCGACAACAAAGCGATTATTTCAAAATAAGTCTGTATAAGATTCTTTTATGACTGTAAAAGAAAGCTCAGTGTCAGGCAGAAATTAACGGAAAAGTCGTTCAAAAATTATGTTCATAATTTACCTCGTGCTGCACTTTGCTACAAGTTAAATTCCACTTCGTTCTGAGCATATTCTAAATGACGGTGATAAGCGTTCATTTGACCTTAAACTCTTATGTTAATATATATCTCTGAGCATGTTAAAATATGTTCATCATCGTATCATCATGGTTCATCAAATGATACAAAAAGTCCCAATGAAATGTTTTCCCTGTTGCAATGATAATAGACGCACCTCTCTCTTCGTTTCCGTCCGCAGTCGTTTGACTATACGGATCTTTGCCAGGCGCCCCTCCTGGGGGACCCTGCTTTGACTGCGCAACGGTCCAGTGCCGGAGGAGCCGCGGGTGAGGCCGGCGGAGGCGCCAACGGTGCGGCGGCGGCAGCAGCGGCCATCGGAGCGGCGGCGGCGTCACCGGGCGTCGGTGGAACAACACCAGGTGGACGCTCCAGGCCGTGGCACGACTTTGGACGCCAAAACGACGCCGATAAAGTCCAAATACCCAAAGTGTAAGTATTTTTTGACCTTACTTTGCATAAGCTCCTCTGGATAATTTTTAATATAATCCTATAATGAATTATCGATAGTAAAAACATCAATTATAGTTTTAATCCAAAGATCTAGGATGTTGCCCTGAGTTAGAAAACTTTAGTATTTAGAAGTTTCATAGCCACTCATAAAATTTCTTGCATATTTTCTCTTATTATCTGCATTCCTAGCAATTAGATAATTACCAGCTTGCCTCCGTGTGAACTCATGTCTAATGAAGTAAGAATTCTGTGTAAAATTCCACCAATATTTATTATATTTTTGGGATACCTTGTGATGATGCAAACGCATAAAAACGAATGTAACCTGAATATATTTCCTTTAGAATGTACGTAGTGATCTTATTCCATAATTTATTGGGATATTAGTGCCACCCTATATATACGAAGGTACTTGAATTAAAAAAGGAATTAACGCGTGTTTTCAATGCAAAGCCTTTTTGATCCTCATTTTATTTTTATATTAATACCTTTCAGATATTTTTAGGTTCATAAATAATTCCTTGATATTTAAGCCCTTGCAAATATCTTCCTGCCATCTGCTCTACAATTACGATGGCAGTTACTCAACACCTGCAAAGCATGCCAATTAAATACCATTGGCCCTAAAATTAGGCGCGGTCGGAAACTTGCATATGAAACACGAGGGCAGTTGACACCTCGGGTAAGACGGCCATGTAGTGCATCTCCTCATGGCTCGTCGTTTTTGCTCGCCGAGACAACGGCAAAAGGGCAATCTGACAAGGCGCGGAAGGAGGAGGAACGGCTCTCCGGGAATAACGGGTCTCTTCTACATCTCCTCGTCCTGCATCTCACTTACCCTTATCTCTCCATTCCGGGATAATAACCTCCGCAATCGAAAATGGGTACTCTCTCTCTAACTCCGCTTCCCCGAGCATTCCTTGTTTTATATCCACCGCGTGAGCCTCGTCTCTCCTTCCGCGTTTGGTGACACCGCGCATGCCACGTGGGAGGGTCAAGGGTCCGATGGAGTAGGTGGCACAGACCGCGAGAGAGTTAATGATTTAAGGGGCGGATAAGGGGTTTTATCCGCGGGAAGGATGAGATGTAATGGGCATCACGTAAAACGAGATTTGCCGGTTTCCCTGGAAATACTTTATGCTTGTCCTCTTGCGTTCCACTCCGACTGTGGCGGAGACCGCGAAGCTTCTCCCTCTCCTAAGAGTTCCATATCCATCGAATCTCTTCCCCCTCGGTTTTATGGCCATTGCCCGCTTTGTGCTTGTCTTCCCACACTGCATACCCCCGTGTGCCATTAATTTGCTTTAGTCCGGCGTGGAAGACTTCCACTTGGATACTTCTCATGTGTAAAGGTATCGTGTGTTGGTCTTGCGGGCATTGAAGTCACCAGTTAATCTCTATTACTGTAGGGATTATTCTCATTGCATTTGGATGAAACTTCCTCTCCCCTGATTTTTATCTGCATTGATTATCATAATCATAGTTAGAACGCTCTTTACTCCTGATTTGTTCGTAACTTCTTCAAAATATCCGTTTTTCATTCACTGTGTGCCTCAAATGAAATTACTCTAGGCATTGTGTTTTGCATGCCTACTGTCTAGTGGCTACAGATGTATCCTTTTAGAGCTCCAACAAGGCTACCAATATAGTGCTATCACCCTGTAATGACTAGGCATTTCAGTTATGAAATACATACCTATATGGCTTTGAGGGTATTCAAAAATAATTCAGAATATTTTGATTCTCACTTTCGAAAAATATCTACGACCATGCCATCTATAGAATTTTGCATTTGCCTATAATTGTTTGAATTGATATTATGCTATGCGCTGAAAATTTTTTTCAGAGAAAAATCTTATAATTTAGGCTGTAAGTTAAAGTTCTTTCTCAACTAAGTATTGAATAATGTACTGAGATAAGTTGTTCATCAGAAACTGAATGGATGATATCCGTAATCACAGTTGCGATCGCAATGTTAAAGTTTACTGCAAAATTTAGGATTCCTCTATTTTACCTTAAATATTTATTTAATTTGTCAAAGTCAGTTGGGGCTAATAGGGGAAAATTATGTGAGATTTTGAACTTTTAAAGCTCATAAAGCTTTTAAATATCTCAACGGATCTAAAACTATTTCTGAGTAATAGAGTTAATGTTGTCATGAATACTGCATTTTGACGATAAAGAATCTTCAAGGGCTCGAAGAGCATCGCTTCACCGGCACCAGTCATCAATTACCATTTACGGTCTTCCCATACAAGTAAGGATCAGGTGTAAACCGGTCCCGTTTTTCACGTTGTTTGTCGCTGCTTATATCATGATCTCAGCCTTCTCCAGGTGTGCGTGTTACGATGTTTTCATCTATCAATTTCATACCGGTACATTATTATTTTACAACTTTTCCGATTCGGTATATCAACTTACATCACACTTTTAGTTTATCGTTCGAAAATGGACGCACCCGTGAAAAGCGATATATTCTAAAGAAAATATTTTTTAACATTAACTTAAAGAACCAAGGTATTCCTATAAGTGCTAAACTATTAAGTAAATTCTACAGCGTCAACAAGCAGAGGAGATGTTCGCTCAGAAATGTTCACATTAACTTAGGTGTTATTAACTTCTAAAAAATAAAAAAATCCTGCTGCATTTTCTTTAATTTTATGTACTCCTTACAACCATGTGCTTATTGTGATTCGCATGTGCTTTAAAAGGTTTTTTCTGATATTGGGTAGTTTCAATTATACAAATCAGAACGTACCATCGCAAACCTTATGCCATTGTAACTCTAGTCGAGCTAACAAATTATAATTCTCCACATCATTACTTGACCAATAAATCGTCTATCAGCGGTGTATGTAATGTGTAAATAATAAGAATAAAGCTCAAATGATCATTTTCAACTATTCCGGTAATAAGAAATCAGACATTTTGGCATGATAGTGGAATAAAATGGACAAAAATACACTGACATATCAAAATCAACATTCCCTGTCATAATATGACGCAATAACTCATCCAACAGTTCCCGAGCAGGTTGTGCTATCTTCAGGGGTCGATTTTCATGCAATTTCTCAAGCCTGCAATTTCTCCATGCCCAGAAAACACACCTCTGGATCCGATCTCTTTAAAATCTTGCCCTTGGGAGAGATCCATGTCACCGTTTCGCCTTCATACGTATATAGATCGCAAGCCACCTTCCTCAAGCCTCAACCACACTCCCTATTCTTCCTTTGCCTCACAACGTCGGAAGACCGAGGAACTGCCGTAACATTCCTCAGTTCGAGCTCCGCAGAGAACATTAGCGCAAGCTTTTCCGCCCACATGACATCATGAGACGTAATGGAAGCTCCCGTCCGCCCATCAAACCCCTGTTCCGCCGAGCGCACCCACCTGAATCGCCACCCATGGCTCAAGTCTCAACCGTCCTGCTGAAAAACCTACCTTAACATTCTAGTCAAGCCAGGAGTCCCTCGGGCCTAGGACCCCCACTCTCCCCTACTATCCTAACGTGCATCGTTCCTCGAGCGTTCGCGTATACCCTGCGGAGTGAGTGAGGGCTTCGTATACCTTTTCTCTCTACGCATCCCCCCGTCTCAGCTGAGAGCTGGGTGCAATTTTACTGCCGTTGGAGAGGAGAAAACAGCCTCCTTGCCTTCCTCCCCTTCCATCTCCCCAACTTCCCCGTGCTGCCGACGCCATTACCACACAACCTTCGTTGGTGCGGGAGGAAGCGTCGAGTCCGTGAAGTGATAAAGATGGAGAGTTAGGGAGGGCCCGGGGAATAAATTCCCAAGTCTTCCCAATCCTCTCTCTCTCCCTCTCGCGTAGGAGACGCCTCCGCGAAGGAAGGCCAAAGCGGGTCAGGCTAAGTGGAAACTGCTCTCACGATCAAACACCGATAGGCACTCACACTAGCGGAGCTGTGAAATCTGTTCAATGGCTCCGATTCGAGACCCCTGAGGGGCTCTCTTTTCTCGCCTTTGCCTTTTTGAGTGGTCGATGTGGCGGGCAGGGAGGGAGGGAGGTTTTGATGGCCGAGGGATAGATAGGTGTGTGCGGCGGTTGGGAATGGGAGTGGGTATCGGACGCGAGTGAAGCGGCGGCGAAAGACAAGGAGGTGCGATGGAGACGTGAATCGTAAAAAGGGTTCCAGCGGTGGTGGTGGTGGTAAGAGCTACTCCCCGCGGGGAAGTGTCGACAACAAATTAAACCGGGTCCGCCGCCGCGCCTAACGCCTTTGGCTCTGGCAAACGGGAGCTCGTTATAATCCCACGTTTAATGAATCACGCGAGTTTATCTCTCTTGGTTCTAATTATTTAAAAATCCGCGGCAACAAATTGTTCTCTCGCCCACACGGCCACCTTCGGGGCTTGCAAACACTAAGACAGATCATTTATCCCAGTGAAAGAAGATTGAAGACTAAAACCTGATCTCTGTACTCTTAAAACAGTGTATTCGCGTTTTTCAATCACTAAGTCCCGTAAAAATGTACCTACATCGAATAAGGATGTATTTCGCCGGCTATGATATGCATGAACATTCTGCATGTATTTTGTTTTATTCCGGGTGTCACTGTTTCCCCGCCACCTTAATCTTGTCCACGAGATCCTTGGTAACTTTAGGGAGTCTTATAACAGCCCTTACTTGTATTTTGGTCGTTGAATACCTTGCTTATGCACCCTTAGGGCCATAATAGGCTTTAATCATTCGTATCCGCTTAATAGTACCTACTTCATCTTTGGTAAAAAGTGACTTTTCAATCTTATTAAAGTGTACACATTCTTTTCTTAATGGGAATAGGTACTGGAAAAAAGCTAAAATATTTTCCATGAAGAAAATTCATTCCATCGCATGCTTAACGTCTCAATATTTTCTTCATCTCACTCTGAAAATCTCTGGATCGTCCGCCGTTCAATTTGGTCAGTGTCAAAATATGATCACTCAAATCAAACGGTTCTTCGATGTGCGCATACGAGTTCAATATTTATCCAATATTCAGATTTAATAGTCCACCCCATGAGCCAATAAATGTACGCTGTCTCTGATCTCACTCTAACCTCCGTTTTCGCGTGAATAAACGCGTGTGTGCCTGAGTGCTTGCGTTTTTACTTGCTTCAGCGGGCAAGCGAAGCAGTCAGCCTATTACCCTCTCTCTAATCACGCTCCTCTTCTCTCCAACCCTTCTCCACCCACACAGGTTCTCGCACTACGGCTTCAAGTACTTCCTGGAGACGCCTATCTCGACGAGCCAGAGGAGGGAAGATGACCGCATCACTTACATCAACAAAGGACAGTTCTACGGGATATCCCTCGAGTACTCGCCGGACCCCGATCGCCCGGCTCTCAAGTCTCAGACAGTCAAGGTAAGGGAGAAATCTTTTCTTCAACTGCGAACTCCGCTCTGCGTAAATGACAGCCGCCGCCACTAGGTGGAGGAAGACACCGCATCCCCATAATTTTCGACAGCCGCGAACTATAGTGATGTTTCCGCGAAACCTTTATCACTCCACTTCCTTTCTATTAGTTTTGTAATTGACGTTTAGGGAAACGTGGTTATTTAATATATCACATAAATTAGCAACAAAGGAAAAGTGCCCTCTTATATTTAAAAAAACTTAACAAAATTTCTGCTCTACGGCACCCGAAGGCTTCATCAGCGAGATAAATTATAATGCGAAAGAAAATTAACATAATAATGGCAAGATAAGTATACAAATCGACGAAGGTATAATTAATAATAGCTTAGCCCGGCTCAAGAGCGTAAAATTCAGCTTCGTTGCCATTTATATATGCAACCAAAAGGCTTCAAACCCAAGGAAGAGCCTTTGAGTGGGAAATTATAATTTTTTTCGACGATAAACTTTTTCGAGCTTCGAGAATTATTATTTTTCGTTCATGCGTGACGACATCCCGTGCGGCAATTTACACCAACTGCCTTCTACCCTTCCGTTTCCTCCTCTTTCTCTCTCTCTCTCTCTCTCTTTCTCTCCCCTATATCTTTCCCACTCACCTTCCCTTCCGTAATTTATTCTCATCAAATAAGGAATGACCGCATGGCGGAAAATGAAATTGAGGCTATGCGTGGCGATTGAGGAAACGACTGAGTGGAAATTAGTGAGGGTGGTAGATGAGGCGGGGAGGGGAGGCGCAGGAAAAGGACGATGGGATTTTTCAAGAGGTTCAAGGAAGAGGAATGAGCGATAAAGAGGTAGTTGGGGACGAAGAGGAAGGTGGAGAAAGGGAAGAAAAATAGGAGATGAAAATTTCTGTGGAAAAATGTTGTTGAGGAAGGAGGCGGGACTAAACTGAAGAGGGCTCTTTGAAGAAGTGAGAGACATAACGTTCTTATAAAAGTGATTGAGAGAGTTTGGAGGGCGAAACAAGAAGTTGGCACGGAAGGAAACGGAAATAGGTACGAGAGGAAATGGAAAAATCTGTGAGAAAAGTTGCAAATTGGGGAGAATGCGTATCAAAATATTCAATTAGAATTGAAAAATAAATTATACATTTGGTGGACTTGAGATATTTCTGTACCTAAGAATTTGCTTTGTTCAATTTCCCCTCCATGTCTTCAGCAAGACTCGGGAGTGTTGTAGCTGGGAAAGAAGATGAAGACTGGGAAAGAAAAAAAAGCGAGGAGCTGAAAATTTGAGTGAAAAAGAAAACTTCGCCAAAAGCCTCTTTGCAAAGGAAAAGGTGAGAAAGGAGTGATTTCTTGAGGAGGAAAAAAATTGGTGAAAGGTGCTTGAGAAAAGAAGGCGCCGGGACTTTACTGAGGAAAGCTCTTGGAGACGTGAGAGGTAGAAATGATGAGGAGAGAAAGGAGAACGAGAAAGGTTGTTTGCGGAGGGTAAGAGAGAAAAGTGAAAAAAATGGGTAGAAAAGTCGGGGATTACGAATCATGCGAACAAAAACAATGGTTTTATTTAAAAAATGAGATATAATTGAAAAATGAGAAGTATTTGTGGACTTAGGTTGTCTATGGATTCAATTTATGTGCGAGTAAAATCGTTGAAATTCAGAAGTATCTAATTTTCCATGGCAATTATCTAGCATGGACCCTGTGCTTGAAACTCCTGGACCAGTATTGCTCTCATCTTAAAAATGTACATTTAATATATTATTCTATGTTTATGCTTAGTTTTCTCACTCTTGTTAAATTACTACTCGTCCGTAACGTATCTGATGTATTGGTCAGTATAAAAATGGACTAATAAGAATCTTTATGAGAGATAAGCCTGTTTATGTTTTTTTAAACTACTTTTTTAATACTTAAGTTTATTTCCAATGGCTGCATGCTATTTTTTCCCAAATATTACGGAGTTGTTAAATATTTCAGTAAATTTTAATCCATTAAAAAACTAAAATTTAAATCGCTATCGTTAAAAAAACAATGGTTTTCCTGTGAGTGGGAAATATAATAAACGAGGAGACTTATTAAGGGAGGGTGAGATGGATGAGTGGTGTGCTCGAAGCAGGTGGGCAGGGAGGAATTAAAAGGGAAGATGGAGGGGGTGTGTGGTGGGGGTGGTTGGTGTGTAATACAAGCAGCTAGTCGGCAGTGAACGTGAGAAACCCAAGGCGGGTGAGTAAGGGGTTGAGCAGGTGAAGTGGTTGGTTGGTGTGTGATGTAGATGAAACGTTTTTCACGGGAAGCGGGAGTTGAGAGGTGGTGAGAGAGGGCAAGGCAGAAGGCCAAGGCGAAATAAATGAGCGTTCGCGGAGAAAAGAAGAGAGACTCGTTACCGAAGGGGTCGAAACATTACTCCTCCAACCCCCCGGATTTTTCGACGCCCCCCCCCCCCTCCTCTTGCAAACGAGTCACTCCTCTTCCGGGAACTGCGGAGAATTCGTAGAGGTACTTTCGAACCCTCTCAACGGTGATGAAATATCAATAACGAGGCGTGCAAAATTTTTGGACGGTGAAAAGTTTGGCGCATGGAACAAGAGTGATCGATTTGTCTTTGTAATTTAGGTTGTGGAGGTTTCATATGGAAAACTGAGCGATGAACTTATGGGAATAAGGTGTGGGGTAAGATAAAAGTCTGTGCAAGTTAAATAACTATATTAATAAATGTGATGAAAACAATTGGATGGTATAAAGCTAGTATATGCAAGTTCTTATACGGACATATATTAGGTTGCTGATGAATAAACACGGTATATAACAAAATACACTGATAAGAATTTCGCGTAGGGATTAAAAGGAATAAGTGAGCTAGAACAAGTAAAGATTTTTACTACGAGTACCTACATGGCGATTACTGTAACCTTTATAGGAAATCCTAAATTAGATACTAAATCTAAATTCTAGGCCCAGCACATTCGACTTTTCAAGCTAGCACATTTGGCTTACTGAATTTGGTCAATCTTCCTCACGCACGCCAGAGTAGATAGAAATTTTATGAATCTCGACATTGAAATTATTAAGTAATTTTCTCCAAAAGTGCACTAAATAGATTGATACTACATCTGGTACTTGATACCACCAAAACGCTTTCTACAATTTTTTCACACCCTTTTAATTCCCAAAACGGTGTGTAAAAAGGTCCAACCTCCCTAATTTAAGTTAAGGGGTTGAATTAAAGGGTGAAAAAGAGAGAGAAACTTACTTTGATTTTAAACACAGACGTTGGGATTCATTTCCTGGACCGAATTCAACCCCATGAATTACACGATGCGGTATCAAGCGTCCTGATTTCAGAGATTACTGATTTCAGCTCCGAGATATGTGGCGAGGAAAACGAAATCGCCCTAAGTATGCGGACAAAAAAGACTCGAGTCTGGTGGTTGATGTAGGAAGCAAAAGAGCTCGCAAAGGGGTTCTTTCTCTCTGTGCGTGCGGGAGATGTAAATGAGCGACACATGCTAGTGTGTGCTCGCTCTCGCAATATAATAAAGGCAGGGGATGGAGCATCTCATTGGGTTTACTCTGAAGACTTAAAGGTAGGGAGGAGAAAGAATGCAAGGGAAGTTGTGGGATCCAGGAGGAGGAGGTGGATGTGGAAAAACAAAGGTGGAGGAACGTAATTTTTATTCCGCGAAGACGTAGACGGAGATTGAAAGAGACGGAGACTATAAGAAGGAAAGAAGACAGTGCGATGGAAAGAGATGGGAGAATATAATGGAGGAAAATTATAAACGTGGATTTAAAGGAATCGTCCGAAATGGGTGGCGGATGAATAAATGAGAGGTGAGGTTGGTTCCAGAGCTTGCGTGCCACGATCTTTCCTTTTTTTAACTTTTTTTCAAAAGAGGAAGATCAATTTCCCTTTTTGAGCATGGGGGGCCTCTGGAGGGCATAGGCCAACTTGGGGGAAGGGGGGATGGCCTCCGGCTCTTTCTCGCCTCCGGGGTCCTTCTTGTGGTTTCCTTCCTTCTCGTTCCCACCTCAGGCATGTATTCATCCCTCACTCTCCGGCCGTCCCTCCGTTCGACCGTGGGTCACGGCTCTCCGAGGTGCCGTTTGCGACCCCGCCTACTCTTAGTCTCGCGGGAGACCTCTGGTCACTCCGGAGTCAACAGCCTCCCGGCCGACCTCTTCCTCCTCCACCCCCGTCCCCTTCACTTGTGCGTGCCTCACGGGACGGCGTGTTTCAATCGCAGCTTCCTTCACGCACGCCTCTGCGTGGCGCGTGAGCAGCCGTGTTTATAGTGTGACCGAGCGATTTACCTTCCCATGCCTATTCTCCAGCCTCTCTTTCTCTCTCTAAACACGAATTGAGGCCGCAATGAATATAATTGTGTGTACTCTTTAAGTGAGAGACTTTCATTATTTATAGCCATTACTTCTCGCTTTTCGTTTCGCGTGGATCCTAAAATCATGGATATGTTCAAGTTTTGCTATGATAGAATGTAATGGCAGCAGGGACTATTGGAGCAATAGATAACAGTACACTAATTCGCGAAATTAAGAGCTAAAATATCATTCCACTCGACTGAGATTCAAACTCAGATCTCTAGACTTGGTCCCGAGTGCTTGAATCCATTAAACTACCCAGGCGTTTTCTTCAGTGGTTTTCAATGATGTGTCAAAAGAACCATATGTTCACACGAGGTGCCATCGATTCATACACACGAGGTGCATATGTCACGAATTATTCGTATTCGGGTGCATACAGCCACAGCAGCTGGGGTTAAAGGCACTTTAAACATATATCACTTGACGTATGCTGATCCCGGAAATCTGAGTGTGAATTGAATTATTTTTTATCGTTTTTCTTTGAGCCTGTCCCTAGGTTTTACCTGCCTACCTTCAGATGAGGGATTAACCTCTATGGTAATTTTAGTTTAAACAATTAAGCTGCCAATGTGTAACTTTTTCGTAATAGGAATAAACCATTTGGTAGCCTAACGGGATAAAGAGTGAAAAACGAAGGATATGGGTTCGATTCCAAGTCCAGGTGAATAATTAAATTTTCATTGAGTTTTTCGCTAATTAATGTGTATCTCCTTCGCGGGTGACTGCGCTAAAGTTTATGTATGCCAGTCCTGCAGTACCTAACTACTTCGAATCTCTTCCACCGCTGCGAAAGGAGAGGAAGGGGCCAAACTAACTCTGGTGGGAAAACGGTTGTGTGCAGTCGATCCGTGCGGGTCATCCGAGGATGGGAGGGTCACGGGCACCTGGCTGGGTGACGTGCCCACGGTGGTGGTGGTGTGGGAAGGGGCAAGGAGCGTAAATCGTCTGGGCATGGGTGCGAGTATGTTATGCGGTGTCTGGTGGAACGGTGAGGACAAAGAGGTAGGTGGTGGGAGTTGGTGATGATGCCATTCGCCGGGGGTAGGAGTGAGAAGGAAGGACGAGGGGAGAGGGTGAAGGTGGGGAACTAGGAAATGATCACGGCAAGGGAATGCGTTTAATGTGCGTCCCTTAATAGTTCGCGGGAGGGCACTTAATCCCCAGGCGAACGAAAGTCAAGCAAATATGGGATTCGTCATGTATGTGAATGTGGCGCTTGAGGAAGTAGAGAGAAAATTAATCGAGGGATATTACGGGAGAATGGATATCGGTTTACAGCGAAAAGCAAGTGATTTCGAAGTACTGCTCACACACACGGTTTTAATGTGTAAAGCTTAGCAGAACGAGTAGCGGGTAGTACGACGCTTTGGATATTTTTTGGTCGTTTTATTTATTTGTACCGCACGTGTATGCACCTACTGTTACGTAAGTTTCCTCGGGCGCTTTTCTAATACTAAGCGTTAAATTTGATTCTAAGCGTTTAGAACGAATGCCTGAAGATATATCCCAGCATGCGCGAGTTTAATGGTCATCGAACTTTAATGCTAAATGTCTTCGAATCATCGGCAAAAGGTTTTATGTTTATAAGTTTCCCCGGGATGCATGAGGTCGCCATTTTTTTCAAATATTTTCAATATTTTACTGTCGAGAATGACAAAGAGAAACGAGGTGAAAATTTCAACCGCGCTCTTAAAAGTGTAACGAAGAGCCAGTCAACATAGCGAGTCAGGCGTGAAAATTTGCGTGGGAAGGCCACCGCAGCCTTTTAATAACTCGGACGGGTGCCGCTAGCGCACTTTTCGTCGATATTTCTCCCCCACGCCGAGCAATGCGTTATGACCGCTCTCTTAACTCCCTCAAGTCCGGTAAGAGCCGCCGCTGAGTCCCTGTCTCTTTCCCTCAGCGTTTACAAATGGGAAAGCAATATCTCTAGCGCAGGAGCTTTTCACGACTCAGCGGCTTCTCGCAAGAGGCCGCGACACGTATACACACAGACAAGCGCCTCGGCAAGCATTCGCTGAATTCAACGGCCATTTATTGGATTGGCCTCCTGATTGATTTTCACCCGTTCCATCTCTTTCTCTCTCTCTTTCTATTCCCGACCTCTCTCCATCTCTCTCCTTTGCTCCCTCGTTCCTGCATGTGATTTTTCTTTTAACTTAACACCCTTGGAAGGTGCTACCGAGAGGGTGTAAGAGGTATGTGCGGCCAGAAGAGTGAGCGGTGGGTTTTAGTATAAGTAGGCGGGGAAGAGCCGGTGCATTAGCGTTTAGCTGTGTGCGGAGAGGTCTTGCGTCCACTTAGCCCTACCACCCTGTCGTTCACCGTTAGCGCATTCGAGGCGGCAAATGGAGAGGGTCGAAAACGAGATAAGGAGGGAATAGATAAAGTGGTTGCCTCCCCCAATCTCTTTCCTTCTCCTCCTCCTCCACGCAAGGTATTCGCGGCGTGGGACGCGAATCGTGTGAGTGAGTGAGATGGTGGTGGGAGGCGGTGTGAAGGAAGGCTCCCGGAGATTACGAGTGTCTGCAAACTTATCGACCCCCGGAGCGGTTTTTGCGCTAAGAGTTTTGACGTGCTGATAAGGAAGACTGATTGATTGCAATTTCGCGGCTCCCGACCGCGATTTGTGCCCGTGTTTCAGAGTTCCTGACAGCGAAATTTAGCTGCTTAATTCAGTCATCATGTACCGTAACATCCAATTCCAAAAATGGTGTGTATTTCCTCTTGCCCGACCCGGAATTCATTCGGGCGTTTGACCCTCCAAAAAATATGAACTTCATTTTATTACTTTGAAATTATTAAAATATGAATTAAGTTCATCTCCTCAAAAAAAATAAATTCATTGCGTAGAAGCGTCATTAAATCACGGTAGAATATTAAATATTGGATAAAGTTAAACCCATCAACGTGTATCACGCTATGCAATTATCTTGACAGGGTTTCTCATGTCGTGTGATTGGAGGAGCATTTTGTTTTAGTTCTGTGTTCGCGCATTGTCACGTTTTTTTTCTGATTGATTGTGATTTGGCTAAAACAATTATCTACACGTAAATTATAATTCAAGCAGGTGAAAATAGGCTTTACGTGGAACGCTGTGATGGTGACTATCTCGTATTTCAAAAATAACATATTTTCAGTGACCTTACCAGTCATAAAGACATTCCCGAGAGACCGATTTATTTTTAAAATTTCCCCTCACGCACCTTCTGGATTTTCTTCATTTTCCCAGCGAATTTCCAAAACTTGAGATCATCCTCTTAAAAAAGTACGCTAACGAGTATCCTGAAAATATGGTTTAACTTCTAGTCGGGACCAATTTTGCGGAGTCAATTACGTACTCTCCACCTGGACGGAGTCTGGATCCGAATTAGAGATGCAAAACGTGGAGGAAGACGGGATTAACGAGCACCTGCGCCGGCGAAAATTACGTTTTTCTCGTCAAATTCCCTCAGCCGCATTCCCGGGGCGAGCATTATTTATTGCATTCACACGCAGATAACTCGCCTACCGGGCGGACTTCGATCATCATCAATATTCATGCATATTTTAAAAGCGGAATCCTGATGAGAATGAAAATGTCCCTACCTCTCTCCACCTCAATCTTTCTATACGCACGGTCTCCTCCAATAGGTCGTTAATTTTAGTCTTTTCTTCGATCCCCGCGGATCCTCGTCTTTTCTAATGTTTTTGAAGTATGAGCCGTAACCATTCTCTCTCTCTCTCGAAAATAAAACAAAAGTGGAAAAATGTTTTAATTTTGTACGTTAACCTTTTTTATTCCGCTCTCCCCGCGGGCTCGTAAACCCCTATTTATTAAAGAATCACCAACTTTACACATTCAACTAGATTTTCCAATTTTATTCCGCTCAAGGTTATTATTAGCATCGCTCTCGCACATTTCCCTGCCGCCTTTCCAACTGGCCAAAGACTGGAAGACTAGATGCAATGACTGCCCCCGTCTTGGCTCAACCGCCGTTCCATGCAGCGTTGAGCCAACTCAAGAGCGTAAAAGGCTTTACTCAATTACTCGCCTCGACAGAGGTTAATTACTCCCTTCAGTGCAGTTTGTCTTGCCTAAAATTTTAGCTGAGTTCTTTGAGGATATTCTTTTAGTAGTATGCCTCATTTGATGATACTTAAATCGTTTAAAATGATGTTTTCCTGAAAATTATCACTATTGCGAGACAAATTGGGAATAATTAAATAATATCCCCATATGATGGAAATGAGGCCAGTATTCAGAAATGTTATGTGCGCACAATTAAGAGTGAGAATTTATGCCATGAGAATATAATTCATTCAGCCTTAAAAATTGACGTAAAACATGAGAGTACCACACGAGAAATCACATTTCAGTGTGGGTTTTCCTCGCTTCAGACAACGGCACATTACATTACTTTCCATCTATTACTCACTTCATATTTTATTTTCCAAGTAATGGAGCTGAACCCTCCGGGGGCATCAGGTATACCCGCTACAGAATATAATTATACCAATTCCATCGGATATAAATCTCGTTCTATTAGCGTAACCACCGGGCAGTTGTAGCCTTTTATGTCCTCAAACGGTCCACCAAGCAAATGCTTCTCCCGTGTATTATCAACACCTACATAGAGCGACCTCCATTTGAAACCAGCGCCACCTAATTCATGTCACCGCGTCCGTTCATATATATTTATTCCTTCGATCGCCAGCCCTATATCATTCACTCGCTCGCATACGTCTCGACCCGATGGGACTCGCCGCTGGTCGTTCCTCTTTGCGCTGAAGAAGAGTGTTACCCCCCACTCCCTCCCGGTTTTCTTTAGAAATCCCTGCCTCCCCTGAAGCCCGACCACCTTCCGTATACAACCCCCTGTCTTCCCCTCGTCCCCAGTATTACTTCGCG
This sequence comes from Pyrrhosoma nymphula, assembly GCA_963573305.1. Classification (NCBI taxonomy): domain Eukaryota; kingdom Metazoa; phylum Arthropoda; class Insecta; order Odonata; family Coenagrionidae; genus Pyrrhosoma; species Pyrrhosoma nymphula. The sequence continues at coordinate 135,529,452 of OY754327.1, forward strand.
CTGCCCACCTCCGTCTTCGCGGCGTGCCTTCTTCCCCACCTCTCTTTAACCTTTGAACCAACTTCTTCCCCCTCTCACCCATTCACGTCACCCATCCCCTGCGTCACAACACCCACCCCTAAAGAACGCCTTCTTCCCTTCGTGTTGTGTTATCTACCATCCGCTTTATTAAATCTTTTTCCATTTCCTCTTTTTCAATAGTTTTTTTCATCTCTCTTACATTTCCTTCATTCCATTCTCCCCAACGGTAGAATTTACCTTTCCATTTATATATCCTGTCCCTTTCCTCAGTTTTCATTCGTTTTTTTTTTTTTTTTTTCACCTCTCTTTTTGTTTTCATTCTTCTCATCATTTGTAGTATTCACCATTTGCCTAATTCAATCATATTCCTCTTTCTCTATTTTCCATCGCTCTTTTTCTCTGTTATTTTTCTTTCCTACTATTCTCACCAAGTGTGGTAATATTTACCATTCGTATACTAAAATATTTTTCCTTTTCTCTGTGTTAACTTTTTTTCCTACCTTTCTTCCCAAGTGTTGTAAAACTTATCATTCGCTTAATAAAAACATTTTCCCCTTGCTATATTTTCTCCGTTTCTCTTCTCTCTTTCTTACCTCTATCTCCCTCCCTTCCTCTCTTCCTTCCTCTCTTCCTTCCTCTCTCCCTCCTCTTTCATCTTTTATAATGCCCGCGAGTCATTGGTTTAACGGCAGCATCGGGAGCCTAAGAGGCGGCCGCAGCGTCACAGGCGTGTAGCGGGGCCCGGGTCGGCATTCACCGCGTAGTCGCACTCACACTGACCATTTGATTTGCTGCCTCCTCGCTTCCATGCATACAAATGCCCTTATTATCCCAAAGCCTCTCTCTGCTGCCCGTGCTTTTTCCACTCCCTCTCTGCCTCTCTTACCCCTCGCTTCGTCCCTTCCCAACAACCATTCTTTCGCATTTTTCCTCCCTCCTTCGTGTTTTCTTCCCATCCTGTCTTCCTCAAAAGCCTCCCAGTCCTCCCTCCATCTCCATTCCTTTCGGATGTTCTTCGTCGTCAAAGAAGATTCTCCATCCCTCTGTTCCCGTTTCCGTGTTTCGACTACGTATTCCGGTTCTAGGTTTTCCTCAGTCACTCCTATTCACGTCAGCACAAATCAGCCGCTTTTTTGTATCAAACCTCCCCTTATTCTTATGTGCATTTCAATTTCCCGTTGCCCATTTTCTATCCACGTACCTTATCGAGAAAAGATATTGTCCATCGATAAGATTCTTGTGTTTTCGTTCCGCCAATTTCACTATAGCTATCTGAACCTGTTATTGAAAAAACATTTCGGCCCTTAGCTCATTCATGGATGCGGATCCTTTAAGTAAGTCGCTGCGAATTTAATCGTGTGTTAATGGGTTTCATGACAGGTTGACGTATGGTAATTGACTAACCTAATTTCAATTTCGGCGCTGTCCTGTCTCCTGTCGATCAAGTGCCACTCCTTTAAAATGCCTGTTTTTTCCTAATCTTCCGAACTTTGTTCTCGTCGCGGTTGTCATTTCCTATCTAACCGGAAAAGTTGCCAAATGTTTTCAAAGTGAAAAGTTGCTCAAAGGGTATGATTTTAGCGATACGGTCACATTTTCACTCAGTCACAGAGCCGCAGTATACTTTATTAGTAATTTTTTACCTCGTTGTCGTGAATTTTTTATGTAACCATCTGAAACTTTTACGCTCCGTTATTTTTTCGATAGGTGCTTGCATAAGATCGTGGGCCGTCCACCTACTCTCACTCACGAATGTTATTCGTATGGATTTGCGTTCTGGATATATTCTCCTTAATCCCGCTCCCTCTCCCCCTTTATACCTTTCTCTCGAATTGAAAATATTTCTCTTCGTCTTTCTCTCTCTCCTTCCACCTCCCCGGCATTCGCGTTGAAAACGACAAAAAGACTTATTCCGGCCTCCAATCGCGGTGCTTGTCGTGGGTCTCTCCCCCTTGTGGAATTATGATCACCTTGACCCCTTAATCGGACGAAGGTCGCAGTAGGGACGAGGGCTAATGGACGCTCTCTTGCACAAGGCAAGGGGGAGGGGAGAGGACGACTGGGAGGGTGGTTGGGGGAGGAGAAAAGGGACAAAATGAAGGGAGGAGGCGGCTTGAGGGTGAAGGGGACGGCGGAAGGACGGCAGAGACGACGGAGGGGGGGGTAGGAGTGAGGGAGTTTATAGAATGTTGGCACGGGGAGTTGGGAAAGGAAATGTGTAGAGATGGAGCTGGGAGGAGTGAAGAGGATGGGGGACGTATAGGTGTAGCTGGCAGAGAAAAGGCAATTCCCGGAGGGAAACATCAAAGAAGTGGCATCTCCCCCATCAGTGCCACCCTCTGAGAAGGGTTCTCCTCTCTTTCAAAATATTCCATTGACAATCTTTTGCTGCTACCATTAGCCAACGCGTGCATTGCAAAATGTTACGAATGAATTAGGAACAACAGGGCAATCGCATGCCAATTATAAACGTGCTCAGGGTCCCTTAGGTGACAATTTTGCATCATTAATTTTAATTTGAAGCTTGTAGGTATTTCTTAGTGGAACTGCATTCTCGATATTTCGTATAGTCCGCTCACGATTTAATAACAAATCGGGTACCACCTTGAAAATTAATATAGTTCGGTTGAAACCAGGATCGGTTATAAACTGTTTATATAACAGGAGTATATGAATTATTTTCACTTCTTACTAATATAAATAAAATACTTTGTTGTTCTCGGGTAACAGGTAATCTTACTCCTAATAATATGCCATTATGATCTGCCTAGGATCTTAATCCCACCACAAAAGTAACATTCTCGTAAAAAAAAACCGGGGCTGGAATCGGCTACGCAACATTTTAACCGTCCGGCCATCGCGTTACCAATTCGGGTACAACCGTCAGCACTAGTTTTCAATGTTATCCTAATAATATTATAGCCGTAGAGAATATCACAAGGTTCAATATTGTTGGTTATAAGTCCTGAATGGGTTACGCTCCTTTTCACCATGAAATAAGTTGAAACGGAGTGAGTGTTGTTGGATAATCATTTTACGAGCTTGTTCGCATTGAACTCGATTTTATTGGTACGCTACGGGAACTTCAAAGCCGTAATATGACCTGGCATTGAATTATTTGGCACAGGCATCGTTCATTGGATAATTATGCAACAAGATCAAGGTACCATTTTGAAACTTTTTTCAATATTCTGCCTCAAACAGTTTAACTAATCATCAATCCTTTTATGCAATTTAAGGAATGAGAAAAATGTAAGTTCCGCCAAACTGAACCACTTATTAAGACTGTATCGAATGATTGGCTGTAAATTTGGTCCTTAAGATGCCGTCTTTAAAAAATCTTCCATATTTTATGCTGTACATATTGTTGAAACTTTTTAAAAATACAAGATGATATATGTATATCATTTTTTATTTTGAGACCAATTTAGTTTTTTAAATAAACCCAAAATTCAACTTCTGATAACCATTGTAGAAGAATAATGTATAATTATACCATTTTAATGATTATCTCATCCATAGTATGGCTATTTATGATATCATATTTAATAAGATAATCTGTTATTTGTTGTGCACCGTAGTGTAACTTAGCTTAACGCCTAAATTTCCAAATATAACTAATCCAACTTGTTCCTGCGTTTAATTATACATAGGTTACTCTCTGCTCGACGAATGCAGGCGAGATTTCTCAACGGTTTGGCATTACGAGAATTTTGTGAGACGTGACGTATAAATCCATTCGTAATGACGGGTTAATTTGAATTAACCTTGAACGAGACGCATAAAATAGAAAAACATCGCCTCTCATCGGCCATAAAAATGTATGCCTCTAACTGTGTGGTTCTAATATAGAGGGGAAGGGAGATAAAATGTTTTACGTAATCGGCGAGGAAATCATAAAGGCAAAGACTGATGGAATTAAACATAAGATAGATGGCATGGTCAATCCATCAATCATTGAGGATATATCACCTCAACCCTCATGGAATCGACTGATCGTGGCATCCGCGGGGGTTGAGGTGACCAATAAGCGTTCGGGAATGATATTAGCTCTCCATTGGTTCTACCGAATTACGTAACGCTGGACGTCGAATATGAATTAATGCCTACGCGTCGATTGAATAAAAAATCTAAGAGCAAATAAAGAACAGAAGACTCCAAGGAAATTAGAACTTCTTCGAAAATCGATTATGGCCGACGAAATGTTTTTCTCCCAGAAATATTCCCCAGAATTAAATTTTCTCTACGATCGAGATAAAAATAATTTTAAAAATATGTTTTTTCTCTTTAGCACATTGACTAAAGTCTATACGTCAACAAAAAAAGAATTAGTCCTCGCATTTCTAACGATATTATTGCGAAAATTGAAGAAAAAAAAAAGCGAATCCCTCGATCAATCAACAACTATTAAATTTAAAAAAAATAAATAAAACCTCTCCAGCGCAATCACTGAGAAATAATAGGCACAAGTAATTTATATTTTATTTGATTAGATGATTATAAATGTGATAGAATTGCGTCAAGTCATGGGTGCAGAAGTTGAACATAAAATAAATTCCAGTTGGTTTATCGCAATTACGTGGGGAAAATATTATACATTTATTCTTTTATGCTTAAACGACATTTTATGCGAACGAAATTCTAAGAGGGAAAAGTTAAGTGAGGCATCCGCGTCCACTGAAGGCGACAAAAGCGTCGGGGGTTGAGGAGGAAAGCTGGTTTCTGAAATCGGTGAGATGGTTTTGGAAGGGGGGGGGAGAGGTTTTCCTGTTTTCCTCTCTCAATTTTTTTTATTCTTTACCCTCCCTTGTGAAGTTTAAAAGGTCGCCGCCGGCAGCACGGTAGCGCTCCCTCAAAGAGGAGTGCGACGACATAACAATGGGCATATAAACGCCTCTCGACACCACCACCTGTTTGCCGCTGTACCTCTCCCTTTCAGGCTCTCCGACCGCCCTCCTCGCCTCATCCTCCGAATAGGGAGTCTTGCCCTCCCTCTCCCCCTTTCTCTCCCCTTCCCATTCCTCACTCTTTCCCTTTTCCCGCACCCCCACAACAGGGGTCCGCACCCGACACGACCCCTGGTATTCCCCCGTCCTTGTCATGAACCTCGCGCAAGTAGTAGTAAAGCCCACCTCTATCATATACCCATCACACTTACTTCATTCCTGGTATTTTCATAGCCTTCTTACCCCACAATGCCGTACATGCATCCCCCCGTCGCTTCTATATGTAGGCAAGCATGTGGTAGCTAAGTGAGGGTCAACTCCAGTAGTGACTAACGCGGGAGACAATTTTTTAGACTACTCTGTGGGATTTTGTAAACGTATTTTTCATGAAAATGTAATAAACATACTATATCGTAGTAAAACAATATTAAAACTATTATTTATCAAAATTTTATGGTCATTAGTATCCATCCAATTTCTTATTCGCAGTCGAATTTCATTAAAAATATCTAGCGCCTATAGCAAATTCGAAGACTTCAATAGCTGAAGCATACCTCCTGCTATCGGCCTCATTACATCAAAATGGAGTAAAAATAAATTAAAATATATGTTATATGAGGTATTATAAATTAATATTAAAATGACTATCAATAAAAATCTAATGGCATAAGTATCCATCGAATTTCTTCGTCGCAGACAAATATAATGAAAATTATTCAGGGGTATAAAAAGTCGAAGACTTATTCAATAACTGAAGCGCATATCCCCCCTATCGCTTCCACGTGAGTCTCCGAGAAGCTCCTTTGCTATATTATTATCCTCTCGTTCCCTTCCTTCCGACCCTCACTTTCCTTCCACCTCGCCCCCTTTATTCCCCGTCTCTTTCTCTCCACCCGCCCTCAACCCTCGATTTCACCCCGCCACCGCTGCTGGCTTTCGGAAGTGTTAAGTTATCCCGGAGCGCGGAGAGATAGTATGCAGACACATTGTATCCACCTGGAGCATAAACATTGGCCGGGGATATCGCGTGGGTGGAGATGCGAGAGCGAACAGGTGCTGGCTCCTTCTCCCTGTATTCCACCCCGCCCGCCTCCACCCCATTCCCCCTCACCACCACCCTCTCCCCCACCATCCCAGCCACCCCTTCGCCCTTTCCTTCCCTTGGTTCTCCACGTGGGCTACAATTGTCAGGATTCTCCTTCTCTCTCCCGTTCCTCGTCGACCTTCCTGCGTTCTTCCTCTCTTTCGTTCCTTGACTTCCCATCTTTTTCACTGTGCCCATTTTCTTCCGGACTCTTCTCTCTGGAATCGGCCGCAGTGCAAAGCCAAAGTTTGCGGCGAGAAATGCGACGAGGATGTTCGGTGTCCATTCTGAGAATGGACCGTAGGTTAATGATGGTTCACGTTTGTTATGGGCGTGAAACTTTCTGTTTTAAAACTCTAATTCGAGGAAGTAAAAAATATTATATTTACTTCAAATGCCGATATTCTACCGTAATTTTAATTATCATCTATTAAGCATGCCACTGTTTTTTCTCATCACCAAGCGTGATCTATTAGCGCGTAGTTCGGGGTCAAATTGACCGTACGCTAAATATTTTGTTGACAATATTTTCGGATTTGGTAGTCATTTTAGATTGCTGCCCGACTTCAGAATCGCTCGAACGTTTATTGCTTCCATATGCTGAGTCAAAATCGTCGATCTTTGATACGAAATCAGTAGATACCTATATCGGCAGTCGGTCGCCGAAAATAATATTGTGATATTTTAACATCGGCCGGTAAGTTAACGTTCGATAAGAATTCAACCAGTCGGTCAACTCGAGTGCTGGTGTTGCGTCCGCCACTATACACTCTCCCTAATCATTCGAGCTACCCGTTGCCCCTCGATTCACCTTGGCTTGTCGAGGATATCATGCGCCCTCTGTCCATGGAGGAAGCGGAAAAGGTGGTGATGGACGCTTTGAGGGAGAGGTGACCGGGGTGAGGGGTGGAAGGAGGCAACTTGTCCATGTGCCGAAGAGGGGGAGTCCATTTATATATGTATCTTAGAGAGGTCGCTCACAGCTGCCACTCCTGTCTTTCTGGGGTTTTAGGCTCTCTCTCTCCCTCTCTACTCAATCGCTAATTAAATACTCGCAAGTGCTCGGAAAATTCCGTGCGAGAGCTCGCATTAGAGGAGCGATCCTGAGTGACGAATTTATGTTGCCGAATCACATCATGGCATGAGAAGGCAAAAGTTTTGTCTGACTGAACTGTACCCAGTTTTCTTTCATTTAAAACAGCAGATGTGAACTTTTCACGGTCACCTGGGAGCTTCATGTAAGTTTCGGCGCAAGACGTGATAAAAGGGCACTATAATTCAAGTAGGAAATCCAAGTGCTGATGAGCTTGCTGTTAGCATTCTTCATTTTTATTTCGTCCTCTCTTTGGTTATTCCGAAGCATATATTATTTTTTAAATTCGGGATTTAAACTTTTTCTAGTCCATGGATGGTGCATGGATAAATACTGCTAATTATTTTAACAGATTGGTAGGAAAATTTTGAACGCTTAGTTCATCTTTGCTATAAAAAATTGCCAATATTTTCGAATAACTTGGGCAGCAACCGAATATTTCGAAAGATAAGTAAATGACTTCGGTGACTGAAAAGTTTTTTGCTGGCATGCCAAGAGGGAACTTTGATTGTTTTATTCATCGCTTGAAAATATCTCACTTATTCTGGTGATATGCATAATTCTTACGTGATAGCACACACTCTCAGCAGCATTGGCCTCAAACCCGTTTGCAGGCAGAGATGATATTTCCAACTCAAACGGAACCTCAGTCCTGTGCAAAATGACCCCCACGAGTGATGCATGACGCGATCGCAAGCTACCCTTTGAAGCCCGACGCACTTTACAACAGAAACAGTGAAAGAAAGACACCCTTATTCCCCCGTTGAGGTTTGCCAGGTGATCTCATTGAGTCCCCTCCGGCGACACTGCAACCTTCTCCCACGCACGAAAGACACCGGTGACATTAGACCCGGAGACCACACGCTTTCACTTCGCAGTGAAAACCCACTGCCTTCATGGAGGTACCCCACATCTGAGGTGAAATTCCCTCGGGGCGCTCGGTCGCGAGGGTCTCCGGGCGGACTGAGCAACATGCAGAGGTGGGAGTGGCGAGACCTTACAGCTCCTCCGGACCCCGTCTTCCTCTCACGCCCCCGCGCCCCTCCCCCCTTGGGTCCGCACGCGGTTGCAAGGTCGTCCCGATCCCACCCCGAAGGGACGATCGGTCACGCACCGCCGCCTCCCCTCGAACTCGTCCGTCGAGGAAATTCTACTCCTTCCCCACCGCAGAACTGACTCACCAACACTACAAAAACGGGTAAATGAATAATCTTGGTTAATTCCTCTCTATTTTTACTCTACAATACCTCAGCGACCGGTTTCACAGTGTTCGCCTCGTTCTTCATACATGAACTGCTGTTGAGAAGAACGCGAAGGTATTGAAACCGGTTGAGGTGACGCAGAATCAAAATACTGTGACGTTCATTAAATTTATTCGTTTAACACAGTCTGTTTCCCGTGGAGCTAACTCCCATCATACTTTAGTTACAAAACAGTCACTGGCGCTACTTCTTGCCCGTTCAGACAACTAACCGCACTTTGATACGACGTTCGCAGTAATAGGATTCAGGAATGTTTAATAGGGTGACTGTAACTATCTTGCGTTTCTAAGTCCCCAATCACCATCGTAAAGAATTTGCTGAACTCAAGTGTCCAATAAAGAGATAGTGACGAATGCTATGGATGATGAGTTTTAGTAGACATAGTATAGGATTATGTAACTTATACTTCTGGCTTTAGCATCCAGCAGAGTGGCCATCGTTTACTAATTAGCGTATTGATTCCTGTTCCTGCCCGTATACGTTTAAAAAATACCGTGACCACTTCAAATGTATTTCAGCTATCGTCCTTTCATACCCGTCACTGAGGTTGAATAATTATGCCCTTTTTTATTCTTTACGTATCAATATGAATAAGTAATTGCATGTAGCGTGGTTAACCTTGGTTTAGTAGGTTGCTTGGGTAATTGCCAATCTGCGCTCATACGGTAAAATTCCGACCAGCGTACGAAATACCAGTGTATGATGTTAGCTATATGAGAGGATCGTAGTGAAATGCACTTCCCTACCATGCATTCCCCAAAGCCTTTCATCTTTTTTTTCACTCTCCTCGAATTCTCACCACGACCTCATCGCCTCAACTCCTCCTTCTCCACCAGTCTCCCTCGGATTTCCTCATCATCTCCCATTTGGGTCTCCCAGTCGTAAAGAAAAAAGTTTTTCTCAGAAATGCGAGGCTCGTAGCTGGTCATGTCACAACCCAATCGGGGTGCGGTAATATTAATGTCGACTAATATCGATTCACAATTACCTCTGCCCCGTGCCTCACCACTTAAAAGTCTTTAAAAATATCTTTTCATTATTACAAGTGTACTTTCCCGAAATGTTTAATCATAAACTTCCCCCTGTTCACCCTCACCCTTCAATGTTTTGCACTTCTTTTTCGCTGAGCATTCTTCAAGCTGTCTGGCTTGTATTATAAAACGTGGTAAGCTCTGACAGCTCTATCAATGAAAATAATATTCTCCTTGAGCCATAAAATTATAGAAGCCGAAATATTCGGCTGTATAGTTCTATGGGAACAAATAATAGATCAGTCATGTCCACACATTCGTATAGTCCATTTCAGTTTGTCTACGCATCAATGATTCATTTGCTAAACGTGACGAACTTCACTTGTGATAGTCTGGTAAAGGAAGCTCTCAACGTCGTATGAATCGGGAGGATGAAAGAACAGTTACTGTTGCCGTCGGTAGAAAGACTTGATTCCGAATCTCGACCGCCTTTAGCGACGGCAAATGGGCTGAATTCCCCCGAGTCTGATATTTTCATCGTCCTGCGGTTGAGGCCGAGAATTTTCGACCCGAATTGGAATGCAGCGGCCCTCTGACCACCCTCTTCCTTCCCCCCTCTTCCTACATTGCTTCCCATCTTAACTTTCGGACCTGGCTGACATAGCGTCAGTACCTATGTGTTTTAGACGTGCTATGCAGTTTGAATAGGTTCCAGGATGTTAATTAGCTATATTACTGGGATTGAGATAGTGTGACGTTAAGGGATACCACTTTTGTTATCTAAAACACTTAAATTTTGTTCCAAATGCATTTCCCGAGGAATTTAACCATGTCGCAGTTAAGTGGTGAATGCAGAGAAATTCCGAGACGAGTGCTGTTTTTTGAATCGAGCAAATATGGCGAAGGGAGCGACCAGTTTTCTGCAATTCCGATAGTCCAAGAATTACTCGACTGAATTAATTAAAATCCTAACTTTGTGTGATGGAGAAGAGTTTCTCAGTGAAATATGTACAAATGATCCTGATCAAATCGCTTTTTCCACAGTTGCTCCCCTTTTTTATAATACCCTGCAATTTAGATCCCTTTATACATTTTCACCGATTTTTATGTGCTGAGTATTGGGGAAATCGCACAAGAATGCCAAAAGTCTCAATGAACGAAAGCAAATTGTGGCAATTTTTTGAGACGCCAGGAAAAATCCACTCGCCATACCCGTTCGAAGATACAATTGCAATTTTATATTCGCCCTCCCTTTGATTTTTTTATTCGAAATTTGTGAGTGTGGGTAAATAACTCACGGTGATGGGCGGAGGATGGGTGCAGATGCATGGAAGGCGCCATGGGTTGGTTATGGAGAGGTGATGTGGGGAAGCATGGGCTCTCCGGGGGTGAGCTCCATCGGATGCCGGAATGAATAATGGGAAAACGCGGCGGCAGATCTCGGCGGTCGAGGGCGAAGTCGGGGGAGAGAGTGAGATTAGAAACACGGCACGGGCGGACGCGTCCGTTGTTTGCGTTGGACCACAGCTCTCCCTTTCAAATGGGGCTGTTGGGCAGGGAGAGAGGATACGGCCAAGGGCACAGGGAGGAGGTGGAGAAAGAGGTGAAGAAGGGTGTGAAGAAGGAAATGGACAGCAACCTGGGAATGGAAGATGTCTCCGTCAAGAGCAGAGTGAAGACTACGGTATCTGAAAAAGCTAAAGGTGAAGAAGATTGGAGGGTTAAATGAAGGAAAGAAAAGAAATTTTTCAGCTGAAAAACTCTGAAGAGCATTCCTAGTCTTAACCTTGCCTTTTCCTAGCCTTATCCTTACCTTATCTCTGCATTATCCTTACTTTATCTTTGTTTATTGCTTCCATTTGTTACATCCTCTCATTTCTCTTGTTCCTGGTTCGGCTGGCATTAGAGGAGGCAACCACCAGCTGAGGTAATTTCCACCATTGAGGAAAAGTGGGTATGCTGGTTAGGGAGGGATTTGGCGGGGAATGGAGGTGCGGTGGACAGAAACCTGGCGCCAGCCTTACCTTACTCTTAACGAAGGGCATCGAGGGATCCACAGTTTAACGTCCCATCTTATGGACGGACTACTCGAAGTACTCTCCACATAGCACCCAATCAGGGATTGGGATTCCACTGAAAAATCCAGGACGCCGCAGGGAACCCAAGCCCGCAGGTTTGAAGCTCAGTGTTCTGGTTACCACACCACGCGATCGATCCTCATATTCGTTCTACCTATTCCTTCGTTTTCCCAAACCCAAGAAACTCTATTAACCGTTTATTCGTTTTTCTCGTTTTGCGATGTAACCTCCCTTCATTCCATCTCTCTGTGTCAATCAAACCTTACAAACGTGCACAGATAAAGTGCACAAACTTTGTCGGTTCCCACCGTCTCGCCTTTCTCACCCCATGGTGTGGAAAATATGATTGTTTTGGAATGGACGGGGCCCATTAAAATGCCGCCGCCACCAGCAAATTTATACCTCACGTGACCGATATGTGCACGCGATGTTGGGAGTCTGCCGATCACTGTGAGGTGAGGTAGAGGCTTAAGACTGGGAGTGAGGCGACCCAGTATCCTCTTGAGTTCAAAGCTATACATTCGCTGTTATCAAATATACACAAACGTTGATCGGAGGTACTTTCAGCGTCTTTTTAAGGAGTGGTATTTTAACTTCAACGTAGTGTTAAAAGAAAACACCTTCGTTCTGGCGCTACCACATGAAGTTCTTATTGATTAGTGGGGCGAGAGAAGATAATAAAATTGGTATCACTTTCATTTTCAAAAAGGGCAGAGAATAACTATTTTGGAATATTGATAGTGATTGTAAATATATTAAAAGCATGTCCTTTACAGTGTGGAGGTTGTCAAACGCTTCGTAAATGTTAATAGTATTCGCTATGGACTCTTTCTCTGTCTCTTACCCTGATGGTCTCTGATGGTTTTTTTCCTATTTTCCTTGATTTTGTGCATTAGAAACCATCACTGAACAGTTTTAGGGCGACTGAGCATTTCACTGCTGAAAACAAATTTATAGTCCATCGCTTCTGCATTATTTTCCACATTTTTCATTTAACTTTTTTTCCGTTGCATGCATGTAACTAAATTCGCCAAAAATGGTAGCAAGTATGGATAGTTAAGTCATTTGATACTTTATCATTCATTCTTTGTTGTAGTCACCTTTTAAAATTAATGTATTCATAATAGTTTACTTTATTCGTTGAGTGATAAACTCTGCGTCTATTTGAATCCCACGTAGCAATTTGAGTCAGCGGATGGCGTTTTTAGCGCTGCGCAATCCTCCATTCGTTAGGAGATTTGAATAATCATGAGGGATCAATTCTCGTAAATCAGTGGTCATTAAATATTTTAGCCCCATTCCACGAAAACAGAAAAATGCATTTTAATTCTTGTGCTGGCATAAGTGGCTAGTAGAATGGTCGGTTATTATGACTTGCTGACTGCTCATAGTTAAGTAATCGCACGAGGTCATCGCTAAAATAACTCTGCAATTCCTACTGATGGCATTTTTATCTGAAAATATTAATAAAATTTGTTGAAATTCGGTAGGTTATTATCATTTCACTACAACAATAAAGGAAACTCAAAGCTAAGCAAAGTCGTATGCCCTTATAATTTGGAGTACGTGAAATTGATTTTTACGGCTGATCATTATGAAACTGTTATTTCTCTGCACAAGAGATTAACGATTCCGCTTAATCCGTAGAATACAGGACGGAGCATTGGCAGGAATGAGGTTTCACGCATTTTGACATATGCCTGTCTTTCAACAAGGTATTTGGACTTTCTCTTTTCTCCTTTTTTCCGTTTTTGGTCAAACGTAATAAGGTCTAACTCGAGCGCTCGACTTGCGACGTTTAAGTAAATGGTCGTGTGTTCTTCTAGTCTACCCACCGAGTGAACTGATGCCTCGCAAAGAACGATATTACAGGATAATTACAGTGAATGGATTCGCGAGATCTATTTTGGCCTGAATTCCCAGGTCATGGCTGAAGCAATAGATATCTTCATCTTACGAAACGCTTTATATATTTTCAAAACTTATCTCTATTTCTTCCACGCGGGTACGAAAACGTGCCATACCTTTGGTTACATTTTATTAGAATTCTCAGAGGTTTCACAATGAGATAAAGACCTAAATCACTCCACACAGCACTGAGTGTGCTAATCCTTCTATTTAATTGACATCATAATCATGGCTCATTAAGTATATTTTTGCTTCATTTTTTCGATTATGTGATCTCATCTCGACTGCGGATCCATGCAAGAGAAGTTGCACGTTTACTGACCATATCGTATACCCGTACGATCGTGTACTCTGGTCAAAGCCGCAAGAATTCTGGAATGACGGATACCGCTCAACCGTGCAAAGTGGTCTGAACGTCTACTGTACATACTTGCTGCTGCTGTAATGTGCTGCGTGTTTCTTCTACTGTTATTGGATTCTTAGGTTCAAAATAAGAGCTTGATTTTATTAGCTAAGGACATGAATTTATTTTCTAAATATGGTTCTCTTATTGTGTATGAGTAAGCCGAAAGTTTTATTGAAAAACAGTTAGGATATACTTGTATCCAACTATTTTACGAGTTGAGGGAGTCGTAAATGGGAATTGCTTGGGGGAAAACTTTAATTCGATAAAAATAGCGCATCAATTCTTTTTTTCAATATAAGGAATTGATTTTATTAAATCGATTAATTTGATAATTGCTTATTCTTGAGCGTCATTCCACTGCTACATCCTGCATATAGGGAGCTGCAAAATGATGTGCTCTTAGAATAATAGGAAAAATTATAGTTTATTTTTCATAAGCGTCAAAAGCTAATGATGTTTATTGTATATGAGAACCTAAGCCACACGATGCATTTCGAAGCTTTCCTTTATCGTAGATGCTAAGAAATAAAGAGCATACCATCGCTTTAGTTGAATAATACTGTTTCAATTTTATTTTAGTGATGATGTTTCAGATTCCGACTGCTCAAAGGTAACATTTTCACATTGAATACGAGTATTTCTCTAGTTCTGACGTTCAAAGTAAAGTTGACCGTTCACTATATTCAACGATTTATATTCTCACGTACTGCCTGACGACCGTACATTACTAGCGAATAATGCAGATGTGGGAGAGAGAGAGAGTAGCAAAGTGAAAAGGGAGAAGGGAAACTGCAAGAGCGGGAATAAAGGAAGAAGAAGAAAGACGCAAAGAGAGTAAAGTTAAGGAAAACGTCGAATTCAAAGCGAGAGACATAAATCGGCTGTCGCGACGGCTAGCCGACGACGGTCATCTTGTCGCTACGATCGAATTTGGAACGCTTCCAAATGTCAGCTCGGCCAATGGTGTCGCCGGACACAGGCAGGGGGGCCGTCCGAAGACCATTGGCGAGGAAACAGGGGAGGGTGGAGATTACGACGGGGGTGATAACGAATTGGAGGGAAAATGGTAGAAGGGAGGGGTGTGAGGGAAGGACGGGGAATGGTTGTGGAGAGTGGGAAGGATGGAAAAATAAAAGCGATTTTTAATGAAGAGTGAGAAGGTGAAGAGTTGCTGGGTGTTCCGCTCCTCACCTGAGCGAGCATCAACCGGGGACTGTGACAGGTCACAAAACTGGCCGAGTGATTAGTTTGGGCTTTTCCTTTGAGACGATTTGAAGTGGCCGTGAATTGACATTTTTCCTCAGTGAACTGAGAAGACGTAGTGGCTGGTTTACGGGATCATTTGAGCGACATAATTCGAAGACGAGAGTCAAGCCAATTTCATGCCTCGTTGCGAATATAATTACAGTAATTAAATTTTCTCGAAGCATTTAATTGAAGAAAAACTACGCACCTTTGGCAAATATATACTTGATTGCCGTTAACTGAAGAGCGAGGAATAATTTTGTTAATGTTGGCTGCGAAGTTTGACTCTTTTACATTTTTAAATACATTAAACTTTGTAATTTTGAATAATTAACGATAGCATAAGAAGCAACCGCTTCATTATCAAGAATGGAATGCTACGCAGGGAGAACATTTCACTTTAGGCCATTTGTTGGAGCCTATTGTGTACTACTATGCAGCTGCGTGACAACTAAAGTACAGAAAACCAGCGCTTGTACTAGACTACATTTCTATTGAGAATGCATTGTTTTTTTTTGGAATTTGTGGTGCGATGAATCAAAATGTTTTGCACATCGAATTCGTTCCGGAGAAAAAATGATGAGCAGTTTGATACTTTAAAGCATTCGGAACGTCGTCAAAGAAATCTTGAATCAACGCAACTTGAATAGCTGGAAATCCCTTCACTTCCATCTGAGCAACGCCGCGAAAGCTTGCGCGAGAAATTACCTAATCTCTTAGCACTAACAACTTGTAAGAAAAACTTGATCCCTTATTCAGATATTTTTTCACTTTTCCATAATTTGCTTACCCAAAACACCTTGGGCGAGGAGCTTATTCTAATAAATTTCCATTCATTTCCGTTCTTTAAGCGTGTATAAGTAATCGCACCGTTATTAATCCCTTAAGTCCTCGTCGCCCCACGCCCTGATCGCCGAACCGCAGACCCAGCGCAGAGTGGAAGAACTCACTATGCTCGCAGGTGAGAAGGTTGTGGGGCATCGGACGGGGACGCTCCTCCTGGCGTGGATGAGGAGGCGCCGGGAGGTCGTGGAGGAGGTGGGAGGTTGGGTGGAAGGAGGGCAGAACGTATGGCAGTGTCGCGTGAGTTTTCAAACGCGAGAGGGAGGGATATAAACGCGACAGGGTCCGCGGAACACACCCCATTCCTCTTTTCTAACACCCTCGTCGCCGTGGGGAGGGCCTAGGGGGAACCCTTTAAAGGGGGAGGGGCCTCGCGAGCAGCCGAGCGGACCCGAAAAACCGCGGCTGACCAATCAAATTTATCCCCTAGATCCTTCGCCATGTGGCCGAAGGGGAGAGAGTGTGGGGGATTGAAATGGGTGGTTTTGGACGGCGAAGGGTGGAATAGAGGGGAGAAGATAGGATAAGAGGATAGGTTTAAGGGCGGGGAGGAGTATGGGAATATATAAGGATGTTGGAGAGGGAATCGTGGAGGGCGGTGGAGGTTGTTGTAAGGTAGGAGGGGAGTTTTTCCAAGGCTATTCTCGCTACGAGCCGGCGACCGGCGATGATTATATTATGTTCCTCCTCTGCCTATTCTCTCCGCTTCACCATATCTCCTTTTCCTATGCCTACCTCCCTCCGCCTATTCCCTCCCCCTACGGCCGGCACCCTCTCTCGCCCCACACACCACCCATTCCCCGCCCAGCATTTACCCCTCCCCCGTTATTAACCCGGGAGGCGGGGAGATAGAGGAGAGAGAAGGAAAGGGTTAGTGAAGGAAGGAGAATGGGAATCGGGATGTTGAGGGTGGGAGGTGCGAAAGGTCTATGTGGCGTCGGGGTAAAGCCCTCAACTACGAGGTCATGGGCTTGAGTCCCGCCTGGGTGGAGTCTTGACCACCCAGATCATGGTATGCTTGTGTTTTAACGTCAGATAGTAAGTTATATCGTTAATTGACTTCGATATTCTTAGCAAAATACGAAAGATAACGTTTATTTTATAGATGGTTGAGAGAGAAAGGGGAGAGAGGAGTTAACGTGAGAAAAATAAAGTATACTATTTTTTGTGAAGTTTTTTCTCGTTATGTACCTTTAAAGAAGTTTTTAAAAAATTGCATCCACAGTTATAATGCAATTGTCTCATGAGTTAGATCCAAGATAGTATTGCCTCATTTTTTTAAACAATGGAGACTCAATTAATGTTAGGGTAATTATTAAGGTTCTGCTTATATTTTTCCATGACGACCACCTACACTCTTCACCCTCCCCTACCACCCCATCTCCTCACTTTTGGCCCCTCCCCTGTTTTACCACCTTCTCCTTTCTCCCAAGCCCCTCCCCTTTATCCTCCTCATTCCCCCTTCTTCTTCTTCACGCACACACTCATATTCACCCCTCCCCCCCACCTACCTCCCTCCCCCCCCCCAATCCTACCCCACTCTTTCCCCTCCTACTTTTTCCCTCGGAAACTGCAACGCCCGAGTTGACGTGCAGACAGCATGTCGGCGTCACGCGCTATACTTGACGACTTGATGGGAATGAAAAGAGACTCCGCCGGAGTTGTTTCGGAACGGCTTACATGAAACGGTGGATATCGCCGGAATAATACATCCATCCCCGCGTGGAGGTTGGCGTGCGTCTCTTGAGTGCGAGAGCGAGAAAGACAATATGGAGAGAAGGTAGACGCCGGGATATTCTTATGCATTGTGTGCGCTTGCTGTTTGTCTCTGGGGCGAGAGATGGCCGGTGGTGATGGTGGTAAGGAGGAGGAGGAGGAATGGTGGCTTCTGGGAATAGGAGACAGAGAATAGTCGGTGGGAAGGAAGGAGTTGGAATGTATAAACTGCGGTGACATAATGGAATGATTCCGTGCCACTCCGTCCCGTAAATTCTCGAGCGCCAAGCCGAGGATGCGTTGACGGCTACATTTCCGTCATTGAGCAGATAAACGCACCATAAAGGCCGCTTTATCGGAATTCAAGATGGGTGGCTTCCATACATAGAATATCCATGGCGGAGATATCCGTCTGACTTACATTCGAGCACTGGTGTAAAAATTACAACTTGCATTGGCAATTGCAGCAGCGCGGTTGGATATCATGAGTAATTTTATATTCGATTCCAAATAGGATGGTGTAAGAGTTTAAATTTGTGAGCGCAGCGAAAGAAATAAACAATAAAAAGGAGAATGAAATTATCCATGAAACGTTTGGGTTTCAGTTTACTTACAATTTAGTTCCGAAATTCGTAAATTATACTTTGGTCCTCTCACGTAAATAATGTTGAGCTAATGCTGGTCCAGTGATATCTTCCACACAAGTCATAATATTTGGATTTGGATTTTTGTAAGGCCCTACGCCTACGGGTATATCGCTCTTAGTACGTAAATATGCCTAAAACTACGATCTTTTTGTTGCCAGGTCGACTTGTTGCTAACCTGACTAATGTAGTTGGTAAAAATATCAGACTAGCTCCCTGACCACGTGCATCCAAGTCACAGTAAGTCTTTAACGGGAAGATTTGCAATATCGCTATACAAAACATTGAGATAAGAGCTTTTTTGACCTCTAATTTTGGTAGTGACCTCAATTACAAATCATATTAGCACGCTATTCTTCCCTCACATTAATTAAAATTTCATTAAGAATCGATCACAATCCAAGACTCAATTGGTCAGTTAGGAGATACCTTTCTTTTTCCGACCTATTAATACGAGTGATGTTAAATTCTCGAGCGTCTTTCAGCAAGTCAAATCTTCATACCTCGTTGGTTATAACCACCTATCCAATAAATCTAAATTTCAACTCTCACGATCCTTAATTTTTTTCATTAATTTAACTCCAACGATGTGAGCAATTAACCGTGGGCATAATGAGTATCAAAATCTTACAAGAGTCTTAGCTTAAGTCTTACATATTTAATTATGAAAAAAACTTCGTGCGAAGAAATGGAAAGAGTGGGTATGGGATGAAGATAATTATGGCCCTTCACCGTGGATAGAGAGGTTGTGTGCGCATCATATATCGCATAAAACTGAAGAACATATCTCCAATGTCTTCTCATGAAAGTTATGATAACCATAAACACGTCAGGCGAGCGCTGCTCTTCGAAGGAAAAGAAAAAGAACGTGCTGAAGGAAATTTGGAAGGAGTGGAGTGGGCGGTTTTGGAGGCGAAGACCGAAGGCCATAGCGGTTTCTTAACTAAGAGGACATGAGATGGAGTTTGGGAAGAGGTTGGGAAAATAATTAATTAAGGAGGAGAGTTCGCATGCCTCGTTCTTATTACACCGTAAGTCCTATCTCATCTCTTTCATGTCGCTTTTCTCTTTTGCCTTTTTTTCTCCTTCCCTCTACGTCATTCCTCTCTTTTGCCATCCCTACGCCGTCTTAACATTATGCATTTCTTGTGCGTAAGAAAATCTTGTCAACGAAAACCGTTCCGCTTTTTTCTCGGACATTGAAGGTAAGAACTGCCTGTCCTCATGAGGGCGGAATTCCACAAAGTGAAAAATTATCCGCTTTGACTAAGACTCGAGCTTGGATCCCTCGGTATCGCGCCGAGTGCTTTAACAAGCTTTAGTTGCAGAGGCGTCTTTGTATCCTGTGGATTCGGATTCAACTCCCACTTTTTCCTCCGTGGAATTTTGCTCCTACGTGCACTTTAGGATGACACCGTAAGAGGTACTTTCGCGGCTAGTGCATCCTCAAAATAAAAGTACAAAAATCCTGTGATTTTGATTATGCTACTTAGTTATAGTTAAATTAGTGCTGCAAGTTCAATATTTTTATGTTTTAATAGCTTTATGCATGGCTAAGTTTTAGGTAGGTGTCCATTATGCATCAGAGATCATTCACCAACATTAATCATTCCTTCTCCTTGCCCCATTTTCAATTTTCATTTAAAAAATGAAAATGATTCCCCTTACCAGTGACCTTGTCTTGATTACACATTCTGTGTTTAAAATATCTCTATGTTACACCATCGATATAAAACCTCGCCTTTTTCTAAGTGGATTCATTTTATGTTGCTTGTACGTAACTCGAAATTGTGTGATTCACATCTCATGGGTGTATTTTTTATTATAATGCAAACGGGATTTCTCAAACTTATTTTATATTCTTAATGTTTTTACCCATTAATACTCTTAATTTTCATAAGGTCCATTACTAGGTACGAAGAATAATATTTTCTCTTCAAACAATGGAGTAAAAAGTTAATTTCAAGGGGCTTCTTTAATTGAATCTTTCCTAAATTGAATCTTCTAACGTTTGGTTTCTGAAATTGCACAGTCACTGCTCACAAAATGGCTATTTTTTATACTATCATCCACTTACCAGTTGACTTAAAAGACATTATTATACCACGTATAAGAAATGAGCCTTGCCTAACTACTCACATTAGCGGACAAGAAATAGCTTGCGCTCCAGTTGACAACGTCACTTATGCCATTTCAATAACTAAGGCATCCAAATTAAGTGACGGCTGATCTGATCAATTCCATATTTTTCATTTGAGTTCTAGTGTGGAGCAGAAATTTAATACTTTTTTCATGGCTCTGTTCTCAGGAGGGAGAAGGTCAGCCGATATTAATAAATCGGGACCACAGAGACGCTCCCATTGCCTTACGAGCCGCGAAGGCCCTCGCTTATACTTGGACTTTTTCCTTACTATTTCTTAATGTAAATATTGCTTGGGCTCAGCATACTAGTCTTAAATCATGAAGCTTGCACTTGGAGGAGGAGGAGACTTCAACGCGCGGAACCGGATATTCGTCAGCCGCAGTAGTATTTTGCTGCGGCCTAAAAAATTGAGTATTTTTTGCGGTATTTTCATCTGCATGTCATATTCCGAGGATGATTGTGCATAATATCCTGATTTTTCAAAGTAAATGATTTCAAGCTCGTGTTTCATGGTGAATTCATTCATGAAAAATCACTTGCCTTATTTTTTTTATTTTTCCCTCTAACACTTCCATTATCGCTGGTCATAATTCCGGTCGTGATCAATGGCCCAATTTTTAATTGAGCTTTAAATGCTTTGCCTTTTATATTATGGAGCCATCTGTATCCAGTCTGAAGTGACTGCGCAAATTCTTCTCAAAGCAAAGGAGATCACAATGTTTTCAACGAGCTGATGCGATTACTTATCAATTTACAGGGCGTGAATCAGCCGAAATCCTTTTGTAAACCGCTTTCTGGTAACCACATCTCAGATTATCCTCAGAAGTATTTTTACGAGAAGGTGCAACCAAGTAATTCCTATGCGCAACGAGAATACAATTACTTGGGTAGCTGGCATCTCTCATTTCGTAACCTCCTAATTTTCAAGTCAAAGAAGTTATTCCGGGCACATAACTCATCAAAGGCTCGTCATCAAACTTTTTAATTAAATGGAATTTCCGTTTTCTTTTCCTTTTATCGCCTCATGAAAAAATATTTAATGGATATAATTTGTGATATGCCTATTTGTTCCTGTTTTCTGTGCTATCTTCTCATACTCTTTTATATTTCCCGGGGTGGGAAACGCCATCTGCAGCAAACGTTGCTTCTTCGTAGTTGTGTGAGTTTGAGGAAGGTGAAAAAAGAGAGAAACTGCTTCCTTAGAAGCGTCCTAAGTGAGCTGTTAGTTCCATTGTTGCAGAGTGGCTGAGGCCTTTAGCCGAGTAAATGCTCGTTCACCTCCATCTTCCTCCGCTCTTGTCGTCTTCCTCTTTCAACTGGGTGCTAATGGATTTAAACCACCCTGCGACTTTCCACAAAGCATTATTATCTCCAGTTTCCTTTCCACCGACTATTCTTCCTTTCCCACCCTGAGGAATTGAACCTATCTCTCTTTTCCCATCCGTAATTTTTTTCTCATGCCGTAAATTAATTATTCATTTATTTTAACAACTTATTCATTTAGCCACGGTCTCTTACCGACAGGTACATAAGCAAAAGGTAACGGTTATTAGAAGTGCCAATGATCCCTTATCAATTAAATCTGAATAGATTAACAGTTAAGTGCAGGCCTTTCCTCAGCGGTAAAATGCGCGCATTTCAACCCAGGCTCGGTATTGCTGTACGTCTGAATGATTCAGGTGCGGGAAAAGTCATGGAAACGAATCCCAAACAGCGAATTGAACTCAAATATGATACAGAATATATTATTTCTAACTTAGAAGGAATTGCGGTTCTTCCCGCAGTGTCTTGTATGGCAATTTCTGATTTAACCAACTATGAGACATCACATATTACGCCCAAACTGAGTCGGAGCATAAATGACAATTTTTTGTAATACTGATACGGATAAAATTATTGTTTTGCTTTAAATGATGCGGTAAAAATTTATGGTATTTCCTTACATTTGAGTTTATTTAAGTATTTGAGTTTATTTAAGTTTTAAGCTCCTAGGGATGGAACATAAGCCAGGCCAGCCATCGTATGTTTTACTGACTTCAGATAGTTTGGCTGACTCTTACGTCAAGCAGTCGTTTTTATGGATGCATGTGGTTTTATCAAGATATATTTTTAACAAAATGCAATATCAGAGGATTTTCAAAGGTGTTACTCAAGGTAATTCAAGTCACGGTAACTTGTGAGTCCATTATTATCCCTTATCCTAATATGTGGCATTGTATGTCGTTTTTGTACATTCCGTCAATCGTGAATTCCTGTAGTCTTGGCTTGTATTGCATACTTGTCGGTTGTATTTTCTTGCGTTTCGCCAGAAAACGGCTCTCATATATTAAATGAATGAGGGAATTAAGCTGATTACTATGCAACTTTTGATCCAAATCTTCCCATGGATTGACCCAAAACACTCATCAGTATAGTATTTCGTCTCCAAGCCCTCATCTCCTTTCACCCTCATGTACACTCTCAATCCACACCCTACCGCCAATGTCCTTCTTACTGGACTTATCTCTGACTATGTATCTGCCTCGGCTCGTTGAGTGAGCGAATGGAAGAGGGCGATCTTGCCTTCCGCCCCGGTAAGCCCAATAATGAAACGTATGATGGCTGTCTTCGGCCTCATCAGTGCAACAAGATGTATTCGATTTGCGGGCGGGGATTTGGACAAAGTGATTCTCAATGAACCAATCAGAAACGATGACTGGAAACTTTTGTTCTCTCCCCCTCCTTCGTCTCCCCAACACTTTGATGGCATAATTAATGATGTAGAGTAAAGGAGTGGCTGACGTTTCGGGGCAGAGAGGTGTGTTGCAACCACGTGCGTTTCCTGTGTTTTGCTTTCGACCATGAGAATCGACCGTTGACACAGATGCAGGTTGTCGATCCCCTCCCCTCGTGTCATAGGTTGAACACCGGGGAGTGCTTAGATGTTCAGATATCAAAAATAAGTAACATCCTTGTTAGAATCTTAAAAAAATTATCTGTAATTGAAAAAATAAGTGTATTTTTTACATACATCCAGCATGATCATTGAAGAAGTGTGAGAGAGCGGGTGCGTGATGGATTCCATTCGGATGAATCAATCGTATGTACCTACATTGTAACAAATAAAAAAAAGCCTCGCCCTTTAATTTGAAATCTCCGTTAACTGTTCCTCGTCGTACCCCCGACGCAATCGTGCTATTTGACAGTTGTATTTTTCGAATTGGCAAGATAGAAATCGCAGCACTGAGCGCCGCCCGTCACTCAACTGTCCGATGATGGGATGTCTCAATATATT
This sequence comes from Pyrrhosoma nymphula, assembly GCA_963573305.1. Lineage (NCBI taxonomy): Eukaryota > Metazoa > Arthropoda > Insecta > Odonata > Coenagrionidae > Pyrrhosoma > Pyrrhosoma nymphula. The sequence continues at coordinate 135,553,086 of OY754327.1, forward strand.
TCACGTTTCATTTCCTCGATTGTTTTCCCGGCGTGGCTATCCGCTTCCTCCGATCCTGACCACCACGGCACAGCCTTCGAAATTTACGCTCGCGCAACAGTTAGCTCATGGTGATTGACATCGGGCCTCCCCGCGCGCAGAATTCCGCCGCTGTCACGCCCAAGACTTGGCTACCCGCATCATCCACGAACGAAAAATCTCTTATACCTCATGTGTGGTGCTCATTTCCTGAAGAAGAGAGGCTCGCCATCGTGTGGGTCGTTACCTAAGAGAAACCCCACGTATTTATCGAATTCATTTCCCAAATAGGTCTAAGGTATTATCATTTAATAGCAAGAAGTATCATATAATAATTGTTAAAAGTTTACTTTTTTAGAATAAATATTCCCAGATAAAAGAACCGACAGCACAGCCAATAATACTTCATTTACTCAATTCGCAAATGCATTTTTTTGGTAAATAAATTTAAAAACTGATACGGTTTACCATCGTTTTTTGGTAGTATGTCTCATCCTGAAAAAATGTTCAACTTACATTATTGTTTTGTATTATAAAAGTATTCGTTTATAGGAATTTGAAAAAATATTCTGCCGATTCAACGATAAATCTCGTACTTAATACTCTGTAGTATTAAATGTAGTAGGTGGAAGACGTAGTCTATAATAGTCGGTCTTTTAGTTTTCGGATAGTGAAAGGAAACCTTTTTCAAAAAGTGCCTAACACAACTTGTAAAAAATTGTATGATTTTCTCATTTTACGATATTATTTCCTCGTCGAGGCACCGGAGAAAATTTTCACCAATCATCGCTCACTTTGCGGCTCACCCCCAAACGAAAAGGTTCCACCCCCAGCTCCTACTAGTCCACCCCCTCGCCCCTCTCGCGCTTCGTTTCGCTGCCTTTCCTTACTTACAGTCCTGTCATCCTCCCTCTACTCCACCACCGCCGATCACACAGACGCCACCCGCGATACACATGCATAATGAGTTATTGGGTCGACGACCAAATTGGAAGATGCTATCTATCTACGGCCCGTGCATGTGTGGCCCCGGGGGCCGTGGCGATTGGTGAAGTGGCTATTTCGTGGGGGGGGGGGGAGGAGGGTTGAGGAAGGGAAATAGGGAAAGGGGAGACTTTGAATTCCGTTCAATAGGAGGGTGAGGCCTTAAGGAGAGTCGGGGAGGAAGTGGATAGGGTGCCGTAGGGGAACTCAGTCATAGATAAGGTGAAGGAAGAGAGGTGTGTTTGGGACCAGTTCATAGGTAGGGGGGCACGGGGGGGGAGGGGGGAGAAGCGATTAGGTGAAGGGGTGAGGCAAAGTGTTGTGCCAGCGTTGAGGAAGTGTACACGGTTATTGGTCGCGGAAAATTAAAGTTAAAATTTCCCGTGGAACGGTTCCGATGTATATATTATCTCCTTATCTTGTAAAATCATCCGAAAGTTATGGAACACATATTTTTTTGTTGTGTGACGGCTAGCCGTGCTCGGCGATTAATGTTTGCCCGCATGGTCACGTCGAGCTTGTACCCTTATCACCTGAGAGAGAGACAACTAAGGAACCGCAGTTGGAAAGGACTGGATGCATTATTTGAAAACGTTCGTTTTCTTAATATTCCCATTTCAGCTACTCATGTGACTTCAACGCGTGTAATGGGTGAATTAGAATTTTTTTACAGCTTGAAAGTGCATTTTGCATAGTTAATTGCTTTCGATGCAATGCAGTGTTGAATCGAAGTCAGCGTTTTCACTGCTACGCACTCTACGTATTGCCAGAAACCATTTTATTTTCACGCGTGTAGTGCGTGAATTGGCACTTTTTTACTGCTTCTAAGTGTATGCAGCATGACTTACTACAATTAATTTAACTCAGTGTATTGCTATAAAATCAACCTTTCTTCGCTGCATACTCTAGGTAGCACCACTAATTTCTTTTAATTTGATTTGTGATTTTCACAATCCCGTGAAAAGACATATCATATCTTCTATATCGATTTTAATCATGTCCGTATTCCTATTTATAATTGGTTGTTTACTATCATTCGGTACTAAAAATATTTGCCTCTTCTCCACTAATTTTCAAAGTGAAAAAGAAAATATTTCCACCCTTTATTGATCTGTGAAATGGTTTAGTTTTGGATTCAAAAATACTTCAACAGAGCAAAGCCTTGGGGTCGTCGACCTCACCTCAATTACTCATTTGCGGCACAAATAAATATTTTTCTCGGCCTTCCCGCGAGTGAGTGAACCGGTCCGGCTGTAATGAAAACATAGGAGGATTCCTGCGCTACAGTTTCCTGCATTATCTTGATTAATTAGTCCCTCCTCATTTGTTAATCCAACGCTCTTTTGACGGCCCCCCGATCCCGACAATTAAATTGAAAAAAAAACTAGGTTCACTCCTGCACTGTCCCAAGTGCGCGGATGCGTACTCAACCTACCCACGCACACACGCACGTGAACGTGCATACACAAACCGGGCAAAGAGACGATGATCGCTCGAGGATCGGAGAAGGAGACCAGTCGGGGCGTGGAAAAAAATGTATATATACAAAGAGAAGTGAGATGCCAATCAACCCGCATGTCCGTTTTCTGGAAGGGTACTCCCCAACGGGTCATCAATTAGAGGGACATGCGCGGCGGCAAGGGGGCAGCAGCAAGCGCTCTCTCTCTCTCTCCCAATGGCAGACAGATTGTAAGCGGAGATACATACAGTAGCATGGGGGGAGGGGAGAGCAGGGGGATGAGGAGGAGATTTTAGTGGAATGGGTAAGGCCTCTGAAGGAGGGGAAACGTGAAATAGAGAGAGCGATAGGAGAAGTATAAATGGTGCAAATGGAACGAAAGGGAGAAGTGAGTAGGTGAAGAAAGAACTATGAGAGTTAGAAAAAAAAAGTGAGGGAGATAGCAGTAATGGGAGGAGAGAGAGAGAGTTTCAGATAGGTACAGAAAGGCATCAAAAGAGCGAGGAGTTTGAGCGGTGATCAAAAATATATGCTGGTCAGACGAGAGAGGTAAAAGTTTGAAGTGGTGTGAGGTGTGGGGGATAAGGGAGGGAGAGGGGTGGTGATGTGTGATGGCCATTTTAACATCAAGAACGAGGTTAACGAACGACAGGAACCTCCAAAAAAAATGCGTCGTGCAGTAAAAGTTCTCTCTCTCTTTTTGGAGTAAGAAAAGAGATTACAAAAAAATATGTATGTATGTGTATATATAATATATATATATATATAATATATATGTAATATATATAATATATAAATATATACATACATACATATTAAGCTAACTCCATTTTTGTGATGTTGAAGGAATGGGGGGTGGGGGGCTGGAAGTGTGGAGTTTTGGTGTGGGAGACGGAAAGAGAAGAAAAAGTAAAAAAGGGAATGGTTTGTTGGTAAGGTAGGAGGAGGGGATTCGAAGCGTCCGTCGCCGGACCCGTCCATCCTATCGATCTCATTAACATTTAAAAAGGGAAGGTGTGGTGGCGATGGTGGAGCCCCCTCGGGAGAGAAGACGGCAATAATCGTAACTCTCATCGCAAACATCGAAATGGGCAAAGAGGGCTCTTTGGCCGGAGTTGGGGAATGGAAGTGGGGTTTTTTTTACGGGGGGAGTAGGTGGGGGTGGCGTTGAAATCGAAGGGGTTTTGGGGGAGGAAGAGGGAGGGCCCTTTTGAGTGGGAAGCGCAGAGTCAGTTGTAGGTTGGGGGCCCTTGTAGATTGGGTCGGCCGGGCCCTGACACTTTCGTTGAGTTGTGCGTCATGACCGGCATAAAGTTTTCCGGGTGACGTCTACATCAGAAAACTGGATGATTATTGAAAATGGCTCTCCGCGGTAATTAAGATCCCCGAAAGGAAAAAATTCGTGAACCGATGAGTTTATCTTGATGGATGAAGTCATCATATCTTCCTCCTAAACGTGTTCAGGTGGTTTAGCTACGTCTTAATTAAAGTTCTCTTTTTCTCCTTAAAATATTTCTGGGTTGTTCACTTCCACGCTAGTGATGTGAAATTTGCATTATTAATGTCATTCTTCATTGAATTATAATAATATAGTCATTTATTAATATTATTTAACAGTTGTAAGTGCCAAGGGAATCATGCTTATTTAGATTAGTTGGCAATCATTTGTCGGAATTTAAAATTAATCGCCGAGCATTTCAGCGCCTTTTCCAAGAGCAAATGCGAATAAAATTTTAATCAAGAGAGTTGATATGTAATCTTTAATATTTTCAAAATAAATAGCCGTCCTATCAACCCTTTGCTGGTAATTTCACTCGAGAAAATCTTCCAATTCATTTGTTCATAAATTGTGTATCGTTTAATGATGGTGACCCTATATTCATTTTCGTCAAGTTTTCTTGTCATGTTTTTATGCAGTGTATCTATGCACTATAATAGCCCTCCTTGATGTTACTAAAACTTTCCTTTACTTTCTTTTATTCTGCAGAGTGTGGTGATGCTCATGTTCCGTGAGGAGAAGAGCCCGGAGGACGAGATCAAAGCGTGGCAATTCTGGCACGGGAGGCAACACAGCGTCAAGCAGCGCATTTTGGATGCCGGTGAGTACAATTCGAGCACATTTCATACCCAGGATTTTGCCAAGGATTTTTTATCGAAGCTCACTGAAGAATTGAAGCAGTAAACATGTCTATGAAAAAAATCAACCTGAAATGAAATCTATTCGATGAAAAATCAAGCCAGTTGGACACTAACCACTCCCTAATGTTCACGCTGAAATTTTTCACAAATCGCTCAAACAAACCTTTCCGGGATCACGCTGGAACTGCTCCCCTCTTGAGTAGGCAAAAGAAGGAAACAGATAACAAATACGCATTTAAATATAAAAAAGATAACGATTACGTGATCCATTCTCCTTTCACTCATAGGTTTCAATTCCTAAAGATGATTTAGCCATAGAGATTAGAAAACGTCCTCATATTCAACAATCGTATTTTCAAGTCAATAAGATGAATTATAAAATTTGCGAGTAAACTTTTTGGAGCAGTTTATCAGAATATATTGATCGGAACAACTTCAACCACGAATGTAGGTCCTTTCGTTAGTTTACCGCACATTACTCAATTTGAATCTAGTGTTGCCTGACCAGGTTTTGCCAATGAATGGAAATCATGCCATATTCTATTTCATTTACGGTGCTCCAGCACATGAAGTTGAATTTTCCGCAGGCAATGTTCTTCGGGTATGTGTGTGTCCTCTGCGCCGCTAAGCGTGTATCCATTGGAAAACACATCGCAGACCCCGGCTCCGTGTCGCCATTCGCTGCTGCAACCAAAATGCGAACGGGCAGCTTTGGTGTCGGCCTGCTAGAAAGAAAATGGTGGTTAAAATCGTAGAAGGGATACGGAGTGCTTTGTGTAATGGCTGAGGGCTCATGGGGGACGAATAAGATAAGTGACTATCGGTAGTCAATATGATCGAGCCTCACGTTTTATTTACATGTTTTTTTTTGTTTTCTTTTACTATTAATGAGAGTTGAAACCGTCGGTAATCGAGGTAGTTAACCTCCAATTCACTGGTGCTTAATTGCATCCTTAATAGTCCTTGTGAGCTGCATCGTTGCTTTCGACATTTTTGATCTTCATTGAAATCCATTCAAAAGTAGGTTTATAAGCCATCCTCCCAGGTATTTTAGTAAAATTTCTGATATGTGATCGATGGATGTGAGGTTATCGTAGAAAAAATCTTTCCAAAGCCCCTTTTCTTATCTCCCTTAATTTCAATCTAGGACTCGTGCCTCATTTTACGACGTCATTTATACATCATTGAATGACACAATTTTCATGTCATCTTTAGTGGATTATGCTTCCCTAAACCATAAAAATCTTTACCTAAACTACTTCCCAAATATTTGCCTTTACACAGTATTTCAGTACACAGTTGCCTTAGCAACATGGTATGCGTATACCCAATGTGCATTTTGTGGCTATCCAAATGCCGTCTGATACCCCACCATTAATTTTCTCCATAATCATTGGTCTTCCTGCGACAACTGGTGGCCCGGGTCGCAGTTTTTTTTGCCTCGCTGATAAAAGCGTGAGATTTGCATATGCGTTAATTGTTTGTTCGCTTCCAAGGAATTCTTTGTTCCCATATCGAGGAAACCATCTCCCAATTACAGAGAAACGGCCAGAAAATTGCACCGCCTATCAACCGACGATAAGTTTTCTTTTTCTTTGTGTAAAAAATTGTTTTAACTTATTGAGCGATTTCCACTAACCCATCATAATTACTCTCTTCCAATCCCCAAGATCCAAATGTGAAGTTTGGGGGAAAGAAATGATCGGACAAACATTTTAACGACGTGCCATCCGTAAATTACTGGCGCAGGTGAAATACAGCGGCAATTTATCTCCACGGTTAAAAATAAAGGAAAGGAATAAGCATTGTTCCGCGATGAATAATCACAATGTTATCTGCAATTAAGTCATCATATGGGATATATATATGTTGGGACATAAATTCGGAAAAATGACCGTTTTTAGGACTGGGTTATCGGGAAAACTCGCGAGAGCGACAGTACACCTTGTCCTCGGATGGTAGGACGGAGGGTGGGAGAGCGTGCATGGGGGAAGGGATGTGAATGGGTGTGTGTTTTCGTATGTGGACTTCCAGAAGCGGTGAGACAGCGAAGCGACGTATTGTTTTTCTTATTCTTTTTTTTTCCTAATGAATGCAAAGAGCCGTAAGAAAGGTTGGAGATAAGGTGAGTTCTAATAGCGGACCGTGAAGTAGTGGGAGAGGGGGCGAAATTAAGAGAGCCATAACACCGGAAGGAATGGGGTGTGTGATAGGAGGAGTCTCGTGGGGGAGGGCGACTCTCGGAAAGGGTCTATCGACCTCCTCTGCGATAAGGGTCCGGCAGAGAGAGGTGGCCGTGAGGGGCAGCAGGGGGGAGGAGGTGGGGACGGGTGGGTGGCAGGGGCGGGGCTGGGAGGAGCACCGAGGGGCGACTAATTGCCCCCAAACGGCGGCTGTGGAACGGTGAGGAAGTCGAGAGAGCCGCAGGGCAGTGGTCGAGGTGCAAGCGAGGGAGAAATAAAATCGTTTTAATGCCTTCTTTCGACGCAAGAAGCGCCTTGGAGTTTTCTTTTGGAACTATTGGACATTTTACGGGCACAGTTTTGTGATATTTCAATCTGAATATCACATTTTGATATCATTTTTGCGTCGTATATTTCGATCTATCTACAGTCACCAAATCGGAGGAAAGTGGAATCTGCATCCCTTATCGCAACATTGTATTTATTATCACACATCAGACTCATATTGCAATCAGAAATGTCGCCTTTCACTCTCTTGGTTCATAATAACCTTTATTACCGCTCATCGCTAAGGAATACTAACTTAAAGACTTGAAAAATAGTTACTCTTTTATTTGAATTTTTAGCCTCAAAGGAAAGCCGAAAGAGTTATTTTATGTCTGACTCGCGTCTGTACGCAATATACCCGGGGTGTCTTCTTGGTATTTGGAATCCAAGTCTCTGCAGTATTATGAAATATTGATAAATAAATTCGTAATTTTGTAGCAAATTACGTTTACTTTCCTTTTATGTAGTATATTTTGAACTGCAGCGCACACTACAATGATTTACGCAAATTTCCTTCCGGCTTGACGTCAAGTTGCGGTATTACTCCATTTTCGTATATCACAGTCCTTGTACCGGAACAGCACAGTGTCCTGTCCATGATCCCTTTAGAAGCGTCATATCGGAAAATGTGAATGAGCGTTGATTATGGTTTGAAAGTTTTTCGGGAATTTTTCGAGGGTAATCATGGATTCCTACGTTGATTCAGGAACCGTTTCACGTGTCTTTTACGATTCAACGCCAAAAATTTGAAGTTAAGCTGTGAAATCAGATTTATAGGGAGGGAAGTTCCAAATATTCAGGCGGGCAGGGACAAAAAATTGAACGGCAGACTGGCTAATTTTCAGCACTGGCCACGTGAGAGAAATGAGGAGAGAGCGGGACGTTTATGACGCGCATTCGCATTGCTCAGGTCAATTGCTCAATTAACAACTGTTTGGAATAGAGCCAGTTTAAGATCTGGGACCGCTTATTACCGCGGGGAGTGGCTATACGCCATAATCTTAGGTTCACACCAAGCAGCAGCTGTCTCGGTTTACGCGAGCTCATAAAACTTCATTAGCCGTCATTTGCTTCCATTTTTAGACGAAACAAAGAGTGATTTTGTGAGTTAAGGGGCATCGCTTGCTGGCTTTTTGGCTCGTTGATCCTCATCTGATGCGTCACTACTAGGCGAGTTCTCTTATTTGCCAAAACTTTCCTCTTTTGGCCTGAATTCCCCTCCGGTCTTCAAAGTAATAATTAAAAGAATAAATGACCGCCTCTGAAATAATTTCACCGCATGCCTATCAGCCGGGAGATAACTCATTCTCAACCTGCTTTCCATATTGGCGATTCAATAGGGTTTCAAAATGGGATTTTTTCTTGCTCGGGAATGGCTAGCAATGAACTGTAAACCGTTGCGTACTTTTACCTTTATTTTGCAGACGGAAGTCGACCGTTTTAGAAGGTGCAAGAAACGATGCGTGAATTGCATACCTCGATTCGCGAGTAGAATTTTAATGAAACCGCTGTGAAAGGATAGGATTATAATCTCTTGAACACCTTCCGCGCCATTTTCTGTTGGGTATAATCACGCTTCCAAGATAGGCGGGAGATTCTTCAGCTTGAGAACATGATGCAGTCGTTGCACTGGCTGTCAAACCTCTACCCCTACCGAGTAAATTACCCCCATCACCCACCCTCCTCTTAATCCATCACCGTAATCCGCCTACTTACAGCGGATAATGGGTCACTAATTTGGAAGCCTCGGGGTTAGGGGGTGGTGGTAAAATGATAATTTTTTCACCTCATTGTGGGAAAGAAAGTGAAAATGGAAAGAAATCGGCCGTTTTCGCATGTCAAAACTTATTAGCATCACGTCCCGTCGCGAGCTGTTTGAATTGCGCGGCGACACGTAAGAGCCGTTCGTTTCTGCTCTTTCCCATGATTCTATACCCCCCCTATCGGCCCCCCACTGCTGTAGCGGCCGTTTTGTAAACAGGATGCGGACGAAGGAGCTCTACGGACATCTTGAAACAGGGGAAGGGAATGCATTGCAGAAAAAAAGAGATGATCCAGCTAACCTTCATGTTTTGCTTTTTGAAAGAACGCGCTCGTTGACATATCCGATCCGGAGCAGTGTGAGAACCATCCACGAATGGCAGGAATGGAATGGGGTGGTCTGTGAGGAGGAAACGAAAGCAGAATGGGAGAAAATAGAGATTTGAAAAGTGAGTAAAGGCTGTTTCGCCTCTATCGTAAGAGCATAACTTATGAGTGCAACGTAGGAATGTTGAATATGAGAATGTGTTGGATTGACAGGGTTCTCTACGCGGGTTTGAACTTAACGCAGAATAAGGCTCTCGGTCAAGTCTTATGATACGTCGTTAAGCTGACCAATTACGGAGAATGCTCATTTCCTGATTTTAGACGCTACTTGGTCGGTTGAACAATAAATTGAACGTGCCGCACCAGCGTCCTGAAATGGAAAAGCCGAAGAAAGCACAGGTTAAAGTTGAATTTGCTTGGCATTGAGATGTTTCACGATCTACTTAAATTTAAAAATTTTATAATGTGAGGCGAATCATGGCTTGGATTTAGAATCAGTCTCTCACATTGGATGTTAATAAATACCAAATCACTCTGGTCAACTTAAGGAGTGGAAGAAGTACTCTTATTGGTTGGTTGGAACACCCTGCCGATTGCAGATTGAGCTTAGGTTACGTTATGTTCTTAAGTTATGTGTTTATGTTCCATGTGAACCAGGTTTGGAGGAGGAAAGGATGAATATGAGGTATGATGCGTACATGTGTGGAGGAGGAGGAACAGTTAAGTTGGGGAAAGAGGATAATGCTTTCTCTTGCCTCGGGCATAGTACGTCTTTTTCGTATATTTTCTCTCGCTCTCATCCCCTTTCTTCCATTCGCCAAGTGCTTGCGAGAAGTTGTTCAATGCGTGTGCTCTTCCCCTCCGTCTCAGATCTTTCTCTCTTTCCACCCGTTGATATGAGACACGCCTCTTTACGGCCCGGAGTGCCACATTCCCACAAGGCTGAGTGCTCCTTTCACGTCCAGAGCTCCACCTGATGCCAAACCCCCCGACCGCCTCTCTCTCTTCATTAAAATGTTTCCATTCCTTCCCTCTCATTTTTTTTACTATAAATACCTTCAGCTAGCTTTCGCCGAGCAATAATATTTTCATTTGCTGTCGTAAACTTTCCTGGATGGCATTGTTTAATGTCACAGTAACCGAGAGACACACATAAATTTAAACATAAATCGCTGGACCGCCTCTTCATGAAGCCGAGAAACCGAGTCGACGGTGCTAAATTGCTGTTCAAGGGACTCATCTTTTCCTCAGCCATGGTTGTACCGGGATCTTTAGTCATTTCTTGCAAAGTTTACGAAGAGAAACCTCAAAAGTCATGGAATTTCCGTAAAGGTTTATTCCCACGTCATCCTTCAATTTAATGGTTTTCGCAGAATTTTTAAGTTTTAAAGGCTCCATTGAGCTGTTGGAAGTAATCTCATCCTTTATTTTAGTCTCACAAGTAATTTTACTACTTTTAATCCATCAATACCGTGAGTGTATCATCGATTGAATTTGGTCTATACAGTTAAAGTTAAAGTTCTTATAGCATGTAAACTGATATGCAACTTAGTCATGATACTCCTCGTCACTTGAAATGTATTCAATTACAGGTGCAATTAGGGGAGGAAGTAGCAGTGCAAGAACATCCTGTGGGAATGATATCTTTCACTTTCTTCGGGAGTTCTCGTAAAGAGAATATTAAAGGATCTGATGACTGAAGGATGGATATGTAGGAGATCTTCATTGGCTATCTCCCGTTTAATTTTTTGCGTGTGGAGTTCTCTGAAACTTTTACAGTCCTTGTCCCTGCATTCTTGCGGTTCCTCAGAGAAATATACAATTGTAGAGGCATAGCATTAATGATATCAGCGCCGTGCATCAGGATCTTGAGGATGGTTACAGGCATAGGGTACCATGGATAGAGTGTAACAGCATGTTTGGAAGTTTCTAGACAATAATTAGGAAATCATCTGTATTCAGGGCGTAATTTGATGACAAAGCTCTAAGTATTACTCCCATACGATGAATCAGTTGCGGATCCACACCAGTAATTTCGGCAGGTTTTTTCACCTCTTGAAAGAATCGACGAGCCGTGTTGCCATCGTTGGAGTTTCCAAGTCGTTGCTTTGGGCAGTCAACAAATAATCCCATATTATCTTTGAACAACTTTTTTATTTTATGGGTGCGCTCTTTCAATTCATTTTTCTGGGAAGAAGCAACGCTCCATTTGCCTATGTCTAGCTTGTATCCAATATGAAGCATTCATTCGAAAGAACGGATCCAGCCATGAAGGGGAGATACACCAAACGAGAAACCTTCATGAATGATGTCCTTTTCAATTATTTCCTCAATTTTATTCATTTGATGAGGCTTGCTCCCGCAAATATAGCATGATTGGGATGATGCGGTATTATTCAGGGAGTTTATTACTTTACCATATAGCATTGTTAAATGAAGTTCATACGTTACGGATGTATAAATGCCGGACATTGTATGCCATTTACTTACCTGGCATGTTTTTTCCCCTGCTTTCAGCATATTTCAGCTTTGTATCATTTCGACATACAAAATGATACAAAGTATCGCGATATATAGCGTGGTAACAGCTCCGCGGCGACTTTTAAGGCTGTATATCTCCCGTAAAATTCGATCAAAAACACCAAAATTTGGAGGGTGGGTGTTTTATGCACACTTTATTCCTTCAAACGGTTCAAATTCGATTTTTAATTTCGAGTGATCCCTCCTAATAGGACATGTTTCACGTCCATGTATCGAGTTGTATTAAGAGATCACCTGCTCGACACTTGGTATAAATTATAATATACGAAGTTAGAGGATTCCGTAAAGAAATTTAACAAGGGATGTTTCCTTAAAAAAAAGAAAGGAAATATCCTAATTTTCGGTGAATTATGAAACTTTTTTATGGTGGGAGGAACTAGTAACGTGAGACTATTTTACGACAAGTGCCTTCCATCACTTGGTCGTTTAAGGAAGCCGCAAAAGAGAACCCCAACAACTTTCGGCGCGTAAACGAAACTCGTGGAGACGAAGCCCTTTGGGGCTCGTCCTGTCTTCCGCTGCCGGCAACGGCATCCGGAACTGCATTGAAATTAAAGCATGAATGGAGTTTGGAGGGGCGGGGTGAGACGAGCGATAGCTGCTTGGATGGGTTTCGGGGAGAAAGACGTGTGAGAAACTCGGAATAAAAAAGCCGAGCCCAGGGAAAAAATCATGTTGAAAGCCTCTTTGTACGCTTATTCGGGGAAAGGAAAAAAAGGTGCATAACATGAAAAGAAATTATTTGAGGCGAAAATATCACGAAACCTGTGGGAGATCTTCACCCGTTTCCCACGTAATTGTCCCAAATATCGCCTCGAATCGGAGCAAGTGTGGGTGAGCGGATGGTGATGTCGAATGTACCGACATTATTCACTATCATCACAGCTCGCTCTCTCTCTCCCTCTCGCAAAGCAAGCAAGCATTTCATGCACCCTTCCACTCTTTATAACTTCCGTTCCTTCCCTGCATACATCTCCCACGACCCACCTCGGTGCAGATGACCGAAAAAAACACCACGTGGCCCCTCACCGCCTGACCCAAGGAGGTTAGAAGTAAATGGGGGAGACACGAGCACTTTCCCCCTGGAAAACTCCTTCATCTTGGAACACTTGTGCGCGAAATTTAAATGGGCATTGTGCATTACTTTTCGGGTCCTTTTTTTCACTCGGAAGGTCGATTCTTCAACCGCATTTAACCCGAATTAGCTGCCGTTTCCTCAGATGCCGCCATTTAGCACCGTCCTCCTGAACTTCGATTTGAGTGTAGTTTGATCATTCCAATCAACCCCGCCTCTTTCTGCCACCCATTTCCCCGAGTCCTCAGGCACTAATGTCGCTTTCATACACTTTTAATGCCCTCTTTACGTTTCTAGGTTTGGATGACGGTTAACATGGCGGCTCTTACTTACCTGCGTTCATACCATTTTCAGTTTACTGCGGTAGAAATGCTGGTGATCTCTGGTGAAGAGTAAGGAATTAAAAAAAAACAACTTTAGCGAGCTCCGCGCCTGCAAAGGTACTAGTCATTAATCACATTTATATCTGTCGAGAATGCTAATTTAATCAATGCATCCTCCTGTGAATGGACTTGCTGGCCGTATTAGTCCAGGGGAACTTCAATTTCCCTTTCAGCGTAGTGATGCTGTTTTTCTGCATGACACTTCATTTTCTTAGCTCGTATTTCAACTATTTCCCATTATATATACCGGCAACCAGCACCAACCCTAGTCACTCCAGCGTGGTAAACAATTTTACTAGGGTTGGCGCAACATGCGTTCACACGGCGAAATCCTTGCTAGCATTCGAGTTACTAGCGTAGAAAGCTAGTAATGTAAACGGGGCATAACCTCCTTGGTCTGGTCTAACCCTTGCCCTCTCATCCTTCACTCTTTTTCCCGTTCCCAGGACATTCCGTCCCTTCGTGCACTCCACCGCCATGTTTTCCCCAATGCGACCCATTCGACGCAGTTGACAACCCTATTCAACGGGAAGGGACCGTGTACGGGCGGGGGAGACAGTGGGAGCGGTTCCCTTTTTTTCGAGGAAAGAGCGGTTTGGTAGAGAGAATTGAGTCGATCAGGCTTGATAAAGGTGGTGTAGGGTGAGGGTAAGAAGGAAGATGGCTGCAAAAGTGCGGGAGGAGTGGAGAGAAAGGGATCTGTGAGGGACGGGAAATGGAATGGGGTAAGAAGGTTTGGCGGAAACACAAAGGAGGCAGTAGGGCATTAAAAATGCGATGGTCCCCTTCCATCCTCAAAATAAATTCCCCACCCTCCGAAACGAGATTTAAAAAAATAACAATACCCGAGTTGGGTTTTGAAGGGAAGCGAATCTGGAAGAAAAAAAAGAAAAGGAGAGAATGTAAAATAAAGAGAGGGGGGATGAGAATGGACTTGTTCGATGTTGGTGGTGTAAGAAGGAAACCGAAAAGTCTGCACACCAGCTACCAGAGGGGGTGGCGGAGCACAGAGCGGAAAAAAGGTTTAAGCGAGCGTCCTCCTTGGCGAGCACTTCTTGCTCGTTCCCTTGCTTGCGTGTGTGTACTTGGGAAAGTCGGAAGGGATCACAAGGTCCAGCGAGGGAATTTTGGATGTGGCAAGGGGAAGGTGTAGGGTGGGTATGAATATTCCTCTGGAGGCCGTGAAGGGCAATCGGTGGCGCCGGACGCCGCCATGCTAATGTATGCGTCGCAAAGAAGGAGCGCTCTGTTAGATGCGAATGAATGGCGGTGGTTTGATTCCCCCGAGGCTCTCTCGAGTTCTTCCCCACTTCTCTTCGGCGGATCCATTATATTTTACGATCGGTGGGTGCTATTGCGTGCATGCCATGCGTAACGGAACTCGCCCGCGACTTAGACGCAAACGATTGAAGGAACCTCAGGGCTGTCCACGTTTGCAAAGAGGCCTCTTCAAATGTACTCTCAATTAACTATTTACTCATTTTATAAATGGTTACAACATGTATGTACGACATTCCAATCACATGTTAGGAAGAAAAGACGTTAGCAAAAGCATTCAATGACTTCTGTTTCTATTGGTTGAAGATTCTAGTCGCCCTTAAGCAGAGATAGATTCAAAGTGCTTTTTCCATAGCTGTCACTCATTGAAAATGACGGCCAACGATTCATTTCAAACGAGATCTCTGTACTTTCTATCCAACATTATAAAGATGCCAACGATCTATTATTTTATAAATGGGATCATTAATTTTATTCAACTTGAGGAGTTTTTTTATTTCATGCATCGCGAAATTTCATCCTTAATTCCTAATTGCCATCTCACGAAAGTTAAGCGACTATATTCCAACATAATTATTCATACTCTAATTAGATTTGTTGCTTCCGCGGTTTTGTAACCAGCCATCTACCGTAAAAAATCTTCGGTGAACAAGAATCGTTGAGGAGGCATCTGTATTGAACGGCTATGATCTCTGTTTATTTATGTACTTGCGAAGTAGCCACGGGATAAAATTAAGATGCGCAATTTATTGAAGTCCGATGCTGTTTCACCTTCTATGCACGCTACTCCACGAAGCGCAGAAGTAAATATTTGAGCGAACTGAATTAATTGAGCTTCTTGTGAGCAAACAATAAATTTAATAAAGCGGATAGGCGCATTGCATTCTAGTGCGCTAGAAGAGACGAGTAAGGAATGAAATAAAACCGATGGTGGGCAAGTAATGAAAAAAGGAGGAATAAAAAGATTTAATGCTTCCTCTCTTTAAAAGGAAACCGTGATCAGAGTAATCTTAATTGCGAAGAAGGCAGCCGATGAGAAGTTCAGATCGATGGAAAGCAATTTGAGCGCGGCCAGAGGAGGAGAGGGGGGGGGGAAAGAGGTTGAGGGGAGGGGGCGAAGCAAGAGAGCGGGGAGGGAGGGAGTTAATTGGAAGGAGAAATAGAGGGAGAGGTGGGCAATGAGAGATGGCGAAAATGGACGAATGAGTGGAGGCGGAGAGATAAAAAGATTAACTTCAAGAAAGGCCGAGGGGGATATTTTTAATACCGTGTGTATAAAAAAGATGATGAGCTGAGGAAAGCAGTACATTCATCGCAAAAGAAGGATTTTTCGTTTTAATTTCCTCATGAAATTCTGTTCGGAAAAAAATAAGAATAAATGAAATCATTAATATTTCGATCATTATTTCAAGAGAACATATAATTCTTGCCTGGATTCTGTTAAGTGGCCTTCCCTTGCCTAGTTCACTGTCCACCCTAGTTCATCACCCTATTCCGTCCTTTTGGCTCAATATACGAAGAATATATCTAATTGTAACATGAAACGTATTTATAGGTGTAGCACAACTTGTTGGCACCCACCAGCGTGGAATTAGGGGTCACTGAGCGTGAATCAGGCGTTGATGAGCGAACAAATTTACCGAAGAATTCCCGGTGGGACCTTTGGAGGGCACTGTCCCTTTGTCCTTCCTATCTTGTATGTATTCCCCTCCCGGGTGATATGACCATTACTAGCTAGTACCACCAAGTTTTGCTACACCTATCACCGTCGGGGACTGTTTCAGGGGCCCCAAAAAAATGATCTCATATGAATATCTCTCTTGAACCAGAGTGTAAATATATCATATATGTTTAAAAGGGGTATTTGAACAAGACAATTTTTGTTGCGAAAACTTTGCTGTTCCCGTCTCCCCTCATATTTGCGACATTTTCCAATATTTTTACATCCCGGAGTTAAGAGTTAAACTCAGTTTGATCTTCCCAAAGGCGAATACTTCTTTTCCAATTGAGAAGTCGTCTTTATATTGGTAGGCGGAAGAATCTCGGCCAACTCAACATGCAGTATACTCAGGTGATGATGGAAAAATTAAAGCAAATATATAAAGGCTCTCTGGAATTCCATTTAATTTTCAAACGCCCGCATGAATGGTGATGAAAGTGGGGTGTGAAACTGTGCTGAGTGAAAATCACGAGTCCGCCGTTGACCAAACCCATTTTTAGCCAATTTCGCGCGGTAATCATTCAACATAATCAATTTTAAATCACCCAGCCCACAACCTGCTCCAGTTATCATGGACCTAAACCACTATACAGAATCCGGGAGTAAAACTTTCATCTGAGGGAGTAGATTGAAGAGGAATCTCATTTTTATCGAGAATCGAACCCTAAGACGCTGGGTAGGAATTCCCTACGTCTCGCAGTAGATAAGGAAAAATAAAACTTTAATTCGAAGCCATTTATGAATAGGAACTGGTGAAGCTATGAAAGTGCCCATGTTACCCACATTGAGAACCGATAAAATTTTACCGTCACTTATTGATGAGACAATTCAATGCGCAGGGTAAATGCGAAAATGCCATCTTCATGGTTGATATTTTTAACATTTCCAAAGTAATTTTGAGTAAATATTATTACACGCATTATTTCGGTTACGACGATTAGGCAGCGTAGTGTATATTAGACTAATTAAGGCCTCAAGTTTTGGAGATGTTCCTAGGATTAGTACACTATGATAGGCGATAACTCTGAGCGTTGGAGACATCTTTCAGCAGGTGAGTTCGGAGACGGAACGAAGAGAACAGGTACTGTACGACGGACAGTAATAGGGAACAGAGAGAGAGAGAAAAAGAGGAGAGCATGGCGGGAAAGGCGAGAGACGAGGAGCGAGAGAGAAAGAAGGAGGAGGATCTGGAGACGAATCGACGCACTCTCTTCCCACTGCCTTTTTTAGCTTTCCGAGAAGAGTCGAGATTCTTCGGATGACGAAGTCTGCGAAATGACCGCCGCGTTGACATCGGTAGGAAGTTGGGGGAGGGGAGGGGAGAAGCAGGAGGGGGAGGGAAGAGCAAGATTGGAATTCATCGTCTTATCCATTCGGTGGAAAAGAGACGTCCTCCTACTCCTCGTTCTCTTCGTCGTCGTCCCTACTTTTTTTGCCTCGCCTTCCGGAGAAAGACACCGGAGGAATCAACTTGAGGAAAGAGACGGAAGCGGGAGATGGTGGACGGAGATGAAGAATTACCAAACTCCCACTACTTCTCTTTTTCTCTCTCTTTGGTCGAGCCTTTCAAGGGGAGGGTAACCATCGCCTCACTCCCTCTTGGGACAGCCCTGTCGCATACCGGGGATTAAAACGTGGAGAGCCTGTTATCCTGACCCTATAATGGTGTCATAACAGATTTTCTTTCACGCCGGAATCTAGTTCATTTTAAGACTGAACGCCGATGTAGCCCCTCTCATTGTCAGAAGAAAAGTAATAATTATTAATGCCTCTTTTCCTGCACAAAATTCATGTGAAATAATGTAACTCTACTTTCATTTGTTTATTCGTTCCGATGAGCTATTGCATTCGAGTTACGCAGGTTTTAATGGAGGGTACTAGGGTACAAAATTTGATTGTAAAATGTGTTTAGAGACATGGTTAATTAACTATTATGATTGATATGATGGTTGATTATGGTGAAGGTTACACATGGCTTGAATTTGCGCTCATTGATCCACGAACGAATGTTCCCTCACCAATCCTACGTGCAAACGCGTCAGTTAGCGCGATTGGGCGAGCACACATTTATTTATTTATTTATTATATATTACCACCGAAAACAGCACATATTGGCCTTTACATCGGGGTATTTTAACAATCAACAACGGACAAGCACAAACAACCATGTCCTGGGAAGTGAAAAATCCTCCTTTGGGTTAGCAGGCGAGGACGTTACCCCGCCGCCACCGAGGCCGACAATACCAATACATGCAGACAATACCTCGTTTACACTGGTGTTCTGCCAGTTAAAGCTCCTATATTTCTCGTACTAGCAGAACCGTGTGTCGTAACAATGGAATAATTACAGCTTTTAATACCAAGCCACAGAAGAGACCAAGATACATTTGTAAAATATGTGGAAATATAATCGCATCATTACCCTTGTTCTTGCAGATATATTTCATCTCTCGTTACATTAAAAACCATTCAAATGTTATCGACGAAATTTATAGTTATCGAGATCCATTGTAAATACTTCTCGACTGCTTTCAATTCGTGGACCTTCTTTGACGACGGGGTAACCATGATGTCTTGCGGGAGGCACATAAGTCGCCTCACGAACTGTCTGGTTGCACGTGGGCTGTGCGATGATTGACGATGATGGGTGCGACTCCGGACGTGTATCTGTCGTTAGATGACTCTTTAATAGCATGGGGAAAAAATGGAATCCTAATGAGACGGACGTAATGAATTCGTCGTAAATCGGAGAGCGAATGTGAACGTTGTGCAAACAAGTTAACAACGCTGGAATTTTCGTTTTGTCGTTTTTTTGTGTCTTCCAACGCCACGGTTGAGAGGGAACTTTCCCTTCGAGGAAAAAGGAATTAATTCATATGAAAGCCTCGGCCGCTCAATACCTTTGATGCGTGACCAAGCAATTGTCCACTTCCTGCGATCCTTCCATAAACACCACGGTAAACATAATTTCCCCTTTTTTTCCTTCTTCTTTCAACTTTTAGGTATCGAGAAGAAAATCGCTCGAGGAGTGACGCAACATTCGGCAATCTTTACTAATTCAATAGGAATTTCACTTCTTCAAAAGTCCAGAGGTTATCTTACGATCTGGATACTTTAAGAGGTAATAAAAAACAATATTTGCGTAACACATCTATTCCGCGTGAATTCGCATTTCCTGCCAAGATGACCAATTATAAAATTTTCCTGAAGTCTCTCGGTAAGGAAATTTTATCGATCTATTCACAGCTGGTGATATTCTGCGCGCCTGTTTTAGTTTCCCCCCTCTGGATTGAGTTGTTTCCGCTCGAACTTGTAGGATTATTCGCCTGAGGAAAATTTATGGCTCGACGATATTTTACCCTTTTCGCTTCGGTTATCCGGTGTCGGAAGTTATCAGATATAATAAAATGTTTAATCGTTTCCAGATTCGCTAGCTATTAAACTTTCATGGCACCTCGTCAAATTTTCATCTCAGTCAAACTGGGAGTCGCAATAATTCGTGTGCATGATTATGGCACAATTGATTGGTTGGTTATTGAAGGAGGCAACCGATTACTTATGTCATTTTCACCATTTAGGAAAGGTGGGTGTGTAAAATAATTAACACTAGGGAAATGGAGGAATGGGCGGAGAGAAACCTGGCGTCGTCATTAACCTTGTCTTTACGAAATACGCGAGGGGACTCGAGTCCCCTCGGCCAACCGGCCCTCGATCCCAACGGCCCACCCAAAGAACGGAGTTTCAGCGTTTGATATCACCCACTACAGATAGCAACCAAGTAGGGATCGAGATTACTCTGACAAATCTACGCCACTCCCAGATTCAAATTCGGGCACTTGGAATGAGAAGTGAGTACTATTACCAACCCGATCACCTTCTTGCATGAGTGGATTTTTGCAGGTGAAGGGATATAGGTGGTTTGGTTGTGATCAGGGTGGCAAGGTACGAAAGAGGACGCGAAAATCCAAAGACGCTGGCCGTTTGGGAGATGGCAGGAAGATCGCGAAGATATGGAGCGAGCACCAAATGGGCGAGTCCTGAGCGAGAGGAATGCTAATTGCAGCAACGGTAGGTGTTGGGGGGTTGGAGGAGGGGTGGGAATTCGTTCTAGGGCATTTCATCGCATTATAAAGTGCACAGGCGAAAGTGCGGGCCAAGCCCTTTATTCTCCCTACTCCCATGGAAAACCCTGAGGGCCCAACCCCCTCTTCTCCTGCTTGCCTACCTCCCGTCTCGCATTCGTCGGAGACGACGATTCAATTTCAAGCGGAAACTCCTGGCGAGACGACGGGGGAAAGAAAAAACGGCCACTCCACCTCCTCCCACTTTCACCCTCCTCCTCTCGCTTATACACACCCCCTACCCCTCCTACCTCTTGCATCCCCTCCTCCTTCCCTCCTCCTCTAATAATCCATCGAGACCGGACGGAGTCCACATCACACGTTCTTGCCCTCAAGCTCTCCGAAGAATATTTAGTGCCTCCCCGCTTCTATAACTACGCTGGTACCTACCGTCGTCGGAGGAATGGAAATTCAGCCGTTATTATCGGAAGAGGAGAAAAAAGCGGGAAATTACGACACAAACGGATGACGATTTCGTATTAACATGCCCAAGCGGAAGGAGCGAGCGACGTGCTCTCGTCCGACCTCGTAATCCTGGCGATAATAAATCAGAAATAAAAGTCGAACCAAACAACTTGATACCCACCGAAATTTTCGTTCGGGAGAACAGATATTTCATTCGTCTCTGCGGCATCCGTCTTGTGGGGAAGAGCCTGGGGTCCCGGGAACTGAAGGCGCTGTCGAGCGTTTTCAAGAATATGTTTTCCTTATCCCAAGACAATTTTCTCTCAACATTTGAGGCCCCGGTACATTATAAGACTTAATCTTTCGGCCCTTGTTTACTTCCTTAAATTGAAGGCGTGCTCGAAGCAATCTCATAAAAGGGCGTCTTGTCCTGCGGGTGAGAAAATGGGAGACTGATGCAAGAGAAGGACGGTGAGCATAGACTCGAGGGAAAAGTGTTTGTGGATCACAAAGAAATCCTACCTACCGTTTATGCATCCAAAGTTGATATCGAGGATTGCTTATGGTGGAATTAGCATTTGGCATGGAAAAAAATCGTATATCCCTTGTTGTACTGCGCACGGAGAACACAGTTGTAGATTATAGATGGCATTTCCATTGAGTATTTCTATATGGGACTTCAATATTAGTACGTATTTTAATGATTTAACATATTTTTGTTTGTTTTGAGAATTTCGTGAATACAGTGTCATGTGTCAGTGAATACAATGAATAAACATGGGTTATCATCAATCATCTTTGAAAAAAATCAATACACATTAAATGCTCGAATCGTGTAAATGCCAGGAAAGCATTCCGAGATCATGGAAACCATAGGAAAAATTACATTGAGTATGGGAATAAACAAAACGTGTTTAACTTATGATTAAAGCGATAATTCGTCGGGATCTAAGCAAGTCATTCTCTAAAAAAAAGCGTCTGCGGAACCTACTAACCATCGATTCTCAAACCATAAATGAAATCAGGTGCAATTTTCTATTGCATTATGTAGGTACGAGTCTCCGAAATCAATGTTCATACCTGCTTTGAATGCGCTCAGCCTCGCACCCATCACTCCCTCGTTATTCCCCTGCAGTGCTGATTGGAAAGTCATCACGCGGGCATTCGAAGTCGCCAGACATGAGTGGGGCGGCATGGATACGCAATAGTGAGAGAGAGTTTCTACTGCAAAACGCATGAGTAGCACTTCCGTGAAGTCCCATCTTTGAGGAACAGTTTTCAGAAAGGAGATCGGGGTGGAGGATTTTTCAAATGATCCGCTGGAAGTCCAGCGAGGGAGGGATTTGGCGTAGAGGGTTGCTGGGATGGAAGAAAGGAAACAACAGTTTACACGGCTTTTTATTTTCGCATCCAACACACACGCACGGTCCCACCCCCGTCCTCAGCCGCTCACCATCACCCATCCACTCACCCAAACGAACGCCAAAGGAAGGCTTCACACCGTCGCTCCAACCGACCAACGCAACCACCCAACTGCTCCCAACCCCCACCCGCTTTGCCGGCTCCCTTCCGCCCGTTTACGGGGGTCCAACACGCCTCACACCACCCGTCCCATTTGTACCCTCGTCTTCCCATCCCGCCAATCACCCTCCTCCCCCACCTAAACCCCTTCTTCCCTACCATACTTGCCCCAACCTCCTCCTCCGTCCACTCTCGTCCCACGCAGATTGCCTGTAATTTCGCGGGCGGGCGATAATTGTGCGCTGCCTCGCAATTACTCGCGGCCCTGCGCGAGAGGTTGGGGGGCGGGGGGAGAGGTGGTGGAGGCGTGCATGAGGAAGAGTGTGTTGGGGGATATCGGAGGACATAGGCAAAGGAGGGAGAGGAGCGGATGGACAAAAGTTCGTTGTTTTTGGCTCCTCCACCCGAGAGCTAAAAGGCTGGGTGGGAAGGGTTATCGAGGCGGGGAGGCGTCAAATGTTTTCTGCGCCGGAATATAGCGCCCAAGAGACCTCACGTACCCAAAATATAAATGTGTTAACCTCAGCCTGGTCTACTATAAATATTCCTCGAAGAAATTGGCTCTCCTTTTTGCCAAGTTCTCTACAATTATCAGGAGTCAGGTTTGCTATTAAGAAAGCCATTTTTACGTCAACCTAAATTTAGCCTTTATCATGATTTCAGGTGCAGTCTTATCTTCCCTAATCCACCTCTCGTATTTATTTTCTACTCTTCCTTATCAATTAATCAGAAAGACATCTAATAGGCAATTTTGAGAATCTCCTAAAACTTTCATTGCGTAACTAATTAAAGGAAAGGCATTGCTATAGAATATTTTAGAGTGTATTGTACGTCTGTTACAGGTTAATCCAACTGGGGAGATAATCAATGACTGTGAGGTGCCTAAATTTCTCAGGAGCAATTTGCAAAGTTTCGGCCTGTTGGTAAAGGAATAAATCCCCCGTTGAACAAGCATTGAGAGTTATATTAATTCTCGTACGGTTCACCCCGCGATCGAAGAAATGGTCACGCTCGGTGAGTCGAAGTTTTCGCAAGACGAATAATTTAATTGATTCAATTAAACGGGAGTACCACCGTCCACGGTCGAAAGCAATTGATCCTCATAATTACCGGGCCACATGGAAGGAGTAGGGGGGAGGGTGGCAGCAATCCAATGCATATTAAAAGTGCGTTAAAACGCCGAAAAAAATCGATCAAGCGAGTAATTAAGTGAAAGATGATGGAAATTGATTGGGTCGGGATGGGGGTGAGAAAAAAAAATAATGGGTGGAGGGGGGGAAAAGAGGGTCTAGACGAGAGGGGAGGGAGGAGAAGGAGGGGCTGTTCGAGGGCGGGGGAGGAAGGATATTTGGACGAGTGGAGAGAGAAATTAAAAAATAAAAATATGAAAGGAGACGAGGGAAGTGGATGGAGAGGAAGAGGGATGTTGGATAGGAAGAGGGGATGAAGGAAATTTGACGAGGAGGAGCGAGGTCCGGGCAGGGGAGGGGGTTAAATGAGAGGTTTTGTCGGGGGGAGGCGAGGGGGCAGGGAATGGTGAGGGCGGTTCTTTCCTGTAGGAGACGTCCCCGCCCCCTCCCAAGGTTGAGCGGAGACTGAGAGGCTGAGGAAGGAGCGTCTGGCGGAAGGGTGTGTGGAGATGCGAGACGAAGACGAGGAGGATGATAAGACTACGAAACGGAATAGGAAAAAAATCTACCCAACTTTGAGAATAGGCGAAGATTCAAACGAAGCAAAGAGTCTGGCGTGGACCTTAAAACCTTAAACGGACTCTGGCATCCGCACAATGGGGCGAAATGTGTAACGAAAATTACTCTTGGTTCTTCTTTGCAATTCCACTAAGAGTTTTCTTGCACCGCTTGGAAATGAATATATATTATGCGTTCCACCCTGATGGCATGGTCAGCTCCTCAAAAGGAAATCAAAACCTCAAAAGGAAACCTCTGAGGCTGAAGGAGGTGTGGCGGAATGGTGTTTACTAGGTACGAGACGGAGAGGAGGAAATTGTGAAAAACTCCAACCTAAGGGGAGTTTCTTTGGAGTCCACTTTTCCCTTTGAAAGCCACCTTAGATAAACTATAAGGGCACCAAACTTTTGCTACCTTCAATCTTCCTAAATGTGCAATGAGAATCAGGAGGCTTTGGTTGCAATCACGGTTCTCCGTAACACCTGCGCTCGCGGTATCGTTATTTTCAATGGCGCTGATGAGAGCAAAGACGACATCCTCATTCTTAACATTTTTCAGGTCCTTTGTGACTTACTAGTTTTTACTGATGCAGTGCAGCTCTAAGGACAGTAAATATGAGCATTTATCTTCTAGAGCGGTTTGCGTGTTGGATAACGATAACGACAACGAGAGAGAGGGAACGTGTTCTCACCCCGGGATATGGTGGTGGCCTGAGCATTGGCACGGCGAGCTTAAGGCCCGTGTTTTGATTCCCAGTCCTGTTTTATATCGTCTCATGGCCATACTCTACAAATATAATATCCCTAATCTACGCTAAAGTAGATACTCTTGCTTTGCCTCCTTGGAATTTAGGCGAAGATTTAAACGGAGATTTAAATGTGGACACTGCCTTTCACGTAAAATAAGAGTCGAGGGGAGTAACTAAAATTACCCGTGACTCCTCTCAGTGATGCTACCACGTGCTGGTGGAAATGTACAGATGTTCTTTCTACCCTCAGGGCTAAGGTTAGTTCCTCAAAAGGGAGTGGCGGGAATGTCTAGGGCGTCGGAATTAGCATTATTCTGACTTAATTAAATTTTCCCGCGTGGAATCGTGATTCGCTCAGTGGGGAATTTAATTCGCTGCTGATGGATAATTCAGCAGACGCTCTCGGGATGACAGTGCGCAAGAAGGATGCACGGAGTTGCTCGCAGGGACATCCGGATCTTTCGACCGGTGGGGCCTTGGGTCGTTTATGATGTTTTTGGTAGCACCTGCAAAATCTCTATTCCTATCCGCACTTCTCCTTCACTCCGAAGTGAGACATTGTTTAGCAACAACGTTTTGGTAGGACGTGAAACGGCACCTTTACGCTGCAAATCGCACCTTCTTCATTAACCTGTGTAAATACCGTGCAATTATTTCACTCCTGTGAGTTGCAATGGTGAAAATTGGCGAAGATCAGTGGCGAAAACGTCTTTCATGCAACGGTGTACGAATAGTTAAGGTGTTAGTTATTCGGTAGAAGAACCCTCAGGGAAAATAAAGTTGCAGAAACTAATTTTACCCCCAAATTTTCAATTTAGGATAATGTCCCTTCTTTGTTTAGAGAAATAAAGCTATTGGATAGGCCTAGCCAGGTCTTTGGATAGTATCGGCAGTGTATTAGGTTGTGGTTCGGCTATATTCTCGTTTTAGATTGAATCATAAATTATAATCATGGTGATCCTCGCCTCGGAATTGCCATATGGAATTATGGGATGGGAAGAATATGGTCACGGTACGGTTCATGACGAAGAAAAGGTCGTCATTTTCCTCTTATCTTGAAACATAATAACTTACGCATTAAATTATTGAAAAATTAAGCCATAAAAATCCTCGCCTCGAAACTTTACGATAGTTACAAACGCGAAACCAGCCGTGTTGTTATATGGTCCTTAATCAGTATCCACCGATGATATTTTCTTCACTAGGGATATTATAAGTACTTAAGTGTCATCGTTCACCTGGCCAAAAAGCCCATCTTTAGCCCACGGGGATCCCTTTGCTTCGATGCAGCTGCATCGAAAAACTCCGTAATAAGGAGTAAGGTATGTTTTTGTGCGCTCGCATGTCCGCCCGTGATGAATAGAGGAGAGTAAGAGAGGGTGGGACGGTGGGAGGGTGGTAAAGGGGGCGTGCGGTGTTTTGAATGGGTTGATGGCTGCTTGGGTGCCTTCCCATGTTGGGAGGTGTGTCCGCTGGAGATGACTCTGTGGTTTGCCGACCTCGGGGTCGGCGGCGACTTCTGATGGGAGAGGGAATATGGGCTGGGCTCCGGTGTGGTGCGGACGGGGAGGGAGGGAGGGAGACAAGTGAGGAGGGAGAGTGGGCGATTGAAGGTGGCTGCGGGCGAGGGTTAGGAGGCGTAGTTGGTTGGAGGGTACTTGATGAGTGGTCGCTGAATTGTGTGCCAAGTAGCTGGGAGATGTCTAGCCTAGAATCTCCGAATGAGAGATGAATACCTGACCGATTCATGGAATCCATATGCACGGTAGTAGCAAGGATATTATCCATTATCCTCGCTGAGTGAAACTGACGCACAGTGTCCTTATTTAAGGATGGATATATCGAGGAAATCTTTGCTTGTTGGTTGTTATTTTATTAATGGTTAAAATATCTTTTTTCATTTCTCTGGTGGGCTTTTGGAAAGAGTTGGAAAGAGTAGTTCTTAGATTTCACCCGTGCTCCTCCCGTTTAAGTGTCAATTTCCATTAAAATTCTCTTTATTGGAAACTATTCATCTCATAAGGATCAAGAAACTTACGATTGTAAACGTAAAAGAATGGAATGTTTACACCACAACCGCGATGAAAGCAGGTGTAAATACCTACCTACTAAAGTATCTTCAGTAACTTAAAGAATCGTTCGCGAAATATACATTAGACGATTTAGTAGTTTGTCTTACTAATTCATTGATTTATTGCAATCGTTCCATAATTACTTATTAGTTTTACAAAGGTATTTAAGGCTATGAATATCGTCAGCCTCAGGCCACCACTAATCTGTATTACTCTGCACCGAAGATGTTTTGGTTTTTTCACTGACGATTAATGTTGGAGAAAGCTAACCATAAAAAATGTTAAAACTACCGAGTTATATAATTCAACATGTAGTATACTTATGGTTTATTTTTGTAGTCACACCATTGGAAAACTTCCGCACGTAGTTTTTGGGGTTTCTCTCCCCAAATGAACGATTCGGAAAGTGTCTCCGGTTTGTTAACGACAGTGGCGTGCAATTAAGTCACCGTGGTGTGATACTTTAGCACATCATAGGTATTCATCATAGGCACCAATAGGGGCTCAGCACCACTCTTCTGCACCCACCCACCCCTCAGCCGGGCATAGATTCGTGGTGCACCAGTGACCACTCAACTAGGGAAATTGGAGCGAGGGGGAGGGTAAGGAAGATGTTCTCGGTGGAGAGGGAGACGAGGAAAGAGAGGCTTCGCGGGATGGAGGGCGGAACGGACGCCGCCATGGGTGGGGACCAGGGAAGCGGGCTGTTCATGGCAGGGGGTGAGAGAGACTGTGGGGGGAGGGGGAAGAGGGTGGCAGGGAGGAGAAGGCGGTGGGCTGTGGGCTGACAAGTGTAAGGGGATACCTGAAGCCCCGGGTTCGGTTACCATGATGCGCTCCTAAGAACAAGCCGGGAGACCGAAAAGCCAGACGCATGAAGAAACGTGAGGTTGTGAGGGGTGGGGGGGGCTGGTGTTGGGAGTGGCAAGGAGACAGGCGCAAAGGGGAGTGGGGAAGGAATTGTGGGGCGAAGCACGGAGAGGCACCCGACTGCAATGATTTTGATTTTTTTCTTTTCGTTTGCAACAATCGGTAGCCATGAGAACGGCATGCTCTGCTTCCGAGGGGATGGATGTTAGAGGTCGGAGCTCGTGGGGTTTCTTTATCCACCTTCATCACTTGGCCAAATTTACCCGTGAGACTTCGAGTGAAACATTAAACTTTATTCTGCGGTCGTGTGCTGCGGTTCCCGAAGTGACGCTAATGAATGGGGCGACAGGGGGGATGCGGGACAGGTGGAGGAGAATGCATTTTCGAGGAGCTCAACAATGGATCGCACGCCACACCCGCTGGAAAATTCTGATGAGAGAGAGTTTTTTTAATATTTAGACTAGTTGAATAAAACTGAGTGAATATACAGAGAAACTATCATATTTGATCATTCCCTGAATCGTTTTTTCCAATAAGCCTATGAATCCTTTTAGCTAAAAAATAAGATAGTCATAGAGCAAAAAAATACTTGTTTGTAGTATTAAGGTTTCTGGTTCTGCGATTAAATAATTTAATATTATTCGACAGTTTCGCCGTCCTATGCTTCCGGCTTCGTCTTTTAAGAACAACAATGGTCTTTTTTCAAAAAGTAAATAAACAATTCCATCAGTTGAAACCAGAAACCTTAATACCATAAACATGAGCTGCGAAAATCTACAAAAAAAGTTAAAAAATACTTGTTTGGTTAATTTGAAACGACCAAACTAATTGGAAAAATAATGATAAAAGTTTTCTGTGAGCATCAGATACTTCCTTAGGTCCGGTTACACGTAGCTATTTTCGTGATTTCTTAAGTAGCTCTTCAACAAGCGTTTTGTAATTTAATGCCTGACGTCATACCATCCCTTGCAACCTGTCCGTCCAAAGCCTCATGGTAGTAGTAGGTGTATGTAATCAAGTTAGGAGCCTCCCCAAGTAAATTTCATTTTCATCAAGAAAGTCTTATAAAATTTGTCATCCTTATGGTATATGTAAGACGTGCCCTAGATGTTTCGTGATGTTCAAAAAGTGAAGTCCCCTCACCGTCCTTACCGTATAATACACCAAATGTATTACTTAATACTTCCTCCTCAGCGCTGATCCCTCTATTGTACCTTTTTCTTGGAATTTCCTCACTATAAAAACATGCATGCGTTTTTATCCGTCCTCAAGACCCATCCGCTTCCTTTCTTGATATATTATCTTTCGCAACGGTGCCTCACGCATACCTTTACTCTAGTGCTTCTGCATTTCCTCCGCCAGTTAGCGGTAGGGGTGGAGGACGAACTTTTTTCATCGCATCCTACTTGAGTGAAGGGTGTGTTCTCCAAGGTTTTGTCCTAGGCCCATGCTAGGTGTTGAAAGTTTATCAGAATGAGAATTAATACTAATTCCATCGGTTCATAGAATTCTGAGCTTCCGTTGACTACGTTGCGTATTATGGGCCGTGGAAGAAAATAATTATTGTAATGCCGCACCCACAATGATGAAAGATTGTCTTGTCAAGCTGTTTACTCTCTACACTTCAGCCAGGTGTTCTTCGAAGTCGGTCGGCGATAATATTGAATGTCACATTCATAAAATTAAAACTCAACAGTCATGAATGTGGTCGAAGCGAGTATAAAAACTCAATTGGAGCAGGGATATAATGCGGAAGCCATTGGAAATCGCCGAGTTGACCGCAGGGGGAGCTGAAGAAGAGAAAGTCGGGCAGGAATGGAGGAGACGACAGAGGAGAAAGTGAAGAGAGGAAGTAAGCGAAGGAAGGAGATGAAAGAGAACAATAGATATTACGAGGGGAACGGAAGTGATGTTGATATTTTGCTTTGATTTTACTATCAGTGATAAATTATTTCAGTTTACAATTTTCTTAAAAGCGAAAGTGTATTTTCTTGTCAAATGAACGATTTTCTTCGCTCCTAGGAGTAGGAAATCAGTAGTCATTAATCCGAATATTGGTTTGCTACAGCTGTACACTCAAATCTTTTAAGTTAACTGCTATGTAGCTTAATTCCTTTATAATTTCTATAAATTTA
Source organism: Pyrrhosoma nymphula (assembly GCA_963573305.1). Lineage (NCBI taxonomy): Eukaryota > Metazoa > Arthropoda > Insecta > Odonata > Coenagrionidae > Pyrrhosoma > Pyrrhosoma nymphula. Next base: position 135,582,841 of record OY754327.1, read on the forward strand.
ATAACCCTTGTATTTTTTTCGTTTATTCCATCCTCGGTTCCCTCAGTAATTATTCCCATTTGTGTTCATTCCATTGTTGTTTTCAGAATGTACTGTCAAACAAATGTCAGAACATTTGTCCTATAAATCTGTACTAGAATTCCTAAATAATGGGAAGAATGACGCAAATAGTGGAAATGAGAAGCCAATACTTTAATGGACGCAACACATTACTCGTTCTTAATGTGCTATGCTGCAAAGTTCGCTATTTTTCAAAATAACTTGCAAGGCCAGGATTAAATTCAAGTACGTGGAAGGACGAGGGAAAACGTCGTGGAGGCCTAGAGTGACGCAGGGTGACGTTACAGTTGCAGGACCTCTTCTCATCTGCTTCATCTACATATACATGATATTAAGCTGCCTTTTAGGGCAATTGGTGGTGGCGCTGAATTTTCACCAAACATACTTTTCGTCACCTGCTATGAAAGTTCTAGAATCTATACCGTGATTGGAACATTTAACATATCAAACTCACGGTTGCATGGCAAGAGATATTGAAATTTTAAAAGGTAAAGCAATGGACATGGGCTAGTAGGAGTAGTTATCATTGTTTTAAAAACCACTTTCAGAGATACAACTAACTAGTCTGTCGGAAGTCAGAGGAGTGTGGAAGTGGTGGGAGGGTGGAAGAGGGATAAGAGTCAGAAGAGTGTTACGGTAACGAAAAGGACAATCTGTGCGAGGGGGTGGGAATGGGCGGGTTGGTGGATTTGGAAGGACGATAGGGTTGTGTGTGTGTGTCTTTGCGGAGTTAGGGACCTCGGTAGAGGAAGGAGAGAGTGGGAGGGTAGGGAGGGGGAAGAAATGAAATACCGACACAGGGTATAGAGTTACAGGTGGAAAGCCTTCCTTCTTTTTTTCTTCGTTGTTATCATTCTTCCTTTAGTCCCCATCCCACCCCTTTCCCCCCCCCCCTCATTCCCCCCTCACACACGCCCTTCCTACCCCACCACATGTGATCCGTCTTGTGTCTCGCCTCCTCTCTACACCCCTCATCCCCTTCCCCTCGACACCCCCGTGTACCCGCAAAGAGGGAAGGGGGCGCCTAACCCTTATGGCGTGAAGAATTGTGCGAGGGACCGTGATGGAAGAGGGGGAGCTCTCTCGGCGGATAAAGTTTTTAGTTTTCGCTTTTCCGGCAACGACTACAAAGTGTCGCAGTATTCTCCACGCATTATCTCATATCCTATGCCTACATTTCTATTCGTAGTTAATTTCACCTTTAAAGGATCAACTAACAACATGTGTCTTCCTCTTAATCTTTTTGCTGAGTTCCTAAGTTTCCCCATTGTCTATTCCGCCTACTATAAATGGAAATGGCCGTTCGTGTAATGAGTACACGTGTAAAACTTTTTAGCTAATGGTGCATGATCATGGATTTCCATTTTGATTTTCATGACACGCCTGGGCTAGATTCATTCAATGGAGACATTCGCCACCACATAGCATGTCTCGGCCGTTGTCATAACGCTTTTAGGGAAGAGGTATGAGAGATCATGGCTAAGCGAGGGCTTTGAAATAAAATATGAGGAAATAAGGATAAATACCTAATTTTATTTCACCAAACTTTGTGAAATTTCAGTAGCTAGTCGAAACATATGTATCTTCTTGACTCGAAAAATTGGAAATTAAAATATAATTCTGAACTTCAAGAGAAATGGCATGATAAATCTTATGTAATCCTATAGAAAAACCAGTGTTGTCACAACTTGCAATGTAATAATTTTATCTTTTTATATAATATGCTATAATCGTATGTTAACTGCGTCCGTTCGGCAATCGGTCATTGTCTTGTGAATAAAGAGTACTAAATAGCTTCGGAATATTTTTTGAGGCTCTTGTCGAACGGAGCGAAACGTTCCACTTAAATAATGTCCCCCTTCTTGGAAGAAATATGGTAGCGCTTCGATGCGGACGTTATTTATGATTGAGTCAGTAGTTTATTGCGACACATCGAAATTTGCATGTCCACTTGGGACGCCGGTGGTCGTTGGCGAAGGGGATAGGTACAACGAAAAAAGACGGCCCCAAGCGAGACAGGATGAGAAGAAGAACGCCCTGGAGGAGGAAATAATTTCCTCAGATCGCTCTTATTTTTCACTCTTACTCTCCAGAAACCAAACCAATATTTTACCTCCCAAAAAAGCACGGGCTCAGGAAACGTTTAAATTTGCTCCGCTCCCAAATTCATTGCCACTCGCACACAAGCTCACAATTTTTCCGGTCTCCAAAGAAAAATAACCTCCTGTGGTGCGTTCGCGAGCGGAACGCGGTCGCGAGCGGAAGAGAGTGCCGCGAGTCAAACATATGACGGCCGACGCGGCGACCCGATAGTCGACTACGTTGTCGGAAGCCATCCTTCATTAGACTAGCACCTTCAACCCCCTGCTCCTCGGGTCCGCCATTGCTCCAAAACGACGCAACCACATACGAGAAGAACGAGTTGAACTCTCCAACTCACAGGGCACGCACCATGACATGTAATCCCTCTAATTTCGTAGGCAGGCCGGGAATCTTCCATTAATTCGGCCACAAAAGGTTTATATACTCTCCGGGGCGCGGGGTCTGCCGTGGGCGCGCGAGCGAGCCGGGAATAATGATAGGGCATGGGGATAGGAGCGCAGCACAGGGCACTCCCGAGGGGGCAATCCCGAAACCCAATTATAACGCGACTTCTCTCTCTCTGCGCTCACCTTCCTCTATCCTTCCCTCTTCCGCCCTAAAGCCTCCCCCCCCTTCCCCCCCCCTTCCCCCCCCCACCCAGTGGACGCGGGCTCGAGAAAGGCGAAAACCGTCCGGCCGCTTGGATTTATGATTGCGTCTCCGCGCGCCCTGGAAGCGAATCCCGTGTTTAAGAGGAGGATGTCGCGAGTGATCGATGGGCGAGCCTAAACGCCGACCCACCGACCTCCCTCTCTCCCTCCCACCTCCCCCTCCCTATCCTTCTCTCACGTTTCTTCCCATCCCTCCCCTCCTCTCCCTCCGTCTTCTCCTTCAACCTCCCGTGTGTATCTTCCACATCCTCATGCGATGTGCCCCACCTCTTCCTCCTCCCTGCTTCTTTTTTCCTCTTTTTTCCCTCACATAGGTCCACGGAACGTTTCCCCCTCCAGCAGCATCCTTCCTTCAGTCTCTTCCTTTTTAATCTTCTCATTATCAGATGGCATTAACATTGATTGATTAAAATTTCTTTTGGGAAAAACCTTGTCTCCTTTTCCGTTTCTTTTTCATTTCCATTGATACATCGCTATATAATTCCTGCTGCATTTTTCTGTGAGATAACGTTCTGCGAGTTTCATGTTCACTGGGCAAGATGGTTTTGCGTGGTTTAAGGTCGGTCATTGTTAAGATTTAAACAGAAATTGTTGTATAAGTGTCCATCCATTAAGTCCATTCCAATAAGCGTTTTTAATTTCACATTTCCCGTTTTCAAACTTCCAAAGGTCTCTCAGGGCAGAAAACATAGGTGGCGAAATGAGTCTAATTCCTCAACTTTGCTGCCGAGATTTGCGCGTGTCCGAGGACTCTTTAGACTTGATGATTTAAATTTGCAAAATCTAAATCTATTTCTTCGGAAATATACTCAGAAAGTACACTCAGGAAGGTCACTAAAATATATTTGGCAAACACTCTGGTTTGAATGAGACAAAAATGCTCTTCATCAGAAGGTTTGGAGGAAAGGTATTCCAACTTTATCGTGTTAACAATTCACAGATTTGAAAATGCAATATTTCCTCCAAATTTGGGAGACGTAGCTTCTCTAAACAAACTGTTCAATGTGGATGTCAAGCAGCATTCTTTAGAACACATTTTCCCTTGTCTTCGCACGTGCGATATCATCTCCCACGCTGAGTGAGATCTTTTATTTCATGCTCCGGTGACTCCCGACGCCTCCTTCCGCCAACTCCTAAACCTCAACATCTTGCCCTTTTTTGCATTGCTGATTGCTCTCTTACTCTTAACACGTTGGCTCTTTAGAATCTCCTATTCTCTCACTCTCTCATTCCTCGTTGCCACCCGAAGCGGAGACTCTCTTCGCTCCCCTCCTCTGCAGCTAGCTTCTTCTTCCTTCCTTTCAGTCCTTCCCGCACCCCACTTCGTCCAATCCCCTCCCCAGCCCCCCTTTAACCCTCCTTCCACGTCTCCCTCATCTCTCTTTCTCTTCCTGAGGAGTGTTCATTTCCCGACGGCATAGGTAACGAAAAATGGAAGTTTTGGTCCAACAAAGGAGGAGAGGAGTTCACTCACTCTGGGACTAATCTCGAAGATTAGCGTGAGAGACCTGAAATTATAATTCACCCGTGAAAGGAACACAGCGCTCGGAGGGGAGGGATGGCGAGGGGTGGACGGCGGCGGTGGGGGGATCCGGAGGAGTGGCTGCGAAGCCTGGATGATAGGAGCCTGAGTCCTACAATACGAGACTCGCGAGGCTTCGGTAAAATTACTTTGAATTGATGTTACTCTTAAAAATTAATTACGCACCGTTTTCATTTAAATGTCACACCAATTTTATTTCCCGCTTAAATTTTGTGTATTCACATTGAAGAAAGTATTCTCATGCTTAGAAAAAAATATATTCATACAAGATTTCAAGGATTCCTGTCTCATGGTGCATTGTCTACTAACATGTTTAATTACAGAACAATTATTACCATTAATTAGCCTCGTTCAAGATAAAGTTTAAGGTAAAAACCCCAGGTGTAAAACAAAATGGCAGTCAACAGCCTAGCAAATACCTACGCTGTGATTTCAAACTATTATGCTGATTTTGACGATTACCAAAACTCCTATCTTGCTGAACCAGTTGATCGCTTACGGAGTAAAATTTTGTGATCAATTTAATAGACCTGACTGACCATGCCGATGGAATAATTATTCTCAAGTAAGTTTTATTTCATTGCCTTGGATACAGGCATATCTGCACCATCGCTTCCCATCACTCAATGTGCTGAATAATTGAGAAAGAGTGAACCCAATTCTAATGGATTCTCATTATATTTTCTCAATGCTATATTTTTGTCACACCAGTTTTCTTTATGCCTGCCACGCGCTCTGAATGTATCCCTTCCACTATGTAACAGACGGTCAGGGAGAACAGGTTTTAAATCGTGAAAGCTGAAAAAATATATTCCTGTCTCGGTTGATTTTCATAGGCTTTCTGTGTTCACGTGAGTCTGTAGGGGGTCCGCCACGGTTTCCACAGAGCCCGGGAAATGAAAGTCGCACGCGGAGTAAAGAATAAATGCGTGTTTGTAAATCTGTCGCCGGTATCCCCGCCGAAGCCACCACCCATAAGGGATCACTCACCAACGTCACCTCCCGCCCTCTCTGCTTACTCAAGAGATTACTCCACGTTTTAAAGTTAACTGATTACGGCCGAGTTTCAGGTTTACTTTCTCACTAATTTCCCTCCTGAAAATTATATGAAACTGAGAGCATAAACAACGGAGTCGTATCGTCTTTGCTATTTCCACCATGTGCGTTCCAGGATTGCTTGTACATGTATCATGATTCTTTTACTGCATGACCGCAGAACAATTTCCTCGTGAATTATGTAAGCATGAACTAAGGTAGAGAATTGATTATTCGAAGTACGATGGCTCAAGGTTAAAAATTGTGACACACTGGACCGAACAGATAAGACAATAACTTCAGGTACAACAAATAATGAATGCTTGCTCCTCTTATAGGTTACAGGGGACCCGCCATTATTACTTTACCGCGTCACAAAAGCCCAATACTTACGATGAAAAAATACTGTCATCTAGATTTACGTTCACGAACGCCTCATATCCTAACGCCATCGCATAACCATTGGCTGGCGTCTTAGGACCCTAAGTCCACACCCTAGTGGCTCGTAGAATCCAAACGTAGCTATCCATATTCATTACAAACTTTATTTTGAGAATTACTTCTGTGCATATTTTTAATTAAGGTGATCATGTATCTTTCACACACAAGAGATTAATTAATAATGATTAATAAGGCTTTAAAGTCATCGAACTCCCAAGCTAAGGGTTGCAATCCTTGGTTCTAATCACTGAACAAATGAGCTAATTTCACATGTTTTCATATGTACTTGTAGGACTCCTATTAATATACCTAGTAGCAGTACAAGCTCAGTTAAAAAATTGCGACTTTGCAGCGGAAAGCTTAGACTGGCAATTCAAGTTTGAGAAGTCCAGAAAACCAAAATTTTTCAACCGAGAAAGAAATCAAGTTTTGGAAACATGGACGATCGGAAGTAGGTAATTTGTCATTGGCCTTTGGTGTGATTTTGATTAAAAACTTGCCAAGATACGAGCAAGGAGCCGAACGTCGAGTACGAGTGCATCGCGCATATTGAACGGTGAAGCTAGAGACGCTTTGCGCTTGTACCGCACATTACCCCCCTTTCCGCAGCCCAACTCCTCTCCGTACAAACTCCATCCTTACTACACCTCTTTCTCTTACCGCGCCTCACCATTGCACACACACCCAAACAACGCCACCTATCTCCCACCACTCCCATATATCCGCCATACATGCGAGAGCAACCTCCAATCATCGCTATTAAACCGCGGCTGCATATCGAAAAAGGCCATACGTGAAAAAAAGGAATGGAGAAGGAGAGAATATGAAAAAAAATCACAAAAGCGTCGATGTAATTGACGTGGAGGGAAGAAGCAGGAAGGTTCGATCTTCATCTCTACCAAAATGATCGGTTGTAATTACCGGGGTCGGAAGAGATGGATAGGGCTGGTTGGGGGGAGGGAATGGGTGATAGCCGGGGATGCAGAGGAGTTGATTGCGGTTATTAAGGGGAGGGGGGAGAGAGGAGGAGGAGGAAGAAGAGGGGATTTCTGGGGGGGAAGAAGGCATAGACAAAAGAAGCGGGGGGGGGAGGAATAAAAATGGAATAGAAGAAGCTGGATCGTGATGGAAAGGGTTTAAAAGATTGGAGCGATTACCTGGAACGGGAGCAAGGGGCGGGAGGGAGAAATGTGTCGGAGTAAAATGCTCCTCCTGAGAATGGGGGAGGGGGTTAAACGGGGTGGAATTAAGAAGTCTATGGGGGAGGTGGGTGGTGAAGTTTGTGCGGAGGGGTAGTTGAGATAAGGTGTGGCAGCTGGGGACAGCGAGGAGGACTCTCTGTAGCCTCAGGGTCGAATCGTCAAGACCTCGCATAACCGAGCGTTAAAATACGGAATAATGAACGCCTCGACGAAAAATTTTCATAATTGAATGCAGAAAAATGAAAGCGTCTTTGACGGTTTAATTGCTTTCTTGTTTTTCCCGAAACAATTTCGAAATCATTTGCGCGGAAATTTCCCGTATCGATTATTAATATTCGCCCCGCTATTCCTGCAGCCGAGTGCATACATTCTGGAATATAGAGATATTTAAAACACTGCAGGCAAAACAGTTTATTTTATTTTGCTTGTCATTTCTCGTATCTCCAAATTTGGTGTTTCTCTTTGGAGAAAGTGACTTCCAATGGGGAGCTGATGGGGAAAAATTCTTGACATAATTATGAACGGTACAGAAGCATTAAAATTTTCAAGGAAGAGACTTCAACGAGCGCATTATTTCAATTATTATCACGTTGAAAGCTTTCCGTTAGTACATTAAATATTCTTCAAATATTATTAATTTAAATATTATTCATTTAATATTAATTAAACACTGCCGGCCTCGGTGGCGGTGTTGTAACGTCCTCGCCTGCTAACCCGAAGGTCGCGGGTTTGAGTCCTGGGTGGATTTTTCACCTACCAGGGTATGGCTATCTGCGCTTTTCCATTGTTGTTAAGTTACTATGCCTGATATAAAAGGCTCTTAAGGCTGTTTTCAGGATGATAATAAATAAATCTCCTCGTCTGAGATGCTGAATAAACCTCGCGTTGCTTCTTTTCATGGCATAATTATATTTTAGGATCGGCACAGAGTAACGGACGTGAAGTGAAGACCTTAGTTTACTCTATGTAGTTCGATCCCTCCGTAGCCAAATTTAAGAAACTGCTGGAAGTTGGATAATCGGTAATTTTCATTATATCTTCACCTCATTTGGGATGATAGTTTTGCCTATCTTTGCTCCTTTTCGTAACAGAATGTAACGTAATTATACTGCATGATCGTATCGAAAAATGTTGCGAAGACTTTTTATTTTCATATTTTTAGTTCAATAGCTGAACAATCCAGATAAAATGTCAAATAGAAAAGAGATAGAAAAATATAGTGGAGCTTAATCTAATTGCACTGAGTAGCATTCTTCTCTCAAATCATCCTGCGGGCCTCTGCATCTCTCCTGCGCTATTATCGTTTTCCCTCTTTCGACTCGACAATGCCAGTCGTTGGGAGTAGCAAAAAGTGGGAGGTAAACGGGTGCTTGGGGAAGCTGGATGATTGCACGAGTGCCAACCCTCTGATTAAAGGGGGAGGGAGACACATAAATCATGCTTCGGCCACCACTTCAAAGATTTATAGTTTGAAGTAAACGTCGCGAGACATTTTAAGACTTATAAGTAGCAAAGCGGTGGTTATCTGGTTAACCACATGTGGTTGAGCAAAAATCCGGACCGTTGGTTATGCTGAGGTCAGGATAATGCCTCCCAGCGCCATGGCAATTTTTCATCTGTCGCAGGTTTTCATTTAATGCCTAAAATATCCAACCGAGAAAATTTCGTAGCCAGAGGATAGCTCAGCGCTCGTACCCAAGCGCGCTAAAATTAATGCTGAAGTAGGTAATTTCCGCGGGATTTCCTCTGGCGTCTACTCGAACGCCGATGTGTTACCTACCAGTTTCGTTTTATCATAGCTAAAGGAATAGAAATTTACTCTTCGCTAGTGACTCACTTCATTTTCAAAGGTTTTCTCAATTTTTAGTATTCTCGTATCAATTTCCCTCATATTTTGAGGAATCTAGCTATGTAAATATTAGGTAATCTGTATGCTCCATTAACTTTATACGTATGAATAACGCCTCCACTATGCCATACACTATGCTGGGGAAACATTAAGGTGAATTTTCTCTGGAATCTTATTCGCGTTAATACTTAGGTACTACTGATAAGTCTTCTTAAATATATCATAAAAAACACTGCATCTGCCAGTATACCAATAAATTGAAATTTGAAGCTATTTTGGTTAAGTATTTCTGCGAGGAGAGAGATGTTTCTCATTTAAACGATTCGAGGTCGCTAGTTATTGTCCTGGGGTACAAATATGATAATGATTCCCTAATAAATGGGATATTAATCCAACTTTTCTTTTTTGAGAGATTTTATCGAATATCTAATGATTCTATTAAACGTGTTGACTTAGCGACATTATTATTTTGTGATTGCTTCTTTGGAATAACTCACTGTGTTTCAACCCGAAGGTTGGTATTGATAGGTGAGAATACAGTTCATACCATACTAAGTCACTGGCGTGTGAAATTCACACATACAGGGTTGGGGGGCCAGTTCCTTTCCCTAGGTCGCCTACGATTTTCCACGAAGTTCTGACAATCAGACAGTCCCACCGCAAGGATTTTCGGAGTTGGTGTCCTGAGAGGTTTCACCCGGATTTGAACCCGAGACCCTCCGTTCGGTGGCTCATCACTCTAACCACTAGGCCACCAAGAGCCCCTTCTTTGCAATAAACAGGTACAAAACACTCATTAAAATGTTTTCATGAAAGTACCTGCTTTTAAAGCTAGTCCGAAATTATGTAAATGGAAGTTCACTGCCTGGAAGAGACAGACAGCTAAACATAGGGTTTTTGTAGTTGATGCGAAGGAAAGTATAAAAAAGAAGGAAGAATTCAGGCTGTTCTTTCTTTTTTGCAAATCTCAAAGCGAGCCTGTGGTGATACGTACAGCGAGAATTGCACGTAACTCTCCCTCCCATCCTCTTTTCCCACGTACTCGTCGTGCGCCAATATTTTGATAGCTCTCAGGATGAATCCCTCCTCCTGCTTCATTTCCGCCCTAATGGCCGCCGTTGCTGCTGTCTGATCCTCCTCCTCCTCCTGCACGCCGCGTGGAACCCCCTCCCATTCGTGCGTACTTGTTAAGCGATGCAAATCATCTTGGCCTCGCGATGTCTCTTGATTTCTATTCCCTCCCGTCGTCGGGCGGGCGAAGATGGCGACGAGGCAGAGAGGGAGAGAGAGGACGTCCATTTGCATCCATCAGCTCATGAGGGTTTAAATTACTCCATTAATATTCTCATGGTGGGGGCCATTAGGGAAAGGACGGGCCGGCGAACGACCGAGGGACAGCGTCCGTGTAGGGCACTTTTTTCACGGAGGACTTCGATGCTTCGTTCGTCTCCTCTCACACCATTTGACGCGCTGGATAAACAGTGTGAGACCTTCCATTTACGAGTCACATGTTTCGCAGAACGAAAAACTAAATCAGTTTTTTTGTTGTTTGGTATTAGGGGAGGTGAGCTGCAACTTAGGTCATTTGTGGTGTTAAGTCTAGGTTTTATGATCATTGGCTTGGCTGAACAGTTTCCCTGCATGATAGCCAATATGATGAGGTGCTTCATCGATCCATCGATAACGTTAACGCCAGCTAACCGAAAGTCGGACTAAACTTTAAATCCTCAACTTCGCAGTTTTATTACGTCAGCTTAGCGTCCTCATCAGCTAACAATGAATTGAATTAACCGCGCATGATAAGAAGCAGGCCTAAGGTTAGGTTGGTGGATTAGTAAGGGAAAAAATATATTTGGAATGGAGGAAGAATTGAACCAAAGACGTCAACGTCGGTTGGCGTCAACCTACTTTCAACGGATGGTGCAAAGGAGTCTCAGTATTATGTCCCATCGGACGGATACAGTACTATAACTTCCAACCACGTAGCAAACAAGCAGCGAACGGGATTCCGATTTAAATAGGTACTTTTTTTACTAAGGCCCCTCATAATAGGAAACCATAACTACTTACCAAACCTACCTAACCAACTCGATCACCCAAATCAGTTTTTTTCAAAAACCGTCGTGTTTGATCCGCATATGACACAGGTGGGCGGCTCGCGGTCGGCGGACACGTAGATTAAGCAACCCTAAGGTGCACAGCTGACGCGGAAACGACTATATCTCAATCCCCACCCTCGGGAGTCCTCCTCCTTCAGACCCGTCGCGATTCCGTTGTTTACGATGGCCAGGATCCTGCGACCCCTTCGGCCGTATAGTACCCCCCCGGCCCTCCCCCCTTCCCACTGGTGGATTTTGTACCCCTGCTGTTTCTTATGGCCTCACCGGCGCGGCCGTAGAAGCCCCGTGGCGGGGGCCCAAGATACTTCCCCTGCAGTGGGGCCACCCGTGGAGTAATCACGGCCGCCCAAGCACGCGATCCCAAATGGTAGGGAAAGCAAATAATGATGGTCCACACAAATTTCAAATTTCCCATAAAATAGTTTGATGTGCATGTGGAGCTTTCCTGGCTCCAGGGCCGTGTCTCAGAGTGACAAAAGAATGGGAATGGGTGACGCGGGTGACGCTGTGGTGCAACCGATGGACGATTTCCGGCCTCGCTGGTCGTTTGTCGCTCTCTTCCTTCGCATTACGCGGTGCGAGGGCATATTTTTCGAAAAACCTGCGCAGGGTAGGTATACATTTACCTACATTTCAGTCATGGTCGAAGGTAAATAAATAATAATTTTCCCAGCTACGCTCATTATGGGTCTCCGTTTCTCTGAAGCCACTCGTTAAGATTCTCGCTCCAGCTTCGTTAAATGGCCAAAATGCAAACAGAATCGCGTTCAAGATGAGGCCGGAGTTATCTGACGCGTCAGTAAAATGCGCGATGAGGCACACCTGGTATGAATTGAAATCCAAGAACAGCGGAACCATGGGGAGTGAGCGAGTCAAGGCTAAATTGAAATACGACCGAGTTAAAGGAGCAGCAAAGTCAAATGCTTACCCTCTTTATTGTAGGTATTATTGTTTTTTTGTATCACCTGTCTCTGAAAAATTGTCAAATGGTGCTTTCCATTAGCTCTAGTGCAATGCTCACTTTGCAGCGGAACAACGCAGTTGCATTTCACTCATTTCAGACCCTGCTGCGCACTTAAAAATAAATCGGAAGCAGAGTTGGTGAGCGCTCAAGTGCGCTTGAGAAGAAAGGAACATCGCGAAAATGCATCCAAAATTACCACAATTGTTGCTGTTGTGTAGATTTTCAGTAAAGGTTTCAGATTAATGTTTTAGACTACTTGGAAGTTAAAAACTTACTTTTTCAGTACGAAGTTTCAACTATTTCGTTCGGAATTAAGTAAATGTTCGGCCAAGACCATTGTGTACATACAAAATGCTACTTACCGGCAGTTTACCGAATTTTTCGCCGGCGCGCATCGTTCCATTCATCGTCCTTCGTGTGCGCTGTAGCGCGCTGATGTGTTCCGATTGACGCCAACTTGCACCTTGAATGGAAAATTTCTATGAACAAGGTCAAAAAAGAGCTGAAAGTACGCTCTCTCGTTGAATGAAAGACGATGTATCCTTTCTCAATCTTAAAAATTTTTAGGTGTAATAAGTCCCTCATTCATCATAAATATGGACATCTTCCATCAAGTCCAGCCTGAAGTAGATATGTTTGGCATTAGGTATTTTCAAACTTAAAGGACTCATATCTCGAATTCAAAGGTGTGTCTTAACTTTGTGTAGGTTCGACATAAAGGCCAACCTTTTCACTCTTGAGCGACCACGTTTTATAATCAGGGTAAACATCATAGCAGCACAGACATATTCACAAATCCATCATATGCTACGGCGAAGACATTTCATCGATATGACTACGCTTACTGATCGCACCGTGCAAATCATTCTATAAATCTAGCCGCTCACGTGGTATTTTATGGCCGTTTTGTATTGAAGTGAGATATGTTTGTTCTCGGAAGGCTTAAATTCAATAGTCTATTATAGTATCGACTGCGGCCAATGTCCCTTACGAGCCGAAGAGGACACGCGGAAATGGAGGATGTGCCGCTGGGAGATCACCCTGGCACGCAGGGGGGGGGAGGGAGAATAGAAGAGGTGAGAGGAGGTGGCAGTGGAGGAGGTGAAGGAAGAGAGAGGAGAAGACGGGGCGTGGGACGAGGTATGGGGCGAGATGCGTAAAAGTAATGGGGCGGCGGAGGGAAAGAGAGGGCGTGGCGCCCGGGGCGATGACGTTTTGCGGGCGGACGCGCACGCGTAAGTGGCAAGGCGTGTCCGGGCGATTGAAGGGTATTTTTAAAAAGTGCGACTGATTAGTACGACCTCGGGCGAACAACTCAACCCAACTATATAAAAAGCACGCAATTTCCACCTTTAAAAAGATTATACGCAACGATTTGCTGCCAATAATTCGGTCATCGCTCATCGTCAATCATGAATGAGGATTCGAGGTCGGAGTGCTCATGAGCTGTACCAGTCTCGTGGGGGGGGGAGCTGAGTCGGATTATCGTGGAGCACTCCTCATCTCTTCAAACATGCGAAGCGTTTTCGAAATTCAACCTCACGGGGCCTGGAAGTCCTCTGGTTGATTCGATGTCCAGCCTAGTTAAATTTCGACCCGAGCGAAGTTAAGTGCTAAAGAGCCAAGGATATCAGGAAACATCTGTGCAATTTCGTAGAGTTGCTCTTCGTCATTTTTGGACTGGTTATTCTGAGCGGCGACCGAAAATGGAAGTCATTAATAAATGTCCTGGATATGTAGAACTGTTGAGGTACAAACCACGGCCCACAAAATGAGAGGCCTATACTATGAACACCACACCAAACGAATCACTATTTATTCATCATTGCCATTGCTTTACGCTCTATAATCTTATCCCAAATCAGCGAAGAGATTTCTCTCGCAGTAATCCGGATATTGTTAACAACAAATGATGCCAGCAACCGACAAATGCGGTTTTGGCGTCCGCTTTTAGGGGTTAATTCGTCGAATCACTCATTGAATTTTACGGGAGGTGAAAATTTTTCCCAGGGTTTGTTTCAGAGCCTATTTTTTATCCCGTACTCGCGGGAAATGGATGAACGCATCACGTCCGAATATTCCCCGCGAAGAAAGCGCGACACGTGACTGGAGTCCAAGGCGACATTAATTTTCGCTTTGATCCGCCTGTCTCCTTGCCTATCATCGCGAATCACCCAACCCCCACATCCCACGAGCGCAACGGACCCCCTCCTCAAAACCCCCCTCGCATCGCCTCCTCGCATTCATTCATATTTCATCGCAATTGCAAGCCGCGCGAGCACCATACATTTCCCGCCGATACGCATGACTCCTCAACATCTTGATGGATCGAGGGAGGCCTCGGTTGATGTTAAAATCCCCCCTTCCTGTCCCGCCAACCCCTTGCGCGAATGATGCCCGCTAGACACGAAATCTCTCCGTCACCAGAACTATCTCCTGCCTCCTCCGCAGTCTTTCCTCCTCTGCTCTCTCCTCTCACTCTTTGCCTCTTCCCCCCCTCCCAATCCCCCCACCCTGTCATACGCCCTTTCTCGCCGCCCTTCACTACCTTTCACCGTCCCTTCCTCCCACCCACCGCCCCCTTAACGAATTTGGTATATACGCGTCATCCTCCGCGCCTTTTTTACGTTTAATGAACCGTCCGCTTCATGGAATCTTCGCACGTTTTTCACATTCGCACGCCCGCCTAACATCGCGAGCATTATCACCACGGTGTTGGGAAGCGTTCTTCCGTCAGTCCCTTGCCCTCGGTGTGCGTCCAAAATGAAAAAGAACTTTCGGAGCCACTTTCTCCAGATGGTTTTACTTTTCGGTACGTTTGGTGTCAACTTTTTAAAGACTCCTTTGTGCCTCTCGTTTTATAAGTTTAATGGGACCAAAAAGAGAATTTTGCGTATTTTTGTGAAGCAAATTCGTGAAACTATGTTTAGAACTGCATCTTGATACCACAAAAACCCCGAAAATATACTCATCCTTGAATTATAAAATAAAGTTATACTCTCTCCTCTCTTATGCTTACGGACGTCCAAAAAAACAGAAAATGTTAGGTTCGAGTTCCTAACCTTGCTTTCATTGTGTCTTGTGAGTAGGTACTTACCTATAAATGATGATATCCTTTTAATACATGTTCTCAAAGTAGTCAAGAAGTCTATTCTAAAGGGTTTAGGTTCTTTATATCCATCTGGCATGTCATCTAAATAGTTAATTTATCAAATAATTTCCTATTAGTAGTATTTTCATTAATTGACTTCTTATACCCTACATTCTGGTTATAACTGATTGATTAAAAATATGCCACCTAGCTCGTACCTATATGCCAATGCACCCATACTTTTACCATTCTGAGAAAATCTATATTCTTATTTTATACCTAAGTTATATTTTTTCTAACTTATTAATTCTGAATTGTTTTAAACCTGGGCGGGGACTTATTGCAAACATTTTCAATGTTTTTTTCGAAAATAAACCTGTACTCTGTATGAAATAGTCTCAATTATCTTTATGCAAAGTTTTCCTCCACAAAAAATTTATAAAATTAAACTCTGAATTTCTCTTTATTTGCATGCAGCTAATGGACTCGGTCATGAGGTGAGTCTGCAATGGTTTCGATGTTTCTTGAATGTGTGTAATTAGTGAGAGTGAGCATGAACATAAATCGTGGAAATCCCCCTCAGTGATTCCCAAGTTCTTATCTCGACTCGTCCTGTCATCCATTGTTCCAAAGAATACAATGCCTTCCTCTCTCTTATTTTGCAGATACCAAGAACAGCGTCGGTCTCATTGGATGCATAGAAGAGGTAGCCCACAATGCCATCGCCGTCTACTGGAATCCTATGGAGAGCAGCGCTAAGGTAAGCCGATGAGCATGATTTCAAAGATAAAATCCGGGACGCAAACCTACAATTTAGTACGGTTTATGAAAGCGTGGAGCACTATCAGGAACTATCAATTTTTACGGTGCGCCTGAAAAAGGTTGTATTTTTTTTACTTTAATTTATTTTAACCAATTATGGCGATACATGGGAGCTAAATGGTTGCTTAATACGTTCTATAAATCTTGGAAACCGGGCGAGAGAGCGAGGAGGAAAATGGCCACGGTGGGCTTTTGGGAAGACGTCGTTTTGATTTAGGAAACGTACAGTGTACCAAACCTTCAATTTCGTAGTTTTGGCGCAAAGGTTACTGACACACATTGGGGGGGGGGCGTGGAGTGAGAGGGTGATGGGAGAGGGTGGGGAGGGGTCAGAATCCCGCCTCAATCAATAACCATTGCCTTCAGAATGTCAGCACGTATTATGGGACGAGAATGGCCTCCCTTTCCACATCGCTAATAAGGAAAGGGAAATTCGTCAAAACTCCCCCACTCCATGCCGTACTCCTTCTCCCGTCTCTTCCCTCTCTCTCTCTCGCTTCACTCACTTGTATACGGCGTGGGAATTAAAAGGCCAGCGGAGAGGAGCAGCAGCTTCCAAAAGCGAAGGTCTTAGGGGAAAAATCTCTTGACCTCGCGAAGATGCCCGCACACACTCACACGTACACATGCATAAAATAACGCATGTGGACTGGGACCTTCCCTTTTTCCCTCCCTCCCGCTCTCTCCCGCCTCCCTAATTACCCACAATCCCCTTCGCCCTCACCCTTTCTCTCCCTCCCTCTAAATCCTCCTCGCCATCAAAATTATAAAAACTATGGGGGGAAAACTTTTAACGCGCTTTCGTGTGCGTATCCTGAGCTAGCGTGTGCCTTTCCACCAGTGTCCGGAAGATGGAAAGGGAGAAGACGAATGCTTAAGGCTTTAAAATGGCCCTTCATGTTTTCGCAGTGGGAGAAGACAAAGTGTAAGGAGAGGGAGATGGTTGAGGATTGGTATGAGTGTAGAGGGAGAATTTTTAGTAAATATCCCTGTACGGGGATCCAGTTTGCTGGTATTTTAGTTATAATAATAATAATAATAGACTCAAAATACAAAAATATTAGATTGGGAGTTTTAGAATAAAGCATAGGAGTTGAAAAAATCGAAGATATAGCTTGGAATCCCGGAAGCCATAGTCACTACCACCAATCTAAATTTTCTAACAGACGTCGTAAGGTAACTGTCACAGGAATCGGTACATATTCTAATTTGAGTAGAGACGTTATCTCGTTGGTTAGGATCACCTATTCTGACCAAGAGCAGCATATTTTCTAAATCCAACCAAAATATTTCTGCCACATTTTATAATTTATGAACATATTTTATCGACAGTAAACATCATAAATAAGCACATTCCGCGCGGTTGTTATTCGTAGAGGAAAAAAATGTGGATTTTTCAATAATTCAAGGCATTAGTTAAATGTAAATGAAATTGGGGAAAGAAAAGAATTGGCTCTGGATGTTTATTTTTTTCGGCGGAGACTAGGAAATGGGGAGCATTTAGAAGAGAAGTAGTGTTGGAACCCCACTGAAGGCGAACACTCGGCTGCTCTCAAGTGGGTGAAAGGAAAAGCAAGAAAGAGAGAAGGATGAGGGAAAGAGAGAGGGAGACGGTAATGATGGACCAAGGGAGTAGGGTTACCAATTCTCTTAGATTCTCCTGCAGACTCCCGGAATAGGGCACAATAAATATCCCACCTCCCGAGTGTAAGCTTTTTCTTCCCCCTTGAGTTAAAATATATAGTAATCAATAAAATAATCTTCCAATAACCATCGTTTGCTGAGCTTTATTAATTTTGCTACTGATACCACAGAATATGTAAATCTATCTCAAAGTTTCACGATTTAAATGATTGGTACTCCAGCCTTCATCTCCCGCCTTATGGAGATTTGGTCAGGAAACGAATCTCCATATGATCCCATACTGATCCCATATCTTTTTCGCGCGATGTCGCTATTGAAATCCAAAACGGGAACCTATATTTCTGTGAATTGTTCGAAGTCACAGTTCACGTGACTCTCTCTACAAATATGATAACTGTGATTTTTAAAGAACAGGCGCAGTCGGAAGAACGTTCCTGCATTTTTCTAATTCTTGAAAGCAGTAATAAAATTACGTTAACACATTCGCGCACGCTCTAAAGATCTGTGAACACGCTACTGTTCAGTCCATGATTAATTTTGATCAAACTGGTATTTACGCACAATACTCATTTATTGAGCAGACACTTTCTGTGGTAGTCCTAGTCGAGCTTTCAACTTCATCTCGCGGAATATGTCGGAATTTGCTACTCTTAGCACTGACTTCTCCAGGAATCAACCCTTGAAGTTTGCAATCCTACCAAGTAGACGGCGAGAGGAAGGATGGAAGAAGAGGCGGAAGGAGGAGGAAGGGGGAGGTGGAGCATCCGCGGGAGTTCACGTGTATTGGGGGGAAGGGAAGTATTTTTTAGAGGAGTTGATGGAGTCGGTGAGAGAGGCTTTTTGGGGAGGAAAGAGGCGGGGAGGGTAGGAAGTTTTTATAAGAGAAGGGGGTGGAGAGGAGGCGGTGGGTGGGGAGAGGATGAAATAAGGGAAGGAGGGGGAAGCATCTTGAGATTGTGGCGATAGGGGAAAGGGGAGGGGGGAGTTAAAAGGAGGAGGAGGGGGACCGAAAGATTCACCCCACATGGGGGTGGGAGAGAGGAGGAAGAAGAAGAGGATGAGGAAGTCGGTTCCCTTGATGGGTTTTTGAAAAAGGGTGAAGGGAGGAGTGAGAAGGGGAGAGGGAGGGTTGAGAGGGGATTGGGAGTCGAGCGTAAAGGGGATGGGCCGAGTAAAAACGGAATGAGATCCTGTTTTCATTTAAGCTGAAGGAAAAGGGGAGGGAAAGCGAGGGGGAAACGGACGAAAGTCAAGCGCAAACGAAGAAAATGAGGGAAGGAGTTTAAAGTCTCCTTTTACCTCTCGGCCGAATATGGTGTTGTTTTTTTTTAGAGAGAGTGGGAGTTTGGAAACGATTGGCGTAAATGGGGAATGGATTAGAGCAAGGGTGGTGGGAATGATAAAAGATCGGAGATAAAAGAAGCTGTGTATGGAAGAGAATTGGAAAATAAAATGGAACGAAATGAGCTGAGAGATAGATATATAATATATATTGAAAACACGGATGGAGAGACCGAAAACGAAGCGAGAACGAAGGAAAAAAATATATGTGTATGTTAGTCACGTGAAAGAAAAGGAATGGAGCGAGACCACGGAAGCGATCGTGTGGAGGAGGTTAGCCAATAATTGAGTGGAGGAGGAGGAAAGGGCGATGGGATCGGAGATAGGGGGAGAATTAATATAGGTTCCGTTTATGATGAAGGTGGTTAGGTGTGCGAGGCGGCTAGGGAAAATAGGGAAGTGAGATAGAGGAAATTTCAGGGCGAGCGCAGCACTTGAAGAGAAGAGGAACACGTTTGCTTTCAAGTGAAAGGAGTCAAAGTGCGAGTAAATAAGAGCGGAAGCTAACGTTGAGGGAGACATTCACGAGCAACAATTCGGTATTAAATGAGAGAAGAGAAACACGAACTCCGTCACCTATTAATCACACGGAAGAGGCTAACTATTTGAGAAAAATTTTCAAAATTATGCCATGCATTATTCTGCTCGTTCCAACAAAGACATTTTTTACTTTATATTTTAGATACTCTAACGTGGACTCACCACCACCGTATTCAATGCGCTCGTGAATTAAATTCATTGGTAAAAAAATACGGATGGAAAAAATATAACAAAAAGAGTATTTATAATGAATTTATAGAATGACCGATGACCTAAAGTGCGACACTAGAAACATTTCCGGTTCCATGCAGTCCAAGCATCATAGTTCCGAAGTGCTAGGGCTCTCCAAAACCCTGAAACCATCTGCGAGAGGCGTCACACCGGACGTAAGAGCCTGTTGTAAATTTGAGGAGAATTTAGGTACCTAACAAGGGGATGGTAAATATTATGGAGGATGACTAAAATTATAAGGGCAAAACATTCGCACAATCATAAGGTCAGCATTCTTTTGCGCGCTGGTTCCGCCTCCAAAAGAAGAAGAAGAAGCCAGGAATCTTTCTTTTCCCTGTCTCTCTCTCACTCTTTTTTCCAATCGCTTGACCCCTCTAGGTCATACTGCTTGTGAGAAAGAGAGAGGGGGAAGAATGTGAATCGTCGGTTTTAATCTAGAGGTCATCCGGAAAATCGAATGGCGAGACGAAAAACAAAAGGAGTTTGGCCCACCACACTCACGCTCGTATCTTTCACACAATGGAGCGGACCCAAAATCCAATAAGTCCGCCGAGGGATGGATTAAAAGGGGTCGAGGAGGTCGGAGGCTGATGACGAGTATAATGATTCGGGAGATGCAGAGATATCTGCGGCGTGCCGGCCGCGGCGGCGGCGGTTGCCGGGGGAAGGGAGGGGGAGTGGAGGAATGAGTTAGAGGCGCCATCGGAACGCCCACTTTAGGTATACTCTTGTGTTATTTCGCTTGTGTGTCAGACCACGCTCGATATAAACAACGGTTGCTTCAACTCTTATATCTTTCCAAAACATCGATTGCAATGAATCCATGCATTTCCAGGAATGTTGGCTTCAGACTTATCTTCAATTTGACCCGTATGCTTAAATCAAGGTTAAAACTACATTTTTCAGCGATTATTATAGGCTACGGTGTATAATATTACCTGACGGTACACTTAACATGTACTGACTTACATTTGTCCAGCATATATCTTATCATCTTAAAAGTTAACTTGTTTCATGTTGTAATTGGCATTTTAAATGTTCATTATCTAATGAGTAGCTTTGGTTCAATTTCAAACTTATCATTACGCTATTTTAAATATTGAGTCCCCACAAAAGTTACTATTTATTTTATACTAACTAAACTGCAAGCAGACGCAGGGTTGTGTGGCAGGGGTTGTGAGGACACCAGTCATGCAAAAGGGTAGGAATGAGGTAGAAGGAATCGGGAGTGGGAAATTACGAAAGTGAATTGTGTGCCAACAGAGTGTCTTAGTGCCTCGCCCTGTATTAGTTGTTTTCACAAATGGCGCATGGGACGAAGCAATTTTTGCGTCCATCAGTTCGGCAGTGTATTTCTCTTACTTTGGCACCTCAATCAGTTTCTTGAGATATACATGGTGCGGGGTTAAAATGAGGCAACGGATAGGTGGAGGCGCCGTATATGAGGTAGGGCATTCGATGGAGGCGCCGTGTGTGTAGTACATATGTAAACACACACATTTTGATCCGTAAGAAAGTGGGGAAGGAATGACGCATGCCGATGTGCACGGAATGCGGGAGATGGACAGGACAAAAGGGGAGTAGGAATCGCCTCGACTGGGGTAGATAATGGCCTCTTCGAGACGACGGACAGTGGTTGGAAGAGGCCATGAAGCGAGAGTGAGGTGAGGCTTTGGGTTGGAGGGAGTGGCGAAAGGTGGTTAAGGGAGAGAGACAGAGAGAGGGAGGGAGGGAGCGGGAAAGAAAGAGTTACGATTAGGACTCACCTTAACGAAGGGGCCGATAATGGAAAAAAGCAAGGAGGGGCTTGGAGGGCGAGGTTAAAACGCACGGAGATTGGGAAGTAGGGGCTCATTGGGGAGGATGGAGGATTGGAGTTGGGCTTAGGAGAGCGTTAGTTGGTGTGTCTGGGCGCTTGGGCGAAGGGGCGGCCGTGTGTAGGAGATGGTGGGGAGTCAAATTGGCGAAACCTCTTCATCCACCCATGCATTGTTTCTTTTTCTCTCTCGCATTGAAGGGAGGAAATGGTGAAGGCCCAAAGGCAACCGAGAGCATTCGCCAATTTATGGGCGTTGGTCTGTCCGTAATTG
Source organism: Pyrrhosoma nymphula (assembly GCA_963573305.1). Lineage (NCBI taxonomy): Eukaryota > Metazoa > Arthropoda > Insecta > Odonata > Coenagrionidae > Pyrrhosoma > Pyrrhosoma nymphula. Next base: position 135,604,567 of record OY754327.1, read on the forward strand.
GTGTTTATAGCCGTTGCAAGACGCTAGGGGAACTCGCGCGTTATTCACCATCCGACACGTCTCAAACGAAAAAAAGCTTATGTTCAGTCTGTTATTAATGTCTTGAGTGGAATTACGGCAATCGCATCTGTATCGAAATCTAAAATAAAATGCTTGTAATTGGATGAATCGACGGTCATAATGTATATCAAAACTTTAAACATTGAAGGCCATTGGATGTATGTTCTAAGCTTATATTCCAGAAGTGCTCTAGTATCTCCTCCTTCCTCGATTATAAGCCTATGTTACTTATATCATACGAAGGCTTACCAGAGAATGGGGCTCAGTCCTTATTTGAATACTATGCTAGTCGTAATGCTTATCTTTTACGCCGAATTTTTTTATAAATTGACTGTCTCATGCATGGATGGTGTTACTAATGATGATTTATATCTTCTTTTTGCAGATAAATGTAGCTGTGCAGTGCCTGAGCACGGATTTCAGCAGTCAAAAAGGCGTAAAAGTAAGTGACTACTTCTTAGCTTATCTTCTTAGCGTATGCAGAGACGAAACTGTCACTTTCCCTACGCACCAAAGGATGGCAGTAGTAGGTAGTACAGTTATCGGTGGCACTTGCCCTACTAATTGTTGTCTTAAACGTCCCTGAGGTACGACACTGTACGAAGTAGGGGTGTAGACTAGATCGCTGTAATTTTCATACTTACGTCATGCTTCCGTGACGTTTTACCATGTTTACTGTCCACAATGCATTGCGCCAATCAGTGCCGATCAAGGAGGTTGGAATATACTGGATATATATAGACGCCAAGAAAAAATTTCCAAAATCCAGAGGCGATCGACGCATTTCCACCATATTGGCTCAGAAATCCATCTCTTTACAACTATAGGGTGCCCCAGACCACTCTATAACTTATCTCGAAGGGATCGGTTTACGAAAGCTTATTTGAAGGGAAAGTTGACCCGACAACCGTATAGTGACGACTAAGAAATCGGTGTCGGATCGGTTCACCCTGCTTTTGACGTCAGATTGGTACAGTAAGCCCTATAGGGACGTCTCTGCTTACGGCTATTAGTCTTAAGTAACTCAAAAAAAAAGGTCAACTCATCTTTAGGTGGGGCAATGATTGTTTAAAAAAAACTACACACTTGAGTATATTTATTCGGCTAGTGAGACAGTTATAGTGCCCGTGGATATTCTCACTTACACGCCCAAGCTTAAAACTGTAACTCTGTCAATAGTGTTCGAATAAAATATTTGTCTTTCGACCCCTTCTCGAAAATGACTTGACGGCCACACCATCCCCCGCAGTGGGGGTCTCGAAGTCAAAAAGTGGAATCGATGCCCATTTCGTGGACCCGGCGGAGTGGGAATGACTTTCGCTCGGGGGTGGGTGCGACCGCGAAACTCAATGCGCGTGCATCGGCGGCGGCGGTCGTGAGAAATGGAAATCACCGTGGGGGACACGGCTTTTGACACGAGGGGGAGGGCCCGTTATGCCGAGTGCACATTTTCCACGGGCCCACAAACCCCTCGTCGATAACGTGTGTTTGGAATTAATAACGGCCTGCCTTACCTGCATATGCGTCGGCGATGGAGATGGTACTAATGGGTTTTAAAAATCGATGGTTTATCCCAAGTTTGGGTTTTCTGAGTGCAGATTGTTTTAAACCGTTGCACTTGATTGTTTATCTGTGGAAGCTTCTGGTTTTGGTAAGTAATGTGTACCGTCAATGCTATGCACTATTTTTGAACCAAAAATTAATATTTTCAGAGAGGAAATCCTATTTTTTGGGTGCCTAATTGCCGCAATGCCCATACTTTTCTTGGGAAAATGTCCAGTAACTATTTCTAGTTTCCGGGATTTGATGAAAACCAAGCCAATATTTAAATTTTTTATATTGTGCACATCCGCCAAAAGGTAAAATTTTCCTGTGGATACATATATTTATACCTAATATTAGAGCTAACACCTTTTTAATTAGATAACATTTCAATGTCAGCTATCAATGGCTTTATTTTTATCCCTATCCCCAGTACTAGCACTCGCTAGTTCGTATGCTTGCATTGGTAAGTGGTGAAATGTACGGGAACCATAGGAGAGGAGAACGGAGCGGAGACGAAAGGTTTTTTTTGCCTTCATTTCATGTTAGGAGTGCAATAGAGAGTACTGTGGCGCGTTGGGTGACGGAGTTGTTCATCCCCCTGTTCGTGTTTCGGGTACTTTGGCCGGAAAGGACCGGGTGGTGGTGGCAGGGAAGGGGGTAGGTGTCAGGGACTGTGGTGCCCTGTGAGGGAGTGGTTGTCGTGCTGTACCAATTGGGATGCGATGCGGAAGGAGAGATGGGGAAGGAGAGGAAGGGGTTTAGCGAGTTTGCGAAGACAGGAGGGCAGCAAACAAGAGGACCCTGACCCTGACAAACAAGAGGACCCAGTACATATGCACTGGTTGTATCTGAAGACTACCGCCCAACCCACTCCTTGCCAGCGCGAAATTTCCCAAAAATGGAGGGTTTAGAGTAGATTCAGTGGTCTCCGCCCACGATCATCCGTCTGGAAGCTCACTCTTTCACTCAGTCCCGTCTTTGCTGTTTAAACATCTTGGTCAACCACTCATCGGAATGGCTATGACTGCATCATAATACCACCATTAACGCTTCCTTGATTTTGTGACTCAAATTCATCCCATTAATCTAAACTCGTTAATTATCTTTGCCATAACAGTCTTTTCCATTACTGCACCTCTTATATTTGAATAGAGTGACCCTTGGGTTTTCAAATTCAATTTTTTTTTGGATAAATATTCTTTCATTTCCTAAGAAAAAATCATGGTGTCCTATGACACGTTTACAAATCTGGTGAGTGGAATAAAGTAGCGTAGGACATTTTAAATACTCAAAAAGTTTGCGCACATTCAACTGAGAATGGCTCTAAAATCTTGTCAAGTAAGCGGCTGTTAGTGTGATAGAAGGCGCACATTGTGATGCAAATAAAGCATTTTTCAGCGCTCACATTTCCGCATCATTGTTTCGGGTGTGACTACTTTCAAGAATATTCCGGCAACGCCGTTCGTTTCGTTTTGAAATCTTAAATTGGAACGCGGACCGAAAAAACATGAGCATCCCCGGGAACATGTCGTTCGTCTTCTCATGAGCGTAAGTCATGCAGAGGTCGCCTTCGCAATTAACGAGGCGAGCCTGTGGCCGGGGTGGAGGAGAAACGAGGGCGGAACGAGTCACACCGCCCACACCGCGCAAAGTGTAAGGGAGCACGATGCGATCATGACATGCGTCTCTTCTTCGCCCGCACCCTCGCCCGAATTTTCCAGAGCAGGAAGGAAGGATGGATGAGGAGAGTAGAGAGAGGAAGGAAGGCTGTGTGGGCCGGGTCGGGCCGAGCCCCCCTTCGGGCGCCGGGCGGGCAGGCTTTGCTAATTTAAATCGATCAACTTGACAGTCGAGAGAGCAGTTGAGGCGAGATGGGGGCCGACGGATGACCGAGGAGAGGCAGATGGACGGGGGCGTGGGAGGGCAGGGCCGTGCCCGGGCGGTGACAGCAGCGGGAGGGGGGAGAAACTCTAGTGATGTGGGAGGCGAAAATGTTTCCAGGCGACGATAGAGAATCCCGAAAGCTTCCTTGTCCTTCGGATCCAATATTTAACTTTTTTGTACGGGAAATTTCCTCGCCTCGTCTCAGTCTGTCGACGGCAATAATCTGGTCCGAAGGAGTGGTCTGCGACGCTTGCCTCGCGGAAGCATGCGATGTATCGCTTTTCGTAATGGAGAGGAGAAATCGCGTAGTCTCCCGACAGAAGTGCATACGATAGAGGAAAGACTACACTCAGTTGCGTTTCAACGCTAATCTACCTCTCATTGCCGCCCGGAAGGTAGGTTTCGTGGAGCTATTGTTGCTGAAAAGAGTAGTCCAGGAATAAGTTGCTCGTGAATCAACTGAAGGCATGTAACGATAACATATATAACGATATTGCATCAATACTCACAGAATACTGTATTTTTAAGAATTTCCTCTATTTAAAAAATTACATCTTGGTGTTTTATGTCCACATAGCCTTATAAATTAATAGATGGGACAAAGTACTATACCCTCCAGCTTCATTTAACTTGCAAATAAAGATGAATTTTCTTATGCAAATTTTCAACTCGAAAATTCTCACCGGCTCTTTTTAATAGAGCATATGTTGTCAAAACTGTTATTTGAGCTGGAAATAAGCAGTCTTTCAAAACTCGTACGTGATTTTAGGGGACTTTTGTTCCTAGAATGCAAAAACTTAAATGATGCCGAAAACTTTCTTGCAGGACGTTACAGCAGGGCGACTGAATCTCGTCAACTTCTTTCTCCCTCATCCGTTTTCATTTATTGGACACTCACGCAAAAATTGTTTCTCACGCCTCCCTTGCTCCGCCAGCCCTTGTCTCCCTATCCTCCCTTCATCATCGCCGCTCTGCGGATGAAGGACTACTTCGCGCCAGGAACTCCAACGTCCTCGACCCTTGCGAATGAGAATCGTGCCGACCGAAAAAAAAATCACCGTATAATCTTGCATTCATCTCGACGCCTTGAGACGATTGGGGAGGTGTGTGAAATGTATCTTCGGGTCATCGCTCCTCGACGAACTTTGGACGTTTCATTCACAAAACGTCAATTTAGAGTTGGCGCGACCAAAAGCTTTATTTTGACGTATCAATTTTTCATTAATGACGAGGTTATTAACCTGTACAATATGCGAAACAGTTATTCTCTCATCACGTAGGTACCGAGAGCAGAATGGCCCTCGTCCCACTTATATCGTGCGAAGACAGGATTTAAAAGTAAGCGGTCCTCTCTCTATAATAGCCAATGCTAAACAAATCTCCATCTTGTTGAGGAGCCATTGTTGTTCACTTTGAGTCCCTCGCACCAAATTTCAAAAAAATATCTAACCTGAGGACGGTCCAACGTCCACAGCCCTCTTTCTATGATCCCATCACTTCGTCCCACTTTCGACTATATTTCAGTCCTGCTGAGAAAAGATCACTCGGAGCAGAGAAAAAATATATATTCATGCATATAGGTTTGGGCGGACGGTATGAGGAATATTCATGCGATTATGAGCTATTGTAGTCGAAAGAGATCCGGTTCTTTGTGACTGGGATTACGCTCCTCTAAGGGTCACGGATCCCTCCGAAAAAAGGGCGAGGGGAACCTTGGGGATGTCGTAAGGGGAGCATTAAACGCCGAAGTGAAATACTGTGAAGGACGAAAGGTGGAAGGCGTAGCGTAATAAAGAAGAATAAGGGAAAAGAGGAATAATACATGCGTACATGAATCATAGGCTCATTAAGAACATATAACGGTCATGGAAAAATATCTACGGAAGCCCAACAATAGTCAGCATACAGCGCAGTTCTTTAACTGGGTTTTGAGAGTGCTGCAATGTGGTTAACATACGGGTGCTGCGTATGTCATTCCCTTGGAAAATGAATGTTTTCCGTGGCATGAGCCTAAATGTAAAAAGCAAGGTGACGGCCAATAAAACTTAGGCCGTGTTATGATGTTTATAGCGGGAATAAAAGATTAACAATATGATTACAATTTATTTTCTTAGACCAAATGACTTTATTGGATAGCTGAGCCATTCTCGCATATTCGACTTTAAGTACCCGTTTACCGTGTATCCACAATTTAACTCACAATTTCAAACTTTTCAATTAGGTATTTATCTTCTTAAAATCGCTGCAAAAATCCCGAATTGTTAGTTATTAACCCTTTTAGCAATGACTTCATTCATTATTTTATTTTATTTCACTATAAGTTTTCTTGTGTTACCAAAGAATATACATGATGCAAAGCACCAGCACCACAAAGGGATAAAACCGGGATTTGTGTTGGAATTCACCGTTTTTAGTACATAATGAAGTAAGCAAACTAAAAATATGAACTGAAACAAAGCACTGAAAATTTATCCTTTGAAAAAGTGCTCAAAGAGTGAAAAAAATGGAACCGTTTTCCCTTTAAGTGGGCAAGTAGAGAGTTCCGATGGTTTAGCTGAAGGCAAGGTATGAATACTTAGGCCAAAAACGTGTTTTATGTTCAAATGTGTTTGTTCTAAATACACAATAATTAATTTTGGAATCGAATATCGAGAAGCCCTTGGAGTTTCATGGATTACAGTATATTATGGTGAGTTTGTGCGTGGTGCTTGAGGGATCACTCATAATAATTTAACATAAAGCGAGAGAGAATGTGATGCAGAATATTGATAGGCCGTGAGGCAGAATGTCGATAGGGCAGATAGCTACGTTATGGACCCCAAATGTGTCCTTCCGCAGACGAGAATTTTATTACTTCGGAATTCCGGCGTTCAAGTCTCCCAGTGGGGAGACTCCAACAGGCGCCAGAGTTATGTGAAACGGAGCGTGTCGGTGGGTATTCGTAGTCATTTTCCCATTCGTAGTCAAGTTTTATAACTTTTCTCAGTCCCCTCTAAATCCTCTCCGTCATTTTGTCTTCAAGTTCTCCCGTACGCAACAGCGGAATATCACACTAGCGTATAGAATTAACCTTTATGTGTCTTTGCAGATAGACGTGTTGTCAGTCAAAATTTCATCCGAGAAATATTTTTAAAAGCATGGGTAGTTTAGGCCTTTGTAATTGCTTTCAGATCATATGTCAATATACATTATCCATGACCACTTCCTGATTATGGAACAGGTCGAGAAGGCGGAGTCGGGACGTCTGTATTCCACAATTTTCTCAGTTTTCTTGTTTCTTTGATCTGAAGGTAAACCTCTCTTTGATTCTTCTGCCCTATAGCCTTACTTCCGCAAAGTACATATTATCAGCTCATAATCGTGCCTTTGGATGTGAGCTATTGATTGTGACACGTCATTTCTTTTTAAGAGTTTTCCACTAAGTTTACCTTTCTTCCCATTGACTAAGAGTAAGCGTGATTAATTAAACTTATGTAGCGATATTATCAACATTATTTAGCTAAAGGGTTACAATACTAACAATACAGCTAATGATGCAGTTAAATAACACTATGTAACAAAATTTTATTTTTTTTCTTGTATTTGGGAAAGAATTATTAGTTTCCAATTACTTACATCTAAACTACATGGGAAATGCCTGTATTTGTCTTCAAACTTCGCTTTTGTGAGTAGGAGAACGATATTACGTCACATTTCCCTCGTGTTTTGAGCAATTTTGCATAGTAGCTCCCAATAATTTATTACTCAATAAATAATTGCAACACCAACTTGAAAAAAATTGAATTTTATTTGCAAGGGACCACTCATGCCTTGATAAAAGTTTCGCATCTTAATCTTAAGTGGTTCCCGTAAAAAACATCAGCAGCAATGGTACCAGAAGTAGCCCATTTACCCTATGAAATAAGCATATTAAGCCAGTTTTACTTTGATTTCATTTTATTTATTTATTTCATCTACTGAATTGAAATTTGAAAGTAATTTTTAATTATAGGTGTAGACATATTGTTGTGAGATGCAAATATTTACACAGTGACGAAGAGAACCACAACAATGAGAAAATAGCAAGTTCACACATTTCATGGACAGAATTAATTAAATTTCTCAGTGGCAAAAAGAACCACAACAATGAAAACGTATAACAAATTTAACACATTTTGAGGGACAGATTTAGATTTACATTGTATTTACGAAAACAGTAAGAAACAGAGAAACTCAGAAATGTTCATAAGTGACTGGTTTTCCTTGATTTGCGATTGTAACATAGTTCACTATCACGTGCAAGTCCCCAAATGTAATCTCCCATCATGTTTTCATTGTACACTCCTTGATATCGCTGTTTAAATTCCTTCATATCTTGATGGAAGCGTTTGCCTTGCTCCTCCGAGTATGCTCCCATTTTCTGCTCGAAGTGATTCAAATGGAAATCAAGGATGTGCACTTTGAGGGACATCCTACAACCCATTCTACCGTAGTTCCTTACCAGTTCTTCGACCAGTTCCTTATAATTCCCTGCTTTGTTATTGCCTAAGAATCCCTGAACGACTGCTATAAAGCTTTACCTGCTTCTCTTTCATTTATAGTGAGCTTTTTGACCAATTCTGCGCTTTCTATGATCTTCTTCACTTGTGGCCCTACAAACACACCAGCTTTGACTTTTGCATCAGGTAGCTTGGGAAATAAGTCTCGAAGATATTGGAAAGCTGGAGATTCTTTGTCAAGAGCTTTCTTAAATTTAATATGACCAAGTTTAATATGCAGTGGTGGAAACAATGCTTTCCTTGGATCAACCAGTGGCTCAAGAATGACATTGTACACTCCCACAGAGTAATTGGTTCGTCGTGGCCACTCCTTCTTCTGATAGTGTGCAGCATTGCCTCTGCTATCCCTCAGCCAGGAATGGCATGGCTCTCTTTTCACCTCTGTACCAACCTGCAGGAGAGTGAGGTAAATTTAACATCTACATGCAAGTTATTAGCAAAGAAAAAAATCTCAATAGTAGTGACAATATAATATATATTCTCTTCTACTTCGGATGCAATGAAAACAAATAAGTACCTATTCCCCGATGAGTTTTCTCAAACCACAGCTAATTTGTATTTAGGTATCCTGCTTCAAAATATTTTTATCCAATAATTAAATAGCATATTTTTATTTCCCAAGGGGTCAAAGTTTTCTTTATGGTTGTTTCCCCCAATATTTTCTCTGCTCATCTCCACTTCACGAAAATATTTCATCCATCTCGAAGCCACTCCTGAAACTTATTCCATAGCTTCGAACTCTCGGTTGCCTCTGCGCATCTTCCTCCGCCTCCTCTTGTTTCACTAATTACACCCATTTCTACCCGAACGTCTTTTTCTGCCGTCGAGGTGGTGGAATCTCATCTACATTAAGCCAACCGGCGATGTTTACGATTTGGAAAAGGCCCTCGGGGTGAGACGCAACTAATACGCATGTTTTTTTACAGTTATTCAGTTTCTTACTATAATAATCCATTCAGAATTTTAAAGATCATTTTAATAACCAGCGAAAATATCAGATGAACGAGGGAATATATAAAACAAAATATCCTGTTACTTGCAAAGTTTCGTGTGAATAAATGTTTCTGTAGAACTCACACTTTGAGAAACAATTATCAATCCTTATCCTTTAATTCTTATCGTTCCAGTTTCTTCAAAAGTTATTTTCTTTGTACGGTTGTCATTTGTACGGTTCTTTGCATGTGAGGATCATGAAATCGCGTATGAAAATATCGCAGGAAAAACACAGTGGCAATATAGGTTCCATGCAATTATTCGGAACCCAAATTTCACTCCAAACGGAGTGCGTGACCACAATTTTATGCTAAATGAATTTATTGAAATATTCTCTCTTGCATTAGTTACTTAAATTTCTTTCGAACTTTACATAACCCTCAACATGTATTGGAAGGGTTATGTTTCAAAATTGGTGGTTGCAATCACAGGATATTCGTGCTCCTGCCAAAGGAAATTCCGAAAAATAACGGGGAGTTGTACATCCTGTCATCACCAAATCCCGCTCTTCTTCACCCATTTTTTTCCTGCGTTCATTTATCCTTTCGGCAACCGAAAAGCTTTTAAGGATCTCCCTTTGCTTCCTTAACGCGTTCGCGTAAATCGCTCATCCCACCACTTCTTCCTTTCCATCCCCACTCTCCTTCAAGATTCCTTTCCAGGTCGCTACTCCCATCCGAGGAAATCTCCGTCAATTCCCGTCGGCTTGTTTGTTCTCCGCTATTAAGCTTAGTTTACATTTTTTTACTCCTTCTTCCTCTTTCCCACCCGCTCCTTTTCAACTCGTTAGGCCGGGGAAGAAGAAGATGTGAGCTCGGTCTGCGAAAACTGGTCCAGCCATTGGGGCTCTGGGAAGGAAGGTGTACCCGTCCGGGTGATCCGATCACCTTCCTCCCCTCCTTCCCCCTTGACGGCCGTTTTCGGGTGTTTTGCGGGCCTGACTTTTTTTTTGACGGAGCGAGGGCGAAGTCTTGAGGGAGCACTTTTCACCCCGCTCACATAAATTTACACGTCCTACCTCCGCCGCCCCACCATTTTACCGGTCCATGAATGTCGCGGAAAAGTAATCGTTTCGAAGCACGCAGCATCCGGTCCCGGGAAGATCGCCTCCGGCGGCGAGAGAACGCCATGGGTGCCTCCCGCCTCCGTATTCGCCTCGTTTCCCCACCAAGTTATACCCTCACCTCCCGTTCTTAGTTTTCCTCACCCAACCTTTTCCTCAGTTACCCCTACTTCCCTTTTACCTTTTATATTCTCCTGCCAATCAAAGCCTCGCTTCCATTTTCCCCTCTTGTCCCTCATGCACTAACCACGTGCTGTCATTTTTACATAATATCGTGAGCGGATATACATATTGTTAGTGAATGCGCGTTTGTACCATCGTAACCTGCCACCCCACACATGCCTATCAGATGTATACGCTAGTTACACCATGAAGCAAGATCCACTTTCGACTTCCTTTCCATTCTAATGAATATTTTTTTGTGAAGAATTTCCACACACTGGTTTTGTATCTTGCACCCATTCGCGTGACTTCTCACTATGTGCATTGGTGGAATTTGTTATTAATTATTGCTCACTAGTCTTTCAAAGTAACTTGTAACAAAGTAAGGGTTATCCTTGTGGGGATAAATGGAACAATGAAGCATTAAAAGAAATAAGGCACGCAGAAAGCAACAAGGTATACTCTTATAGTGAAAGAGAAGGGAGGAGTTACACTAGCTTTTAAAAGCACCCCAAAGTTGTGACACATCTTCGGAATACGGAATTTATATTTTTTTTGAGATTTTCTGCCTTTATTTCACTTGTCCATCGCATATCAGAGCAGGAGGCTGCACAGATTTATTGCGAAAAAGTAGGTATTAAGTGTAGTATGACTCCACATCGATGGTGTACGATGGTAGGATGAACGGGGCATCACACTAATATCTTCTACCTCACCTCACCCATGTTCCCGCTTCTGCGGACGTTAAACCGTTTGATATCTCTTCCCACGCTAAGAATATTATTCATACAAGTTCTCTGTTTCTTTGGCTCCCATTATCGCCTCTATCCTAGCCCATCTAGGTCTTTCATTTGGATCAGTTTCCTACATCGCGAGTTGAAAACATCACTTCTCTGGAGCACTGTGAGAGAGACCGTGCAAACGCCATGTCGACAGGCAAACGGAAACTACTGAATGCCATTGAACGCAGTCAATTTTCCAAAGGTGTGTGCAATAATGTACCTGCAGACGAGAGTAAATCACTTGCTCCATCCCACTTCCTGTCGCTCCGCTCGGGTCCAAGGATATGGGTTAAGTGCCATGAATGGGCGGGCCGAATGCTGGGATTGAAATTTATAGATTTCGGGTGGGACACTTAACGCTCGTTCATGAATTATTGATGCACCGGAACCCGTAAAAGGCAGGGTTCATCGATGCCCCGGCAGGAGACATTGATCCTCGCGTTTCCGAATCCTACGATTCATTGGATCTGTGATCCCTCACGCCCTATTCTTTCCCCTCCGAAAAACTTATCCACACTTGACGAGTCGGTGTGATTCCTCGAAGGCAAGCACCGTATTTACACGTATACCATGAGTTCCAGTTTAAGACACGTACCGTAATTTTACCGTAGAACATCGCGAAATAAATTATCCCGCGTTGTTTTATTTCTAAGGAACCGGTAGGGGCTGGCAAAGTGAGTAACTGTAGTGACGAAATTGTTAATTTTATCACATTATACAGTATGTTATATGAATTTTAGTGCATTGAGGCAGGAAGCCGGGTGACTAGCAGAACGGGCCCAGTATTTCATACATAACCTCGAGTATGAGTAGACCCTGATTATTTTTGCTCTGATTTTCGGGAAAATAATGCGCGTGGTACCGGCGTAAGTGCGGTATTTGCAAATTGTTCACTTCTGACAGAAGGGCATCGCCAATCAAAGAGACCAGCAGAGTCTTTATTCGAACGCTGAAGTATGGGTACATTGAGCTAGGCTTTAGATATGAATGTCATTCGGTTTAAGCACCACATTTCCAATATCACTGTTTTTAATTATTTAATGTACCTGACGATGTTATACTTACGGGTCGAAAGGCGATTTGAGTGACGGTTACAAAAACTTGCATGAAAAAAATCCAATTGCGTTTCATAATGTGTTTCTAAAACAAGTGAACGGTGCAAAATAGGGCGTGAAATCTTCCCAATCCAGTATTTTAAAGGGCGGTGAATGATATCAGTGCTTTTCATAAGCTACTCGGAGAAGAATTTACATATTTTCATTAGTGTGAAAAGCGATATGCCCGCTACGACTATGAGACCAAATGGGGCACCGTTCCGGGAATAAAACTAGTCTAAAATACTGTAATCGGTGTACATGTCGTCCATTTCTCTCACTCACTCACCGTCCCTTCCAATCGCGTCTATTGGCTTTCTCTTCCATCACTCCCACTCCTTTCCGTCCTTCCCTCCCCCTCTAAACCCCCCACCCTGCTTCCTCTCTCTTTCTTCCACCTCGTCCTCCCAACCCTTGCCACCGTTTTCTCCGCATCCCCTACCCAATTATTTGGGAGGTGGCCCTTCCCTCTCTAACACCCCTCTGCCCTCCATCCCTCCGTAATGATCAACAGGAGAGAGAGAGAGAGAGCGAGTTAAAAGGCTCGACATGAGGGGGTTGGGACCCAAAAGTTAAAAAAGAAAAAACGAAATTATCCGCCCTCCAGCGGCTCAAGAGAAGGTCCCGGCTGCCAAGTTTCATTTTTACGGCCGCGGCGGCGGCCACTTGTGCCTTCCCCCACTCGTGTGATGACTCTATACAACAGACGCGGCGCGCGGCCTTCTCGCTCGGCCATTGCCGAAACCATTCGCGCTGCCCACCGAAAAGGCGTGGTTGCTCCATCTTTCCGGGAACCACTCTTGTTGCGCGAATTCGACCGGCCGGGACCAACTAGGGTAAAAGACCCTCATCCCCGTCGCTGGACCCCCTTGTCCCTCCATTTGCCCCAGCCCTCCTTAGCAATCGTTTCGGGTCGCTCAGAATGCTATTCAAGGAGGGCAAAGTCGGTTTCAGGACTCCGGCGGGGCGAACAGGTGTGATTTCTCAGGGGTATCGAAGGACTGGTCCGCCTAACCGACAGCGTTGAACATCAAAATAAGTATTCTTTCCGACGCCCGTGAATTTTTACGCACTGGAAGCTAATGTATCGTAACCAGTCGCTGATTCTCTTTCGCCCTTCGAGTAATTTTCTATGATATTGATGAAGAACTGTCTCTCTGAGTCACATCTCGAGGAAGATTTTGGGTGTAGGGCAAAAAATGTAACAGACTATTTTGGGACGAGTTAGATAGATTGCATGTGTAGCGAGCGCAAGAATCTCTTTTGTGTCTTCGCTTTATGTATTGGGGTAAGATATTATTTCCTGAGCCTGTGTGAGCGACACCAATTGCGGCATAGTACAGCTATACGATTCTGAATAGAAAATACCAATATTAACATATCGTTTTGGCAAACTTTCGAGCACTTTTTAATTTTATGACATATTTCGTCATCACCAGTTTTTTAGGGGCTCCAGGTAATATTAAATGAGTTGAGATAAAGATTTAAGTGCAATTCCTGGAAAATTTCATGTTAACCACGGTATAAAAAAGTTAAATTTCTTATTTCATTGTTTCTGGCACGTTCTGATAAATATTCAAAGTTATGTAGGGCATCTTTTGGCACCATCATAATACGATCAAACGAAAAATCATACTAAGTCATTTCAAGTCATGATACCTAAAAGGGCAGGCATTCATTCCGGCGTTTCTCTTTAATGCGCTTTGCAAGTGTGCATCCGTGTAAGAAAACATTGGTTGTGTTCTCTCTCTCTCACTGCGGTTGAATCTTCCGACGATGGTTATCTTGTAAACTCGCATCCATTCGCAGTGCCTCTTATATTTGAGCCCAGAGGCTAGCGAAGGGAAATGACCAAGGTAGCTAGATACCGGACGAACTACAGCATGCGAGGTACTATCCAACTCGTAAATTTATCAACAGTGATTAATCCCCTTTAACGCCCGTCGCGAGGGAAAGGCTGTGGACCTCTCTCGCGCTTAAATTGAATCCCGCAATTACGACTACTACCTGTGAGCCTCGATAGGTTTCACTTGACTCGGTAGCCATCTGATGCCGGGTTGCGACGCCGGCCGATGGACGATCGCCACACGCGAGTGTCCGCTTTGCACGCGCGTCGGGAGGAGGACGGGCTGGGTGATATGCACGTGGGCGGCGGTCGGTGAGGTGTCGGCCGGCCGATACACTCTCACTCCCATTCGAAGCCACTCCCACCTTCCCATCAAGGGTCCCACCGCACGTCTCTCCTCCTTCCCCATGCTCTCCTTCCTCGTTCCATCCGTGGAGACCGACCCTCTCTTCCGGGTCCTGACACCTTTTGCTATCCGCTTCACTACCGTCAAGTACCGTCCATTCTTGATGGGCATGTATCGCGGATTATGTTGGTCCGCCAAGAAGAGAGAGACGGGCGAATTGAAAGTTTTGCGGTTTAATTCTGACCGTGTTCTCTCCTGTCGTATTTTTAGCGCTTTTAATTTGAGTGGGGTGAGAATTAGAACGCTAACCGTTTAGCTGTTTTGGTTTAGGGTCAAGTCTGGCGGATTTTTCGTTTTTTTTCTGATGTTGTCATTATGAAATATCGGGAAATTTTCATGATTTCCACAAAGCTTCATTGATATCCTTGCAATTTTCCCCTCAGTTTCAGCCATGAACGCTATTGCCATTTTTCCAGTCTCCTTAAGGATTGATTTGGTGAATAATGAGTTTTTGAAAAATGGTCTCTGTTACCAAGTTGCCGAATTTGCAATGGATTCCTTTGAATTGATTAGTTTAGGATCAAATTTTTATGTGAGAAAATAGGTTATCTTTCATCTTTCTTTCTAACAAGTTCAGTGTTTGGAAATCTTCACACTATTGTATGAACGCCATAAATATCTTGCATTCCAAAAGTCATCGCATGAAATATAAACTATGCGAGAACCTTCTCTAATCATAGCACGTAACCACTAGCAAAGTTTCTTTGATAAATGAGGCATTTTGGCTTTCTTCCTTCATACTGCTCGCAACTCCTCGATGACCACCGCTAAGAGATGTGGTGGCAAGCGCGTGCACGAGTAGGTATGCAATGAACGCATTTGGCCTGGGATGTGAAAAGGTTTAGCCTACATCTTCTAACTTAACCCTCCTTCCGGCTACTCTTCCCTTCCGTATGAGTTTCGAAGTCGTCTTCACGACTTGTTGTCACACCGGCTGGACCTGCCTGGGCGGTGGTCGTATGAAGGAGAGATTGGCGAGCACCGCCTCATCAAGCCAATTAGCTCTCTCATCATTACGCACGCGAAGGTCTCCACGTTGCGAGAAAGGGACCGCGTTTGGTTGGCTCGGTGCGATGTTAAGCCCTCAGACTTTCCTCGTTTTTCACCCAGTATCGCCGCTTATCCGGTCGTCCTGGTGATCACTCCGGTGTCCACGCCATTTTTCTCCTCTCCGTGTCGTTCGCGCGGGTTCAGGTCTTTAATTTATGGCATCGCGATTGCTCAATCGCGCGGCCCGACGAATTTTTTAGTAGCGCGCCTGCGAGATAGCTGGCGATTTTCGCAATCGCTTCGAATTCTGACCTCACTTTAAGTGCCTGCACGTGCTGAAAGTTGTGCGACGTGGGACACGAGGCATCAAGTCATTAAAAAACTTTTACCGTTAATGTTTATATTAAATGCTATATTTTAATGCAATTTATGAACTTTTGATATAATCATTGCCATGTCTGTGTATTAAATTAGTATTATTTAAAATACGCCACTTGTTGTTGATCACTATGCCTTTATCCTACAATTAAATAAAAATATTTCTGTTATATATATATATGTATATAATATGCCAAGAGGGTGGCCGATAAATATTTCGCCGATCTTGGCATATTATATATTTATCACCCGAGTGATTCTCCAAGAAGTTATAAGTGCATATATAATTATTTTTTACAGTGAAATTATTCAACGAAAGCATTAATTCTTTTATTAATAATCAGAAGGTGGTATGCTGTTTTAATCGTATCAGGATCGGCAGCAAGTTAACGGTTGCATTCTATGTAGCATTTACTCACTAGTTTCTAATTTGGCTAATTTCTCCAGCACGTATCCGGCGATCCTTCCAAACATGTTTTGTGCTGGTCACCTCGATTAATAAATGGCATAAGTGTTGATGGATTCTCGTTGATGCCATTTCTGGAATAACACTTCATTTGCTTTCTTACATTATCGTAAAATCAATCATTCTTCATTTCCAGGGTCTTCCACTTCACCTGCAGATTGACACGTATGAAGATCCGAGGGAGAGTACCGTATACCACAGAGGTTACTGCCAGATCAAAGTCTTCTGCGATAAGGTAAGCAATTTAATTCTCATTTATCATCTGTCTTGTCAATGGCAGCCTCAACTTACTTCGGAGTATATCTGGCACTCTTTATTCATCTTTATTCAAGAGCAAAGTAGCTAAATGAAATTTCATCCGCTTTTTCTCCCGGATCGAAAATCTAAAATTATAATTTTCCGCAACTTATTAAAGTATTGTCCAGTTATTAATCAAATGAGAATTTGGTCGATTTTTTACTTAGGGTAATCTCAGAGTATTTTTGACGGCTTTAAAAATACTACCATTTGTCACTGAAAGCAAGGAATCGATTAAATGCAACACACTGAAAAATTAATATCAAAGTACGGAAACATTTTATTCATGCCGAAAAATAACTTCACGAGCATTTCAAGCATCTATTTCCAGATGCCTTATGACAAATATACTTCTAACGATTCAGAGACCGAGAATGTAAAAAATTATTGGTCTCCGTTTTCATTTTTACGCACGGGTAATTACAGTTTAGTTTCATTGATGGAGGTATTTTTATGTGTCCTCAGAAAGCTCGCCGTGAGAGAAGGAAAAAAGAAAGGTGATTCTTTTTATTATTCCCTGTCATTCTGCTCCCACTCAAAACTTTTACAACTCAATGGGAGACGGTTACGCTTACCATTAATTTAAAAGACGTTATCCGAAACACTTGGACGCTCACTCGCCGCGTTTTTCGCGCCGATGGGTCGGTGGTGGGCTGCATTAATTCGTTCTTTTTAAGGATTCCATTCCGGGAGAAGACAGTCGTGAAAGCTTTTGACGAGTGCAATCTGTTTACCCTTCAACTGCTCAAGGGCGCGCTCTTTTCTCACTCAGATGGAGCCATCCTCCGCTCACGAAGCGTGGCCAATTCCGAAGCCCTCCCGCTTAAGAGTCCGACGTCACCTTGCCATAGCTACGGTTTTTTCTTCAATCCAGTCTCCCGTATTGGATCACGTCCTCCTCCTCAGAACCTACAAAAATTACAGTGAATACCAGCACAGTTTATGTATTAAATACCTACGAGATTAGCAAATGGCTGCTGTAGAAATATCAGCATTGACAAGGTAAAATGCGATTATATTGTTTTATTGCGGTATATTTCCAATGTGCGTAGAATTATGTAGATAAAGATTGAAGAGTGAGCTGCTCTGATGAAATATTAACTTCTACTTCAAATTGAAAAATTCTTGCAAAAAAACTCTTGAGTATATTCAGATTGTTTATGGTACTTAAACATTATGAAAAATTGCGAATTATTTTTGTACCACCGTCATATATATTTTTTCTCGTTTACCAACTTGCAAAGAGGACTTAAGAAATATAGCATTCCATGTAGCCTCTCATGAAATTTGTAAGACTTTTTCTAGCAAATAGAGACAATACTAGCTACTAATAAATTTTCTCATTCGTTGTCATTTAAAATTTTCTGTTCATGTACTCCACATAATTTTTCGCTGGGTGCTCCTCTCGGAACAGGGACCGTCCTCTGCGGGAGATCGAAACGGCGGCGGAGTTAAAAGATTTTCATTTCTGCCTCCTCGCTCCTCATCGCCCCACCAAGGCCAAAGGGGCACCCTGCGTCTCCTTTCCCTTCCGCCCATCCCTCTCCTCCCTCCCCACCCATTCCCACGGCCCGCTCTTCCCCTCGTCATATGTCATGGGTTGCCGCGTCCTCCCCGCGGGTCATCCGGGCCTTGGGCCAACTAACTACGGACTGCGTGAAAATGTCAAGTACCTGACAGCTTACACGACTTATCCATTCAAAAGAAAACAAAACCATCCATCCTATAAGAAGCCAATCCCGAAAAGGGCCGTCACCTCACCCAGTCCCCTTTCCCCGCATGCGTTCCCTTCCCCACCCACCCTCCTCCATCTCTCTCTCTCCCAACTTTCTCCATGAATCCCGTCCTCATCTTCCTGTGCGTTCCCGGCTGTGGGATTCACTACAGGCCTTTCTTCCCGCACGCCACTTTTACATGGTATATTCCTCCATTTTAATAGTTATTCTCTTTTATTTCCTATCAGTTAAAATCTACATCACCGTTAGACACGTTGTATACCCTAGGAGAAAATGTGCAGAACGATATATATATATATAAATAAAAATAAACTTTGCCACAGGTGGGGCGGAAATAAATATAGAAACACAAAAAGAAGAACACTCACACACTATACGTTCTGATATTTCGACAGCCGAAAAGCTGTCTTTCTCACAGAAGGAAGGATACAGAATGATACAGATCATTCTGTATCCTTCCTTCTGTGAGAAAGACAGCTTTTCGGCTGTCGAAATATCAGAACGTATAGTGTGTGAGTGTTCTTCTTTTTGTGTTTCTATATTTATTTCCGCCCCACCTGTGGCAAAGTTTATTTTTATTTAAATTATCGCGTGTGTGATTTTCCACGAACTCATATATATATATATATATATATATATACACAAAACGAAAATTTCGTTTGCAAAACTTTTCTTATAGCTGAAGAAGGGCCTACATGCCCGAAACGTACAGTAAGTCTTCTCTCTTTTTACTTTTCTTTCCCCACCCCCTGTCAAGTGTTTTTATTATATATATATATATATATATATATATATATATATATATATATATACACATATGCACTAGATCAAATGGGCTTCCATCCTCAGTCAACCTAGGTAGCACTGGTCTGGCAACGCAAAACAAAATTTGCAGGTTCACATCACGACTCGGGTAAGGATATTGCAAATATCATGAGACATAGGTCTTAGGGTCATTGGTTCGATGCATCTTACGTATTCGGATCACCTCGACATCCAAGCCTACTTTCCATCTCTTCGATGGATGGTAGGGATCAGTGCTTTGAACGACACAAGCGACGATTCCTTTTTCCATTCCCTAACCAAGAGAATTTTCTCAGAGATGCAATCGAACCCCTTTGCCTATAAAATCTCAGAGTGTATTGTCCTCCAAAACTGTCTCAAATATTATATAGTGATGGATGTGAGACATGACGTCGAGGAAAACCTCCGTGAAAAATACCGAGGAAAGCAATGGGATAATATCATCCCATTTTAGATTACAGTTAATTTCGTTTTATTTTTTTCTCTATTTAGATCGTTTCGCCCGTGGCTTTCGTTTTTCTGTTGGACCCACGACTCCAGAAAATGAGGACAGAAAAAATGCTGAATGGGAAATCGGAATCAGAATCAATCATCCGAAGCAAAGACAAGCAAAATTCACGTTTTAATAACGGCGTTGGCTGCTTTTTCGACTTGTACACTGGTCCCGATGGGACTAAACGTTTCCACTCGAGTGAGAAACTATTTTTAGTGAACGGAAGGCCCACACCCGCAAAGCCCACCGCTGCTATAGCCACACGCTTTTCACCAAAGTCGACTGTGGGCCTTGACTATCCCCTATTTATGCCCACACCCTTTCTTCTCCGCGCCATCGGTCGACATTCATATTGACCCACTCAACACACACCCACTCCCACGCTCCCGAAACCTTTGTCTTCGGCCCCGGACAGCCATCACAAATCATTAAAACTCTCCTCGTCACAGGGTGGTAGTACACCATGTTATCTCCTAAATCTACACTTTTATAAACAGTCACCGTGGTGAATTAATTCTTGTTTTTTCGTCTACTAGAACCACGAACGAATATTTTTAGCGGCTTGAATATGCGAGCAGCAAACCTGCGCCCCACACCTGTCTTCCCCTCCGTAACGTGTGCGTTTTAATCCGTTGAAAAAACATTCGATGACAGCTGCCGTGCTACGGAAGAATAGAGGAAAAATTCAAAACAGAAAAACTTAATGGAGACATACATCATAGGGGAGGAAGACTATCGAGGGCTCGACTTCGCTAATAGTTGACGTGGATTAATTCTGCTCATCGATTTGCAATCATTTCCATTGTTATCTCTCCAACATCATGGTTTACTATGGCTGAATTAGTCTGCTATTCGAAAAGTATTTTTTTTAGTTTTTTTATGCTATGGTTTCGTCACGCTTTCCTAGGCATTTGTCGTGTGAATTAAGAAGGACAACAACTAAAACCGTCAACATTTTATCACGTTTTACAAAACGGTATTACTCAAGGGACCGATTATATATTGTGTAATCAGAATTCGCGCTTGCGTTCTTGCAATTCACGGATTTACACGGTGCAATTTGAAATGCACGTTCGTACGTACATCAGATTGTGCAATTACGTGCCCCGCGTAAAACGGGCTTAAGACTTAACACGAGATGAGGAATTAAGCCAACCTTCCGGTCAAACGCTGCATCTAATATCACAATATGAAAATTCTAAGAAGTATTGACTATCTATTTCCGATCAATCACATTTTGTTTAAGCCCAAACATCGGATATTAATGTATGTATTTTAAAATTTTCGAATATTCCCCATTTAATTGATATCTATCCGTTTGTTTTCATTCGAAAACGGTCGCCATAAAATTAAAGTCATTTTCTACAGATCAATCAACTGCAATAATGGGTTGTTTGATGTGCTTCTCTTCTGATTATGTTGTCAGCAGTTTCCGTGTCATAGATTGGGAACGATAGCGTGCAACATCTGAAGTTCCGAGATGAGGAAATATCTTCATTTAGGAACCAATTATGAGTCCAATCTCTCGACTAACTTTTCGTCACCGTTATGACTGGAGAGCCTGCCTGTCGCTCATTCTAAATCCAACAATTCGTTTGAAGTCAACTTGTAAAAACTTTTATTTTTATTAAATCTATTTCGAAATTCATTTTCCTTCCGACTACCGCCTTCATTCCCGACCCCTACCTAAAGTGTCCAAATTTCAATTCACATCCCAAAGGCTTGGTTAATTTAATCTCTCTCCTCTTCTCTCCAGACTGGGCCGCCTTCGTCAGTGTCTTTCGTTTGCGAGCCTTCCATTACCCGCGTCTTTCGGCGGCACCAAGAAATAATCTTCTTCCATCCACGCTCGGGCCAATCTAACGCGATCTTCTCTGTCCTCCGTTTTTTTTCGACAAGACTACTTTAAAAGTCTTCCCGGGTGATTTTTGTGTTTTATTAGTCGATGGTTATTTAGGGGAGATTTGTGCCGCTGGTTAGGTTGGTTAGGGAAGGATTATTTGGGGAATGGAAGAAGGATGGAGAGATACCCGGCATCGGTATCAGCCTGCTCTTAACTAAAGACGCCGAGAGGTTCACATAAGTCCGATCCGACGGACAGAGAGCTAAATTTTTGAATTGATGCCCACATGGCAATAAATTACATAGAGTTATCGAGATTCTAATGGTAAATAACCATCGCTGCATAGTTCGAACCTGGATCCTCGGCATGGGATTCCAGTACTCTAGCCACCACATAATATCGATCCCCCTCTTCTTTTAAATAAAGAAAGATGGAGATAATGTGTGTGTCTCCAATCGTCTCCTGTTGACCGATGTCCAGATTGCCTGCCATCTGTCTCCATTCGATTGATATTTGAAATAATTAAGACGAAAAAAATTAGCGCGGAACGAAATATAAAATAAAATTTCGTGATTATCGGTCAATTATTCACGGAGTCACACGTTTTTGACGGGAAGGAACCACGGAAGAGATAATTTCATCAAAGAGCGTATTTCATTCCTAGAAAAAATTGCTTTTCGAAAATGGCCGTCGGAAATTAAAAAAAAAGAAACATGGCTTTATTACTTTTCCCAAAAGAATTTATTGCGCCTTTCCGTTGTTTGTCCCTCGGATGACGGTCGTAAAAGCGCAGAGAGAGCCAAAAAGGGCCTTATTTTTTCCGCCCTTGGATTTCGTCGGAACGAAAGTTATACTAAAAACAGATGCGTCGGGAATACTTGATTGACGTTTGATCGTAAAGTTTCAAATTAAATCAATTTTGCAGAGAGGTGTTCTGTTTTTTTTTCTTTTATTTTATCGAAAGGAAGGGTTGAATCAACACTGGAAGGAATAAGAAGCTTTATCGCGAATAGATAAAATAATTGCTGGAACTTCTCTCCGTCCCCATCGCGCTATTGGAATAAGTTAGGGTTGACTCTTTTTTTTTCTTTTTTATTTTGCATTTCTTACGCGCTAATCAACGTCCACTTCACCTTATTCCTATCTTCCCCCAACCCATTAATTTTCCTCGGTCTTCTTTCTCCGCCTCCGAAGAAGAGCCGTTCCCTTCATCCTTCCCGTGGATGGCAATTGCAATATTTTCCCCTAGTCCTAGCGCTGGTGCTCTCGCGGTTCCCACGTGTAGGTACACCTCAATCCACCACCTCTTCCCTACATGTCCAGTCCCCATGCCCCCACTCGGATACCCTCGCTTAAACATACGCACACTCACACCAAAGCAGTGACTCCCCAACCTCTCTGCTTCTTTCTATATTTTTCTTCGTCCTTACTCATCCTCCTTTCAAACTCCGAATATTCTCTCTCCTCCTCTCCCCGTCCCTCATCTTTATCCCCACCCTCCGCACTCCCCCGTCACTTCAACCTGCCAGAACTCTCTCTTCTCAATCCCCGCGTCTTCTTGTCTTCTTCCCTTCTCTCCGTCTCTTTTCTCAAATCCTACGTGCGTCAAAAACTGACGTACCCGGGGCTTCTTGCATGCACACACACGCTATTAAAAAAATCCCCCCCCTGACCCTCCTTCCTTCTGCACAGCGTGTCTCTCCTCCCACTCCCTGCCTGCCAAATCTTCTCTCGGTCCATTCCTCCGGCCGCCTCCCACCCCTTTCCCCGCCTTGCCACCGCCTCCTCAAGAGTGCCCCCGGGGGCCGTCTCCCTGCTTTTATCACGTCCTTCCACCGCCGCCCCTCCATCCCCACGAGATCTCTCTCCAACCTCATCCCCCTCCTCTTATGCTCTTCCATTTCTTGCGTTCCCTCTCACTCAAAGGGGCCATCTCGTCCGTGACACCTTTCATTCCCATTCGAATTTATGTGCGTGTGAGGAAGAAATTTATTTATTTATACGCGCAGTAAATGTATGTTACACATACACTGCGCGTGTATACTAAAATGGATATTTATATTTGTTTCTTTGTATACGAAAGCATATGCATAAGCGCGTGCATTTACACACAGTTTACGAGATAAAATTTCTCTCGATTTCACCGCGGCTGTATCTTGCAAATTAGTCTAGTTGGAAAAAGCGTATATATTCGTTTTATCTATTAGTTTCACAGCGTGATAAAAATGATGCTCGAGCCAAATTTCACGGCCCGGCCTGAAGGAGGAGGTTGTCTTTCTAAAATAAAACAATGAAGAAAAAAACCTGTCCGGTCATCCATTTTCCCGTCTCTCCACAAGAGATGTATCCATCTGACGTGAATTTGTTTTTTTATTACTAAAATAATTAATTTATTAATATCTTTCTTGTTCTCTAGGATAGTCTGCTTTAAGGAACTAATTACTTTCTAAAGTCATTCTGAACATTTAATATAGTTAGGAGTTACCGCGAGACTTCAAATTGTCGCAAATGGTTCAAGGTTTATGATTTCCTTTTATTTGAGGTAATTTTTCTTTGGCTCAAGGTGTGATAATACAGACTTAAAAGCTCCATCCTTATTCAATGAATGAATATTTTATTTTCACAAATAATGAACGCTGTCATTAGAATTGATGCCTTCTCTCGTTTCCGGGGAAATAAAAATTGTTTCGGTCACACATGCATTAGTTAAGTCATCACACCGCAATTTCTTCGCCGGCTGAAGTGTCCGAGCGTAAAAATGTATAGTCTGCGGTGCATCGGAAACGGGGTCTACGCAAACCACTCCCCGCCATCCAAAGCCGAAGACGTCTCACTTGTAAATAATTCACTTCCTCACGGTCGACCCGACAGAAAATGCCCGACGCGCGAATGTTTTTCCTTATTGAACTTGCGGAAGACGGCGCGCGGAAAAAAAAGATTCCCTCCACCATCGCTCCGAGGAGATTCTCTTCTCTTCTGTTCCTTTTTTTTATTGTTTCGCTATTGCGCTCACTCTCCGTGGTCCCGTTCGCTTTAATGTGACCGCGTGGGCGACGCCGAGTCGTAAAGTTTGGCGCGCACACAGACACACGCACTCACTAGAAGCTCCTATAAGGCGTCAAGACCCTAAACACCGCACGGCACTCCGCCTTAGAATTCCATCCGCGCAAGTGTTTATGGTCGTCGTCGTATTTTGACGCTACCACCCCGATCGCCTCTAAGATATATATATACGTATATATCTCTGCTTCTGCTGATGCTTGATTGTTATTATTTTTTATTTATATCCGGTCTAAATAACTGGACTCTCTCGTATACATGGTTCGCGCTCATTTTCACACACCATGAAATGGTCCTGAACAATATCCTCAAGGTGTGCGGTATAATAGTGAAGCGTCTTCTTCTTCGATTTGAGAGAGAGATCCCAGAATGCCCCGCGGGGATCGACGCCGAAATTTCACGATCGCCGTCCTTTCTTCCACCGTCTGCGGCGCAAGCGACTCAAAGCTTCGCAATCGCGGGTGAAATAATTAACGCGGAATGATCTTTCTTTTCTTTTTATTTGTTCACAACCCGAACAAAATCCGAAAACGCCAGTCCCGCCTCTCAGACGCCCGAAAATCGTCGGCTCGTTCATTTCCTGAGACGACTGCAGGTTTTGGAGGGAAAAAAATTTTTAAAACTTTGCGTAACTCCCCCCCCTCATTCGATTTCTTGAAAGGCTGGGCACAGCAGAAATAAAACGACTATATTTAATGGCATTCCGCTTGAATAAGCGATCGAATTTCATTTGCGTCAAAGGTGAAAGCACGGACAGGGGCCATTTATTAAGCACGTTCCTTCAATTTGATATCTCGCCCCCCGCCCCTCTTCTAAACCCCTCCCAACCTCCTCCTCCCCCTATTTTACAGAGTACAGAATGCACACTCGAAGCAAAGTGGAAGGTAGGTGCCCCCCCTCCTCCCCCCGTGCCGATCTGGTATTCGTAATGAGACCAATACGTCGAGCTGCCGAGTTGGTCTGAAATCGGTAGGGACAAGTTTAAGGGAAATGGTGAAGGAAAGGAGGGGTGTGGGTACAGCGGGGGGGGGGGGGGTAGCAAAGGGGGAGAGAGGGAGGGTCGTAGTAGTAGTCTCGGGGGAGGGAGACCGTTGCGTTGTCCGGAGGCGGTGAAATCGCCCGCTCAAAAAGGTTACTTCCTCGGGGTCAAGGGGCCAAGATGAAAATGAGCGCCGGGGATTGCTGCGCGGTACATGACCACGTGCACACAAACGAGGGGGATGATGAACAATTGCGAGGGGAATGTATGTGTGAGTGTGCGAGAGGGGGGTGAGGAAGGTGGGAGATTGAAATAGGAGTGCCGGTGTGCTACTCGAGTGAACGAACGCGCTTCGGAGAGGAAGCGTTGAGTGAGAATGGAGCTCACCCCCACTTAGGGGTGAAATCGTCTTACTTTACGTAGGTATCACTCCGGCATCACCGCCGTGCTAGAATTTCTTTCGCGGCAAATGAAAACATCATTTGCAATTCTCACGGTGCGAAACGTTACATGCTTACTGTTTTTCTTTCGCACTCTTCTTCCCGCATTGCCATCCCCTGCAAATTTTGTACTAATTAATAAGGTTCTTCGTAAATTAATCTCGTTTTTAAATTAAATAATAATATTATTTTGCATGGCAATTTTGGAAAAATAACCTAGGTATATCTTTTTTACTCCTAACACATGGAGCCATAAAGTTCTATTTCAGAAATTTCAGGTCAACTTACTTTTATTACTTGGTAATGATTTACTTTTTTTTAAGGCATATCGATACAGCATGAAAAATATGTTGTTATTATAAATCGATTTTTCGTATGAATAAATTTCCATTTGTTAACATTTTAATTTTCGAATGAACACCTATAGTTACACACATTTTTACGTAATATTAGAGGGGTAGGATTTTTACGTAATATTAGGGAAAATAATAAGATCCCTTAAAAGCATCTCGTAGTCAAATCTCAGGCTATAAATTTGGCCTTTAACATCTGACGCTCCCAAGAAAAACGTCAGCTTCAGTTTCTATCCATGTCAAACGCCTATTTCGTGAGGGAAAAAGTCATGTCACCCAATAGATTGGACGAAGATAGTATTTATGGGGATGTTAGACGAACATCAGCCGTTGATCCCATCAAAATACCTAGGCGAGGTGAAGGAACTGTAAAAGTAAAAAAAAATTATCGAGACTAGCGAACTCTTAGCAAATGTTACTCCGTGTCACCATTCCCTCCGGGAGATGTTAGGGAAACCCTTGTCCATCGGGACGGAAATATTCGGAGATAACTGTTAGACTTGCCGGATGATGGACTTGGGGTTACCGCTGAGGACCGCTCCCCGTCTGGAGTGTGAGGTGAAGCAGGCGCCCAGGGGGAAACATTCCGGAGCGATTCGCGGGGACGACGACAGTATAAAGAAGAGATTCCGTGAGAACGAGGAGATGGGAGTGTGTGTTTTTTCCCAGTCAGGGAGCGGGACGTGATAAGCGATTACCGATGCGGCTCTCGGGGAAGACACGAGTCGGAGACAGGGAACAAGGAGCTCACGGTTAAGGAACATGGGGCATTAATGGCGGCTGGTTTGGTGGGGCGGAAGAAGGTGATTGGAGGAGAGTGGAGAGGGAGAGAGAGGCAGAAAAATGGTGGAGTAGGTGGATTTGTGAATCCGCCCTTTCCCCTCTTCGATTCCGACGGTAGGTGTCGGATTGGCGAGGTTGTTAAAAAGCGCGGAACCTCCCGCGTGGATGATTCGGCTTTGAATCCCGGCGGAGGCGAAATTTCATGGACAACACGACTCTTGCGAGAGAGCAGCATTTTGAGCGTGGTACTCACTCGGTCTGACGGGACTATAAGCATGGGGCTTGAACTTCTACATATTTTTTGTCTTTTCCGCATCCGTGGCCGCGGTCCAGTGTCATCAGGTCGAAGACCCGAGACATGAAGACGTTCACCAATCACCTCCGTGGAAATCTGCGAACGGATATCAAATCTTAAGTCTTCCTACCATAATTCCTTGACAGCAAGAAAATTCTGACTGCGGGTTGCTCACCTCACAATCCTAATACCCTCATTTTTATATACAATCCGACTCCCACAAGTGAGTGCCTCGACTTGACCCGTCGGATGGGACGTTAAACCATGGTCTTCTTGACGTGTTTGTTTGAAAGCAGTCAAATACTTGCTTCGGTCTTCTCTCCTACCTCTTATCTTACTTTGCCCTCTTATCCTTACACCTATCCTATCCTAATGTCCTGAGTGATATCCTACCTGTATCTAATGTGCCTTTCCCCCGGTCTTAGGTGCCAACTCGTGCCGGGTGGACTGGGATTATTGACTAATTAATAAGTAACTGACTTCGAACGGATGCCTTCTGACGGCGCGGGAGTCGCGCCGGGGCGTTGACAGGAGGCGCCTAGCTTTCCTCCGTTCTCTTCTCATTCCCCTGGACTCCCTCTTCTTCGCCACACCCTCATTACTGGCCCGTAACGCAAAACGCACTCGGAAACGAACTCTTGGAGGAGTTCTGCGGTAACGAGCACGAGAGGAGATGATTTCCCAACCCACCCAACTCACCGACCCAACTCCGCCCAGCAGCCACCCTTCTCACACCTATCGAACCCCTAACAATTCGTCTATTCCTTCGCTCGAGAGTGCATCGCCCTCTCGATGCTTAAAAGATATTTCGCTGCCCCTTCAACCCCTTCTCCCATCCCCGCCACGGTTATATCCAGGTTGAGTCGGCGAAGCGGATGGATAAAATTTAAAAATTTGTGATGTCCGTTATCGGAGTGTGTTCCCCGCCTTTATTTTGCCCTCGAGATTATTTTGTTTTATCACTAAACAAACTGGTTCGGAATATTGGATTAGCATATTCGCAGAAGACTGGACGTAGGAGTGGGAAATTTTTTCCCCAATTTTTTTTGTCTGAGCGATCCAAATTCGTCTGCACAGATGAACGAGTTCATCGGATTTCCGGTTATCTTTGTTTGTTTTATATTGTGATGAATTAGCATATTTTTGAAAGGTTGATCATCAAGGATGCTATAGCATTTTGCAAAAAAAACGTCATTTTTGAAACTTGTTTTGGCGCGTTTCCAAGTTTTGTCAGTTTCCTCGTGCTTCTGCTTATAATTAGAGTTATTCGTATATTTTGATAGCTCTAGTTTTTTGCATATATATGTATCGATGCGCAGCTTGAAAGTTTTTAAGAGACAAATTGTTCCCAAGAAATGGGCTCATAGCGAGGTCTATCAATCATTAGTAGGTCGAAGTATTCTCTTGTATGTATTTGATTGCCCTTTTCTCAGAGGTTATTTTGGCAAATCTTTCGGAGATTTTGTCAACTTTTCAATGTATGAGAAAAATTTTACTAAGTTTCAGTTTAAAATGTACCTGAAATGGACGTCTCAAAAACATCACGTCACCATTTACAATCGCGTAAAAAAACTATCCACTACCTGTCCAATAATTATGTATGTTGAGTAATTCCTATTAATCTTAAAAAATATACGCCGAATTCAACGAATGAGACCCAAAAATCTATGGCTGACCAAAGTTAGTATCCAACATCGAAATATACCACGTTCTCTAACAGTTTCTTTTATCGTTATTTCCCTGAGGATGAAAATTTTCCCAACAATTCCATGACTACCTAGATTAAGTTTTCTCCTGGAATGAACTGAAACTCTGAAATCACTTAAAATTTCCAGAATTAATTCGATGATGTCGTCTCATTTCTGCGGAAGGCGATTTTCTAATCAGCATGCTTTCTCCTCCCTTGAGCCTTTTCCCCTGAATTGCAGCACAAGGAATGGATTTTCTTTTCTTTCCTCATTCGCCGGAGGAAGATGATCACCACCCTCTTTCCACCACCGTTCATTCTACCTCCCTTCCGCCATCTATCTCTGCCCCTTGCTTCCTCATTCTACCTCCCTGTTGAATGTCCTTTCGTAGTCTTTTCAACGAATCCTCTCCTTGCTCATCCCGCTCGACCCGTACACCTATCTCTGTTCCTCTGCTATTGGGCTTATCTGGGAAAGCGACCGACAACCGAGGTTATGAGGACCATTACTGATAGGAGGTTGGAGTGGTATGGGGGGAGTTATTTGGGTAATGGAGGAAGGGTAGAGAGAAGCCCGGCGTCCACGTTAACCTACTATTAGTGGAAAGTGTCAATGAATCCATGGTTTAACGTATCATTCGACGAACGAGTACTGCACTTGAAGTGACCTCTACGAGAAACCTAAATCAGGATAGGAAATAGATTGAAATATCTCCTCCACTGCCAATAGAATAGAACCCGAAACTTCGAAGTGGGAAGGGAGTAGTCAAGAGGGAGTAGCCAACCCGATACTTTTATCTGTTCTTTTTTTATTCTGTCTCCACGCTCTCCTTTCCAGCGACAGCGCCACCACTCCGGCCTCATTGCCGCTTCCGAGTCTGTCCGTCGACCGCCTCAAATCTCACGTCGCCGCCCCATTAATCCCTTCACAACGTCATCTTATCCCCTCAAATACGTGGTGTTCCACTCGGTCTTGCTTCTTCTTTCTCCATCCGATCTTTCCAAATGCACGTCATGCTCATCCCATTTTCCGTTCCAATGCGATCTCCTTCAATTTCTCTCCTCCTCTCATGTAGCGTCAGCTTCTCTCCCCCCGCTCGCATTTTTAACCCCCTTTCGAGTACATCTCCAACCCCCTCGCAGAGAAGAAGAGTCCATCCCTCTACCCCCTACTCTTCTCTCCCGCCCGAGATTTACAACCGTCTGCCGCAATACATTTAGCCCTTCGCCATATCTCATCCCTCGATTACCGTTGCACGATGTTTGCGCCTCTCGTACATTTTTTTCTGCGCGTCCCGGGCGACTAACGTTCCGTACCCGATGACGAAATCGTGCGTCCGCGTGTATCTAAGGGTTGTGTGCGAGTCTCTAACGGCCGCGTGCACTCCGTGGCTATTTATCGCCACCTGTCACGAACCTCCTTCCCCCCCCCTCATACGCCTCCAACTCCCCCCCTGCGGAACACTCGAACGCCATGCGGAACACTCATAAACGGTTCCTCAATTTAACGCCAGTGAATCACTCCAACATAAATTCTCCATTTTTACTAACATCAGCTTGTAAATATCGCACAGGCGCGAGAAAATTTAGAGCATAAATAATCATGCTAATGATTCCTGTAAAAATGAGGTTCCCATGATCTATAGTATACAATTTACAAGAAACTTTGCTGGAGGAGTGAAGTGATACTATTACGTATTGTTTTGGAGAGAACCTAATGAGTAGAGCAGTCTATTACTGGCATGGATTGTTCTGGTTCAAATGTGGGATAATCTTCGTTGAAAACCTCCAGCTGAACCCAATCTGAATGATTTTCTCGGCTCCAAATCTTTTTGTGAAGCCCTAAGAGGCACAGGGAAATAAAGTAGTTACCCATTGTCAGTTTTGGCTTTCGCTGATAAGATTAATCGCTGGTTACCTTCATCCTTGCCCTTCAAATCGAATATTGGTTGGAGTCTGGATTTTTAAAATTTAAAGAACATTTATTTATTTTGCATCTTTTAAGAAATTATATTGAATGCAGCCTGACGCACCATATGTTGCATGCAAAATAATATTCTCAAATTAATCAATTATTCCAATATTGCTCGGACTCCGATTACTAGCGCTGTTGGAATTCGAAGTTGGTCTTCTAGTTGGCGCTGTAATCACGAGATTAGTGGGGAAAAGGAAGAGGGAAGTCGATTCAGGAGAAATAGAAAGGATAGGAGGTAAGAGCGCAGCGTGTCATATAATCATTTTTTGGGGAAAAAACGCAATTTTCTTGTCATCTCATTTTCGAAATGACGAAAAAACGACGCAACGTGGCACGGGGAGAAAAAGGTATTTTCCCCCAAAAAATATCCAGGTCATAGAACAAGAGTGTCCCGGGGCTATTATTAAAAATGATTGGCCGATAAAAGACGAAAACCCGGAGCCGGCGGCTACGGGAAAAAGCGTGGTGCTTCCAGGAAAAATAAACATCGTCCCGACTTCCGGCAAAGAATTCTCTCTCGAAATCTTCCGAGCGCGTGCATTTCTCGATTTTTGGTGCCTTTGCAGAGGTCGTTTCAGCGTCTCAGGCGTATCCGGAGCGCATTCGAGAATTGCCCCCAGAGGAGAGAGACTTAGATAGTTGAAGAAGGATGGTCCAGCCGCGGCTGGGATGAGAAGGCCGAATGAAGGGTAAGGGGTACAACACAAAAAATGAGAAGTACGACAGGAGATTTCAACGTCCGAAGGTTGAGAATTACGCCCTCTGATAAAGGGGTTTGGTTGGCTCTCTGGTTATTTCCCCCCCCCCCATCCCGCTCGAACGCTTTTTTCAGCAAATATTTTTCGGAGGGATTTTGGGATAGGATGGAAATTCGAGGTTTGCGAAAGGAGGGAAGAGTGTGACTATAGTGGACGGGCTTGCGGGAATTGGGAAGAGGAGGTAAAAAAGAAGGTATTATTGGGCGTAGTCATGGGAGTCCCAAAGATAGGTGGTGAGCGAGTGTGAAGAAGGCGGAGGATGAGGAATGGTGTGGGTTAGAAGAAGGGAGGGAATGAGTGAGGAGAAAGAGAGGTGGGGAGGGAAAGTGGGCAGGGAGGTTTAAGGAGAAATCCTACAGTGTCAGGTTCATTCGGGTCGGTGAACCTACCCACCGCCCAGGCTAACGCAACTTCCCCCACTCTCTCCCCACCCCCACCCCACTCTCCCTATCTCCTACGGCTCCCTCCACCCCCACTTCCTCTTCCCTCTTCCTCCTCCACGTGCATCTCACCACCAACTATCTTCCTCGGCAAAATCCGACCGTCACGAGGTAATCAGTCCGGCGGAGGCATAACTGCATACGCGGCCGGCCGCTCGTGCCTCAAAAGACCTCGTTCCACGACCATCCGTCCCCTCCGACCCGCGACCTCACTCCGGCATCCGAGTCGGGGAGTGACCCGCGCAACTATCGCGCGCCATCTACCACACGCCTCTCGCTCGCCTGGCGCGAGCATTTTGCACGAATCATCGTCCGGCGATTCTTTAACATGCGCCCAATTCTGCAGAATCCGTTTCTGCAGTCGTCTCCAGTTGAGAATGTGTTGAAGCTGGGGCTGAATCCTTTAAGGTAGATAAGGAATGGCTGATTCTATCATATTTTATTCGAGAGCCAATCTGTTTACTGTGAAAGAAATAGAGGTCGTTAGATAGAAGATAGATTGGTAGACAGCTTTATCGGGGATGAAATTGAGACAAAACGGTCCATTATTCCTCCTAACCCCACCTTACTCCTAGTTAGAAGACCCTAATTCAACAAGGATCTCAGCAGTCATGATATTTTGGGTGTGACAGTGTTCATCCTGGAACTTATTTTTTATTATTTTTACCAGTGCTGCAATCGTTCATCCTAGCGGATTAGATATTTTTAAAGGGCAATTTTTTTTTCTTCATCACCTCGACATGCTGGGAATTTTCTAGATTTGCCCCAAAAAATGTATCGGTAAACCTTGCCTTACATTTTACGTATTTTTGGCACTCAAGAGTTCTCTCTGTTGAGTCCCCACTGCTGAATTTTAGTGGAAGAATCACGAGGCTCGTATATTCTAAGTGCAATCAACTACTTCAGGTTATATTATCATTTGTATTACCACGAAAAATATTTATTGTTGCTGAGAAAACATGAGAAATACCAGAGGTTTATTAATAGCGATATTATTTCTGGTAAATATTTATCGGAAATCGATGTGTTTAAGAGATGCCGGCTGAGAAATGAGGTCTACTGCGAAGTTTTGTTTTTTCGTCTTTTACGATAGAATTGTGAAAGCGATCCAAATTTTGGCAAGGAAGAGTGGAAGTTTGCGCTGTCGTAATTTAAACTTTTGCGCCTACTCAACTCCTCCCTGTTACCCTCTCCTTCCAAAGGGGCACCTCCTTTTCCGTCTCCCTCCCTTCACCGTCATCATTTCATGCTTCTCCCTCGATCCTCACACATAGACTTGTCCCTATCCTCGCATCCGAATATCCCCCGGGTGCAGTCCTTATCTCGCCAGCCCTCCAATCCTTTTCCTCGTCCTGGATTTCCCCCTCCCCCTCCTTTTGCATCCCACGGAAAAGTGGTTTTGTGGCCTCTCGCAAATCCGCGCCGGATTGATATCCATGTCTTCTCGTTCTTCGTGCCCCTTGGCGGGGCCACTGGGTTAGCTGCTACACGTATGCGCGAGGATTCGCATAAATATTTCAGTTTTTTCTTTAGATCGATTAAGAGTCTGAATGGAAAGAGGAAGAAGATGGAGGGTGCGTGTAGACATGTTAGATTTTAAGATTATTCAATATTCCACTGAAAAACATCCTCAACACAAATTGGAGCGAGCGGGTAATCCTGTTGCTCGTGATAACGGGATTCGCGTTGATTCCATTCATTATTGAATATTTCAAATCTCACTGCCGGGAGGAACTAAAAGCATAAATTCCTTCCAGTGGATTCTTTAGTTGACCTTGATTTATACCACAAAGATGTATTGATTTTCGACAGCTTTAAAAGCTTCATTGTTTTAAGCGACTTACTTACTACTACATCTAAATACCAGTGCATAATACAACCCAGTATTAAAACTATTTTCCATTACATCTGCATTTTTATCAATTACTTCCGCTGTAGAATTACTTTTTATCATGAATATCCTTCTAATTTTATCCTATCTTCAGAACATTGCTGCATTGGGCCTCATTTTACGTCATATTCACAATATGGCCACCGTATAGAATGATAATCATCCATTTCCAAGGAAATAGGCGAAATTCGTGGGAAGAGGCACATACTCTCAATTGCCCAGCCATGCTTCGATTCTAGTTTTTCTTCGGACACAGCATCCGCACATTCGTACGTGATTCCCAGAGAGACGAAGGAGGAGGTAACTTTCCTCCTCCACTTCTCTCGCAAATAATTGTTTATTACGGAGAGGGTTTCACGAGCACGTGACCTACTCCACACCACGAAAAAAGGGAGAAAACAATGGATCGCCAAAGTGACGGGGAGGTATCGCTACCGCGTTCTTTGCCACTTATCACTCGGGTGCGATTCGTGGGACCCAGCTTCGCTTCGCCGCTGTAATTTCTCCACTACTCCCCTCTCCCCCGTCTCGCTCCCACGGGGCATGCGTGACCACGTGGGACGTGGTATCCCAAAGGGACGAAGCACACGAACGGGATGAGAGCAGGAGGAGGAACAGGGGAGGGGTGGGGTGGGGGGAGGGTGGGGTGGGGGGGGAATCGCTCATCTCGCCGGCGACACCGCTCCCGGCCGAGAACGAACGAATAAATGACAAGGAGAGGGGGATGGAAGAACAGGATTTCCCGGCGCTCGAAGTGCCGGATGCTGATTGCTCAGCTGGTACCATTACGAGTGACCTTGGTTTCGCTTGAGAGGGAGCGGACGGATGGGTGGATGTACAATTTATTGTCCTAGGGCAAGCATTTTGGATGATGGGAATTCGTGTGAGGAGAGAGACGAAGATATTTATAGGCGGTATGGATTATTTGGAGACGTAATGTACAAACACGCAATAGGGAAAATGTAATGAAAGTTCCCACCAGGAAAATCAAGGTGCATACATAATAGGCTCCTATAAAGGAATAAGTATTTGAAAGGGAAACTCCCAGGGTCCAGGAGAATAAGCTTTGGATAGGGAAGAATAGAATGCAAAGGTAAACCATTAGGATTGAAACATAGCTTAAATCACTTCCTTTAGCAATTAGAGGGAGTACCGTCTCCAGGATATAAACAACAGCTAGGGTTCTCAGGCATAAAATGGAAGAAAATATTACTACATCGTGCTACTATCTATATAAACCAGATATCATGGCATTGTTGGATCCAAGTACCTTAAAAAATACGCTATCGTGAGTGACGAGTGATGAATGGAGATGGATAGCGATATTGCTATCTTAGACATAAACCCGAAAGTCTCATTAATATTATTATTATGTTAGGATTTGGCTCACTTCTTGCAAATCCTCAGGGAATCGGTTTGCATGCATTCATGGTTAAGATAACTTCTTCCAAGAGCCATAAATGATGATTTCTCTATCAGTTGGCGATCTAAAATTCGTACTTTTGAATTTAAATTTTCCCGAGGCACTTCCCTGATTAAAATCTTGAATGCATCCTAATCGAGTGCTCGGGTTTCCGGGGCGATAAAGAGAAGCTGGAAGTTCTCTAGACTTGCGATCTCAACAACTTAATGCTATTAGATCTCAGCCTTCTGAAGATATGGTCCTTCTGAAGTATGCTTTGACCTTGAATTTATTGCCATTTCTTGATAAAGCGAGAGAAGAAGAAAAAACTCAAGAAAAATGTACCGGAAATGGTGACCTTTAGAATGGCCATTTATAACGCTAATTAGTTTAACTTCGTGGCTTCATAAAACAGACCGATTTTTTGTAGTGAATCCACATGCCGCATGATTAAAACCGACTTAGTACAATTTAGCCCTCTTCATCACTTCTAAATTTTGCATGGAATCGGTTGCTGCGCAAATTCACATAATATTTAGCATTCACATCAAGGTTGCCTCCAGCAGCCATCAAGGTTGCCACTGATTGCATGCAAAATATTGCAAAGTAAAATCTCTGTTGCTTATCTGGCCAAATTTAAGCGGTCACTAAGAATACATACATATTTTCCTCTCGGCCGAGTTTTGGGCGATTGGGAAGTCATACGTTGGATATGGCATTGCTGTTACAATGTCTGTTCCGTCAAAGATGGTCATTTAATACCCGAGAGAGCTAGGGGAGACTGGCACAAAAAATATTCGTAATTTGTGACTCGGTTGAAAAAAATCCTGCAACTTAAACTGCTCTAACTTTTACTGTGGGAGGTATCATGACTGACGAACCAACCCATGTCGTAAAGTAATGAGCACTTACTGTGATAACATGAGGGCAATTTTTAACATGCAGACGGTAACTTCAAGTGCCCCAGTTAAAGCCTGAATTCTTAGTTTTGCAGGCGCAAGACACTAGAAAGCACTCTCTGAATCAAATGTGTTTCTGCCCACGTAAAAAGTAAATGCGAGACGATTACTGATTGGAGGGGATCGGAGAATTAAAAATGGTGGTCACGGGTGGCTCTACAGTCGGTGATTGGTCGGAAGGGAGACGAGAAGATGATGGGAGGGTTTCGTGGAGGAGGGTAGAGATATAGAGAACAAAGAGACGGAAAAAGGCTCTCCTGTGAGAGTCAAGAGGGAAAGAAAAAGAAGCGTCATGTGTTTTCTCGCTTTTGCCACGCCGTTCGCCTATCCCGCTGCGCCACGTCCTCCTTTGAAGAGCCAACTTCGCCCACCTCCGCCAGCTCGCATCACCTCCACTGCTCCTCCCCCTTCCTAACCTCTCCGCTGTCCACCCTTCATCCCTTTTCGGAAGTAAGAAAGAGATGGGGAGGGAGGGATGGGAATGAGGATGGAGGTGGAAAAAGAAGTGGGGGAGGGGTGGGACAGCAGATTTTAAGTGGGACGGAAGGGAGGAGGGAGAGAGAGAGGGGGGCGAGGAGGAGAGAGTATGAGAATGTAGGGAGAAGGAGGGGAGAGAGGGAAAGGAGGAAGAGGAGGAGCAATCGGAGGAGGGGTGTAGAGTTTGTGTCTCTGTGTGCGTGTGTATGAATGTGTGCGTATGTGAAAAAGTTCCGCCGGCCGCTGTCCTGAAAATAACGGGTCTCTCCTCCCACCTTTGCGCGTCTGACAAACCTCCGTTGACCACATCTCCACCCTCTTCCCCTCACCGCTGCCTTAAAACTCTCCCCTCCATCCGTCCATTCCCTCGTCCCACTCTCCCTGCGCTGCTGCGCAAGTACACGGCTCCACTGGCGAAGATGTCCGCGACGGACGGAGTGAGAGACCGCTGCCGCCAACTGGCCCAGCCCGACCTCTCCCCTCTCCCGCCCCACCTCCCCTCCCCCGTCCACCGGAGGCAGAAATGATACACGGAGAGAGGAGTTCTCCTCTTCTTCCTCTCTCTCTCTCGGCGCAACCTCCGTATGGAATGCCACGAAGACCTCTCTCTTCATCTCCCTCCCCCCACTCCTCTCGAGTCCCCGAAAATCTTCTCACTCCTCCTTCCTCTTGGCTCCGCCCCCCTTTCCCCTCCCCCCTCCCTCCCTCTCCATCTCCCCATTTTGGTCAATTAAATCCATTATTGGAGTAGCATTAACCCTCTCACACCCACTTCTCCCTTCCCATGTTTACTTAACGACATGAGGACGCGATCCCGCGTCTTTTTTTTTCACATCTCCTCGGGCCAGTAGGTGGTTCATTTCTTCTGTTTGACCCATCCTCCTCACTTTGTTCTGCTTGGTATTTTTTACCCAAGAGTTTTCTTTTGCTGACTCCGAGCGTGATCTCGCGTTTTTAGAGGAATGATTCTAGAAGATACTCTCTTTAAGGGCTAGGTATCAATTCTTCGTGCTATTTCGAGTCTTCAACTACCTCCGCTCAACTACTCCTTCAGCCATCCATCAATTGCTTAAATGAATGATATTCGTGTACGGATCAATCCAATGTAGGACACCATCGCAAAGGTTTCTGTCGCTCTGGGAAAGAATGATGATTTTGATGAAATAATGGCAAAAGACGTTAGTATTATGTGTCGTAGGTGGATTCGGATGATCAGCGTTGCTCTTTCTTTAAAGCAGAGGGCAGTTTTACTCTTTCGTGCCAGGAAAATCTTCCCTAACAATTAGAAAAAATGTGCTTTCTTCAGAATTCATTTACTGTTTATGGGCAAGATATATGATGTTCGCATTTTAAAGCGCTACCTGCGTCTCTGACAACGTGGGAGTTCAGATTGCCATTGAAATGAGTATTTTTTTGTGATAAAATATCCTCGTGAGAATGACAAACAGTGAATCGGATAGTTTATGTGCCATCGTAGAATTAATTCAGAACTTGTGTATGAGGAAACAGTGAGAAGGTTGAATTAATTTTAGATTATCCCTCAACTCTTCCCTATTCCCTGATCGGCCTCGGTGGCAAAATGGTAAAGTCCTCGTTTGCTAACCCTGATGGTTTTTCAAGACCCAGGACATGGATGCTGGGTATGTTATATAACGAGTTAATTGTAAGAAAGGACTACGTAGGCCTAAATTCGCTCGAAGCACAGACGAAATTATTATTATCATTATCCCTAAGGATGCAATATATTCCTCTCTTATTAGTCCACAAAATCCGTTTGGCGCCACTCTTTCCACCCAATGGACGTTTCCCTTTCGTATACACCGTCCTTACCTTCTTCCCCCATGGGCTGACACCCTCCCCCTCTTCGTCTCCTCATTCTTGTTCGCCCATCGCCGCGGGCTCCACACCTTCTCCTCTTCCTCAAAAATCGTCTCCTGTCTCCACCCATTCCGTGACGGGGTTTAAAATTTATGGCTTGGTCGCAGAAGGAGGCATTCTGACCTCAATTTCGCCTGAATTTTCCTTTTTTCACCCATCCCCTTTGGTGGCTACCTCTGTGTTCCCTCGGTCCACTCTGGAGGGGAGGGGGAGAAAAGCATTGAGATGAGAAAAACAAGAGAAGGACGGCGTCCTGCTACCAGCGCTCTCAATTGGAAGTCAATTTTTTTTACTCTCTCTCCATTTAGAAATCAAATTTCCAAAAATCGTTTTCAGATTAAATTAACGGTCGTTTTTATGGTCCAGCGCGTTGAATCTTTCATGTGAAAAAAATGAAATTGGCCGACAGTTTTCCCCCGGTGCCTACATGGCTATCTTGCCATTTCATCTACATGTCTGTGTGCGCGAAGCCGAAGGCCTTTGCTTGGACGAGACAATACGTCATAATCACACTCCCATCTTTCGTTTTGGGAAAATGAATTCTTCTCCATTTTCGTTTAACAGTATTCGAGGTCCTCTACGCTATTATAGCCTTTACGCCCGTAATTAAACGGATGAATCTCCTTTTTCTCTCCACTAATATAATTCATTTGCCCTTCAGCGACTTAAATTAGCATTTACATATTCAGAGCTAATATTTTTTTGCCTGAGGCTGGAGGCCTTATAAGTCATTTTTCATGGCGTTCATGAGTCAACCTAGTATGCTACACTTGTGTACTCTGTATTCCTTATTCTTTTTATTTGTATAATCCAAATTATTTAATTGCAATTTATTTTTAATGCAATATTTGACCTGCTATTTGCATATCTTTTTAATAATTGATCTATTTTTCATCAGCAATAAACGGTTAACATGAAAATTGAAGATAAATATAACTGGCTAGTATTCATAATGTAAGCAAAGAATTATCAAACATTAATCCTCTCCTAAGAAGTGAAAAGGTATTTCCTCGTGGTTTTTTTAATAACTGAGGGATGAATTATTAAATATTCCTTGTATTGGATTGAGACATATAGTAAGGCTAACGAATTTAGGTTGGTATAAATCCTCATTGGCTATCTTGTGTATTTATTTCAATCACATTATCTCACAACTAACTGCCCTAGATCTTAATTCCATGGCAGCCTACATATCTTAGATTACTAAGGATCTGTTTCATCAAACATGGCTGCAAATAACAAATTAATTATTTCCCCTCTTATTTCATTAGGGTAATAGGTACGTTAATACAGTTCTTGACTATCTTCGTCTGACTGTTGCGCTACAAGTATTCATTTTATTATATTCGTCAGTTATTCTTGACGCTGGCTGGCGTCTTGTCTCGTGCAGTCAATAGGATGATGAGCCAAGATTTGTAGGTTATGTATTTGAGGTTTGTCCAAGCATTAGCCTCAAAATGTGGACATTGACGCTTGTAGTAGTTACTTGTAACTGAACTCTTTTCTTCTGAACTTTCCTTTGTTAATCGGAATCTGGTCGTTACTTACACCAGGAAATATCTCACAGAGGTTTTCTTTTCCCATTTACCTCCCCTGTCTCTCTTGAATCTGCCCCATCTCACCTCTGCAGCCAAAGTCCTCTTGTTTCTTCCATTGCGCTCCTTTTCCTCATTCTCCCTCGCTCTCTGTCTGCTCTCACCTGCGAGAGGGCACAAGGTCAAAGGGCTCCCCATAAAATGCCCTCCCCTCCTCACCATTAAAGTTACTCCCACTCTTCATTTGCCCACCCCCTTCTTTATTTTTACAGCTCTCTCTCTCTCCACTCCTCGTATTTTCCTCCCAAGTATTTCACCAATGCATGAGTACCGTCATGCCTTCCATTGAACAGGCAATTCGCAATTTTCCGTGCAGGTAAAAAGCCGACGAAAGCAAGCAGCTGGCTCCTGAATAAGATGCAGTGATTTAAGAATATGCGTCATCGTAAATTGCTCATTGCTCATGGGATTTGCCCTCACCTGTACGTGGAGGACTCAAGTAGCAAGGGTATGACGTTGTAGACGTTCTAAAAAAATGAAAATTTGACGACATATCTTTGATACATCCCGAATACGATATTCCGAAAATAGTACCTGTCTGTCGAAGAAGTTACGTATCATACTTGGTGCCAGTTTAAGTTCAGCATTTTTTAGTGCTTCGTGGATAATGGCCCAGGAACTGGGTCTCCATGAAAGCCGTATCAACTACGTCTTACTCCTTTGGTGGACCTTGGGAGTACTCTCCGTGGCACCCTACGAGAGGAGAAATGGCGAAATGGGAAACAATTGTGGGCGATGAAAAATATTTGGCTGAGAATGGGAAAAGTACCTATGTATTTTACTTAGATCATGACCCCTGCTATGAGTTATTTAGCATTCTCTTGGTTCCCGAGTCACACCAAAGAGCAGTTCTGTGACACAATTGGCCGACAGACCCATACAGAGTGAAAGAATTGAGTTATAAAAGGCCCAACTTAAAAATATTTTAAGACAAACTTTTAAATGACTTCTACTTCCTCTTGAAACCTCTTCGCGGTGTGATTCGCTCTTTTAACCGCTGGTGAAACATTACACATCCTATTTTGCAAAGGGAGTAGGGTTTTTCACTTGCTTCTTCAAGATGAGGGGTACGAAAAGCCAATGTCCAGTGCTACCTTCGAGAATGACTTTTGTGGCAGCTGATGAATCTCCATTTTGACTGTTCGCCTAATAGGTTGGCAGCGAGGTCCTGGGACCATCTGTGAACCGCTGGATTCCATTAGAGAATTCGTGTGCTTTTAATTCAGTTGGTTGAGGATCTATTGCCTAGCCATTCTCCGCCGGCTTCGTCGATGAGTTCCTCCTCCAGCGACCTCGAGACTTCCGACCGGATTTCTTTAAAACTATTCTGCCCCCCTGCGTGTTCACACTCTCCCCCATGATTGATTGCGTCACTTAATATCCATTGCATCATGCCGTTCCCCAGTCCATTCTTCGCTATCTCCCGTGTTCTCACCTCATCGTTGTTTCGGTCTATCTAAATGCACACCTCCATTCTGGGTCGTTCCTCTTTTCCTAACCTCCCCCTCCCCGCGTTCGTTGTTTCCATAAACCTTCTCTTCCCAGCCTTCCCTTCTACTCTTCCATGGTCATCCACGATTTTTAACCCCTGCCATAAAGTGGCGCCCCTCAAGAATTCAGGATTCCCCCTTGATCGAACGAGCGTTGACTCGTAAATTCAACCTCTTCGGGAGGTATTCGCGCATGAACTTCACAGGCCTTTAAAAAAGTCTCTCCTCTTTCTTCCTCTTCCCCATCTCCAACTATTTTTCTTTTTCAACGATCCTCGCTCGAAGGAGTAGATGGGTTAAAACTTCAAAAGAGAGAAGCCGCTTGTATCTAGCCGCGGGGATTTTTCAGCTCTCTTCTCAGCCCGCCTTTCTCTCCATTTTTTCGCCTTTTGTTTGCTCATAAAGTCTCTCCAAAAGACCATTTTACACGAAGCATCCTCCAGGGGATTCTTAGTAATTCAATCCGCTGACGAGGTAGCCAAAGATAAGAGTTCCGTTTTACGGAAACTATAAGAAAGGCGAAATGGCATGAGCAAAGTTCTAGTTTTGCCTTACCTATACTTGTTATTTATAGCTAGTTGTCCCACTTGTGCATACATCGGGAATTTGACTCTTGCCAGTGCGTTTAATTCATCCGGGATGATTCTGCGATATATTTACATAAAACTTGTCGCACTGTTTTCCAAATTTTTATTCAATATGAATTTTTGTCAATTTTAAAAACTGCAATTATAGTTTTTTTACTTTTTCTGTGTCGGAATAAACTCAGTAAATAAGCGTAGCATCGATGAAATGTATGCATGTACGAGTAAGTGTAACATGTTAAGAATAATAAAATTAGCGGGGAGAGAGGTACTTTAAATGTACCTACTGCTCTGTGAATTGTCATCGTTTTCGTTATAATTTTTTATTTAAACCCAAAAATATTAAATTAAATGAAATTTATTTCTCAGGTAGTATTTGTTTACAATACAATATCATATTTATGTATATATATATATATATATACATTTTATGTATGGAGATGTAATAGGGTGTCAAAAAGGGGGACCTATATATGGCACCCTTACAACTTTGGCTCATGTGGACTAAAAAAACAATTTAAGTTTTAAACAAAACAAGGCACTTTTTCCCAGCAACGTAAGACAAAAGTGAAAACTTTTTTTTTAAGATAATCCAAAAACTTCCTCTTTTTGCAACAGCCATTTCGTTATCAATTTAAGAAATACGTGAGAGCTATTAACATGAGTTATATAGCATGGCAACATGTTATATATTTTGGGCCCTAAATACACAAATGATGTTTTGTACAATGAGATGTTAGGTTTGGCATCCCTTATAAAATGATTTTCTCTGGTTTTGTACACAGTTTTTTTTTATAAATTCCAAACAATATTGGCCTAACACCAGATCGGATATAAAACATTCACAGTTTTCTATACAAAAACAAATGCTTTATTGGGAATAAGTTCAAATTTTGGAATAGCGGAAATGTGTGCTCATAGCGGGTTTTCAAACATAGAACTCGAACAATCCTTCGTAAATGAAATACTAACTTTGTTTCCTTCCACAGATTTATTTTCTTGGTACAACATGTTTCGACACATCGGTGTCATCATCAGGTACCTGATGATGACACCAATGTGTCGAAACATGTTGTACCAAGAAAATAAATCTGTGGAAGGAAACAAAGTTAGTATTTCATTTACGAAATTCAACTTCCACCTAGTTTAGCCTGAAACAATGGATCGAACAATCCTCTTTTGTATAACAACAACAGGATGCAAAGCATTTTTATAAGCACTTCCCCAGCAAATCAACCCATACGTTATTTTGGACTGCGCAAGGGCGCAAAAAATCACCTTGCGGAAGGCTATCGGGCATTTATTGCGAATAAAATACATTTTGGATAAGCAGGATAAGCATTTTAATATCATCTTGGAATAACATATATTGACTGTTTTTAATTGACATTAAAAATTTAATCACAAGGTTTTTAGATCATCAAGACACGTAAGCACAAAAACATATATTTCATTAATACTCCCAAAATCTTGAGAGAATATATGCACCTGTCTCGTAGAAATTATTAATTTTCCGCGATCCACCATTAATACGTCATTTCATCTTCTAAGCTTTTTAAACTATTGATCTTTTATTCCTGTATACTAATTAGGTTTACCATTTTATTATTTGCTGTTCATCATATGACCGAACATAAAAACAG
This sequence comes from Pyrrhosoma nymphula, assembly GCA_963573305.1. Lineage (NCBI taxonomy): Eukaryota > Metazoa > Arthropoda > Insecta > Odonata > Coenagrionidae > Pyrrhosoma > Pyrrhosoma nymphula. The sequence goes on from OY754327.1 coordinate 135,648,636, forward strand.
TAAATAAATCTGTCATCCTGATTTAAAAGGGGAAGTGATTACGACTAGGAAATATCGTCATGTTTCATAAAATGAGCTTTCCCATTTTACGGCCAATAATTTGAATCACAGCGAGAGACGGTTTAAGACGAAAAAAAACTGAAAGTTTTACAATCTGGAATATGGACTGTAAGCTATATCCGAGATTTAACACTCCAATTTCATCAGTCTTACGATCACAGGCGGGCATCAAGGAAGGGAAGGTATTACAAAACCCATCCATATAGCAGCACGTGCAGTGCATGTATGGAAGATATACACGGTTTTTAGAAAGCTATAAAGAGCTTGGGCATCATTCGATTTCCTTGCCGTCGTTCAATACGTGGTTTTGAGAGGCCGACTGTGGATCTCCGAGACAAATTCGTCGAGGTGACAGGCACGGAGTAGAGTCAAGTTTGGCGTTGCGCAACAGAGAGGCGACACCGACAAGGTAAGATGCCATCTTCCGAGAGATGACCTCGAAAGAAGTGCCACCTTTAGGGAACCAAAAAAATGACGACCACTTGTGTAACACTTTTGTGGATGTTTCGAAAGATGAGGGTTGAGCGGGCAAATATCATTCGTGCACCAGTGCGCTTAATGCCAGTTTAAAAGTTTTTGAAGAAGCTCATACTCATCTTTCTTTGCGCAGGGTCACGGTGAGAGGGCTGATTTTGGTGGGGGAAATTACAAAAGTTTTTAAAGGATGGAGTAAAGTGGCATATTGGGAGATATTAACAGACGCGATTCTGGGTTATTTTGTCATGGACAGTGAATATATTGGAAGGTAGTAATTTTACGAAAGTCTGGATCATATTACTATGAAGAGCAACTTGAATGCAGTCATCAGGAGAGAATTTATCGATACGAGGCGATATGTCTCTGTACTAACTGCCCAATAAGTTTTGAGCACCCTGAATTCTATGAAAAGATAAGTTCAACGTAACTACGCAGTGCGTTGTCGTCTTGAATCCGTTGAACTTACAGTTGCTTGAAAATTAATATCACTTCGTATTCCGTAGCCAAATGTTCATCTTGACATAAATGTCAGCTCTATTGGGAATACCAAGTGGCGGCATAAGCGTGAGAAGACTCTACAACCAAAAAGTTAAATGTAGGGTCACCACATTCGGTTTTGGACCACTCACACTCTCGAACCAGCGGTTGGCTCTGGAAATGAGAGATGAAAACGAAGATAAAGTGCCATACTCTTTGAGTGATGTTATTCCTTATTTGCCTCGAACGAAGGATGCTCAATAAAAGGGCCACTTCCTGAGACGACTGTCGAGAGACAGAGAGCCTGGAAAATAGGTGAGCAAGGGGCGAGAAATCACAAGGGAAGGACTGCACAAGGAGCTGAAGGCAAGAGAAAGACAGAGAGCTGGGAGGCGGAACCCGAGGCTACGAGATAGAGAGAAAGAGGTGAGATAAAGGATCGAAAGGAGATATGAGTGGAGAGTGAGGAGGGGCGGGAAGAGAGGGAAGGGCTGTCGGATTACTTCAGCGACACACCAGAGGAAAGGTCACACGTCCGAGAATCCCTTTGTCGGCTCGTCCTTTCAGCCAGCAAGGCCCCGAGTCGGCCTCTCCCTTCTAAAAGTATCCCTTGCCCTCAACTCTCTATCTCACTCAATCCTCTTCTGCTCTCAACCATCATCCCTCCCGCCCGTCATTTTACATTTCCTGAATCACATTTCCCCAGTCCTTTCCCAGCCGGAGCTTGTGACGGGACTTCCAGGGCGTGAAAATTGCCGGACTCGAAGCCAAACCCCAAAGAGTGGAGTGACAGATGTTGAGATCAAGAGCACCTCTCTAAGGAGGGTTTAAGGGGGCGATACGACGACCGGGGATGACGATTCCGGCCACGAGAGGGCAGGCGCGCGCAGCGGGAAATGTTCCGCTTGGGGTTCGTAGACCCGCCAGAAGGATATGTGTGTTTACGCGGACGGTAGTAAAACTAAAATGAACTGGGAACGCGAGAGGATCATAAATAAATAATTCCGGACCAGTGAATAAATCATGAGAGAGAACGAGAGGTCCGTAACCAAACAATGGTTTTCATGTTCTCCAGTGACAGTTCTCCAGTGCCGGAGTGATTTGTATTTTTAGTGGAGTGGGTAGATCATAATTTTCAAATGGCGGTAAATAATTTTCACATGGCAATAACTGTAAAACAATTCAGACTTTCCCTCTCTTTATTTGAAAACCCCTTCTGCAAGCTTTCAGCTCACTCAGAATGAATATATTTCGCTAATGTGGAACTCACCTATTGGTTTGGAGCTGAGAGATTTATTGGCTTTTGTGACTCTCCCTTACATGACATACACTCCAAAAACAAATCAGGACTCAAAAACAGATACTTAAGTTTTATCTAAGCTATTCAAAATCTGAATGCATACGTCAAATATCAGCCACCATTAAGTCGTTACTGATATGACATACGAGATATTTCAGTTTAGGATCGAAGTTTAAGAATTCTTAGTAAGAAAATACTGAATAATATATTATAATATGGATGAACAAAATCTGATATAAAAAAGCACTTCAGATTTTTTTTCTAGGGTATCAATAAACTTTCATCATAAGTATGCTCTTCGCTTAAGACATTATCAATAACTGGAGCAAAACAGAGCCGTGATTTGGTTACTGATACAGTTCATTAGATGAGATCTAAGCGTATTTTTGCTCCAAAAACACATACATTATTTCCGTTAAGCACTGGGAGCTCGGAGGCATTGGTTTATTCTACAGAAAGCGACCGGGGAGATCTTGATATTTCTCGAATCATGCACGATATCCTGAGGGCAAAGCTGCCGTATCATGGGCTTGTAATGATAAGTGGATAAAAGGTTTGCAATTTTCTACAAGTAAAACTTTAATTACTTCGTAGGTTCCAATGCTCTTATATCATCTTCAGGTCACCTGAAGATAGTGGAATTACCTTGTAACTAAGTCGTAATTAAAGTTTTATTTTTACAAATTATCAATCTTTATTACAAATATCACTTTGAAATTATTCACATTATCATCTAAACCCTCTAAATTTGCTCGGGATGTTAGTTTTCTTCGATAAAATACTCAAATACGAGCTATTAAAATGCGAGAAATATTTATCGATCCCACTTCAAGAACGCTTCGTGCTGAACACCGGAATTTCCACCACCGAAGTTGTCCTTAATCGCAATCACCCCTCCCACGTGAGGATACTTTGTAGGTCCATCCCCGTGGAAGTGCATGCGCGTTGCATTAACAAGACGCCCGCCCCTGCCTCCGTGTTTTTATCTCTCTTGTGACAACGGAGACGACGCCTTTCGGAGACCATGGGGGGGGGGGGGAGAGATAGAAGGACCCTCTTCTCACGATTTCCAAATATATCTCCTCCAACCAACCCACCGAGAGAAAGAATCGCGACAAAAAAATTATTCTCCTTTACTTCTCAGCACACGCACACACACTCACATAAATAATGCGAGAGCTGCCACTTCCGGGTTCCTCTCCTTCCCTCCCTCTCCCCTCTTGCGTTCTCCTTAAAGGATCCTCCTTTCTTACCTTACCTCCTCCCTCCCCGCTCTTCGCTACCGGGGGCATCACCATCCCATGACTCTCTCGGACCTCCTCCACTTCTGCCGCCGCTGCTTCTGCCTCCTGCCTCGCCCCTCCCCCGCCCCTCCCCCCCCCCACTTTCCGCCCCCAAACTCCCCCTTCCCTCTTCCTCGCCCTCCTTATTCGGCTTCGACGGCCCCCCACCAAATGGGTTACATGAATCACGGGCAGAGCGAACAAAAAAGAATATTTGCTCGGACGTTTTGGGTCTCGCTCCTCTTTACTGTCACCTGGGACCTCTCTTCTTCTGTCTTTTCTCCTCTCCCTTCGCCCCTCCCTCCCCCCTCGGGTCCTTTTTCTTCCTACATCACCTCCTCCTCCTCCTCTCAGTCGTCCCGTGTCGGACCACTTTCGGCTCCCGGCGGGGAGTCCGCCTAATCGGGTCCGCAATGCTCTCACCGAGCGTGGATTGGAGAAAAGGATGGGGCAGGCCGCACAGAGTGTTGAGTTAATCTCCGGGTACCTCTCGCCGCGAGATGAGTTAGAAAAGCGTCGCTTCCATGAAGTTTTCACTCAATCGAAGCTTGTTGGGAGTCTTTTATTGAGTATCCTCGTCGAAGGACGACTCTTCCATATATACTTTCGTTGGAAGTGGGTGTATACCATGATGTATTTTTGGTGGTTAACTAAATTTATACGAAGGGTAAGTGTCGAGACGCCCTGTAAACTCAATAGAAACTATTGGCCTCCTACTTAAGACCAACTTTTATATAATATTTATCCGAAATAAAAACATTCATTCACGTTTTCTATAACAATTTAAACCAAGTCTAAGGTATTTTTAATTGGCCCGATATTTGATCTGGCCTCAGATAACTTGGGTAAAAATTAGGTACTGGTTTTTTGTTCTCGTAACTACAAGTAATTTGAAGCGATTCGTCAAAAATATAAAAAAATATATTTTTGCAACTTTGCGAAGATTTTAACGTGCTATAAACTCTAACGATGCCAACTTGATTTCGCCTTCTGCGAATTGCATCATTGAATTAATGGGTGATAAAACGAAGATGGAATATGCTCGGTCGGGTATCCTTATCTAATTTCAGTAATGGATTTCAACATTGCTCCCGTCGTCACTCAGCTTGAAATGGCATGTGGATGCGGGTGCATCAAAGTGTAAATCATGACCTAAGACCTCTATTCCTTTTTTTAATTTGATCCCAAGATGAAACATCATAGAAGCTAGGAGGTAATATTTTAAGTGGTTTAAAAATAGTACACGAGGATGTGGTGACGTAAGGCAAGTCGGTTCAATTAAGCCAAGAGAGGGAGTTCAATATTTTACTTTAAGAAATATATACGGAAGATTTATAGGACGATAATGTTACGCTTCGTTCCTCGTATAATTCCATGTATTTATGACGCCGGTGATATGATTCGTAATGGGAATGCATATTTATCGTTGACCCGATTATTGTCAACAGAAATACGACGCTCGGCCTCAACTCGAAATATTTTGCATTCTGTCATTTTTTTGTTTTATTATATTTTCAATCAGCAATTTTTATCTCGAGTTAAGAATATTTCACATCTGAGGATAAATAATGAGTCCATTCATGATTTTTTAAATATATTACTTCAACTTTATTCATAAATATGTTACGACCTGATATTTTATTCCTGTGAGAATAACCTTAGCTTTTATTAAAATGCCGTTATTCCAGTTACACGAAAAGTTATCATTTCCGTAACACAACGATCTCATTAAGCTAAAAAACTGTTGCTGTCCACAGTTATGAAGTGAAAAGGTTTGTGAAATTAACGCCCGATATTTTTAGGAAAACTAGAAGAATGTGACAGCCACGCTAGTGGTCTTGGACTGATCTTAAACCTGTTTCAGGTTATGTAACTTTACCTGGCTACCGCGATAAGTGGTGGTCATAAGGTTATTCCGCATGCATGTAGATAATGTGTTCGTTTTCTTAAAGAGACAATTTCTCAATCTATTTCAATTCCTCATGATAATTAAATTGCACTGAATACAATGTCGACAACGGTTGGCGCAAAGACACCGCGAAAGGAAACCATTATTCTAGGTCTCCCGAGATCAAAATTATTTAGGATTTTCGCTAAAAGAGTGCGGCTGCAGGATCCAATTTACTCATCGGTAAAATGTGTTCCATTCGGTGCATTCAAAAGCGCGCCCGCCAAACCTGTTTTTCGTTATCAGCTGAAATCCCCCACTCTCCCGCTGCCAAAGGCGGTCACGCATCCTGCGGAGCCCTGCAACCCACCGAGCGGTGTCGCGCAGACCCTCTGCGGTGCGCCAAGGCGTCGCGCGTTCGACGGCGGCGCTGCCTCGCCATTTGCCCCCGGAGAAACGCTGCGGCGGGAGCGTTAAAAAAGCGAACTCGCTGTAATTGACAAGACCTGCAGCATAAAAGTGGTGTGCCATCACTCCTCCCTTCGGCTCGCCGCAATAAAAATGCATCTTAGTTTTCGTCGTTAGCCGGCGTAGATGGGTCCGAACGCGCCGTTGAACTTTGCTATCGAGGCAACTCATCTCGCCGGGTTTGTTAAATGGCGCGATCAGCTAAAGGTGATTTAAGGGTGATGGGGAGTGCGCTCCGAGTATTCAAAGAGAGGTGGAATAAAAAAAATGTTTTTAAGGGCAATATAAATTACATTGGAGCCGACGCGAGGCGATAAAAGCCAATCAACGATCCTTCGCCGGGGATAAAATGGTGCGGAATGAGTTTCGAAGATTAAGGACCGCTTATGCGCCATCGATCATCATTTCAGGAGAATGAAAACAATAGCTTCATTACGATACTAGCTTTATTGAAACGTCAAACAAGAAATAACTTTTCGGAATGAGACCATTGACTCTCCATCCTCATTGCGAAATCAAGTAATACCAAAATGCCGCAACGGATCTAAAAAAATATAATTTATTTTACCGTTATGTTCCCAGAATAATTTTTCCACCATAAAAAATTGTATTTGTTGACTATGCATTGCCTGCTATTTTAATTACTGTAAATACGTGAATTTTTACTTAGACCTTATAGTGCCCTTGTGCATTGAAAATTTACGAAAGCAAATTTGAAATGTAAAAGATAACATTTTTTAGTTTAACATGTTTAGAGGAGTTCCAATATCTGTGCATGGACCAAGCATTGTTTTATTTAGTACAATTGAAAAGACTACCTTCGGAAAGTATGCATTTACACTCGATTAAAATGATCATACTTCGGTAAGAAAATCCCCTAATCCTCGATTTGTTTCTCATGAAAACATATAAAAAAGTAGCCGCAAATTCCGCGACTTAAAATGGCGAACATATTAGAGTGAAAAGGGGTACTTAAATTTGCAAACTGGAGGTCGTTCGGGTGTTCGCCTCTTTGTCCGTTCAGTCTAGAAATCGAACGCCTTGGAGTGGGAAGGGATCCACAAGTCGGACGGCCTTGCGGTCGACGCCAGGAAATATCGCTGGCAGAACTCTCACTAAGCCACGGCACTCATTGGAATCGGGCAAATGAGGTGGCTTCTGTTGGTAGCTAAGTTGAATAGCTTCCTATTCCGAGGTCCAGAGTTCCAACCCGAAATTAGTGGAGATTTTTCAGCGTTATCGCGGTCTTTACATGGGTGCTTTGCGTAGTGCACTTTAAAGTCTGTACCCTATCCTTCAACTGGGACGTAGAACTGTTGCGTAAATGATTATCAAGCTATTCCTTGTTGAGTTAGGCACAGTCAAAGAGCTTATTTTTTGCTGCTAGGCCTAAAAACAGGCTCTTCTTTAATGATTTCCTTTATAATGTCCTATCTTTACATACCTGTTTCGCATTAGGTGCATTCATGCATGCTTTCTACACGCTGCCGTATACTTAATACTCCTAATATTCCTCCTGTGAAGAGGTTCTTCCATCACATTCATACCCATGACTTTCTCGGTCTACCCCTTTTTCTCACACCATTCACTCCTCTATCTGTCTCAAAATTCGACTTTCATACATTCTCTCAACATGACCAACCCGGCGAAGCAGACGTGTATAGCATTTCTTAAACTTTACCCCGAAGATTTATTTGAGGTTTGATTGTCATGAAATATCCGTAGGAAACAATTATCCTTGCTGTACACCCTTATTCTTACACCCTGGTCATCCAAACCCCTACTACATTTCCTCCACTGAGTGATAAGGGAACCAATAATCCAATGAGGATGCTACAGGAGTCAAGAATTCTGAAAAAGGGGATATCGCCTATTATAGTGCCCTCGGGTGCGATAGGGACCGAGGGCCGGGAGAGGGCGGGGAGGGAAGACGGGAGGAGAAGAGGACCAGCTCCGGAGAGTTTTTACCGTTTTTCCTTGGGCAACAAGGCAATCAGGTCACGATTCGCCATTGGGCAGCGGGTTCCGCGCACGAACCATTCGCCTTCTGAGCTCATCCCCTCCCCCTCCTTCGCTCATCTCCCCTCCCACTCCCTCTCCCCACTCTCCCCCACCTCTCCCCCCCCCCTTCTCTTTGGCAGATCGGGTTGTGCTGGCTGTGATGCGAGCCAGCAAGCACACACACTGGACGATTCTTTCGGGTTGAGTAGGAGGTTGGGAAGGGGCAGAGATGGGCGGGGAGTGGTGGGTGGAGTGGCGGACATTGCTGCGTTGGGGGGGGGGGAGAGAGAGGGTGCAGTGGAAGAATGTGGAATGGAAAGATATGGACGTAGAAGTGGGCGTTGAATTAAAGATCCGATCGAACAGTTATGGACCTCTTTATTGAAGATGGATTTTTCCCCCTCCCGCGTTCGATCATTAACCCCTTCGGCTGGGAACGTCCCTGAGGGGATATTAGTATGGTGGTGGAGAAAACGGGAGGAATGGTTGTTTGCGCGTGCGTGTATGAGGGTAAATGCGGAGGGGAGGGGTCGGGTGAGAGATCCGAGATAACGCATTGGGAAACGCACCACCACCCCTCGTCCGACGCAGATGTATTCCCGAGATTTCCGAGCGTGAATCCGCAAAAAAAACAATCGGCAACAAGCGAGAAAAAGTCTCTTCTTTCGAATTTTCACTTCGACGTTTTTTCATTCACTCCCACATGCCATTCGCGTGGTTTGAAGGCACACCTTTGCGAAATCTATGGACTGTGCTTTTCCTACTCATCAATTACGAATGAGAGTTTATGTTATTGGGAAGAACGACTTGAGTTATTCGTTAATCCATGATCACGCTTACGTTTGATTCATTGATTTCAAGAAAATGTCGTCTTCCTCTCAAGCGTGCTTAATGCAGTCGAAGAAATTACATTGGTATCTACCAACGAAACTGGTGTCATTCCCTGCTGTGCGATGGTTCAAAAAACAACGCTGTTATTTTTGCGATACTTAGCACATATATATGCTACTTTCATTGCAACAACATGCCTCACGTTTCAGGAGTACGGAAATTTGACAAAAACCATAATTTTCCCGAGGTGATTTCTTCTGGATGAATATGTCTCTTATTTAGCCCATTTTGTAAAGATGTTGAAGAATACTAAATATGTCAGATGTATAAATTAAAAGTTGGGTAATCAAAAAATTGATATACATAACTATCTAGTATGTTTTGTTAACTCTTGAGATAAAATAGCTCAGTTCTTTGAATGAAACAAAATGCACTTAAATTCAAATAAAAATATAAATAAATATGCATTATGATACGGATTACGGTGAAACAACTCCCAAATATTATTTTGTAGCAGTAATAAGAAAAATACTGTAATCATTTTCATAACAAAACCTTCTCCCCGGGATATGTGTTAAGTTTTGTTTCACAAATGTTCAGTTAGATGAGATCATGCCGTAGCACGACTAATCTATGCTGATAGCATTCATATCCAAACATATTAATACCTTAAGTGAAACAGACCGCGCATGTCATTGAGATATAAACGCTGAGCACGAAGAGCACGAGATCTGTGTTCACGATCATAAAGTTTATGACAATAGGTTGCATGCATAAGGCAGTAGCCCATGCTTTTAACACTTAACATGAACAAGACGCCAAATATCTTCCACTACCCCGGTGCTTGCATGCATAAATGAATGGGCATGTATAATGTGTATGGAAATCAGCCATGATCAATGAACGAAAGCTGCATTCGTTCATGTAACGTTCACTATTCATCAGAGAGAGTGGTTTAATTCTAAACAAAAAAGAGCGGCGGAACATGCAGTTTCTACCCTTTATTTCAAGAACTTATCGACCGTGAGGCTAACAGATGTTCATTTAATGTCGTGGCAGAATAGACCCGTGTTTCCCAACAGAAGAAAAAAGCCTTTTCTAGTCGATTGAAAATGCTCCTCTATGACCGGGACAGAAAAAAATTACAGCGGTACGATACAGAAGAAATGACAAGTAAGGGGAAAGGAAGCAGGAATAAAAATTAACTAACGGGAAATGTAAGTATCAGTCAAATAATCACTTAAGAAAAACACTTTTATTCACCGCAGTGAAAACACTTCCGCTTCTTCGGATAGAGAATTTTCCATCTTCCTGCGCAACAGCATGTAACAAAGTGAGCGAGGAAAAGCATGAACACTTCGAGAAAACTGATAAATCTTCACAGCTGCCAAGAAACAATTTAATCCTACCCATTGTTCATTGTTCGTCGCTTACGCCCCGTGGCTCACTGATACGAAAGAGATAAGTCTAAAATAACTACGGGTCTCTGTTTATGCTGACATTAGGCTTTATGCGTATAAAACTGACGTGGTAAACATAGAAAAAACCTCAAATTATGGTAAGCATGAGACACTATGTAGTATATGAATAATTAGTCGGTGATACTAACATTCAACCGGCGCGGCGCTATGTCAATGAATCGGATGAGGAACTGTATAATTAGCCGCTCCAAACGACTATTCCCATATGAATGTCTGCTGATGGGGAAATTAGAAATTATTTATAGTTATGTAGTATGATTAAACGTGAAAAATACCTCAAAATAAATGAATTAAATATTACCTCAGATTCCGTAAAAGACAAAAATAAACTAGTAGAATACGAATAATCCGTCGGAGACACACGCTAGACAAGTAATGTAGAGCGATTCAAATATATATTGAAGGAAAAAATGAACTATATTTAAGCTTAAAAATATACATTTTTCAAATGAGATCCTTACCATCGGTTTGCAAAACGTTTGATATTGTAAGTTCAGTACAGTTAAGCATGCGTTTATTACCGCAACTTTTTCATTTAAAATATACGGCAAACATGGCAAAACGGTGCAAAACAATAAAACCAATTTGGACCCCACTACAGGCTTTCGCCTCTTGGATTTGTGAGATCTTGGCCACCATTTCAGGAATTGATTCCACTGACAGCGACGCATGGCGCTAGCGGGCCGGACCGTCGAAGGGACCGGGCACTTGACACGGGACACTCCGATCCACGCGCAACTGCTTGTCCCGACACGAAAAAGTTAATTCGCCCTTCCATAATACGGGACGCGAATATCTTTCGGCAAACGGTCGCGGAAGACGCGATTGGAGGTTAATTCGGAAAGCGGGGCTGTTGGAGGGGGGGGGGGTATTTCGTTGGCAGGACGGGGGGAATCGACCCCCGGGGGTTGACGGAGGTCGTAAGGGAAAACGGGGTGGAGGACCTTTTTACGCTTTGCGCGTCTCCCGGCGTTGCAAGAGAGAGAACGGCCGTCCGCGTGTGTATCGCTTTTATTGCTTCTATTGAAGCCGCGAGGAGGAATAGAAAAGAGTGAGAAGAGTGGAGGGAAGGAGAGAGGGAGTGGGGGTAGGGAGGACTCTTGGAAGCTCGTCGGGATCTTTTTACGACCCGAGTGGAATTAGGGCTTTGAAATATTGAAAAGCTGCAATAAAAAACCTCGTAGGGCTCTGAAGGAAAGAGATGGAACGAGAGAATAAGAAAAAAAGGCATTTAATGGCCACGGTGGCAATGTGAAATAGTTGCCATTAAGTCTCGAAGCCGTACATGTTATGCATTTCGTATTTCGTTTGTTAATGGATTTTTTAGCGGCCATTTCGAAGTTACGCGGGAAGGAAAAACTGTTAATCTCTCTCTAACCTTTTTTTCAATCCGAACGTACGTTTAGGTATTAGGTATTTGGTTTCTTTGGGAGTGAGTGGATGTTTTGTGTTAAACTCTCTTTTTTCCTTGCTCATCTTGCTCGGTTAACAGCTGTCTTGTGATTACGTGTGATACAACTAAAACGGTTGGCAATTGATTTAAAACTTTCAAATACGTCAAAAATTATCGTATTGACAAATTCAATCAAACTAAAAGTTAAACCGAAAGTTAAACGAAGCCGTTAAACTCGAATGCTTCTAAAAGATATGATAGCAGTTCTCAGAGAAGATAATGGTTTTATCGAGGCTAATTATCCTCATACTCCGTCAAATTCTACTATCTGAGCAAGGTCGTGTGAATCCAGTTCACCCTCGAAGCCAGATATGGCGTGTCCGGGGCGAGGTTGAAAGCATATGCGAGGGCACTTTTACTGATGTGATGACTTCTATATTCCACATAAATAGCTTCATTTCTGCTGTATTGGTTGATGAAAATGTTATATCACATATTACGCTTTGTAATCGAGCTTACTTTAGTGGCATTAAACTGATATGTCAAATCACGTGAGATTTATCAATAGACTTTTGGTATTCATCTGTTTGGTGTGGGTTTTTTTTAGTGTCTTATTATTTTTAATTTTTATTTATGAAGTCAATTTTAGACGCCGAATAATAGAATGCATTAGGAGAATGAAATCATATATATTTTTGTTCCAATTTTGATTCCTTTATTAAAAACCTGATCGAAACTTTATTTCATGTGTTGAGATGGATTCATGAAAAATGCCACTGGAAGTTTGAAATCATTCTCCTTCTATTTGATTCAAGTTTCCTGCTTATATTTTTATGCTAGCATTATGGAGTAGGTAAAAGGGATTAAGTGACATTTTATCCATTTCTCATGTTTCCTGCTTCAATTACAGGGTGCCGAAAGGAAGACGAGAGACGAAGAGCGCAGAGCCGCCAAGCGGAAGATGACGGCAACGGGGCGGAAAAAGATGGACGAACTGTATCACCCGGTGTGCGAAAGGTCTGAGTTTTACGCAATGGCCGACCTGGGAAAGCCTCCCGTCCTCTTCTCGCCGGCGGAAGACATTGACAAGGTAAGACTGATTAAATATTAATTACTTTTTACATTTGTTCGTGAAAAGTATTACTTCAGGAATTAGGATACGTGAATAGCAAAGGTTCTTCAATATAGTTCGCTTAAAATTGGAAAAATCCCCCTTAGTTTCAATCGTACGTTACCAACTATTAATCTTAATTGACTTAAGCTGAGATGCTTCGTCTGCCACTGTATATTTATTTATGTCCGCTGTATGTAATGACATTACCAAATAGTGCATTTGGTATTTTTACGCTTTTGAAATACCTATAGAATATACCATCAAAAATATTCTGGGAATTATAACTTAAAATTATGTTGCGTAGGAACATTTATTTAGCCGAGAAAATCGAACAAAAAGGGATTGAACTGGAGATCGTTATTTACCTGAAAAATAGCCAGTTATCTGTGCATGGAAGACATTTAATAATACTGGAAGTTTGAAAGTTGTATTACATTTAGTTTATGATTTTTACGCCCACATACATCCATTGTACATTATTTATAATATTATAAATAATAATATGCGAGGTTCAGTGAGAATTCAGTTGGGGTATTTTTCACTCAAAAGTCCCCACGCGCTGTTAATGACTGATAGATAATACCTGCATTTAGAACGTGAAATTAATTATTATGATCATATAGGTAAATGATCAATCCCGCCTAAATTCAATGAGATTCAAATTTCAATTCAATTCAGCCATTTGAAACATTCTCCAAATTAAATCTCAAATTTCATGCTACGTATAAACATTTTTTAGTCAAGAAAATGTAAAATTATCAACATTAGCACGGTTCCTTTGTACAAAAACGGCGCGATTGATTTGCAGCTTCCCGTGCGAAGCCTGGTCCCTCTGCTAGTCCATAAAAATTCATTCCATAAAATAGACCATATGCATGATCGTGTCGGAATTCCTTCGTCAGAACTGAATCGGACCTTTTCCTTCTACGGATAATCCCACGAAAAACCAAGGTAAAACAAATTATTTTCAAGGGTAATTGAATGATCATTCTACAAACGAGTGAAATACGCCTACCTATCCACTTCCATTTAAGATTTTACTGTTATGCTCCCGATGCTCCCACTTATCCCTGAAGTATAAGAATATGAGGACCTTGCCCAGGATCTACGATCAGTCGCTCGCGATCTTTTTTTAGCCTTCCTCCCCCCCCCCCCCACCATCTCCTTTCCCCCTCCCGCCATTTCTATCCCCCCCCAACTCCACTCCAGGCTCCACTGCTGACCGTCAACGTGGCTCAGATGTCGTCTGCTGCGCTGCATTCCAATTTGAAATCCTTCCCTCTTTTCGATTCCATTTGCAGACGAAGGCGTGCCGTTACTCGAACCTTTTTATTTATTTCATTCCATCGGCGACCAATGTTTTTTTTTTTAACTCCATCCTTTCTCCCCCTTCCGACGTCCTCTCCACACGTCCTCCCCTTGTATCCCTCTCCATTCTTGGCCGTGCCTTCCTCTCCTCCTCCTTACCTCGCCATCCTCTTCGTTCCTTCATCCCCCTTCCTTCTCTCCCCCTCTCGATCCCTCTCGTCTTAACAGTCTAGCGCCGCGGAAACGTCCGGCTGAAAGATTTTTCCATCCCTGAAATCCGTCCCCCGGGGTATTTTTTAAAAAGGCCAGGTCCGGACAGTGTGTGTGCATGGACAGAGCGGACAGCCACACGGAGACGTAAATTAGCGGTTATAAGGAGGGGGTGACCAGCGATTACGGCTTGATAGTGCCCCGGGCGTTTTCTTCAATCGGAAAAACGCTGGTGGAGAAGGGATAGGAAAAGAAATAAGATAAAACGAAAGAGGGAACCGTAAATCTTCTTCTTTCCCTTACCAGGGCGCTCGAGATATAAATTTAAAATCATATAACGCCCTCATTCCGCGTGTTGGTGTAACCAATGCAGTGAGCCTACTCTCTCCCTCTTCCTCAATCTATCCTGTCGCTTAAGAGATTGGAGATCGATATTTATTCGCGAGTACACGGTGGGAGATATTTTCTTCTCTTCTGGTGACCAAGCTTGGGCTCTCCATGCACTGCAGAGCATTCTCACAATCTTCTCACGATTCGAGTTGTGGGAGAAGGAATGAGTCCAAGAGCTTACAGCTTTAATAAATGGGATAAATATATTATCGGCATCTTCCTATCTCTCTGTCTCCCTCTCTTTCTTTCATTAGGTCGGACACACCCCTCCGGCAAACAGGATACGTCTCTTTTGCCCTCCCTCTCGTTCGAATGCAAGGTTATCATTTGCGTCTTGGCCCGCCCGGCCCATATATTTCATATAGAGGCTCGCGGGAGCCATCGGAACAGAATAAAGAAAAAAAAGAGCATCTCATTTTACGTATTCTGTCACATCAAAGATGTATGCATAATGGGCCCGAGATGAAGCAGGTCGTATCTCAATCACTCCCTTCGGCTCGAGGGAGTCTTCAAGACCCGAAAATCCAGTGCGGGAACCTTCCCCCGTCGACTCTCACCGCCAAACCGCCGAGCTCTGCACACCCCTTCTCAGTCCACGAGAAAACCACTGACACCACCATCACCACCACCGCCACCGCCTTCTCCACCCCCTTCTCTCCGTGGAAGACCTGACCGCCGTCTCGCGGAAACCCCGGAGCTCGGTGTGGTGTTTTGCCTTCCACCCCGAAATCCAGCTCCGATCGGAGACCAAGAATGGATACACGAGGGGGAAAGCTCCTAGTAGTGGTGGGTGGGTGTAGGTTGCCCGGCCGCAGGGTGTGTGTGTTTGTGCAGTACCAACAAGTCCTTTATTTTTTTAAAGTCGTGACTGTGGGCCAACCGTCCTTTCTTTCTTGCGGGAGGAGGAGGGGGAGGGGACTTGATAGGGTTTTCGTTGGGGATCGGTGGTTTTTCGGTGGGGGAAAACGATGCCGGACCCTCGGGGACGAGGGAAAGTTTGTTGAGGGGAGTAAGGAGGATTGTGAGGGTTCGGTCCGGTATTTAGACCGCGATCGCACCGGTGGTCTACGTTCTCCCGTCTTCTCGGACGAAAGGTGATCCTCGAGCAATGCAACGCGACCGCGAAGCCCCATAATGCCCCACGGTGCCCCGAAGGGCGAAGGAGGGGAAGAGTACCGAGGGGGGGAGGAGGTATCGGTGGCACTCGCCGGGGCAGAAATAATGCCTTCCGCGGAACTCGTTTCTGAGCGGGGGTTGGGGGAGAACGTGATCTGTCGAGTGGTTTTGCGCCACGAAATTAGGTATTCGAAGTTCATAAAAACATCGACGGTGGCAATGTCGTGAATTGCAAGGTATTCTCTTGTCACCGCGTCAAGGCTCTTGCACATAAGCGGGTAGTGGTTTCTAGGGCCAATGTATTGGCAAAGATTCACTGGGGTAAGAATTGACGGACGTCAATCGTTAAATTAATTTCTAGTAAACACCTGAGACTGACTTGAGATGGCAAATGTCCGTGTTGGGAAGCTATGCAGCACTCAAATTCCATATGTTGGCATATTTTTCGAATGGACATAAAAATGGAAACCCAATACAAATATATTGGTGAACTCAAAATCATTAAATATAGGCACCGATTAATATATAAGTTATGAACGTTAGGCAATTTCAGTTCTGAACGGGCCGGACAATAACGGAATTCCCGTTCTTTGAATTTTAATGCCACAATAGTAGCGACCGTGGAGAAGCAAATCATAAGCACATGATTTACTATGTAATATCAGGAAAGGTGTAACGTATAACACAGTTCAGTCTATAAATATTACCTTGGCTCCTGGAGATGTCCCCCAATTGCTGTTGCATAACAATAAAACAATAATTTTCTTGTATGTATTAAGTGATTTAAACAATTGTGTTGGCAATTTCATTTCGCCCGATGCATATTTTCCCGCGTCAGAAATCAATTCTCCTTCCAACAATAAGCGGCCTCAGAACGGTCGAAGGCAAAGTCACGAGAGTATATTTCATCGGACGTGTAGCAAAGTTACCTTCAGTCCGTGGTGCGTGCGCAAGCCTTTAACGTCGAGGCACCGGGGCTCGTTCCCTCGCGGCGGCTGACACACTCGGCGGCCATTAAATCCCTTAGCACGGCGTATAAATTCGATCCCATCGCGCCGCTAGACCGCCTCGGAAATCCGACGTTGGTATTGAAGACTCTCAACTCTACTCCGTCGAAGCGCGGCGAAACGGCGTCTTCTATCCCCCTGCGGCATTTCCATCCCCTTCTTATTTGATTATGCATGCGCGTCCACCTCGACTCAATCCTCCCCGCTCCCGATACACATATATTCAAATGAAAAACCCGGCCGTCGCACAACCGCGCATATATGCATGCATTTCCGAGCGGATCCCCGGGTCCTCCGCCGGCAGACGCACCGCGTCTTCTTCTTCCACCCAATTGGGAGACGCCCTTCCTTCCACGCGTCTCGAGAATCACATTTGCGTGCGCGCACTAGGCACGCGCAGAGGCGCCGCCAACACACCCTTCTTCCCTTCCTCGGTTTTACGTGCGCATTCGACAACCCTCGCAGTCAGTCAGTCGATCGGACCCTTTCCCCGGGTTTGGCACCAATCTCCAAGCCCCAACCTTAAAGACCCGATATCACTCCACCTTCAAAGCCGGCCGTCTTCACTCTTACCCCTCGGGGATGCGGCAATGTGTTTTTCTCAATCGAGGGACGTTTCCCAGGGAGTGAGACAGGAAGACGATCGCCCTTGCCCCGACGGAAGGGGGCCTGTCAACATGTCCGCCATCTCCTGGCCCTGATTGAGTTGCCATCCCTCTCTTTCCAATTATCTCGTCATCCCGCAGCCGCCCGGGCTGGCAGTATCTTCCGATGTTTGTTATGCTTCATTCTCTATCCTCTCCGCAAATCTCTCGAATGTGCGGAATGTTATCATGGGATATTAGTTGATACGTAACCAGCATGTGGAGTTGTTGGTTCAGTAAAAGGACTCTACAATTTATTTATTTTGTTAACCCTTGTGACCCTTCTCTGTGATTCCAGACTCATAAGTATCTACTCCCTAGTTGTAATCGTTTGCAAATGTGATCTCCAAAATTTTCGAGTGAACCAAATTTTAAAATGAGATATGGGTTAAATGGATCCCTCTCTTGAATTTAGACATAAAGTGGCAGGTTAACACTTATTTCAATGTTTGGTTAAATATTTAAAGAATTCTGTCAGCAATTTCAGAGGAGGCTAGGTTCGATGTCACTGTTATGATGCAGCAATTACCTCATCCATTGGCAATAGTTTGAAAACAATGATAGAGAATGTCGGCTCATCTGTAAATATGAGAATTTTGATGAAAGATCATCTGACAAATGACACAACGAACCAGAGGCTGCGAGTTCCAGACTCGCCTCTGGCATGAATGTAGAGTCTGTTTAGATTCAAAGGCTTTGAGTGAGATGATGCGATAAAACTTCAGCAGCTGGAGAACCTACAAACCCAAATGTAACTCGGCAGATTCCACGTGCAGACAGATTTAGCATCGTCAATCGCTGCTTGTAGCTTCGTCGCGAATGGGCACGGGCATTATGCACGATGGGTAGCCTTGAGCTCGGACCGTATTCTGCGCGCAGCCGTTTGGAATTCCCGCGAACCTCGCTATGTATTCAGAGATCCTTGGGTGGGGGGATTAGGTGTGTGCCCGTGACTGCCGATATGGGCATCGAGCGAAAGAGAGGGGGTGAGGCGGGAGGGTGGGGTGGACGTGGGAGTCAAGATGGGCGAGCCGCGCACGGCGTGTCTAAGCATAAAAGAGTGCTGGCCTCCGGGGGCCAGCGGCGGCGGCAGCGGTAACAGAGAGGAGAGAGATCCCTCTCGAGGAATGATGATGTTCTTGCCCGGGGAGGGTGGAGCCCCCATGCGCGCGTCGGGGCGGCGATTTCGCCCCCACCACCACCACCACCGCCCGGGGCAACAAGTGGGGAAGGGGGCGGGAACGAGAGAGAGAGGACAAAAGGGGCAAGCGTGACGGGAATCAACCCTATGAGGGGGGCCTTTTGTTCTGGCGGGGGAGAGGTGGATTGGAGATGGGTAGGAGGGGAGGAGTAAGAGGGGGAGATGCTTGGAAACATTGAATTCAAACCACAAGACGAGGACGACTCGGGGAAATAATGGTGACAAATGACGTGAAGCCCCGCGAGGGAGGCAAGCCAATGGGAAGAGCCCGCTCGCGCCACCCCCTCCGCCCCTCTCCCCCCACCACGTGGACCCGCGAAGGGGATGAGAGGGGCAAAGGAGGGGGGACGCGTATACGGTGGGGATAGAGCAGGAAAGAAAAAAAAGTAAGTTTGACGTAGAGTGGAAGGAGAGTTGCGAGTTCGATCGTCCAATTGATTGAGAGAGGGATGGGAGGGAGGAGGGCTTTCCGAAGACGTTTCGAGTGGGTGGTGGGGCGGTATAATGTTGAGGGAGGGAAGGTTTTTACAGGCGGGACTGAGTCTTGAGCGTGAGTATCTGTCGCAGGTGTTTCCTCGAGAGAGTACATCCGGTGTCGATGGGAGGATGTGGGAGTGGGCGGGGGATCATGGGATCAAAGGGGAGGGAGGAGGCTGAGACGGCGGAGAGGGTGTGCACGGGAGGAAGGATTGAGGATGCTGTTTGCCCCTTTGTTAACTGGGGAGGAGGCAAGAGGCGGGCGAGGAGGTGGAGCGAAAATTTCTCAAAATGAGATGATTCTGCTTCCGCCGGACGTTAGTCGGATAAGAGTTTAATTTGAACGTTCCGCTTCACGTTCCCTCCCATTCGACAGTGTCGTCTTTTCAGATAATTTAGCGATCGGCGGTGAGGACCTCCACTTGGCTGTCCCCGTATGTTCAGCTCCCTCACAGGAAGACAGTGCATCTCTACTTTGTCCGTTATAGGAAGGAAAATGATACATTCGTATTCTTTATTTCCATCCAATCAGAAATAGATATTTATCAAGGGGAGAGTTTTTATACTAACTTTACTTGGGATCGAAAAGAGTTAAGGGGGCCCTCTTTTAGCTCTCCTCAACTCGGATACTGCAAGTTATTCTGTCGATGAAATTTTAACATTCCCGAATGATAATGAATGCTCAAAATTGACACGTTAGATCCGATTTATAATTTTATATACATATATTAATTTTTTCTTCCTTAAGGATCCCTTTACTTTCTAAATAATTATTTTTGTCTTATTTATCATATAATCTACGAATACCGCTATAATTGTTGTGGTAAGATTAGATGTGGCTCCTAAATATCACGGCAATGAACTATTTTTGTGGAAATCAGCATCCTTCGACTTGTTTCTTAAATTTCTGTTCTTAAAAATCTCCATTTTTAGTAAAACCCTATGAAATGTCACCAACTTATATTTTAATTATTTTTCCCTGAAATAAAATTTAGAAATAAAACAAACATCCGAGTTCCAACGGAATACATACCGGGACCAAACTGAAATGAGTTTCCGCTAGGTTTAGCAAGTCAAGCATTCATACATGTCCCCAAACACTATCTACAGTACCATAATATATTGCAATCATTGTGGAGAAAGTTTCTGGACTGCTCCATAATGTGGGTAATCATGCATTATATTCAGCAGAACGGTCATGGCGCAATGTGAGTTGCATGCACTCCAGGTGCGAGTAAATTAATACATATTACAAAGGGTGGAAACCACTTCGCGATATCATATCGGGCCGGAGTGAAGTATTCAGTGCGCTGTGTATTCTCCACCTTTGACTCGGAAAGTAAACTTCATAAATGGCTTACCTGATGTCTGATGTCCGAAATTCAAATTATTTACTCTTGCAAACCTCTTTTTCAAACCATCATGCTAATCGCGAGCATTAAATTAGTACTCACGTTCCGCCATTCTTGCATTCGAAAACTCTCCTTTTTGCGAGACTGCTTGTGTATGCGTATCGAGTAAAAACAAAACAAGCGCCTCCAATCGCCAGGAGCGCGATGCGTCTGGGAGCCAATTGGTCAAATGACTTGAATGCTTGAGAGGGAAAAAAGAACACCTCAAAGAGTTCGTACACGGACGTGGAGAAAGTTTCCGCTCACGGGAATCTGTCGAGAGAAAGTCGATAATGCAGCATAACGGAAGGAATTGGGGAAGAGATTGCGGGAAGCAAGGAACGGCGAGAGGTGTGTCTCCCTCCCCCCCACCTCCCCCGGAGTAATCTCGGCTGTTCATCGGTCATTTTCTTTCGGCGGATAATATTTTACAGGCCGAAATTTAGGCCGTGTCCATCTGGGGAGAGGAGAGGGAATTCATTGAATGTGTGCCATTATTATTCGCTTGGGCAGGAGAAGGCGCCCCCTACTCCCCACCCCCCTCGGGGGCTGGGTGAGGAGTCCGAATTCTCATGATCAGCATCGCTTATGAAAGTAGGCTAATGACTGTGCGCTGTTCCGCCTTGTGTCAATATACCCAATGCTCTCCGTAATTTGTGGCAGGAAGTTCGAGCTCTTGTAATATTTATGCATCGCTGAGCCTACAAAGAATTTCGTCAGAGTCGGCATTAATTAGGAGAAAAAACGATGCAATTAGCTCCTTACTTAAGAGACCGATTATGAATTAAATGGAGATAGTTTTTCTCCGCGGAATGTTTGTTTCATCACGGATTCAAGGAAGTAATTTCTAGGTTTTAAAATATGTTGTCCAATCTTACAAATAATGTCTTTTTTGTGCTGATATCTTTTTCGATCTTAGTACAAAAACTACTTTTTCTGATTATGCGAATAATTCCCAACATTTATATCATTTCGGGGGCACACGTCAATCGACGGAACATCCTACCTACCCGCTCTATGCTCTGGGCGTCAAATCGTTTTCCCCTCCGACGTGGTATCTGGCTATCGATGGGCAATAAATCTCGACCTCCCGGTAAAAAATTACATAGCCGCGGTCGCTAATTTGAGAGCACCCAGAGAGAGAGGGCCGCTCTCGGAGTCGAGTGAGTTCGAGAGAGGGCCTTGTGCTTTCGCCCGATCCCTGCCCACTCCTCGCCGCCGCCGCTCCGCTCCTTGGCCGGTAATTTCGGGAGGCAACCGACCACTGAGGTCACTTGCGCTATTAACGATAGATTGGTTTGGATCAGTCGGAAATTAAAGAAGGGCGGAGAGTTAACAGGGAGTATGAATCAGCCTACTCTCGCACCAAAGGGCCCACAGTTTCAATCCTCGGCGGACGGATTACTGTCCTCATTGGCAACGCAGAATTTGGTGGCACACATCCATTGAGCTCGGTGTCAGTGAGACGCAAGCACACGAGTGTGCTTGAGACATAGGGTCCATTCTGAGGTCCTCGCTGTAGTTCCTCGGTCCCTCTTCCCGCTCATTTACGGTTGCTTCGCCCTCCCTGAGCTCAAGCTCTTCACTAGTGAGTGCCGGCAAGCTCTGCGAATTATCGTAACTTCTCTCCACGTAGCATTCAATTGGGTACCAGAATTTAGATGAAAAATCTCAGCCACTTCCAGGATTCCTGCGCGGGCCATTTGGGATGGGAGGCCAGCAGTGCAAAACATTTCACAGGAAAAAAATCATCCAACTTTACCGGGAGTTGAACCCGAATCCCTCACAACCGAGTGCTTTGGCCAGTTAAGCTAGGGAGGCTTCCTTCTCACATTCTCCCAGTCTAGGTGGATGATTTCTGTCTCTATGGAATTTTCGCACTTCCGTGCACTTGGGGTTGACTCCGAAAAATGAAATACCGCGGCTAGTTCGCGGTCCACCGAAAATTCGGAAATCCAGCACTCCGGGCCAACTTATCAACCCACACAGCCACCATTTCCCTTCTCTCCCTTCGCATCCCATTCTTGGAATGAAAAACACATCCCCCTCTTTTCCCCTTCGGCCCTTTTCCCCTTTGCCCCTTCCTCCCTTCCTCGTCCCCTTCGCGAGCCCTGCCCCCTAAATTTCCGACCTCGCCCCCTCCCGAATAATCCCCTCCCTCCCCCTATCATTAACGGTGTCACCTCTCTCTTTTCCCTCCATCGCCACCTCCCTCCTCCCCCCCACGCATCTCAACTACTCCCGAACCGAAACACTATTTCACCACCCTGTAATCCACCACCCGCCTCCCCCGTTTCGCTCTCCGCGCGCGGTCATTCTCATTTCTCCGGGGACGGGGGTCGTTCACTCACCCGCCCGCCGCCCCGGGGCCACCGCTGCCTCGGAAACGTGTGTGGGCGTGGGCCAAGCGAGGGAAATGTCAGTGGTTCGTCCTCTTTCACTCGCAACGCCTTCAATGCGCACAGAATGCACGTTTTTTTCACTTCTGAAGAATCGTCTCTTAAATAATAAAGTCGGAATGAACATAGAGAGTAGACGATTCGCCTTTTCCTAACTTCTTTTCTAAACGTTTTAAACTCTACAATGGTGCCATAGTCGCTTCACCACAACGCATTGAAATTGTAAAGAGTGTCTTAAATAGACTTAGGTCTTACAATTTATAATTATGTTCAATTTTTGGAGTAAACTGAGTTTTCAGATTGTTTTTTTCGGTTAAAGTTAAAGTATCTTGAGGGTGTACCATTGTTTATTTGAATCCGAAAATTTCCCTCAGTTTTCTTCTGCTGCATCTACAAAAAGTGGGAAATGAGGTGAATACGTTTCGTTACTATCTAGTCGGGTCATTAGGCAGTGTTCCCAGTGTGATGTTTCTGATAGTGCTGAAAATGTAGCCGTCAGTGTAGGTCCTCCTGACCCTTGAAAACTAAAAAATACTATCTACTTTTATTTCCGGGAATACAACTTACCTCTGCAGTTCAGTTATCCAAGCCTGGCGACCTGGATTTACTATCCCTCCCTGGGGTTCGCACAACTTTTTCTCCTCGTATTAATTAACTTTTTACTGGAGCGACCGTGACCTCAAAAATTTGTTATTTGGCCACCTGTGCTAACTCAGAATTGTAATAAAACTGTTGCTGGCCGTGGTTATTCACTTTGATCGAGTTGAATGTATCAGATCCGCTTGGCAATTGTAACTTATATGCTTTCTATTTACCACTATTTATGTGGGTTAATGGACATGAATTTCATAAATCTTTCTAATTGATACTGTCGATTTTAATACCCCGAGGTGCAATCAATCTATGTCACCTGAAGTCTACAATAAAATAGAATAGCATCCCCAGAGAAAGAAATGCGCGTAGGTTCTACGTTTTCTATCTAGATGCGGGAGAAATCGGAGCATCAGCCTTGTTGGGAAAAGATCAGTAGATTCGGGAAAGTTTGATCGAGCGACGACTTCAAAATCGCTTTCTCGTGGGGCCTAGATTCAATTAAATAGTACCGGCTAAGTTATTACCAATATCAAGTCTCATAAAATAAGATATACATCGTCAGGCGCAGGGGTTCACCATTTTGTCTAACAATATAGGAAGTGAGAGGATGGCAATTTTAGATTATAAAATGTAGCGTTAACCTGTATTTATTGATCACGATTTTATGATTTGAAGGAAATGCTGATCTAACTTGGCATAGAAATGTCTACATACTTTAGGAAGAACCCTGCCATTATCTATAAAGTCGGCCATAAACATATCCCTCGCTTCTTCACCAGCGGACTTCTAAATCCTAACCGTTTACTCTTAATATGCTCTTGTTTCTCTATTGTCACAAATCTCGTCAATAGTTGAATCGTTCAATTTAAAACCTTAATTATTAGTCATTTCTCCTTCCAGTGATTACCACACTTTATATCTGATTTTATTTTTCACCGAGGAGGCAGTGCTCCGACTTTAACTCGCGTCTTTCGGGACAAATTTATATACTCTAACTTCGTAGCTTTACCTAGCTTTCATTCTAAGGAAAAAGATTGTTGCCACCATCGTTATAAAAACATCAATATTGCTCTTCCACTTTCATCAACTCTTAATCTTCTTTGTTTTCCATTTGTATCGAAACAGCTTCCAATTAGCGTATCAGTTTTCTTTAGTTTATGTCATTAGTTTTGATGGTTCTTAATTTCATCTATATTGCCAGAGTATTTAGTTCTTCCTATGCTTAATTAAACAACGATATCTCCAATGTACCATTGAGTGACTCATGATTTTTGATCGCAGCTCAGTAAATATTAATTACATTTTTAAGGTAGAGTCCACATATTGCTCATGAGATCTCGGCTATTTCAAAACGGCAGGCAGTATGGGTATGAATAACTGAGGAACTTATTATTTTATCAGTTCAGGGCCGCCATTTATTTTATTTAAAGATATTTATAGTACATATGAGCACCGGAAGCAAAATATCATCGAAGGAACTTCCTTATCAGAAAGTATCGGTATCCACCGGACGAGATCAGTGGGGCTTCTTCAAATTCAACCACGAATATTGAACCGTGAAGTTCGTGGTACAGCGTCCCTTTGTTGCAGAAAACGTATCAGGCTTCAAATTCGTTCGTCCGTACAATTTATTTTTTTTAAAGTCGTAGGAGATCAGCGAAACACTGCCTATGTATCGAAACGACTCGATTCGCAAAACACAGGATGTAGGGTGGGATGTTTCCTACTCTTTAAATTCGTCTCCTCCACGACCTCCCAGCACTACTATTCTTTCAGTCTTACCCTCCCTTTCCTCCGCCACCCCTCCGCCCCGGACCGTCCCAGTCGGCCCACACCGCCGCGCCGATTCCTGTCAGAATCGCCTGAGGGATTGGACGCCTACGTGCCCATCGGATTCCCGTCACGTGATCGCCCAAGTGAACCTGTAAACCCACTTCCTCACTTCGGGCTCACATCTTTCAGCCCACGCGATTAATATTTTTAAACTTTTCTTTTTAATCTTGCAACTAAAATTCGTATGTATCAACGGTTGCGTCTCGCTAGCAAGAGTAAAACGCGTATTCTTTACATGCTTCACTCACCAACGGAAACCGAGTTATCGTCCTCTACAAAACCCATGAGCTAGTAGCCTTATTCCCGATAGTTTAGATTTTTATTTGCAAAAATGTCGCCTCCTCTCTTCCCCCCACGCTTTTCTATTGTGATAGAGTGCATGGAACTCTTGATGAGTGAATTGATGTGTGATGTTTACGATGTAGATTTCCGGCAAATTGGACAGCATAAAACGGAAGCCAAATTTCATACAAATACAAATAAAAAATGGCCAAATAGTCTATGAAAAATGCCAGTAACATATATTAAAACTAAAGTCGGCAGCTTGGTTGATGGGGCCAATACTTTTTGATGGTAGCAGACGGAACACCCATGAACTCGGTTGAGGCTCTTCAGTAATACCACGAGATAATTGTTTCGTCTTTGCCAATACAGTATACGTGAGTCTTGACTTTCGCGGAAAACAGAAGATACTCATCGCAAACGCTGTCCACCGTCACTGCATGAAGTATGCGGATGTGTAAAATGCCTGAGTAATGACTTCAAACTTGTAATCGTAAATCGACTCGGAGGAAGTCAATTTTATGGTCAATTTTACTTCGAACACATGTTTCGCTAATGCATAATTTCACTTATCAACCTCGGAGCGGAGTACCTTCAGAAGAACACCATGAGTCATCCCCGGCCCACAGTTGCGGCTCAACATCCCACTTGGGGCTGTTACTCACTCAGGAAATAACTTTCTCCTCAGCATTTCCTCCACCTTCCACTGCTATTCTCTTTTTCCCGTTCTCCTCTTCAATCCATTCTGTTGTTTTTTTTAAGTTCCTCTTCGAATTTATTCATATTTTTCAACACCGACTTCACCATCCATTTAACCTTTGCATCCTCCCCACTACCCCCTTCCGTCCATCATTTGGATTCGGAAAGAAGTGCCTTCCATCCATAATTGACGTCCGAGCCAATAAACTCCTGGATGGATGTGTTTCTTCCTTCGGGAAAACTTTCCTTAACCAACCCTCCCCTTACCGAACTCCCCGTGGTCTTTTATAATCTCGCCTCTGCTCTGCCCTCACTTCCCCTTCCATCTTGAATCTCCTCTGGTTGCATTGGCCAACACTCACCCACACCACTTCCCTCTCTCTCCCTCACCCCACTCCACTCCCAAAAAATCCCTTCCCCTCTCCCTTTCCCCTCCCCCATTCCCTTCCCTTCCCCGCACCGCCCCTTCCTCAAGCGGCGAAACCCCACGACCGATGTGACCACCCATCGCCTGTCCCCACTCGCCGACGACACCCCTTCCATCCCTTTTCTCCTCCTCCGTCCCCCTCTCCCCCCCGCCGAAATCCCCGTCTCCCATTCGCCGCGCGAACCCTTCCCAGCATCCTCAGCGTCTCTCAACCAAAGGAGGTTGAAAATGTACTTGAGGCGCTGTCTAGGAGATTTTCGTGCGGTCCGCCTGTTTCGGATTGTCAACTTTGTCACACTGAAATGTGTTTCAACTCGTCAAGCATTATTTTCAAGCGTGGAATGACGCACTCCAACCACCATTCAATCTAATTTTGGTGGAAATACCGAAAATAAATCTTCAAAGAGCCCCTATTGCCTCTTTGTCATGCCAAAAACATCATTAAAGCACCGTGACGGCAATAGCTGTCCATTTCGTTTTGCAACGGGCCACAACTTTCAGGTCCGGTTTTATAACCTCTGGTTAAATATCTTCTCGGCATCGAAACCAATGTTAGTATTTCAATTCAAGAAGAGAGCAACCAAAAATATGAGTATCTTCTCCTATCGATATCGCTTTTGTCCATGAGCCGACAGTCTGAAGAAATATAGAATACCCGAACTCAGAATTACATTAACGAAAAGGTTACTTGGGCCTCAGAGTAGTTATGTGAATTCACCTGCAGTTGCAGATTAAATATGCATGTATCAATTTTTTATCAGTTAAATATAAGTTGCGGGTAATATTTCACTCCGTATAGAGTAGTTGGAAATTACTTTCATACGTATCGCGATTTCGATGTTTTGTTCTAAGTAAGCGTGGCCTTCCTATCCCCCGCCACGCTCCCGTTCCGTACATCTGCATAGAACAATCTACAAGCCACCTTGTGGGTGTGTGGCCGGGGACCAAAGAGTGAATAAGTGTCCCCTATAAGTGTAATGCAGCCTCCATTGGTCTCTCGACCTTCCTTCCGTTGGATCTCTTCCTTCCTTCCACCCCGCCGCTCCCGTCGGCCATCGTTGAGACGCGCGGGGCTGGACACTGCGGCGTCCGACCATTATTTTAGGGCATCCCACGGCCAAACGGCGGGGTCAAGGAGGAGTGGGACGAAGGGGCACGGGGAGAGGGAGCGACGGGGGGAGGGAGTTGGGAATGAGGGGGGAGGGGATTGGATATCGCGATGGGAGGGGGAGTGCGTTGGTTTGGGAAAAGAGATGCTGCAAAGAGGTCCGGAGGAAAGGGCAATGCGAGGAGAGAGGTCTACGACCTCAGACCTTTTTCTTCCCTCCATCCCTCCTTCTCAGACACACGCTTTTAGTCCTCCCTCTCTTCCCCCTCTCTTGCTTTCTTTCCTCCCCCCCGTTTCCCATCTTCCTCGCTTCTTCCTCCTCCTACTTCTTTCCTACGCCTTGGCACGTTAATTCTTCTGCGATCGTCGAAATTAAATGGATTGTGCTTCACGCGGCCTGCTTCCTCTCCACTCATTGCAGTTTTCGCTCGATCCACATGTCATGTCATCATTTAGCTCTATAGTCGCCGTCGAATGTTTGACTAATATCCTCACAAACATTACGTTAAATCGTAATTAGTTGACCCCTCCATTCCTTTCTATTCAATGCTAACTTTCTTGCATCGTGATGAGTAGTGTCCCTTCCTTAAATTCTACTTCAATTGATATATTTCCCTCGGTCATTCTAGAGCTCTGATCCTTGCTCGAGCTCTGAACGAGCACGATCTCTTTAATATTTCCTTCGATCTATTTCGCCTTTCCATACGACTCTCATATTGCCTTGCTCCCGGTGGATCTGATCGTACGTGAATGGAGCATCACGCTATGAAGGGCCTATCCTCTCGAATCAAGCTGCTCCCCGTCATGTTGGTGTTTTGAATTTCCATGAAGGGGGAGGAGGCAGGATAAAACGGTAGGAACAACGTTATTCGTCGGCATAAAATAATTTGTTAATGCTAAAACTCTCGCACGATCGACTCGCACCTCAAGTTAACTATTTTTATGAACACTGAAGTGCTCTATTAGACTTTTCTCATATTTAGATAGCGGTACGGTAGTAATCAAACGATATTATAAAAAAATATAGTTCATGATACGATCTCTGTATCAATGATCCTAATTCCCTTTTGTTTTTTATTTCAGTTGACTTCAATGGAGCTTCAAGGGTTTTATGGCCATGATACAGACAACTCAAGGTTAGTTATCAATTTCTAATTTATTTAACTCTATTTAACTTTCATTTTTACTCCTCGTATTCTTCATTTTCACGCTTATTGTGTTAACACTCTTACATATATTAATACATAAATAAAATTGGTACTAATCGTTGTATTCTCATGTAAATTTATTAACCTTGTAGATATCGTTGATTAACACTAATATCCACCAAAAAGGATTGCTCAAAGATAAGATACCGCAAATTTACCTAATCCTGGTGTTTTGTTAGCAATGGAAACTTCAGCTGTAAATTAACACTGTATATTCTTGAAACAGAGAATTCATGTTTAGTTCGCTCGGCTGACAAATTTTATTTCCTAAAGTAAAAAATTGACTTTAAGTGCCCTTACCTAAATTCCATCAGTCTAATAATTACAAATGTCCAAATTAGTTTGAAATACTTAAGCAATAACTTTTCTACACTAAGCATTCATCACTAGCTAAAAAAAAGATTAGTGATGCACAACCAAAAGGGACAGTTCTCTCCTTATGGCTTACCTTCAACCTCATTCCTAATGCATTACCCCAGTTGCTCCAATGATAACATCATCCCAGCTATGTTCAAGTATTAACCTCATTTATTCCTGAATTTAGTTCACTCTATAAAACGCTCATAGCTTTAACTACAAAATCAGCCTTCAATCAATCTGACCAATACTAATTAGCATACTAACAATCACAGAAATGGGTTAAGTGGAACCATTAAGTCCAAGCAAGTAAACTCATCCCTTGTATCAAAAGCATTTTAGCATTCTAGAACACAGTGTATATTTTATGATGATTTCTAAGCTGATTCACAAAATCCAGTAAAGATTTTTCAGTGTAAAATAATGACATTAAAATGATATACATACCTAATAATCTTAAAGAGTACTTTTCATTTTAATAATATCTTGCATAAATACATATTTTATGTTTTGGAGTGAATGTCTGAATACAAATATTTTATCAGAATCCAGTTTGTTTTTCTTGTCTAAAAATTTTAGAAAGTGTTTCATTTGTTGTGACCATGAAAATCATTAATGATTCCACTTTGCCCTTCCTTTCTCTTTCTTTCTCTTTCTCTCAAAATAACATCACCTCTACCCTATACCATTCCACAACTCCAAAAACCCAAACCATTACACCATCCACTTCAAATTATAATTATTTTCTTCAAATATCACTTGATCTTTAATGGTTTTTGGCTGTCAATACACTCATTTCAATGTTTTAACGTAAATCACATTACCTGAAATACACAACCATGATCATGAATGGATTCATTATTATATTTTTTCTCCTATAAATTTATGTTTTTTTTTTTCTAAAATATCTATTTTTAAAATAACAACACATGAATCTGTTACAATTTTACATTTACACACCTTGCTGCAATTACCACTTTCCCACTCTATCTGGGGTAATTGACTCCTTACTACCCTTTCTTTGAACCCATACAAAACCACCATACCCTTGAAACCTGACAGTTTGTCCAATGGGGAGGCAGGAACGAATGTCCTTCATCATGTTGGCACCCCCGGGAGGCTGGGTGGAGGAGGGGTTGGAGGAGGAGGAGGAGGGGGAGGAGGATTGACTCAAGTCACGGCCCCATCCTCCTCCTTTCTCCTCCACTCCAACAACAAACAGTCTGGAACAACGCTCAAATTCCATAACCACTTCCCTCCGGAAGGGTCAGGGTAAGATTAATACCTTTCATCCTTTGCAAATTGGGCAGTCTTAAAATTTCTTTCTCTTTCTTTTACCTCTTAATTGTAGCTCTGGTCTTTTTTTATGTATTGTAAGGGTTCAAATTTTTTGTTGGAAAATTTTAAAAATGTCATCCTTTTTTTAATCGGTTACTCATTTATTTCTGCATAAGCATTGTCTCATGGTTAACCAGTGGCATTTTTGTTACCTAGGGATCTTCTAATGATGTAACAATTTAACTGAAAAATCTAGGAAGTGGCTCATAAAAATGAAATTTAGTGTTTAATTAATGAAATTTTAGAAATTAAAACCAGTGATGTTAAGTAAAAATGAGTTCTTTTAAAGCTAAAGGGCAAATTTTCTTTTATAGAAGGTTTTCAATGAGAAATTGACTTCCTTTTGTGTGTGGCACAAAGCCAGAGATAGTTGATCACCTTAATGCATTCAATGCGGAGCACGTCAATTGACGTGGTCGTTCCATTCCGAAGCCCTTTAAATTTTTGAAATCCGATTTTGACGACTTTCATGAAAATCGGGCCCGCATTGAATGTGTTAAGGAATGCTCAATATCATTTCATAGTTAAGTAAATTTAGGAGAAGCATTCAAAGATTCTGCAAAAGTTGATTATTTTGCTGAAGGGTAAAATACTTTACTGCTGAAATTTGTTTTAGTCACAGTATTTCTAACTTTAATCCGAGTTGTATTTTCTACATCTGGAACTTACAAAGGAATTTGCCCCTTGGAGATAGGCAGTCTAGAAAGCTTAATCTCCTCCACTAATGAAATCAAAATTACATGCATGGTTGTTAAAATTTAAAATTGATGTCATGCTTTGGGCATAACTTTTATGTTTTACTTATATTGATTGAGTTCCTATAGTACGGTCATTGAGTTAACATAAAGAAATGCACTCAACTAGAACTTACATTGGCCTAAGGTCAGTGTTTAATTCAAATGTGCATAGCTCTTTTAATTTGCAAAGCCATCCTCAAGTGTCAAGTAGGAATAAATGCAAAGAATGTTATGAATTGGGATTGAACAAAGAATATTTCAATATTTCAAGCATAATTTTTTTAAATGCTTAGTGTCTCAGTTTATTGCACCCATTGTATTGATTAGCTACCCCTAAAATTTATTTTTGAGGATAACTCGATATCGCCAATTACATAATTACTAAAATAAATGAACTCCTATGCCAGCATTTGAGTGAATTAGGTGACCAATTATGGGGAGGAAAGATGATGGGTTAGTTTTTGTGACATATCACTCGAGAGCATGTATGTGTGTCAGCTGAGAGCTAGTCTCCAAATAGAATGATAGTTACTTAGACGGCCACAATGCTGGCATAGGAGTGCATTTTCTTTTGCATTCAGTTGGTTATTTGGAATTAGATATCTTCAATATACACCAAGGGGATGAAATTCACCGGCAAAAAACCATTTGACTTGACTTGACTTGGATTCAAAACCCAAACCTCCCAATTGCCAGTCAGATGTGTTAGTCAGCCACCAAGCCACCTGAATTCAAGATGAATTTTAGTGGGGGTTCAGGTAATCGCTGTACACTGGCATCAGCTTCGAATTAACGTGGTTTGGGGTGTAACTGGCTAGCACACCTGATGGGCAATTAGGAGATTGAGGTTCAAATCCTGGTATGTAACGTGAAATGATTTATTCATAGCGAATTTCTCCCTCTTTGATGTATATCTTTGCAACCATGCACATGACTGTGTACCACATCATTTATGCAATCATAATTATTGGAAAATTTATCTTCAATAATAAATTCAAAATCCAATGAAGTTCCATATTCTGTTATGCCCCAAGTGCTTTGCAAGAGAGTAGATATCATTGATTTTCCACTCTCCCTTTACAGTGACAAGAAAGATTCGCTGGAGAGCATCACAGGACCAGATGGAGTGGTGTTCCCGGCCATCAAGAGGCCCAAGATGGGTGCTCACTCGCCCCACCTCCACCCCAACAGTCCCCATCACGTGGGACACGTCACCTCCCCTCACCACCACCACCTCCACCTGCACCCCCACCACCTTGGCCCTCAGCACACCCCCCTGGGCCCACCCCCGCCACCCACCGGGGGCGGATCCCCTGCCCTCCCACCCCCACTGCCCCCATCACCTATGCAACCACCACTCAGTGAAAGGGTCATGTTGTATGTTCGGCAGGAAACGGACAATGTATATACGCCACTTCATGTGGTGCCTCCAAGTGCAGCCGGCCTTCTCAATGCGGTAAGTCAGCCATTCTCCTGATTAAATTATTTTGTTTTGGTGAAAGATATTTTTTTGGGGTTTGTGTGCTTCTAGATGATGGTAAAAATAATTAATATATGTATGGAAGCAATTCAATTTTCTTTCTATGTCATTGCTTTGTCACTTTCCTCCTCCATTTCATTGACTTAAATATTAATTTTAATATGTTTTGTCCAAGAGAATTAATAACATGTAAATATGTGTTGAGTTATCTGTAATGATTGGTGTCTGTTAAATGTTTGTGTGCCCATTTGTATGTGGTATATGGTTGAGTTTGAATCAGTGTCCAACCTTCCTTGAATTTCAAATGACAGGATTAGTCAATGAAAAGCTGGGTGTGTGTGAACCTTAAAGATGATTCTCATGCAATATACTAGGTTTATTCATTCATATTCTAATAGGACTAAAAATTGAAATATATTCAGATTTCTTTAATCAATGCTGCATTTCTTCTTACCTTACATAGGAATTATTGAAATGTTTTTTCATTCGAATGCAAAATTCTAATTGCGTGGCTTTTATTAAAGAAGTGAAGGGTTTTCTGTGAATTAAATCAGCTAATTTAGGACTCTTCAATGACTAATAGGATCAAAATTTAAAAAATACCCTGCTAATTTTAATGATTGGAAGGTACCTACCTCAAAATAAGTTATTCAATCGTAAAAAAGAAAAAGGGAAAAATATTAATGCAAATACATATTAGCATTTTAATTTCCTTTGGTTATCATAAGTGGTATTGGGGTTCCACATTTTTGTATAAAGTAAAACCACTTTCAGTCTTCAATCAATGCTAACTTTTGGGCCTTTTGCTTAACTATCACCAAATATTTAACTTTTTCCAGAAAAGTTCACAATAAACAATTGCCATAAAATGCAATACCTAAGAATTCAGACAATTATACTGTCTTCTGCTTGAAAAAGATATTTCTAAATCAGATGAAGACATTTTTTTATTATATTTATTATTGTAGATGGAGAATTTTTCAAGTGCATTCACTATTGCAATGATTACATTTTTCATATGTATGTATTTGTATCTTACTTTAGCAATTTAAAAGCAAATAAGTATGTTTGTGGAGTTAAGTGTGTGCCTAATTCACAACTTGTGGTGCATTAACCTGTCTGTGAATACAATGGAAACTGTATATCATTTGTTATTTTTTAAATGCTATGGGTCTATTGCTGAATTGAGGAATGTACATAGACACTCAGTCCCCATACATGATTTTGCATGGCTTTCCAATTACTTGTAACGTGACCATTCATTTGCCTGACGGTTGCCAAAGGTTTACAAATATTTAATGCCCAGGTGAATCAGAGTCTACTAATATTTGAAGCTTGCATGCTTTTTACTATTTGCTTAAAGGCACAGGGCAATGATGGTTTATAAAATGAATAATAAATTAAATTAGCAGCCATCAACTGGTTCCATAGTTTAGCTTTTTTATGAGACTTTTGCG
This sequence comes from Pyrrhosoma nymphula, assembly GCA_963573305.1. NCBI lineage: Eukaryota > Metazoa > Arthropoda > Insecta > Odonata > Coenagrionidae > Pyrrhosoma > Pyrrhosoma nymphula. Next base: position 135,683,072 of record OY754327.1, read on the forward strand.
ATGATAACATATTAAGTACAAAAAGTAGCCTAATAATTGTAAATTTGAAAAATAATGGAGTTCTGTTCCAAACCACAAAGAGAAAGTTGGATTGAATTTTTAGGTAGGTGCGTGTAACTCAATAGAAATTCCAACTTATGGATATGAAATTTTGATGAGAGATAGAAAATAATTTATAAGTGGTACCTGATAAATAAAATGCTGAAAAAGTTACTTTGCCAATGTAAAATATAACCTGAAAATAATCATTGCTTGAAAGTAACTGCTGAAGTCAATGAAGTCAGTGATGTCACTGAAATTATTATGGGCTTCTTATGTAATTTGTGAAGGAACTATTATGCACCCTTGGTCAACCTACTGGTGAATAATCAATAGCATGTTGCCAATATTGACTTAGATAGTAGGGATGTAGACAATGAAGATGCACCAGGGCATTGTTTGGCTGATTTTTACAATAATACTATACCACTAGCTGTGATGTGTATTTAATGAGATCTGAGACAGCAAGAAATCATGCAATGGATAGTTAGTATTTTGAGTCATGGAAATTAAGGTGCCAACATCTGAACTTTCTTCATACTTGTCCATGATTTTGCAATGGGGGAAGTACTGCTTAACCTCAACAAGAAACATAATTGACAATGGGGACACATCAGGTTAGCAATCTGTTCTAATGGCCTTCCTTCAATTTTTTTCTTAGAGCTTCTTTTAAAGCTGCCAGGTTTATTTGTTAGGAGAATTCCTCAATCAGTTGTATTTTTTTCAATAAACTAAGACTGGTGATAGACCATGATTAATTTATTTTATTTTCCTTGCTTTCCAGATTGAGAATAAGTACAAAATTTCTACTTCAAGCATTAGTAACTTGTATCGAAAAAACAAAAAAGGGTAAGTTAACTTTTCCCAATTCACAGAAATTACGTAATCTTCCTATGGTAGTCAGAATCCCTAAAATTAACTACCTACGTGCAAACAGCAACACATAGATGTCTCCATGCACTCAGATTAGAAAATCTTTTAGTAGAAATTTTGAACTGCATTAAAAAATAAACTAATTGGATAAATTTAGTGAATTATTTGTCAATGTGCCTATTTGTGCTTTGCCTCTATGTGTAAAATGTCATGTCTGTGTGGCTATGGTCTAATCTGGTGTTATGTGTATCTGTTGGAAATATATTTTTATAATATTTTGCTTTTAATCTTGGCAAAGGTAAAGTGCTATTGATTAAATTTTAACATGCATGAAATACAGCATTGCATTTTTTACTAAAAACTTAACCAGCATTTTCACGGACTTGTGCATGGTCAAAAAATGAATTCAGTTGCTTCAATGAAACTTGCCTACTAATTCCATCTAAATCATCCAAATAGGTTAGTTAAGTCAAATAGATATTTGAATATATGATTTTATAGTTAATAAAAAACATTGCATAGTCTTAACAAAGAAAAATGTAGTAGTATGAGAATACACCTAACCATTAACAGTAGTTACTATAGATACACTATTCATTACCTTAAATATAAACAATTTCTATCATATATAACAGCATTATGCCTATACCATTTAATTGTGAAAGTTACCAATCTAACAAAAACGAATTGCTTCAAAATATTGATTGAAAAAAATTGATCCAATTTCTTAAAGAAACGTACTTATGCCATAGTTTCAATCTCTTTAAACCAATTAATAACTTTAATCAGCATGCTAACCTTAAAGATGCATTAATCCTCGATTCTAGATAAGATTATTGTTGACATGCACTAAAATATAGTTTTAAACTTTCTCTCAACAGGATTATGGCCAAAATTGATGATGACATGCTCAAGTACTATTGCAATGAAGATCTTTTCATATTGGACATCAAGCCATCGCCAGATGGAGAAGATACATTTGACATTACACTTACAGAACTCATGGATTAAAAGGTTTTACTTATTTCTGTGAGAATAATCATAGCCATGGATGTAATGACTGTACTGCCAGTGACAGCAGTTGCATAAAATGTTTCCCTGGGACATAAAGATGGAAAAGAAGACATGCAGGCAAATTTACTTGTCCATGCTTTAAACATTATAATGTTTTTCCTCTTACAGTCCGGGAAAGTCAGTGTGTCACACTTTAATTCCCACCTGCTGTAAGTCTTGAGCCATTAATCAGCAGAGAGCCAAGGTTTAGTGTCAATCAGTGCAACTTTTGACTTTTTTACTCAGATTCTAATTAGAATTGAGGAGCTGAATAAGTGTGTGCTTGAGCTAAGCCTGTAGACTCAAATTGTATGAAGTCTGATCAGGGAGAGTGAGTGTCAAACACAAGTGCTTCGTGTATTGCTGAAGGCCAACTTCAGATTTGTCTTTCAAAAACTAGATGACCGTGGAGTGAAGGGGCTGAGAATGTCTCATATTCTTAGTCTTGTGCATTAATTCATCTTCATCAATTTTTTCAACTAACATAGACAAGAGAAGCAACAGGCCCTTAGGGGGTCTCAGTGGCTAATTTAATTATAAAGTCTATTGTATCATTGATTTTTTACTTGTATCCTGAAGTCACAGTGTGTATAGTTAAAATATTTTTAATGGATGAATGTAAATGTGTGCTTATGTAAGTTAATCACTTCATCAAATGAGTAAGTACAACAAAGTTAAGTGTTTTCATTCATGTTTTTCAAATGATAAATATGAGTGCTGGCAGGTGAATTGTTTGAAATCCTGCTTAAAATATGTTACGTTTCTCTTTTTATTCATTATGGTTGTATGTATTTTGTGTTAGAATATTTGACCCAGATATAAATGTGTGGATGAATTAACCATCCAAACTTTTTATGTTTGCAGAAAATTGTGAGACCTTATCATCGTTTGTGAAAAATAGGGAGCATTGCATTATCATTCAGTCATTTAATATTTTTTTCTTGCGTTATTAATGTGAAGTCAAAATAAATGAGTGACTTGGTTCCATCCTTCATTACATCCATCCAGTAATTCAGTCATCACTAACTGCCATATTCTAATCCATAGTTAATTCTTGCTATTGCTTCAATAAACATACATGATTATATAAGCATTTATTTGTGCTTTATACAAATTTGTTATTTCAATTTATTACCCTTATGAATGTGTGAAAGTGATGAAGCTTATGCAATGGTATATTATGGATACTGATCATTTATAAGTTTGACCCTAAATTAGCTTTGGAAAAACTTGTACAATAATATGTTAGCAGAAATGATTGTTTGTGAGAATCTGTCATATATCCAAAAGACTGCAATTTTGATGATGTTAAAGGATAGCATTTGTGATATTTTGTATGAAAGTAATGCGGGAAAGCTGATGTAAGTCCGATGGAATCGCATTTTACAGTGCTCTACCGAAGGCAATGCTCATTTTTTCTTGAGACATGTTCAATGATTGGATACTTAAGTGGGCAATGGAAGACTAAAATTCCTATCCCAGATCTCAATTTTATAAGCTCAATAGAGAATGCTGAAGAGCTATGACAATGAAGATTTGTATCATGGCTGAATGTTCAGCCAGCATCGTTATAACTTAATCAAAGGTCTCTTTTATATTTTAAGTTTAATTTTGTTTGGGGGAGGTATTTTTGTCTAAATGTTTGCTGATGGAAATTCTGATAAGCATTTGCAATATAAAAGAAGATAGAAATAGATTACTAAGCTGAAAATCTATTCCAAATATTGTATCAAAAGAAACTTGAAAATAGGGGGAGGAGTAATTTTCCAATCACCTAAATGATATTATTCTGGGTAAACCTGTCGTTAGATATCACCCCTCATTAGTTAGTTGCTTTGGCCATTCTCCCTTTCAGTTTCAGGCATTAATGGTTAGCGAAGTCCCTTTTGTCTGGCAACTAAGTACCTGACATTCCAAAATGCAAAATTGGAATTTTGTTTTATATTATTAATATTATTCTCTATTGTTTAATGTAATCAAGTATTTTTGTATCTCTTTAGGTCAGAGAGGTGACTTCCTACCAAAATGCCACTCTCCTAGCTTTCAAATACAATATTCAGTCTCATTTTTCCAGCAGGCCTCCTCCTATTTTTCTCAAGTTATATATTTTATGACATGCTTACTCAAACAGAGATTGATCTTTTTAATATTATTTATATATCAGAGGTGTTGGAAGGCTATTAATCCTGCCCCCTCAAATATTGTGATTTTTATCGGTATCATCCCCCAACATTGTACAATTTTAATAGATGAGAGTTATCACTAGTTATATCATAGTGAAAACTCAACATTGTATATTTGTTTTGTTTTGTGCCTAATTTATTGATATTTAGTTCTGTATGTTGTTCAAACTTAATTACTTTAAAGTACTGCATGTGAGTGAATGTGTATCAAATCAAACAATTTCTGCCTGCATAAATCTGATAGTGTATGTCCTGATAAGAGAGGGTGGAAAATCATACACGCTTGTAATTCGTATAATATCATAAGGGTATCTTTCTCTGTCCACCATTTTGTTTATAATAGTTTTAGAAAGTTATCTTTCATTTTTAATCAAATTTTGCAAATAGCCATCGCTGGTCTACAATCACTCCCATTAGGTGTAGACATGGATTGACCCAACCTATAGGTTTCAGATTTTTTAATTTGAGAATATTTAATCTGGCATTAATACTCGCAAAATAATGTTTTTAATTCATCACATTTGTATACTAAATAAATGAATGTCATTATATTTTTGTTGTTCATAGCACATTTGTGTGAATGTAATTGGTTACAATGTACGTTGAAAGATATCTTTATGATGTTGTAGCTATAAAATGCCTATATTCATATTCACTTTCCCATTATTATGTTCCAAAAATAGAGATAAGAAATGTTAATGACAGTACAATATGAGTTAATCATCAAGTACCCTTTTTCATTCATTCTTTAAAGTTTTCAAAATTTCAAAAACTGTACATACATAAATAAGGAAAGCAGATGTGCTTGTATGAATATCATTTCCAAAGTACATATGATATTATGTGATGAGATATTTTTTTGAAAGGAGTTAGATCATGATTGAGCATTAAGTCAGACTTACTTTTCTAAACTTGATGCAAAAATTGTGTCATTTATTTAAATAGAGTTGGTTAGCTGCCAAGCAGCATGCTTGATCATGAATTAATAATGCCTTTATTAAGAAATATCATATACACCAGTGTAAAAGAGTTGATTAAATATTTAGTGGATCATACATACTTTTGAAGGATATTCATATAATTAGTACCCTAGATTCATAAAAAAATAATGAGAAATTTCCCCAACCAGCTTTCTGGAATATGCATGAAAAATTTAAAATGCAGAAATATTGTGCTGTGAATTTTAATGATAATCTGCTTTCATATACCCTTATATTTAATTTTACGCCGCTTTCACTGTGCTTTTATTCATCCTAACAAACTCTGTGCCTCACTCTTTCATTGATGCATAATACAAATTAGTAATCATGGAATATATAGCTCATAGTTGTAAGGATGTCCCCTATACCCCTAAAGAGAAACTTGACCACCCATTCTAATATTTTTTGAGAATCAAACATTTCTGGTGGTCACACAATTGAAGGAAAATTTAAATGTATATCAAATGTAATTATATGTTATGGTATTGTGGAAACCCTTGGTTGCTTTTGTTCATATTAATACATATTATAGTTATTTTTGTACCAAATTTGGGTGCAAAATAAAAATATATATTAAACCATGGTATTTGCTTTCCATTTATTCCTCAATTTCATTGATACTACCTTAAAATTTTTATATTTAATGACAAGAAATGTTTGTGTTAATATATTTTGTGAGCATTAAAAGATGGGCCCATCAGGATTTTCTCGGAATAAAATGAAAATGTAGTCAGTTCAATGGCTTCAACAAGTCTAATTTTTCATCTTTTCAACATTCATTTTCCCTTGTGTAGCCCCATTTCCATACTTTGGTATGTATACTTAAATATATTAGGAATACCTAAATTGCCAATTTTACAGTCACCACAGCAAAAGAAGTTCCAAAAATGAAAGGTTGAGGAGAGTGTATGCGGTTCCTAACCTGTCCCAGAGCTAGTACCCAAGCCCTTTCACCTCCTATGCTGACAACATTGCCACATGACCCAGATGATGATGTCACATGCCTGAGTCTTTCTTTGTGTATTTATTTTCGGTGGTATCTACTTTAAATTTTGCATATAACCAGGCAACTGTAATCACTCCTCCTTACGTGGCCACCTGCCAAATCACGAGCTTCTCATACATTTAATGCAGTTCAATAAATGGCTATGAAACTGTTGTTTTGCGTCCACTTAGCACTAAAATGTCCTTCATCCTGGGAGGAAAGGTAGATGTAAGAACAGAAATGTAATGTGGGCAGGTAGCTTCTCTAACAAGATTAAGGGTCCCCACGTAAAAACCATCATCAGGTGTTGAACCTGGAGTTGAAGAATAGATAGGTTTTCGACTCTCACACAGAAAAACCTTTTTGGTTGATTATTGTGCAAGACAACTTACAACTGAGGTAATTTTTGCCATTTAAGGTCGGTGGATAAATTGATAAAAAGGAATGATTTCTTGGGGGAATGGAGCAAGGATGGAGAGAAACCCTAATCTTGAATCCCCAAGGAGAGAATGGAGAAGTAAGAAATTGAAGACTTTCCCACTAAAATGCAAATTACTAGTCTATTGTGCAAACAGAACAGGTAGGTAAATGTCCTCTGTTTCAACACTTCATCCCTTAGGGTTGAGTTTCCAGAAATCTTTTGAACACCGAAGGGGGTTTAATGATATTGCACAAAAGTCTTGCAATAACTACAATTGTCCGTTAACAAACTCTCCTAATAATAATAACGCACACCAGTGGAGAGCATGATATCATGCCTCATAGTATCTTGCAAAAAAGTAGAGGATGGCAAAGGAGAAATCAAATTAATTTTGCTAACCCTGATATATTTATTTTAAGATTCTAAAGGCAGATTCTAAACAAGTAGTCGAAGTTGATCGATAGTCATCTAATAGTGGGCAAAGGAGTTTGTGAAATTTACAATGAAAAAATTATTGGACCTGGATTAAAAACCTGAGCCCACAAATACACTCTGACAGATTTAACTAATTATATTTCTTCTTCTTTTTTTTAGTTTTGGGCAATTTAAAAGTTACTATTTCACTGCCAACGTTTCTACAAATTTATTACCATTCTCAGGGCTAATTGACATAAACTATGAATCAAAATTACCAATATAAACAGGCATTGATAAAAATAACAATTGTAATAACAACTTATCCACGTAGCACACTACCTGGAAAATGCGCCTTAAAGATGCCTAAAATGGGCACCTGACTACTTCATGCGCCTTAAAGGCTCCCACTATAGGCACCTACCCAAGTAGCTATGAATGTTGGCTGAATATTGGCCCAATATCGGCTTCAGATTGGCACATCAGCCCCTCATTGCCATCGTTTTGCCGATGTTGGCCCGATATGGACAGCCTACATTGGACCGACATCATCTGCTGATGTTATGTTATGAGGCGAATATTGAGGAAGTTCTGAAAGCATGCTGAAGCTAACGTGCTGGAATTGGAAAAAGTTTGTTTATTCGCAGTAATATTGCATTTATATTCATACTATGTGGCAAAATAGGATAACAGTTATCTGGCATTAATTAATGGTGAAAAACTTTTATCACGATTTTATTGCATTTCCTCAAACTATCACAGAATAATCATTTAATAATTATAGTTCTCAAAGTCACATTTATCCATGGAAGTGACTACATATATACGTCTTTCTCAACATCTTTATTTTAATTATGGGTGCGAGGTTAGGTGCGTTGAGTCGTAGGTTATATAAACATTCATACAGGTAGGCATTAGGTAGATACGAGGTTTCATAATACGACGTATTATACCATGCCATTGCACAATAGAACAGTGAAATTGATTAATGACAATGTATCTTTTTTTTATATTGCGAGAGCAGCGAAGTCAGTGGAGAGATAATATGATATTCCGGCTCGTGAACGATTTCGTCCTCTAGGTTTCCGGCTCACATTTTCTATTGAATATTTTAGGAGCCATGGGATTAGTAAGGATATAATAATGCTTGTCATCCTTTTTACAAAAGCCTTACTAGTGCCTAAAATGTGCCTCAAAGTGGTGTCTTTTTAAGGCGCCTTGAAGGCGCACCTTAGCTCTGTGAAAAAGGTGCCTAAAAGGTGCCTTCAATGTGCCTTTTACAGGTGCCTTCTTTGCCTTTTTTATGTGCCTCCGAGGCGCCTTCAAGGCACATTTTCGTGGCAGTGTGCTACGTGGGATAGGAGATAATTACACTGAATATACATTATTTGGTAACTAATTAAGCTACCCAGGCATCCTCTTCCACAGAGGATTTCATACAGGCTTTAAAAGTGTCGAGGTGTTCTTTTGAGTTATCATGCATATAATACAAATAATATATAATATATACAAAGATATAATACCTATAAATTCACTAAAGGTAGTGTCGGAAGACTCATTTGCATGCTCTGCTAAGCTGGTTACCCATCTCGGAAATTGATCCTTGGCATGCACCTAGGGGTATGTGACCCCCAATACACGACTGACTTAATCTGATCAAATCAATAAAAAAATTAATAGAAAAAACAAATTCAGAGTAAAATTTCATTGTAAATACTCTTGTATGATTAGCCAAGGTGTTGAAAGTTTCCACTGTCAGCTCCGGTGGCGACGGGGTAAAGTCCTCGTCTGCTAAACTGAGGGTCACAGGTTCGAGTCCCGCCTAAGTGGATTTTTCACCACTCAGGACATGGGTGTTTGTGTTCGTCCATTGTTACATGTTAATACACCCGATGTAAAAGGCCATTCGTGCTGTTTTCGGGGATGTGGAAATAAAAAAATAAAAATTTTAATTAATGTACGTTCATTGAGTGGATTATAATGGAGTGGAGATGAATAGAAAATCAAATCGTGCAGTTGATCAAGAGTACTTTGTGATGGGAGAGGTTCAGGTATTATGCCGATGGATGGCTTGAACAAAATAAAGGATATTCAGGATAGTTATTTTCTCAATTTCTATAAATAAATAAGCAGTGTTTTGAAAGAGAAATAAACTCATTATGAGAAATAAAATATGGCAATTCGTTTAAAAACAAATGCAATCACTCAGAATGGTGGAATTGGAAGTAAAAAAGTTTTAATTTTAGAAACTGAAGAACCCTGCACACAAATATGCCACAGAGTGGTGAAATGCATCATTCAATAAATCTGTCGAAAATTACTAAGTGTTTCATTTATCATGAATATCGACAACTTCCACCAGGTCCAGCCTCACACTGTTATTGTCTTTCCCCTCTTGTTTCCCAGTGGATCAGGATTTTGCACTACAGGCCACATTCATGCAGGAGTACTACTACCATATTATATGTATACCAATAAACCACCTAAAATGCTTTCCTCTGTTAATATTGAAACCAGAACTTTACTTAATTGCAAGAAATCACTTTCTTGACATTTTTCTAATAAATTCTTCATATTTTGTTATTTGCAAGCCATCATGCTGGTAGTCAGCCATCTCTAAGTTGGCAGCATTAATCTTCATTATTATTTTTACCCATGATTCCGTGCTGGTTGTCCGGAATGTGTGACTTATGGAAATGTTTGGGGAACCAAGGAGGAAATGGAGGTGGGGATGAAGGTGGGGAAGGTGGGAATAAAGATATAGGTAGGAGGGGATCTGATGAAGTCAATGAGATTTGCAGATTACCAAGCTTGGTTAGCCAGCCAGCAAAGGGACTACAGTCAATGACAAATGTATTTAAGATACAGTGGAAAAGGTATGAGATGAAGATAAATCAAAAGATTATAAAATTAACCAGTTTTTTTATGAGTAAGAAGGCAGGGCTGAATATAAGTGCAGGAGGACATAAAACGGAGCTGGTTGAATTGTTTACATATACCTACATATAAGTAGTATTTTGGAGGAAAATGGCTTTAGTGGTAGGGACATCAGATGTAGAATTGATCAGGTCAAAGAATCATTTTCAATGAGAAGAGAATAGTGAGTGGTATCAAAGGAGGGATGTGAAGAAAAGATTGGCGAAAACTCTAATATGGAGAATGGAGCTGTATGGGTGGGGAACTATGGTTGGGAAACATTGCAGAGAGAGGATGTGTATAGACAACTGGATGTGTTTGAGATGTGGGTTTGGAAAAGAATTGAGAGGGTAAGCTCAGTGGTGAGGAAGATGAATGAGGAAGTATTTAACATGGGGGTAAGGAAGTTTGTGGCAGAGGTTTGAAGAAGGCAGAAAAGGTGGATTGAGTACATTTAGAGAGTTGGGGGCATGTTAAAAAGAGTGATAGAGGCAAGAGTTCTGGGGAAGTATGAAAAAGGAAGGGAGAGGATATGTATTTTGAACAAATTAAAGAGAGTATAAGTAATTTAAAAGACACCTGATGGTGAGCCAGAGATGTGATGCACAGTGAAAACATGTCAAATGAACAAGGAAGTAATGGATACCTATAGTGGGAGAAGAAAGGAAGTTAGTGGCAGAGGTTCAGAAAAGGCAAGAAGGATGGCGGGAGGATGTTTTGAGAGGCAAATGTATGTTGCGAAGTGTGATAGAGGAGAGAACACTGGGGAAGTGTGGAACAGAATAGGAATTTTGGAAGAAATAAGGAGATGTAGGAGGTAAAAGGAATTTAAGAGAGACCAGATTGCAAGCCATCTAAAGAAGAGAATGTTAGATGATGTCACAGAAATTGAAATGTTAGGATAAGGACTGTCCATAAACCTATAGAATAGAAAAGGCTGGTAGAATACCCAAATGAATGAATCTTAAAGTCTAGTCTATTTAAAGGTTCGTATTCATAATTTATTAAAAGACTTACTTAGTACTTCACTACAATCTAATTTAGTAATCAATAATGCATCGTGCTATTAAAAGATAGAAGAAAATTTTGAAGTTGTTATTTCACATAAAAATAATACAAAAATTTATAGCTTCTACAAAGTGAAGCCTGCAAAAGTAAGTTTAGTCTGTATAAATTTTGGGCAAGTCTCAATGCTAAGATTTTCATCAACCATTAACTATCATAAATCCTCATCTCAAAGGGAATAAATTTCAGTTAATTCATATTTTTAGTGATTAGACAACATAATTAAATATATTTTTTAGTGTTTAATTTTAAAAGAGTAAACATTTATCATCAAAACATCCTACTTTGGGTCGAGAAGAAAGTGCATATCTCCTTCTTGCTTCTCTCCATCATAGAGCTACTACTGAACCTAACTAAATGTCTTCTAACTGTCTTCTAACTGTCTTCATCATCGAAATTTATGGACCATCACTTAAGATTTAATTTTAAATTTCTGTAAAAACTTTGCAACCACTGTATCAAGTCATTGTCAACATTTTTGGGCCATCCGTTAACATTTAATCATGCAATTTTTTGTAAAACATACATTTGCAGCCATAAATTGTCAATTTAAAGATTTCAAAGGGCTAGTACAAAACATGTGTATGAAGACATGTATGCGGGTAGGAGAATAAAAGAATTGGCAGCATGAAAGGTTAGGGATGATGTTCATTTAAAAAATCTCTGAATGATCAAGCAGCCGAAATAAAAGCTGTTATGGATACCCTAGTCATGTTGTCTTAAGACTGTGGCAAGAACAGTCTGTTGTAAAAATGTAGCTATTTCTGAAGGCATTTAGGACCATCCTTTGCCCAGCTTGCCTTCAGAGATTCTCAAGACCTTTGTTACAATCTCCCACTTCATCTAAAGTCCTTCCAAGATAATGGCTCAGTTGAGCATTAAAACCTACGACCAATAGGGTACCGCATGCAAATGCCTATCATGACGTAGTCTCGATGCCATCATGGATGAGTAGCAGCGACACTATTTTCAATTAATTTTTTTCAATGCCATTTTATTCTATATCAAATGCCAATGCTTTCATGATTAAACATTTAGAAAATCTTCAAAGTAGACAGTGAAAATTTTTATGGAAATTAGCAGACACTAGTTAAAATCCCAGTTCTACCAATGTGTACAGTAAAATAATAATTAAGCAGTGTCATCATGGCAGCAAAAATATGACTAATAACTAACGACAACACCAACCAATATTTAAAATACTATAATTTGATGATTTATACTGATTTGGATTAGAATGTAATGAAAAGTAAACACTTTATTCATGATCATATGATAAAGCAAAGGTCAACATACTGGATTCTTTGGTCATGTAATTCACTTCCCCAGAAGGCATTGAACATTTTTACTGTTTGGTTACATTTATAACTGTCAACTGCGATATTATCTTGGGCAGACTAAGATCGGTAATCCCTCAATTAGCTCGAGAGGTCGTTTATTTCTGTTTATCATTCACATGTAGCCCTAAGCCATTTCACTGAGTCAAGGATCTCTTGGGCTAGTTAAAATTAAGATCACTGGCATTCTACCAAAATAAGTCTTCTAGGCTTGCCATTTATTTCCATCGCCTCAGGGATCGTTCTGTGACATTTTCTATGTAAAGCTTTTACTTTATGTAATCCCTATTCAAAACTTCATATCTTTTGTCCACTTTGATATCGTCGGAATTCAGATTCTTCTCATCCCTCTCCTAAGCTTACCCAACTTTCTTTGGTCTTTCGCCCTCTTCAGCATGTTGTTTTATCCCAGGGGACCTATTACGAACCGCTCACCGCAGGCGGAGTTCATCCGTCGAAAATCGCTCTCACCTCCCGATGCGATTACGAACGGGTCTTGGCGGGGTCGGAGTTTCAACGCAGGCTGGGGACCTGCCTTTGTAATTCCGCCTGCCTTGATTTTCAACATGGTAGAGGTTTGTTAACATTCTTTGGCTATAGCTGCAGCTCGTCATGACGATTGTAAAACATTATATCTGACGTCAGGGCAATAGTATCGTTGTTATTATATATTATTTATTGTAAGGATAGCTGAGCTAACACTCGTAATGTGAAATCAGCATCGTTGAACGTCAATTATATTGTTTATACCCACATCGTAATCACGAGCGAATTACCTGCGCATGATAATGGAAATTATTCAAGGTAAGTACTTGTCACCGAGTTGTGTTAATTTCTATGGTAAAATATTGTTATTTTAAGATGTTAGCGATGGATAGTAATACCAGTAATTCTCTATCTATTCCCGAACTCATTTCTCGGCAAAATTATGACGAGTCCACTTCGTCGCTTGGAACTATCCGGGGATTTATTAACCGTGTTACCACTGCTTAGAAGGACTACTTGGATAACAGAAGCGTTTATGTCAATATATTTGAATATTTAATGTAATAAACTAATACCCTGTGAATTCGTGTGCTAAGTGATCGTTATTAATCCCATGATGTGTATAGAAAGTTCATTTTTGTATTTGGCGCCCATCTGTATCGACTCCTTTGATTGTCGAAGCTGTCGAGTATGCATTTCGATTTCATTGTGGAGTCGACTTAGATTAGTCAGTGTTGCTCGGACGCCAGTACCAGTACTCCGCTAACGTTTGTGAAGTTAGTTTCGCATGCAGTTCCGCTCACCAGTTTGATTTTAATAACGGCATCAAGGAGAGAATACATCAACTTTGTTAAATAAATTAGTTTTCATTTATCGTAATCTCCTACAATTTTTTCGCTGCGTTTTTTGTTCCTTCGGGCCGGATATATGATTGAAGGATATTAGAGTATTGGATACCGGATTTATTATCGCCATATCAATTACGACCAGACGACAATTCATTCTATCTTCGCACCTTGTTAATCATCGTGTTATAACTATCGTATCGTATCACGGGATTTGGAGCATGTGAAACATACTTCGGAGCACTCTAATCGGGCAGCGCGGTGGACATTTCGACGGCCGCGGTCAAAGACGACCTTCATCGAGGAAGAGAAGACGTCGGCGCAGCCAGCCGGTGAAGCCGCGTGAATCAGCTGATTTCGGCAGTGAAGCGGGGTTCGTGTGCATGCCTGCTTGCCAGACTTGACCACACTTCAGAACGAGGGGAGAATGTCGACTAAACAGCCAAACAGTAAGATCCCCAAGCAGCATCGTATGTCAGTTATATATCGGCCCAATATCTTTTTGATATCACCAATGTCGTTTTAACATCGGGTGATTTTGCCGATATAAAATTGACATAAATATGATATCTTTCCCCGATGTAAAAGTGATATCGTCGAACTGATATTAAAGTGATATTTTATAGATATCGTTCTCCGATGCAAAAATGATGTCAGTGGAGCTGACTAATATAGGATATAAAAGTGATATTTTTTCCAACCTCATTGGCACTAACTAATTACCTAGCCCGGAGTGAATCCCGAGAAAACCTAAGACTTCTGTTTTTCTTACACTCATAACTTGCTTCACATACGCTGTCCTATTCTTAATATTCCTCCTCTTTAGAGTCTCGTATACCAAATTCACCCTTGACTTTTGCGGCCTACCTCATCCTCTCACACTTTTCACTCTATTATCACATATATCCATATGATGATCCATGATACATTGATATATATTTTCGTTATTTGAATCTCTTCCGTTCTTTCGGCTAGGCCTTACCAATGGGAGGTCACTTCTTTCACATGTCTATTACTGGAGCATCCAACCCACAATTTTTCATCGTTCACTCATTTGTAACCCTGTATCCATCCTACTTTTACCGCAAAATAATCTCAGGTACCCCATTCCCTCTGCATTAAGCTTACTATTATCCTTATCCTGACATACCCAGGTTTTGCTGCCATATAATAACCCCAGGAGGAGATCATTTTTGTACACCGCTATTTTTGCCTCCCAAGACATACAATCAACCCTGGATATGCTCCATATGCTACCTAAGACTTTTCTACTGGCATTTGCATGCCTTAAAATCTACATCTATCCTTCCATCTTTTGCAAACATTCATCCAAGATACACAAAATCGTCTACTAGTTCAATTAGGTACTTCATCATTTACCCGGCTAATCATACGATCATTCTTACCACTCTCCCATTCCAAAACTACTACTTTGGTATTTGATGCTATTATCCTCAAATCCATTCTCCTTGTAGCCTAATTTCACTTTCATGTCGACATCAGTCAATGGTGTTATCAAATATATATTAATTATAAGTTACATCAGAGAGGTTGCCAACATTCAATAAACCCATTAAAAATTTGACCACTAATGGTCACTATTAAAATTAATTAATCCATCTTACTAAAGCTTATTGAATGCATTACTAAATTTACAACAACAACTGTAAGGTATATTACAAAATACTTGGTGTATTACAAGAAACTTGGAGCCAAGGCTCCAAGTATCCAGGCTACCTCTCCGCTGTGAGCAATGCGCATTTACCTTTAATAGAGTATAGTACACGCATAATACTGTAACATATTGCATTGTAATCAGATATGAATCGACCGACACTTTAAAGCACGTAATCCGGCAAAACCTCAATGATGAATCAAATATTTTAAGGTATTCAAAACCTGGACCCAGAACTTGGGGTTTTGAAAAATGCGGGTTTCAACTAGCAATTGGCGCGTTGGCGCTGCGTTCGCTACGTCAAAAAAATGAAGATCGATATGTTGTTGGTTAAGCGCATGGTCCTTTTATATTATAGGGACCTTAGTTAAGCGTTTGTAAACAAATACGTAAGAGGCAATTCAATATTCCCTAAGTATTTTGGTTATATATTCCCTGGTGCAACTGTTTTTAAATCTATCATCACTTTTGCCGTTTATGTGAGGTTGGATGCAATCACTGAAGTTTTATGGAAGACGCCAAAAGTTTGGACACCCCCAATCTATACTGAAGCAAGGTAAGTTTCTTGTTGTTCTTCATTGTTATCTATAGTTATAACATTAATATTGGTTTAAGAAACCGTACCCCTCTCTGAAAAAAGTTAACTTCTTATTTGCTATTAGCGTAGCATATTCTGTCCTATTATTTTAATTAAGTTTACCGGTGTATTTTCACGTAGCGTATTGTGTAGTGTATTAATATCTGAGGAGAAGGCTTGTAACATATTTGTGCATCGGTTAGTGATATCATACGACTCTGATTTGTCAATTTCACTCTGTATTTAGAATCCTAGTATAGTAATCAGGTTTTTGAAAGTTATTATACCCTCCAAGATTATTTTTCTCAGAAAAGAAGTTTTTCATGAGTAAGAAAATTAAACCGTTGGGAGAAGTAATTTTGGAGGAAGAAGAATATCTTACGGAATTTTGTTATTAGGTCGTAGTTAAACAAGTTTTTAACGATAATCGTTGGTTTACAATTGAAAGATTATTATTTCATGTGTTTAACCTACACTTCCAACACTGTTCAATGAAAGTTGCCGTCGTAAAACTCGTGATCTCATTGGGATCATGCATTGGTGGCATGGGTCAAATGTTTTCATCTAGGTGTTAATTCTGTTTGTGTTTTCAGTGTGGGAATTTGTCATTCGCTTTTTTTTTGTGAGTTTATTTAAGGGTAGAGTACAGTGGTAACTGCTTTAGTGGAAGGTGAAAAATTAGTGATTGCAATGAATGACAATTTTTAATTTTCTTTGAATATGTGGTTGAATCGTGTTTAATGTGCTTAATTTGTTTCATTGTGTTCCTCGTTTAAAACTTTGCGACACTTATTCGATTTTATTATTCTCAGCTACAATTTTTGGTCAATTTAAGGTGACTTGTTAAAACTTTTATTTCTAGTTGTGATCCGATGAACACATCCTGCTTTAACTGAGGCAGATGAAGACATGGAGGTGGGATTGAGGCTGGAAATCTCATTATTGAGAGGGAGGACGAGTGCCGCTGAAACCAGAGTGCGAAAATGAAGGAAGGGGAATAGAAGAGGAAACATCTGTTGGGGCAGGTAATACATGATTTAAACCATCCATAGCCAAGACTTTCTTGGTCACATCCTAGATCAAAGGAGGATTGGTAAATCTTCAGTTAGTTCTTTCTTGAAACTGTGGATTTTATTATAATTATTTGTTTAAAGTAGAGGCATTCATGCCTGTCTTTGCTTATTTACCATTTGATGGTGTTAACATTTTTTGTAACTTTGAATACCCATATTTCTGATAAGGGGACTTGAAAAGATTTCTCTGGTGGTGTCTTAGGTAAATTAAAAGCTTCACATTCATTTTTGATGACATAACATAGCTGCTGAATTTTGAATTTGAAAAATTGTGTCAAAATGTTGGTGCTACCTTCATTACTATAGACCATGAACATGCTAGTATCAGCCATAAAAACTGTTTACTTGGTGCAAAATATAATATGATCAGGGAATATATATATAATAGTATAACCTGGCACTGATTGTGTTTTTATCGTATTCTTAAATATGTTTCCCAGTGATATCATGACTCATGTAAGCTGTTTCTTTCAGCATAAGCAGCAGATGAGGATGAAGCATCAATGAGAATGGGAATACAGAAGAAATGCAACAGTGCTTCAAGTGGCATGAAAGAGCTTATATGACACCTAGGATTTTGTAACCATTAGTAATTTCAATAAATTGTATTTTTACTAATTTTGTATTTTCTTTCAGAAACACTCTTTTATACCTATTGTAAGTACATCAAGTACTGGCTCCAGTCATATGGTTAGTTACAGCCATATGAATGTGCCATCATTACTATAACCTTATTTCCCATTTTTGGGTGCATTTAGTTCCAAAGTCCTTAATATCTTTTTAACATCAATTTGATATCGGTCCAACATCATCAGCAAATGCCATTTTTATATCATTGTATAGTCAGGAAAGATATCCTTAGTATGTCAGATATACATAAATTTGACGTCGGTAACATGTCACTTTTGTGTCCTGTTATAGTCAGGAAAGATATATTTTTAACGTCAATTTTATATCGGTCCAACATCATCACCAAATGCCATTTTTATATCATTGTATAGTCAGGAAAGATATCTTTTTAACATCAATTTTATATCGGTCCGACATCATCAGAAAATGTCATTTTTATATCAATGTATAGTCAGGAAAGATATCCTTAGTATGTCATATATATATCAATTTGACGTCGGTAACATGTCACTTTTGTGTCCTGTTATAGTCGGGAAAGATATCCTTTTTATGTCAGATTTATATCACTTTGACATCGGCAGCATATGTCACTTTTATCCCGGCAAATGTTATCATTTTTGACCTAATGCCGATATCGGCAGCCGATATCGTTTTGATTAATAAGTGATCTATAATGATGTAAAAGTGACATCGGGCCGATATCAGCATGCTGCTGGGGTCGTTTCGGATCATCTTATTAAAGGAATGCTGAATAATTGAACTTACTATCAATCATATCGAGCTTAAGGCTCTTGTGGCATCGTATCTGCATGCGATTTAGCCTAAGAGGAACTGTATTTATAGTAAAAATCATTGCTAATCGTATTTATCGATCGCACGAGTGAATAATTTTTGTGCAATTTAATTAGTGACAGTTGGCAATCAACAACTTTTGTTCTTAGAATTATTCAAGAGAGTTATTAGGATCTTAATGTGTGACTAAATTGAACTGCTTCCAGTGCGAAGAGTCAAAATTGACTGCAGTCTCATTTTGTGCTAACTTAACTTCTTTACTACTGCCAACAGGTTCAAAATGGAAGAATTCTATGAAAAGCAGAAAACCTATTTGAGGAAAATTAATAATTCTTTC
Source organism: Pyrrhosoma nymphula (assembly GCA_963573305.1). Classification (NCBI taxonomy): domain Eukaryota; kingdom Metazoa; phylum Arthropoda; class Insecta; order Odonata; family Coenagrionidae; genus Pyrrhosoma; species Pyrrhosoma nymphula. Next base: position 135,701,753 of record OY754327.1, read on the forward strand.
ACAAATTTCAAAAAAGTCGCAGCGAGAATGAATCAAGAGGTTCGTGTAAAGTTCGCGTAGTGTGTGTTTAAAGCTATTGCCGAAAATTTACTGATGTTCATGAACAGATGATTGAAAGTAAACGTTTCGATTCTAATATAATGAAAATTTCACTTCTGAATTTTTTGATTGCGCTGAAGAAATTTATCTGCAGCGAAAAGATAAATTTGAAGAATTTCTTCTCGGTATTGTGACAGATGTAATCACGCGCGGAGTGAATCAAGAGAATCAGATTCCACGTTTAGAATGTGATCAACCCGTTAAATTGCCCATACCAGAATTACCGAAATTTTCTGGGGATTTTTTATTTGGAAACTTATCGTGATTTAATAAAATCGTTGATAATAGACCGAAACGACATTTCCGACGTTGCTAAACTGCAGTATCTGAAAGTTCTCTTTCGGGTGAAGCTGCGGATTTGATTAGTACCATTTCAATCACCAGAGAAAATTTCATGCTTACCTGGGACGCTTGGAAAAATTATCATGGGAATACCAGAAGGTTAACTAGTTGACATATTTCAACTTTATTAGATCTTAAGCCTATGCAAAACGAATCTGCCGCTGAACTCCGTCGTGTTTATGCGGGTACAGTAAATCCTCAGCTTGCGCTAGAGGCGTTCCAACGTCCGGTTAAGCAGTGGGATGGTTTTGTCTTAATCACGGAAAGATTTAATGCACAAACGCGTAGTGCCTAGGAAATATAAATAGAGAACTCAATTGCCTACTTATGAGATGCTAAATATTTTCTTGAGACAAAAATAATGAGCTTGGATTTTCTCGAAAGCTGTAAACTAGGGGCCTCATCCCTCAGTCGTTTTACGGGGTTACATAGTGGAATGCAGTCACGACGGAAGATGATACGTGACAACAGTTGATCGAAAAAATCCGGAAATTTTCATTTGACTGGAAAATCAGAAAGGAAGCACCAGTCTGTGTTCATTGTAATTAGACTTATTGGTTGTCATATTGTGAAACATTCAAAGTAAAACCTGTTGAACAGCGCCAGGATATCGTGAATTCTAATAATCTTTGCTCAAACTGCTTAGGAAATCATGGGTTGAACAACTGCATATCGAAAAAGAGACGTCAACTCTGTCATAAAAAGCATCATACGCTGTTACATAATATTTTTTGTGCAATTTAATTAGTGACAATTGGCAATCAACAACTTTTGTTCTTAGAATTATTCAAGAGAGTTATTAGGATCTTAATGTGTGACTAAATTGAACTGCTTCCAGTGCTAAGATTAAAAATTGACTGCAGTCTCATTTTGTGCTAACTTAACTTCTTTACTACTGCCAATAGGTTCAAAATGGAAGAATTCTATGTTAAGCAGAAATACTAATTGCGGAAAATTAACAATTCTATCACCGATTTCCAAAAATGAAGGCTAAGAGAAAATGAATAGAGGTTAGTGTAAGGTTCGCGTAGAGAGTGTTGAAAGCTATTGGCGAAAATTTACTGATGCTCATGAACATGAATGAAAGTGAACGTTTCGTTTCTAATATAATGAATATGTCATTTCTGAATTTTTTGATTGCGCTGAGGAAATATATCTGCAGCGAAAAGGTGAACTTGATGCATATCTTCTCGGTATTGTGACCGATGTAATCACGCGCGGAGTGAATCAAGAGAATCAGAGTTCACGTTTAGAATGTGATCAACCCGTTAAATTGCCCATACCAGAATTACCGAAATTTTCTGGGGATTTTTGTAATTGAGAAACTTATCGTGATTTAATAAAATCAATGATAATAGACCGAAACGACATTTCACCGCTGCTAAACTGCAGTATCTGAAAGTTCTCTTTCGGGTGAAACTGCGGATTTGATTAGTACCGTTCCAATCACCAGAGAAAATTTCATGCTTGCCTGGGACGCTTGGAAAAATTATTATGGGAAAGCCAGAAGGTTAACTAGTTCACATCTTTCAACTTCATTAGATCTTAAGCCTATGCAAAACGAATCTACCGCTGAACTCAGTCGCATTTATGCGGGCACAGTAAATCCTCTGCTTGCTCTTGAGGCGTTGCAACGTCAGGTTAAGCAGTGGGATGATTCTGTCTTTATCACGGAAAGATTTAATGCACAAACGCGTTGTGCATAGGAAATATAAATAGAGAACTCAACAGGATTGCCTACTTGTGAGATGCTTAAATATTTTCTTGAGACAAAAATAATGAGCTTGGTTAGTCTCGAAAGCTGTAAACTAGGGGCCTCATCCCTCAGTCATTAAACGGGGTTTCATAGTGGAATGCAGCCACGACGGAACAACAGTCGATCGACAAAATTCGGAAACTTTCATTTGACTGGAAAGTCAGAAAGTAAAGCACCAGTCTGTGTTCTTAGTATTCAGACTCATTGGTTTGCATATCGTGAAACATTTAAAGCAAAACCTGTTGAACAGCACCTGGAAATCGTGGATTCTAATAATCTTTGCTCAAACTGCTTAGGAAATCATAGGTTCCACAATAATTAAATTAAAATTAATTTAAAAATTAATTAAAACGCATTATTAAATAATGTGATAAAGGAAATAGGGAAAACCTTAAGATCAAATGATTTTGCAATTCCATCTAAAAGTGCTAATGTTCATTTATCGTATCAGATCTAGTTTGAGATGCAGAGGGTCTACCAACATTATAATTAAACCAAGATTTTCATCCTCTTTTAGCATTGTTACTGACGTGTTGGTGGTATCCCGAGTGAATTCATATAAGCCATGCCCACCAGACGGGGACAACGACTTGTCTCATCTGAAGGATTTGATGCTAGCTGACCCCAAGTTCCTCCAGAGAGGACCAATCGATCTACTCCTTGGAGCAGCAGTGCATGCTAGAATCGTGGAAGATTGTCATGAAAGGGAGATCCACTCAACCCATTGCAACGGCTACAGCCCTAGGTTGGATCATCTCGGGTGAGACAAAGTCTGTCTCTGTTCAGAGTTCATAATCATTGGTGGTACGTTGTTCTCTAAAATTAATTACATGAGAAAAAATAAAAAAATTATACCTACGCTGATATGTCAGTGGACTCACTTATTCAGCGTTTTTGGCAGCAGGAAGAGGTTTACGCTAAGGGTAGCTCTAACACATTTGAAGAAACGAACATTGATGTGTTATCGGGCAGTCATGACTTTCGAACCGCCTTAACTAAACAAAAGGAAATTATAGATTTGTGAAGGGTGGGCGGATTTTCACTGCGTAAATGGCTTTTAAATGCTACTGAATTGTTTGATTGGTTGCCTGAATACGTCTTAGTCATTGAGCCGGAGTTCAGATTTGTAATTGAATCAGTTTTTGCTGTTTTTTTGGCTTATTTCGTAACCAAACTAAGAATATTTTAAATTCAACGTGAAAATCGAACGGCATTTTGCACCTTGGAATAAAAGGAGTGCTATCAGCAGCCGCTAAATTGTGACCCACTTTCACCAATAGTGATTTCAGCAAAAATATTAATTCAGAAAATTTGGATATTTAAGATAGACTGGGATGAACCATTACCTCAATCGAAGGCTGATTATTGGGAAAATGTTTATAATGAATTACCTCAAGTTTCATTAATTAAAATTCCTAGATGGTTAGGATAAAGTAATTAAAACTGTTTTGCACTTGCATGGATTTGCAGATGCTTCCAAATCTGGTTATGCCGCAGACATGTACCTTCGTACGAACAACATCTGCGTAGGGCCGACTGCATAGTAAAGCTGGTTCAAGCAAAAACTAAAGTGGCTCCTTTAAAGACAATTAGTATTCCACGATTGGAATTATTTGCAGCCAATTCACTAGCCAATTCAACTAGTCAGCATGCGAAAATATTTGGCTGTGACGTGCTCGAGATTCATTTGTGGACTGATTCACAAGACGTCTTGTATTGGCTGAAAGATCATCTATCGATATGGCCTACCTTTGTTGCCAATAGGTGCTCAGAAATACACATGTACCGAGAGCTAAGTGGCATCATGTAGGAACTAAAGACAATCCTGAGTCGGACTGAGTCGGCACCTATTGTAAAAAGTTGTGATGTAGTGATAATGCAAAGTGAGAACACTCCTCCAGCGCGTTGGCCACTTGCTAAAATAACTAATGTTCATCAAGGGGAAGACGGAGTGCTGTAAGTAGTGGAAATAAAGTATAATAACTCAGTGCTTGTCACACCGATTACAAAACTAATTATTCTGAAAAATGTATCTCGTAATGATCAATCTAAAGAAATGTAATGTTTGTTAGTTATAATTTTGTTTTTTTGTAATCGTTCAAATTTGTAATTTGTTGCTAGCTATCTACGCAAGATCTTTTTGTTAACTATATTAAGAATTATCTCTTCTACAAAGAGAGGTGGGCGGAATGTTTAGAAAGATATTTTGTTTTGTATTATGTGCGCCATTCTGTATTGACTCCACTGATTGTCGAAGCTGTCGAGTATGCATTTCGATTTGACTGTGGAGTCGACTTGGTTTAGTCAGTGTTGCTCGGACGCCTGTACTCCACTAACGTTTGTAAAGGTAGTTCGCTTGCAGTTCCGCTCACCAGTTTGATTGTAATAACGGCGTCAAGGAGAGAAATTGTCAACTGTATTCAAGAACTTAGTTTTCATTTATCGTAATCTCTTACATTTTTTTCGCTACAATGTGCAAAGTGGGATACAGATATCATAATTCTATGCATATATCGCAGAGGAAATTTGCTGTTTGAAAGTTTCCTCAAAGCTGTATGGTGCTCGTTAGTCTTATGGATTTCCTATTTAAGGATTTCACCTACTTCCGAGTGTACCTGAGTTGCTATTGCTAACAGCTGTTTTCTTTACATGCTCCGAGGTATTATAACTCACTTTGTTTGCAATTTGAGTTTGCCGGAATCGTCTTTCGAGTTTAAATTTTGAGTGTTTACCTGTGTTGCTAAGGATTCTCGGGTATGCTGTTGCTGTGAGATGTGCTACACACGATTTTGCTGTTTACTAGTTTCTTTCCCCGGTGATCTTCTAAATGGTTTTGGTGGGCAGTTCATATTATCTGTGCATCTTTATTCTGACTTTGACTAAATTTATTTTAGTCGCTTAGAAACTTCAAGAATTATCATGACTTAAATGATTGAAATTGTTTTTCATTTGAATGCATTAATGTGGAAAACGTGACTATAACCCATACTGTCGAAAGTAGTAGAATAAATGTTCTTCTTTAATAATTAACTGTGATTCCCTGTGTTTCATATCCCTTGCCAATTTGCTCTTGAGGTCAGGGGGGAGGGCTGGCTAGCCCAGCAGAACAGTGCATTTCGTTCTAAATAAACTTGTTTCAGCGTGAAATATTTGAATAGCTAGGCCGATGAAATTATGAATGACCGTTATTTACCACTTGAAAAGCAAATTACATAGGCACGACTGCCCCAATTCTTCAACTCTGCAGGTTCACCATGGTTCACAGCAGTAAAGCATTGAGAATCAGCTGTTTCGTGAATACTTAGTTAAACTAGATCCTGTTTTTATATATTTCCTAGTCTTCGTGAAAATTATATGGAAATCGAAGGGATATTAACAGATTAATATGACGCAATGATTACCACGTAATGGATGAATTTTTTTGTTTCATATATTCGAGTAAGAGATCCCAGAGTTTCCTGGTGGAACAATAACCTGAGTTTCTTTATTAATTATTTACGATTTAGATTTCCAATATTTATCACTCCTCTTTAAATAAACGCTTTAGTAAACTTATTCCTCAATATAGGCAAACTTCGCGTATTACGCAACAAAGCTTTCAAAATGTTTTAGAGCCACTTTATTCCATCCACTTAAGTTATGTGATCTTTGTGTTGAAATAATGCACCACCATGCTCATCATATAATCCCTATTAAATATTAAACTAGATTATTTTAATTATTAACTTAGGGCATAAAATGTCAGTAATGAACATCTCGCAGAATTGGTCTGCTAGGAACGCGTAATTTTTCATAACACCGTAACTTCCGCCGCATCGGGTCTCACCGACCCCAAGACGTGTTGCAACGACCTGCGGTGACTCTCCGACCCTCCAGTTCATAATCACAGGGGTCGGAGTTAATACGTCGGCGGAGCGAAAACTCCTCCCTGTGGTGCGCTACTCGCTACCCTGTGGTGCCCTCGTTCGTAATAGCCCCCCAGGTCCACACTTCCTCCAGCCACTTCAGAGCACTCCTCTGAATTTCTCCCTCAAGCGTCCTTTCCTCCGACTTTTTCAAGTTTTCTCTCACATACATTTCTTGAAGCCTTAAAACAATCCTTAAATTTTAAATTTATTTTGGAACTCTTGAATAGGTTTTGTTTTTCAGCTGTTGCTAGAACCGCTGCTCCATTTCTTTGGGCTGGGGCTGGCTTCTGCACCCCCTTCTTGATACATATTGGCACACTCTGCAACATTTTAGTGGGGGCTTTTAATGTGCCTATGTATCATTGAATAAACCAAACACCTGTTGGAAAGAGTAAAAAAGTTCATAATGTACAAAGTGAGAAATTGTTTCAAAGAATAAACCAAACTTAAGGTTGATGGAAGTTGCTCTTCAGGGAAAGGTCACTTGACAATCAACTTTCAATCTTTAATTTTGAGCCACTGTCATATCCCGAATCTGAAGTCATTCTAACTTCAGAAGCAAGTACAGATAATGATAATTCTTAAGAGTCAAATGTGAAATTTATCTTAGACAGCTGAGAAACTTAGTAGTGATGCCTGTCATATTCTTGTGTACATGGTGCCTTTTTTACACTGGGTTACATTACATACTAAAGGACTATAAAAACAGTAATCATTGTCTTTTTTTGTAGCTGACCACATATTATTAAGTCATCAATAGTTAACCCCAGTGGAATTGGAAAGTGGAGTATTTTGTAATTGGGTGGCTGACAAAATGATAAAAGATCGAGAGCTCTGCCTTAATTTGATATCAGTTCTACAGCTGTATTATGTGGCCAAAAGTAAAGAAAACTAATAGCTGTAAAGTTTAAGCACCCAATGCAGTGAGGAACAAGGTGTACAGAAAAATCTTTCTTTGCAAAAAAAATTCGACATTACTTTCTTTTATGAATGATTGCATGCATTTTTTGTGGAAAGATTTTCTCTCTTCCTTTGCTCCTTGCCAAGTATGGTGCTTTGACATTTACAGTAATAGTTTTTCTTTTATTCATGTTCCAAAAGCCAGACTTATTGCCTAGATTCGAGTGGTGAGTGGATTCTCTGAACTAAATATAGTTTCAGAAATTGTGGCAAATGCATTCATGTGGCTTATACTACACATTAACATGATGATTTAAGTAAAATTCAGTTGCTGTAGGTAATGGTTAAAACAAATTGTAAGAGGGTTTCATGGCTTGCCAAAGTGTCGTGACCTTCAGCATCCCCTATCCCCTAATTTCCTGTTCAAACCACCTTCTCTGTCTCCTCCTAAGCTATTCCAGCAGTTTCCTTTCCTCACTCACCATGCCGAGCACTTACTCGTTTGTCTTCCTTTCTGTCCACCACACCTGCTCCATCCCCCTCCCTATATCATTTTGTACTTGAAAATCTGCAGCCTAATCTCCTCTTTCCCAAGAGTTAATTTTATTGCTCCTTGCAATGCTACACTTAATGTTATATTCTTTGTCTTTTCTTCACATTGTAACTCAAGGTACCAATTATGAACGTTCTCCCATTTTTGAATGCCTTATTTGCTAGCTGAGTTCTCCTTCAAATATCTCCTTCCAGTCCTTCTCCTAAAATCTTCGCTACTACATATTATAATGTCATGTTGCTACCCATTTTTTAAATCTGGCTGGCAGTGCCTGCTGAAGGAATTTCACCTTGTCTCACCTTATTTTTACTAGGAGTTTTGAATTTAACATCATATTTCGTAAGTATGCCCAAGATTAAAATCAGACAATATCTTCTCTTAACAAGATGTATTAAGTTTGGAATCTGTCGCCAAACTTCTTCCTGAACATATTATAAGTAATCTATTTTATGCTTAACTTTCTCTCCCAGCCTTTTCCATGGTTGTCTTTGCCTCTGCTGATGTCATAACAATTTTTATTCTGTTTTAATTGTATTATGCTCGCAATTATGTATTGATTTATTTCTCCTGCAAAAATCCACTATCTTCTAACCACAGACATTTCCTGTGTATGGGCCATATTCTTCTCCCCCTTCATTTCGAGCCTTACTCCTCCTTTCCCCAACTACCAAAGGCCAATGGTGCATCATTGTTAGGTTTTTCCTACCTGGATCTTCCCTCATTGTTTCTTGTAGTTGCCATATCTTCCACCTTGTGGGTAGTTGTCAGTATGTAGGAATATAGATTCATTATCTTAGGTTTATCATTGAATTTGTACTCATTTCTTTTGTCCTAAGTACTTAATTGAGGGCATTTTGAAGGGGTGTAAAGCCATGTTGAATGGCTGCTGAAAAGTTTTTATGCAAACTGTGTAGCAGCAGTGGTGGATGTTTGGGTGAACTTATTGGCCTGATCTGTCAACAGCTGTTCATGAACTGTTTACGTAAACTGTTCAGGAACTGTGCTGGATGTGTACTCATAGTGTTCTGTTCCACAGCTGTTCATGAAGTTCATTAAATTAACTGAGTGAAATTCGATAGTAGCATTAATTGCTATCCCATAAATTCCTAGTTAAGAGGGTATTAATTTCTTGACACTAACAAATGCATTTTCATTTCGTTTTTATTTCAGATTTATCCAAATCTCATTTGGGAAAAGGAAAAATGGCGCAAGTCAGTGCAGACTGGAATCCAAATAAATTGCACCAAGGGTGATTCCTGTGATTTCTGGACAGCAGCTGCTCACTAATGTTGGAGGGCATTGCATTTGGGCAACTGGCTTGCCCAAATCGTGGATATCTCAGAATATGAAGTAAAAATACATATATTTAATTGTGAAGAACTAATCTGGATCCTTCTGGGACTCCTTACTCTATGTATAAATGTTCTCTTCAAACATTAAAAATGAACTTAAAAGAAATATCTGTAAATATTCATTTACCCCTGGTATTGTAGTTTTTCCTCGTATAACGAATGGTGAAGAGCAAAAAGAATGCAGGTATCTAAATTTTGGCAATTTCAACATTAGTGATAAATTCCTTTCAATATAAGATTCCTGTTTCAAAGGGCAATTGACCAATTTATATTCATAAAATTAAGTACATTCTTTAATTGCACTGTGAATTCTCTTGAACTTTACGTTCATTGAAAGATTGGTTTAGGGAAATTAACTTCATAAATGGCCTAGAATATATCTTTGAACTGCCACCAATAAAAGCATAATATTCTACGACGGAAATATGAGTGGTAAAATTTTCCTTGTGCCATCAAGTTCTGCGACGGTGCCACTGGTTCCATAAAAAGCAGGGCCTCAGAGGAGAGAGGAAACGGCGGAGGAACACGGGGACTACCATCGAGTGCCACCAAGTTTTGCGATTAGTAATACTTCCCTGAACCTTGGTCGGAGGCTGTATCTCGCCAAGTCTGGTTCAAAAATAAAAGAAATGATAGCCAAACTTCACCGTGGTATGGCTCCTTCCTTATTGATGCTCCTCACGTCTCGTGGTTAAATGGCTCTCCTTCGCGGCCAGTCCACCCACCTTAGCAACCATTGAACGATCCAAGCGTTCGGCCACGAGATCGGTGTCTCTTCAGAAAGAAGAGCCTCTCATCTGGCTGTCATTGCAAAGCAAACGATTCGCGAAATCGTCGGAGCACAAAATTATTCTAAGTCCAGAGCCTCCCTCACAGAGAGAGAAGGTTTGCCAAGGGGTTGCCCTGCCTCGAGACCCTCGGAGGGAATATCGGCCCCCTCGACCAAAATTTTCGGAAAAACGACTAAGTCCCCAATTTTAGAATTTAAGTACAAGTTTTGAGTCTACTTTCAACAAGAACCCCGGTAGCCGGGGGGATAAGAGGCGGGAGCAGTCGGTGAGTATACAGCGCTTGTTACATCGAATCCTTTTGCCGGCAATTTTTTTTATTTCTCGATTTTTTTTTTAAATTAGCAATTTATATAAAACATTCTCCTGATGTTTTTACAATGTGTTCAGGACGACGTGAGACGTCCAGAAAACCTTAATTAGTTGACCATTTTTTTAAAACCCGCCGATTTTTTTCCCGGCGGGCCGGCCGGGCGCCCGGAAAAAAATCGGCATTTTTACAAAAAATGGTCAACAATTAAAGGTTTTCTGGACTTCCCATGTTGTCCTGAACACAATATTAAAACCTGGAAATACATTTATTATAAAAATGCAGGGGGGGGGGAATCTTGGGGAGAACCCTAGTTCAAAATATGATCAATAGATGGCGTCCGCATTTAATAATTCGCAAAAGCACCTCCCGGAGACCGCTAGTTTAAAACTTGACCAACAGATGACGTGTGCCTTAACTTTTCGCGAAGTCTGTATAAATTTTGGCTCACCTGACGACGAACGCGGGAAATTTGACTTTCCCAATGTAATGACCCCTTTTTCGGAATCTCTTCCGACAGTTGAAAGATATAAACAAAACACTGTCATAATTCCATTCGATTTAGGCTGATTACTGATGTCCTTTCAGAATTATGCAATTCTCATGTCTCGCTGATTATCTAAATATAATCTTAGTGTTAAGAAGTCTTTTTTAAATTATTAGCTACCTACCGAGTGAATAGACACATTACAACCAGCGAGAACTAGTTTCAATTACCTACTTTCTTCGTGACACGGAAAGCCAAAAACAGCTGAAGATGACTCTCACATTAGGTACTGCGTTCTCCCTCGGAAACGCCAACCGACCCGTGAATGAAGTAACACAACTTTTCCTCAATCTTTTTTATTGAATCAGATAGTACACAACGCGAAAATCAGTCATTTTTATGGATTATTATACATTGATGCACACCACTTTTAATTACATTTCACAATGTCTATATAGAATCCATATCTATGATTCATCCATTTCATAATTCCGTGCCGTAGACCACTGGTGACGAAGTTGCAGACCAGTATGAAAGAAAACCAATATGAAAGTTATTTCCATAATTGAATAAAATATATTCTCCAGTTTTAATTTCAAATTATTATTTAAAACATTAACGGATAATTATGGCCGAAAATATTTTTAGCAATCATATTCGTCAAGTCTCTGCGAATCAAAATTTGCCCACTGTCTCGTATCCACCTAATTTTAATTCATTTATATTGTTAGTTTCCTGTCGCAAACGGACGAACAGTCCGGCAGCAAGATAATAAATATTTGATAAAATTCAATGCACGACCTCAATAGGCCAAGACAATGCATAAGAAATGCAAACAATTTCATTACTAAAGTGTCAGTAGAGAGATAATAGGGGTAATCATTTTTCAAGTCTACTGAAGCCCTTAAAAAATAAGCTACCGGAAGAAATTCACCGAGTAATAGAGTACACAGCTATGACCAAATATTATCATCGCGCAGCTAACCCACGACTCGGATTACAAGTAGCAATGTGACACCCTTGAGTAATTCATGCATCTAAAATGGTTTCTCGCATATCTCGATTGCGCAAGTTTTGAAAAGACACCGATAAGAATTTAAAATTAACTTTTTTAAATCATTTATTCGCCACTTCCGCTACTCCTGCACTATCGCGCAGTGAACTAACTTTCATTTCCAACAAAATACGAATCACTGATGTAAGCTAGCATGACAATTTTAGAATTAAATGTCAACTAATTCCCAGGATAAGAGGTAACAACTGAAGGCTTTAAAATGAACGAACTGATCATGACTTACCTACACACCTCTGCACCTCCAAATATTTAAATGGATTACTAAATTATTACAATAGTCTGATAGCTTACCTCTCTATTTCTCTATCTTCTCTCTAGCCATGTACTGTGATTGGAAGTTCTAAAGCGATTTAACGACTGGAGATATAAGCCTTAATACAATTAACCAAAAATAACAGTCGAAAAGTGGATAAGTTGTAAAATAATCTTTATTTTTGTTTTCCACTCGACATGAATCAAGTATGCACAGAAGGAAAATAGGGCTGATAAAACTTATAAATAAATAAAATATAAAAAATAACGAATATTAAAAATGTGTCTCCTCTTAATGAAAAAAATATAAAAAATATGAAAACAACACGTTATATAGAAAAATAAAGCAAATGGTGCAGTATTAAACAATTGATTTTCTAACTTGGAAATTTCAAAAACTTCCTATTAAAAGATTTAAAGAAATTACGTTTTGTAGTTAGTATTTTCCAAGGAATGTAACAATAACTGAACATGTGCAACTAGCGGCATTTCACCCAGGCTTTCCAAAGAGTCTTCTATAAACGATAACTATAATTCTTACGTGAGGCAAAAGTTATAATTTTATGACGCAGGGCCATTGTATTAACAGAGGTTTTAGGTTTGGGGGAGAAGCCATAAAAGTTAATTGGAGGAGAAATTTATCTCCTTGCCACTGTGCACATACATCAAAATGAAATTCAATTATACAAACTTATTTAGTCAGGACTTGAGCGAAATAACTCAAAAGAAAAAAATCCAAACCCTGAGATGATCTTGAGTGCATACAGACTTCGGTAAAATAAACTAATTTTATGACCTCTTCTCTCAAAATTACACTGACTTGGCAAAGAATGTGTCCGACTTTCATGAAGGGCCGTTAGCTTTCCTGGTGGATGCACATGGGCGTTATCTCGGGTGTGACTCAGGGTAAGGTTTCCCATTGCCGAAGTTTTGACAAGCCACTCTCCCACCAGCCTCAGGCAGCCTGACCTAGTACCACAGCCGAGAAAATTCCGTATGAAGCACCAATTTCTCCCGACCATGAAATTCTAATCATAATAACATCAACTTATACAATTGTATCAACAGTGTAGCATCTTCTAGCCTTCGTAAAGAGGCTACTGTACCTTCCTCTCCAAGGTTCTGGTGTCTTAAAAAGATTACAACTAGAGGCTCCATCAGGAATCAAGCAGGGGGAAATGGTAAATGACAGCAATGCTTAACGAGGCATGCACTCCCGCTTGCACCGTCCACTCTTTCCCAGAGCTATTTCAGCGACGCCTCACAGCATATCACCACCAGTTGGCGACGGTTTGTCTTCCACCAACGAGTCTGCTCCTCCTCTCATCTCTGGACCAGGTCTAAAAGAATTGCCACCACATAATAGTCTATTACTATTTACTTTCCAAAATCACTACCAAGAAAATTCAACAGGTTATTAGGTTACTTTATTACCATTTCCGATATGTGGATCCCAAGGGATTAGATATACGGCGAATAGGGAGAATTGGAGCCTTTGACGCCTGCTTTTGATGGAAGACCTGAAAATAAAATTAAACGATAACATAAGAAAGGAGGAAGGGACAAAAGATTAGAAGACATTTTTGCATACTGCACCCAAAAAAACTAATCAAGATGATTCTGGCACCACTGGAGACGCGAAGAGCTAGGCTAGGTGCACGCGGGAATTCGCGAAAAGGAAAAGTATGAGTATCTACATCTACGAAGTACCGTGCAAGTCACCACTAGGGTGTGTGGCACGGGGTGATTACACACCAGGCATGCAGCACTCGCCCCAGCACAAGTCAGAACCTCGCACGCTCCCCCGGCCGCTATGAGCAGGCCTAAATACAGTCAGGCGAGCATTGCGCAGTCCGACCAGAAACTGGGAGAGTGATACGTATATGAACATACAAATATCCAGAACAATGATAAATACGCATCTAGAATTAATATTACTAATACTGTTAATTCACGAGTCCTATGAGTTGCTACTCCGAGTATTCTCTCCACGGAGTTGTTACGAAGTTCCACATTCACTGCATCCGTCCCGAGCAGATAACTGCTCTTCATAAAGGCCTGTATACTACACGACGTATTTCCCAAGGCGAGTAGATACATGAACACTTGAGAGAACACATAAAGAAAATTATAAGGGGCTTCTAAAACAGAACCATGTAGTTTTTATGATTTCAAGAGGTGGAAAATATAAAATAGGACCAGTGGTGCCCACAAAAGGGGGCAATGACACAGAATTCGTCAAAAATAATTGGGAGGGGGAACCCGCGATTTAATAAAATTTTGGGGGGTGGGAATGAAAAAATATTGTACATGGAGGAGATGATCCATTGAGCCTGACGGGATGTACACCACTGAATAAGACGCTAATAAAAATTAGCCTAGAATATGTCCAAGATGTTTTAAATTGCTTCTTAGCGTACAAGAGAGTTTGATAGACTGGATAGGACAAAATTATAGGAAAAGCTGAAGAATAGCAAGAGGCAGAAGACTTATTAGGAATGTCTACACGAACGTTAAGGGTAGCCGATGACGACTTTGAACAGGCCACACTATAAGATTGGGAACGGTGTAGGGATGCCCACTATCTTTGATCCTTTTAAAAGCTTACTCGGAAAAAATAGTTACAGAGGCATTTGATAGGAAGCAGATGAGAATAAAGGTGGGAGGGGAGGTGATAAAGTCGTTCAGACTCGCAGGTAACCAATCATTAGTCACCCAGCCAGTCAAGGGATTACAGCCATTGATGAGCGCTCTAGAGGTGCATTAGGAAATGTATGGGATGAAAATAAATAAAGTCCTTTTGTAAGGGACGAATTTTTGGTTCAGTGATAGAAACATCCGATGTAGAATTTCCATGAAAAAGGAAGCCTTTTTATAGCGAAAAAAAGTAGGAGATTACGATAAATGAAAACCAAGTTCTTAAATAAAGTTGATGTATTATCTCCTTCATACGGTTATTACAATCAAACCAGAGAGCGGAACTGCATGCGAAATTAACAAAAGTAAGTCGAGTACTGGAGTCCGAGCAACACTGACTAAACCAAGTCGACTCCACAGTCGAATCGAAATGCATACTCGACAGTTTCGACAATAAGTGGAGTCAATACAGAATGGCGCCAAATACAAAACAAAAGTAATCTTTCTAAACATTCCGGCCACCTCTCTTTGTAGAGGAGATAATTCTTAATATAGTTAACAAAAAGATCTTGCGTATATAGCTAACAACAAATTACAAATTTGAACGATTACAAAAAGAACAAAATGATAACTAATAAACATTACAATTCTTTAGATTGATCATCACTAGATACATTTTTCAGAATAATTAGTTTTGTAATCGGTCCTGACAAGTACTGAGTTATTATACTTTATTTCCACTACTCACAGCAGTCCGTCTTCCCCTTGATGCACATTAGTTATTTTAGCAAGTAGCCAACGCGCTGGAGGAGTGTTATCACTTCGTAGTATCACTACATCACCACTTTTTACATAAGGTGCCAACTCCGTCCATTTCAGGCGAAGTTTGAGGGATTGCAGGTACTCCTTCGACCAGCGTTGCAAAAAGTGTGGACCATCTGTTGGACCAATTGCCACCCCTTAATAGTAGGTATTTTATCCTCTATTAAGGAAGGTTCTGGAATGAGATAAGATACAGAATGGATTAGAAAATGTGCTGGAGTCAAAGGTTGATTATCAATGGGATCATCTGATATAGGTATGAGAAGGCGTGAATTTAAGCAAGCTTCCACATGACACATGAAGGTGGAAAGCTCCTCAAACGTTAATTTAGTCTCTCCAATAACACGTCTTATGTGATATTTTGTTGAATTTACTGCGGCCTCCCAAATGCCACCTAAATGTGGTGCTGAAGGAGGGTTGAAGCGCCACTCTGTGCCCAGGGATGTCAAGTTCCCAGCAACGGTGTGGTTGTAGTCTGATGAACTATGGAACATCCTCTTGAACACCTGGTCTGCACTAACAAAATTAGTTCCTCTGTCACTCCAGTAAAGAACAGTGTCCACGGCGTCCCACAAACCGCCTAAAAGCTGCTATGAATGCATCAGAGCTGCAATTACGTACTGCTTCTAGGTGAAATTCACGAGTAGCAAGACAAATAAATATAAAAATGAAACCCTTGTATAACCTCTTATTGGCGATTCTTAATAGGTAAAGGTCCAGCGTAATAAACATCTGCTTTGGAAAATGGTCTGCTAGGCACTGCTCTGTACACTGGTAAATTCCCCATTATTTTCTAAGAGGTGCTTGCTCTATATCGTTGACAAGTTACACAGTTATGAATTATTGTCTTGACTATCTGGCGGCCGTTGATTATCCAATACTGAGTACGTAACGTTGCGAGTGTTAGCTGTACGCCACCATGAAGTGTGCACTTATGGAAGTCTTCAATAATTAACTGCATGAACGCATGATTCGTAGGTAATATCAAGGGGTGATTCTCATCATAAGATAACATGGAATGCTTGATTCTTCCGCCAACTCTCAATACTCTTTGATGAAGAAAAGGCGACAAATTAATAAGCATATTAGCCTTTGGAAGTGTTCCCGTATTTTGTAAATGAATGTTCTCCTTATAAAAAGATTTTTGCTACACTATATACTCTAATAACACTCTAGCACGATTCACTTCATTAGGTGTAAAAAATTTTATAGCACTAATGTATTCGATTTTAAACCAATTTTCACTGAACACTGGGAGCACTAATTTAATAGCAAGCATGGACCGTATCATATACGCCATTACATGCTTGAGAGTTTTGAATTGAGAATATTTATTTTAAAATTTGAGGCCATGTCTTCTCAGTTACATTATTAAGCAATGAGGTAGTCACATTAACTGTAATGTCAAAATATACTGCCTTTAAACGTTCATCAAAGGTTTTTGGCCAGGAATTCTCGTTTTTTGATAACCTATCAGGCCCAGACCACCTTAATTCCTTAATTCTCAATGTCAATGGGGAGCATCCACGAGAGGCCAGGTCAGCTGAATTGTCTTTAGTTCCTACATGATGCCACTTAGCTCTCGGTACATGTGTGTGTATTTCTGAGCACCTATTGGCAACAAAGGTAGGCCATCTCGATAGATGATCTTTCAGCCAATACAAGACGTCTTGTGAATCAGTCCACAAATGAATCTCGAGCACGTCACAGCCAAATATTTTCGCATGTTGACTAGTTGAATTGGCTAGTGAATTGGCAGCAAATAATTCCAATCGTGAAATACTAAGTGTATTTAAAGGAGCCACTTTAGTTTTTGCTTGAACGAGCTTTACTATATACTCGGACGCACATGTTGTTCGTACGAAGGTACAAGTCTGCGGCATAACTAGATTTGGAAGCATCTGCAAATCCATGCAAGTGCAAAACACTGTTTTAATTACTTTATCCTAACCATCTAGGAATTTTAATTAATGAAACTTGAGGTAATTCATTATAAACATTTTCCCAATAATCAGCATTCGATTGAGGTAATGGTTCATCCCAGTCTATCTTAAACATCCAAAGTTTCTGAATTAATATTATTGCTGAAATCACTATTGGTGAAAGCCATCCGAGTGGGTCAAATAATTTAGTGACTGCTGATAGCACTCTCCTTTTATTCCAAGGTTCAAAATGCATTTCGATTTTCAAGTTGAATTCAAAAATATTCTTCGCTTGGTTTCGAAATAAGCCAAAAAAACAGCAAAAACTGATTCTATTTCAAATCTGAATTCCGGCTCAATGACTAAGACGTCTTCAGGCAACCAATCAAACAATTCAGTAGCATTTAAAAGCCATTCACGCAGTGAAAGTCCGCCCACCCTGCACAAATCTATAATTTCCTTTTGTTTAGTTAAGGCGGTGTGAAAGTCATGACTGCCCGATAACACATCAATGTTCGTTTCTTCAAATGTGGTAGAGCTACCCTTAGCATAAACCTCTTCCTGCAGCCAAAAACGCTGAAAGAAGTGATTTCACTGACATATCAGCTGAGGTATAATATACCGCCATTGATGATGATCTCTGAACAGAGTCAGAATTTGTCTCACCCGAGATGATCCAACCTAGGAATGTAGCCGTTGCAATGGGTGAGTGGATGTCCCTTTCATGACATCATCTTCCACGATTCTAGCATGCACTGCTGCTCCAAGGAGTAGATCGATTGGTCCTCTCTGGAGGAACTTGGGTTCAGCTAGCACCAAATCATTCAGATGAGACCAGTCGTTGTCCCCGTCTGGTGGGCATGGCTTATATGAAGTCACTCGGGATACCACCAACACGTCAGTAACAATGCTAAATGAGGATGAAAATCTCAGTTTAATTATAATGTCAGTAGAACCTCTGCATCTCACACTAGGTCTGCCTCCAAGTCCACCGAATGTCACTGAAACTGGCCTTTTACGTAATTTAAGTCTTTGGCACAATGATTCTGTCATAAAACAAGATAGAGCACACTGATCAATCAGCGCTCGAGAGAAAACTCCCATCCCTTCGAGGGCCTTGCACTTTGACCCATGCTGTTGAAAGTACCACAGCATCAGGTTTACCTTTGATCTGATGCGATAAATGAACATTAGCACTTTTAGATGCACTTGCAAAATCATTTGATCTCAAGGTTTTCCCTATTTCCTTTAGCACAATCTTAAATAATGCGAGAATTATTTGCTTGAATATGTAACAGCGTATACCTAATGTTTTTATGGCAGATTTGACGTCTCTTTTTTGATATGCAGTTGTTCAACCATGATTTCCTAAGCAGTTTGAGCAAAGATTATTAGAATTCACGATTTCCTGGCGCTGTTCAACTGGTTTTGCTTTTTCACAATATGCAAACCAATGAGTCTGATTACAAAGAACACAGACTGGTGATTTACTTTCTGATTTTCCAGTCAAACGAAAATTTCCTAATTTTGTCGATCGACTGTTGTCAAGTAACATCTTCCGTCGTGGCTGCATTCCACTATGAAACCCGTTTAATGACTGAGGGATGAGGCCCCTAGTTTACAGCTTTCGAGACTATCCAAGCTTATTATTTTTGTCTCAAGAAAATATTTAAGCATCTCATAAGTAAGCAATCCTGTTGAGTTCTCTATTTATATTTCCCAGGCACTACGCGTTTGTGCATTTAATCTTCTTTCCATGATAAAGACAAAATCATCTCACTGCTTAACCGGACGTTGCAACGCCTCAAGCTCAAGCAGAGGATTTATTGTACCAGCATAAACACGACGGAGTTCAGCGGCAGATTCGTTTTGCATAGGCTTAAGATCTAATAAAGTTGAGTTATATGAACTAGTTAACCTTCTGGTATTCCCATAATAATTTTTCCAAGCGTCCCAGGCAAGCATGAAATTTTCTCTGGTGATTGGAATGGTACAAATCAAATCCGCAGCTTCACCCGAAAGAGAACTTTTAGATACTGCAGTTTAGCAGCGGTGAAATGTAGTTTCGGTCTATTATCATTGATTTTATTAAATCACGATAAGTTTCTCAATTACAAAAATCCCCAGAAAATTTCGGTCATTCTGGTATGGGCAATTTAACAGGTTGATCACATTCTAAACGTGAACTCTGATTCTCTTGATTCACTCCGCACGTGATTACATCTGTCACAATACCGAGAAGATATTCTTCAAGTTCACCTTTTCGCTGCAGATAAATTTCCTCAGCGCAAACATAAAATTCAGAAATGACATATTCATTATATTAAGCCGTGTTTACACGATGCATTTACCCGCGCGGGTAGATGCGTGAACACAATCACCATCAAAATTTCACCGTGTAAACACTCAAAATTGCGCAAATGCGTGAATGCGTGGACATAAAATAGCCCGTCCTAATTTGGTGAATGTGTTCACGCATCTGTCCAGCCACGTACTTGCACGGGTAAATGCATCGTGTAAACACGGCTTTAGAAACGAAACGTTCACTTTCAATCATCTGTTCATGAACATCAGTAAATTTTCGCCAGTAGCTTTCATAACTCTCTACGCGAACCTTACACTAACCTAGATACATTCTCGCTGAGACTTCTTTTTTGAAATTGGAGAAAGAATTGTTAATTTTCCTCAAATGGGTTTTCTGATTTTCATAGAATTCTTCCATTTTGAACCTATTGGCAGTAGTAAAGAAGTTAGTAGCACCAAATGGGACTGCAGTCAATTTTGACTCTTAGCACTGGAAGCAGTTCAATGTAGTCACATATTAAGATCCTGATAACTCTCTTAAATAATTCTAAGAACAAAAGTTGTTGATTGCCAATTGTCACTAATTAAATTGCACAAAAAATATTATGTAACAGCGTATGATGCTTTTTATGACAGAGTTGACGTCTCTTTTTCGATATGCAGTTGTTCAACCCATGATTTCCTAAGCAGTTTGAGCAAAGATTATTAGAATTCACGATATCCTGGCGCTGTTCAACAGGTTTTACTTTGAATGTTTCACAATATGACAACCAATAAGTCTAATTACAATGAACACAGACTGGTGCTTCCTTTCTGATTTTCCCAATGTCACTGATTAAATTGCACAAAAATTATTCACTCGTGCAATCGATAAATATAATTAGCAATGATTTTTACCATAAAAACAGTTCCTCTTACGCAAATCACATGCAGATACGAATAGATATTTTCGAATTAGAGCAGGGGCTATTTTTCCATCTCGCGTTCATGCATACGAGGATGCGTTCTTGCAATTCACGGCTTTACAGGATGCAATTTGAAATGCACGTTCGTACGTACATCCGATCGTGTAATTACGTGCCCCGTGTAAAACGGGCTTAAGAACAAAAGTAGTTGATTGCCAAATGTCACTGATTAAATTGCACAAAAATTATTCACTCGTGCGATCGATAAATACGATTAGCAATGATTTTCACTATAAATACAGTTCCTCTTAGGCTAAATCGCATGCAGATACGATGCAACAAGAGCCTTAAGCTTGATATGATTGATAATAAGTTCAACTGTTCAGCATTACTTTAATAAATTGAAACGATCTTACTGTTTAGCTGTTTAGTCGACATTCTCCTCTCGTGCTGAAGTGTGGTCAAGTCTGGCAAGCAGGCATGCACACGAACCCCGCTTCGCTGCCGAAATCAGCTGATTCACGCGGCTTCACCGGCCGGCTGCTTCGCCGACGTCTTCTCTTCCTCGATGAAGGTCGTCTTGAACCGCTGCCGTCGAAATGTCCACCGCGCTGCCCGATTAGAGTGCTCCGAAGTATGTGTCACATGCTCCAACTCCCGTGATACGTTAGTTATAACACGATGATTAACAAGGTGCGAAGATAGAATGAATTGTCGTCTGGTCGTAATTGATATGGCGATAATAAATCCGGTATCCAATACTCGAATATCCTTCAATCAGATATCCGGCCCGAAGGACCAAAAGATGTAGGAGATTACGATTAAATAAAAACTAATTTCTTTAACAAAGTTGATGTATTCTCTCCTTGATGCCGATATTACAATCAAACTGGTGAGCGGAACTGCATGCGAAACTACCTTTACAGACGTTAGCGGAGTACTGGTACTGGCGTCCGAGCAACTCTGACTAAACCAAGTCGACTCCACAGTCCAATCGAAATGCATACTCGACAGCTTCGAGAATCAGTGGAGTCGATACAGATGGGCGCCAAATACAAAACAAAAGTAATCTTTCCAAACACTTTTCTTAATATTACTTTACACGAGGCACTTAATTGCGCAGTTTGATGGACAGAAATTGTGAGAACGCTGGCACGGAACTAGAGCAGGGGCTCTTGTTCTTTCTTCTGTTCATGCATTCGCGCAGTCATTCTAGCAGGGCCTCGCTTCATATGACACAATTTTCACTCATTCATCAGACATTGGTTTAAAGTGCCTCGTGAAACCCGGCTTTGAGAAAAGGGAATTGGTGAGTGGGTCTGAGGAGAAACGAGATGGAAAGATAAGTTGACTACGAGAGGCAAACAGAAACTGATGTCATTAGCGCCATTAAGATAGGTTGTGAAAGGAAGACATTCAAGGGGATGTATTCATTTTAGTATTCCACCAGCTCATTGTTAGTTTTTGGACAGTCCCTATCCTAACATCAGAAAGTATGGGGCACTACCTCACACCCCCTCCTATAGATGGCTCGCCATCAGATCTCTCTTAAATTCCTCATATGATGTCATTCTCTCCATATTTCTTCCAGAAGTCCTACGACAAGGATGCGATCTGTCGCCCACGATCTTCGATATTTACGTTGAAAAATCCACTAATTAAATTAAGGAAAAATAAAAAACGTGTATAAATAATTGGAGAAAAAGGCTGTCCATAAATGATGTCACACAATTTTGGACCAAACTAGACCCTCTACCCCCCTTTCTGACCTGTATTCACGTTGGTGCCGTTGCATCCTATCACTTTTAAATTTCAAAGTTCAAAATTTTCTTTCGTAAAAAAATCAAGATTTGCAGATTTGATGTTTCCTGCAGATCCTCCTGTGGGGGAGACAAACCCCAAAAAGTGGGAACCTGGCTCTTCGTCTAGTACGACATGTTCCTCCCTAACCTTAGATTCTCCTTTCCCCAACTTCTCCTCCCGTGAACCCGTAAATCCACCCTATAGACTTCCCTGTCACCTAGCGATTTCGCTTGTTTATGAAGTACTAGCGGAAGGTACCCGTTGAAATTCAATGGGTGTAAAAAACATTGAACTTATTTTATTAGAAAATCACAAAGCTTGGAGAATACTGTTCGCGTGGTCATTTGAGGAGTTTGTAACCTATCTTGTACATTGTGTTCGATGTAGTAGACATGTTGACCGTTTTTCAGGTGCACGGAGAGATCTACATCTACGTCTACGAAGTACCGTGCAAGCCACCACTAAGGTGTGTGGCACGGGGTGTTTACACACCAGGAATGCAGCACTCGTCCCAGCACAAGTCAGAACCTCGCACGCTACCCCTGGCGCTAGGCGCAGGCCAAAGCAGTCAGGAGAACAGTGCGCAGTCCAACCAGAAACTGGGAGAGTGATACGTAAATGAACATTCAAACATGCAGAACAATGCTATACACACATCTAGGGGTTAATATTACTGATACCGTTAATTTAAGAATGCTACGAGATGCTACTTCATGCAGAGAACAAAATAAAATAATGCCGGATAAATCGACCGGTTTGGAGTGTTAGTAATGATGTTGTGTTATTAAGCACAAGTGAAGATTCTACTCTACCTATTGAGGGTGGGAGTTTCATATGATTGATCTATCGCAACTTATTGTACGTGGGAAAAATGACATTTTAAATCTATCGGTTCGGTAGTCATGACGGTCCTCTTTCATGCTCGGGAAACCCACAATTGAGTGAATGTAAGTTAACTGCACTTTAACATCTTTAAACTTATATAAATAACTCGCAACGCTAATGATGTGGAAATTTGTCTAAAAAACAATTCGCAATCGTAATGAGAGGCAGACGGTTCCACTACGTGTAATACATCAATAATAATTAAACGATAATAAACAACGATGTGTTTGTTGTAGCAACATAGGCATTATTACCATTGCTATTCGCTGCACCTAAGTATTCTTGCACATTTTAATAAGTGAGTAGTATATTTAATTCTTTTATGTGTATCGTTTACTACGTAAGTGGTTAAACTCGATTTTATGGGGCCAAGTTTCAGGTAGTCGCAAGTTGGGTGGTGCCCAAGCTCGCGAGGGTCCTAATCCAACCCTTTCCCCAGCTCGGAGACCCAACGCCGGCCCTCACCTCGACCCACACAGTGGGAGGCTCCCTCGCCAAAACCACGGTCGTACATACCAACCGTCGCCAAAACCAACCGTGCTCACTACAACTTAAACTTTAACAACTACGTCATATAACAACAGATGAAATTTTTTCATCGTACTCCCGATAATTGTACGAGTATGTACATCTTTTAATCGTCGTTCTACGATAAAAATTAACAATTTTGCGAACATTACTAAAAACGTGGTCATCAACAGCGGGAAATATAGCAACAACGCAGCGGTCCCCCTTCAAATTTTCCCTTTTGCAGAGGTTTTTAACGGGTGTAGCTTTTACAATTCACGTTATTGACATAAGTGAGTATTGGGATTCGTAGTATTAATCTAGTTATAAGACACTGTGCTGTGAATGTGCTCATAAAGGAAATAAACTGACTATTTGCGTCAGCCTCAGTCGCTTTCTAATTCAGATAGAACGCGAGCCACAAAAATATGTAAAAGGCTGCGTAAATCGATTGAATTCACATCACAAGTCGAGGCTCAACTATTGAAGCACCAAGCGATAAACTATTGCAGAGTCATGAAATGGTGAGAATCGCGCAAAAATCTTAACAAAACCTGTTAAAATATTTTTACATGATTTCTGAGCGTCTTCAAGCCTTACTCGGCTGAAGATGGTCATATACTTCCGCGTCAAGTACGAATAAATGATATTGGCTTGATGCCGTTAACTAGATCTTCATATGTGGATGTATATCTGCCCACAACTTCGTAAAAATAGTGATAGAAACAGCCTTATACATACAACTGGGCTGTTTTTTTCGCATAAGACATGCACCTAGTACTTCATCACATGCATCAAAATATTTTTAATGTTACTGCTGAACTTATCTTTTCTTTTAACTCTCCGTATGCCAGTACCAAGCTGAAATCCGAAGCCGAAGCCTAAACAACTAGGTGCTGGGTGGTTTTTCTTTCCGAAGTTCCCTCTAGTATTACAAAGATTTTATGAAATGTATTACTTTATGCGCTAATGAAGGGGCCTGGGATCTCATGTCCCCCAGGTTCAAGTGAAACAATACAAAAAAGTGAAAAAACTACTAAATAACATTGCATTTCTTAATCCATTGATTTTGTCTTGATATACAATAAATGATATCACCAAAAAGAAAAAAAACAAAAATACATTGATTAATTAAATGAACATTGCCTTTTTCTAAAATTACATTACATATCAATTAACAAAATATGACAAGAAATATAACTCATGTAACAATATCAGAGCTATCAATTTGAGCATGAGTAGAGATATTGAAATAATTTTGACCGGAATGAAGTTATGGACTATGCTTGACGAATATGTTGAGGAAGGGCATTCTATAGTGTTACAGCTTCAACCGAGAAGGAGTTATGGAGTATAGTATTTCGGTGACTGGGAATGTAAAGTATGTCCGGGAGGGTGCGCAGAGTTCTTTGTCGGACGTCTGTGGTAAGTAAAAAAACTCCGTTACGTAGTCAGGTTTTCTGAATTTGAGGATTTTAAATAGGAAGCATCCTAAGAAGTATTTTCTTCGGTTATGCACGGTGAGAAAATTTGCTAGCTTGCGTGCATGTGATATGTGATCAAATTAATGAAGCGAATACAAGGATTCAATGTCCGTTGAAGTTTTAAGTTTAGGTCTTCCCGAATTCCCTATAACTTCCCTATAAGTACTTCCCGAGTAATAACCCGAACTTCCCAATAAGTAACACAGCAGTAATAAAATATTGGTAATATTAGTGAGGTCACAAGTTTATGCCGAATTTGGGTTGATAGCTCATTTTTATTTCGCTTGATTTGATGGAGAGTCTTAAAAACCTTGCGGGAGATCAGGGATACTTGTTCCGTCCACGACAGAGTTTTATTGATAATAACACCCAGGTCAGTCACTGTAGAGGAGTATACAATATGCCAAGTATACCAAGTATACAAATTATACCAAGGAAAGATCAAAGCAGAAAAAAATGAAATTGAAATTTGAGCCGCAGTAGCCCAAGAGGGGTAGTCTACCTACCCCAGAAGTAAAACACAAAATATTTTGAAATTTTGGATTTTGGCGGAAGTAAGAAAACGATTCGTAAAAGTGTATTTCAGAAGCCTTTGGATGTCCATTTTCAATAGCATACCTATTTTTGTGTTACTCTATCAGAACACTTTGTACTATTAGGTACTTTGTCCGATTACTTTCTTTATCACTTTGTCCTACATGGCCCAATAATAACCAACAGTGTTTAAGGTATGTTCCCCAAGTATGGGTTTCAACAATAATGAAACACTTCTGAATTTATAGAATAAAACTATGGATTTAGTGAGAACACTGGCATTTAAAAAATGTATTCACCTTCTGCAAATACGAAGGGAATTCCTTAAACAGAGTTGGATCCGTATTCGCACGAAGACAGGGACAATAGCAAAGCTATTTGCTATAAAGCCACAGAATATTTTCGTGGAATTGTTAGTTTTCAAAACAGAAAAACATTTTCTTATTTTCTCTGGGGGCGGGGGAATGTCACTATAAACTTCAAGTATATCTTCCCTTAAATGAGTTTCAGCAAGTATTCTTAACAGTACAAATGGAGATTTTTTTTCAAAATAGCTATTCCGTACCCACGCGGAAATTTCCAAGACCCCAACCATGTCTCTTGAGCTCTAGGGCTGTATTAAATTATTAAATAAAAAATACCCAAGCCGAAATCTCACTTAAATTTGCTAATTACGATCGCTTAATATTAATGCAATCCATTACAGGCTCTATCGACGGACGGACGGTACGGACACTACGGCAGGAGAATGGCGGCTGAGATCAAAGAGAAGTCCCGTAGCTGGACTGTGTTGATCCCAATTTGCTTACCTCGGAATCCTTTCTCAACTTCTTCCGGGTTCCATCGTTTCCTCTCTTATTATTAGCAGGAAAGGTCCCGGGGAGGGGTCGTGCAAACCCCAATCCCCAGGTGGGCGGGGTGGAGCAGAGCGACTCCAAAGCGAGGAATATTGTTGCGCTAGGTGTTCCGTGTTACATTCAAAAGATATTCTTTCGCTGAAGTCATTACCACCCTCTCACTCTTTTCCTATGAACCCATTAATGGGGATTAGTAGCCAGTGTGTGGGTAGTGGGGGTGGGAAGGGAACGAATAAGAGTGAAGCGATAGCAACCCCACCACTGTCATCCGAGGCTGTCCATCTCCATGAGGCCCAACAATGGACCACGCAGATCCAACACTACTTATATAGCAGCCATGTTGATAGGTGGTCACCTCGTCCCTCCGGTTCTCATGAGACGTCTTCTGAGTGAATTAACAGCTTGATCGCTTTCCTTGTGCTCATGCACGTATTTGCAATCAATGAGTTAATTGAATTGCTGATGGCGTTAGTTTGGATGTAGTTAAAGTAACATCAGGTGTACCCCAGGGAAGTGTCATCGGTCCCTTATTGTTCCTTTTGTATATTAATAACATCAATACAGTTGTTACGAGCGAAATTTGCCTCTTCGCAGATAACGCAGTGCTGTACAGGGATGTAGGCAAAGAGTCGGAAAAGATTGCGTTACAAAAAGACCTAGATGCTATAAATGAATGGTGCAATACTTGGCAGTTAGAATTGAATTTTAAAAAGTGCGTTGTTATGAATTTTTAGAAAAATAATAACTCGGTCAACGTAACGTACGCAATTAATCAAACAGACTTATCAAATGTAGAGTCAGTTAAATACTTAAGTGTGACCCTTACTCAGGACCTGTCTTGGAGGAAACACGTCCGGGAAATCTGCGGACATGCTAGTCGCAAATTGGGATTTTTTCTAAAGAATATTAGAAAAATGCGACGAGAAGGTTAAAGAGCAATGTTATTTTTCACTCGTGAGACCTCACTTGGAGTTTGCCGCTAGCATATGGGACCCTTACGAAGTCGGACTAATCTCTGAAATAGATCGAATACAGCGGAGAGCAGCAAGATTTGTGAAAAATTGTTACGATAAACTTAGCAGTGTTACCGAATTGTTGAAGGAATTAGGGTGAGAAGCTCTCTGATCGAAGGGAGAAATACAGGTTAAATATTTTGCGCAAATTCGGAGCAGACACTTTTTTGCCGGACGTTCAACATATACTGCTAGAGCCAACGTACTACGGTAGAAGCGATCACAGGAACAAGATAAAGGAAATTGATTGCAGAACCGATATATTTAAAATGTCATTTTTCCCACGCACAATAAGTGATCATAATAGTTGCGATAAATCAATCATATGAAACTCCCACCCTCAATAAGTAGAGTAGAATTTTCATTTGTGCTTAGTAACACAACATCATTACTGACACTTCACACCGGTTGATTTGTCCGGCATTATTTTATTTTGTTCTCTGCATGAAGTAGCATCTCGTAGCACTCATGAATTAGCAGTATTGGTAATATTAACCACTAGATGCGTGTATAGCATTGTTCTCTCTTATCCCTCCCTCCTGACAGCATTTTCCAGCCCACTCCAACCCAAGAATAACACCAACGTCTCTTCCCCACAATCTCTCTCCATCTCCCTTTCTCATTTTCTCTCCCGCTCTCACTCTTATGCTCCCTTAACGAACATTAGACACTCTTTGACTGAATGGTAGTGGCTTCCGACGGTGGCTATCTCTCATTAAAAGTGAGCCTCGATTCTAACTGAACAGGGAGTGGACTGAAGTTGAAAGAATTCAAGGGAACTGCTTCCCTCCGACGATCATTTCCTCAAAAGGAATTATTAATGAACCTCGAAGGTTCGTTTGAGCTTCTAAAAATTCGAATATGGTCCCTGTTGCTATTGTAAAAAAATCTCGCTGAATCTCACTTAAGGGAAAATATGCTCGAAGTTTATGACGATCTTCCCCACGCCACACTCACGAAACAGGGAAAACATTTTTTATATTTTCTTTTTTTTAAATAAACAATTTTAATAAAATAGCTTAATACTATACATCACTAAGCGACAAAACTGGCAATATCTACTTAAAATTAGTAAAAAAAAACTAAAATGAGAAATGAGAGGTCAGGTTCTCTTCTGTATTAATATAACTACTATATTATTTCTTACATTCATCTCTCCCTTCGAGAATCAACGGGTATTTCTTTCTCTAAATAACGAGCACTTTTGAATAAAAAATAGTACACCTTCTATCTACCCAAATGGTAAGACAGTATTCTTTGATGGAAAAGAGAATTCAGGTTGTAAGTAGTAATATTATAATAAAATATAATAATGAGGTCACTTCACGCGAAATACGAAGAAATAATACGATTGTGAAATTTTGATAAAATTTAAGATACTAATAATAGAAGTTAAGTGGATTCAATTAGCTAAAAATAATTTCTTCTTTCAAAACAACCTCCATAAAACGCAAGTTTGGAAACAGAAAAATTCACCATGCCAGTAAAGCACTCACCAGAGTAATAAAATAATAACCTGTACACTGACAGATATACCTCTATTTTAATACATAAAATGCCACAAATTTGTATTTTTTATAGTCAAATTTCTAACTAAATTGCAATCCATCGATTCTACTATTCATGAAAAACTTAGAACCACTCCCATGCGCCATAAACATTCAAAATGTAGCACTGGGGCACGGAAGGGGCCAGCATGAACACCCGGTTCTCTAGAAGACGACGTGAGTGCTTAGCGATTTAAAAAATTTCGTTCAAAGTAAAAACATGCGTAGGGGACACATATCGCCGTGCATCTTAATGAATTAAGTGTTCCTATTAATAGTGATTTCGACGGGATAGGTATTTGACAACATGCCAAATACCGTCGTCAGCGGAAAGTTTCATTCCAGTTGATCTTCCAGGGGATATTTATCTCTCCTTGATTTCTAGCTCGAATCATATTTTCACATGAAGCATCGCCGAGGTGGGATGAAAAAAGGAAGGATTCAATCGGCGCATGGATGTGGAACAAAAGGGCGTCGACGTGAAAACAGAGTCCTGGGCCATAAGATCCACAGGGAAAGAATTATGAGGGAATGGAATTTGTCGGAGGAACTCTCCAAAACGAAAAAATCCTAACTTTGCGCAATTGAGTTTTTGCAGAAGGGAGAAAAGAAGTAAAAAACTACCAAAACGAGAATCCCACCAAACCTTTATAAATAGTGTCCTCCGTCAAACAAAAATGGTGGTACTCAACAAAGGATTCCAATTCTTCCTTAAAAAAATTCACTGCCATATGCTTTCTGTGACAGGCTTACATGAGTCAAAAGCGGATGGGGTGGTAATTAACGAAGACCCTGATTAATGAAGACAACCTCTCTTCAATAAATAAATATCACTTTAATACACCACTGTTTTGAACGAATTTTTATGAGATTAGGAACCGCAAATAAATTGTGTCTACAGAATTCGAGATTAAAATTAATTTGAAGAAGCATCGTATCTTCATTTATATTTTTCCCTTGGCTGAATTGAATAATACCACCAGAAAGACATGAATTTATTATAACAAATATGTATTATTATGCTATGAAACATGCATTGGGATTAATATCCTGCTTTCACAGGGTCTTCATAATTTCAAATATGAAAGTGAAACTTAAAAATGAATGGTGAAAAAATAAAAGTTAAATAAATCACGGGAATCAATTAAAACTACCATTGGCAGTGATTTTATTTCAATAATGCTGAAACCAGCAACGTCACCCCATCAAACTCCTTCTAAAGGATGTTTATTGGTGTGGTCCATTTATTATTTAACGTAGTTCAATGGAGGAAACCATAGAAATATTGCCCCGAGAGATATCCTAGGGCTGATAATGTACAATATGTTCTCTTTGTTTGTTAACAAGACTGTATAACCTCGCTAATATCTTAAATTTGCCTTCTAGGAATGTTAACGCTCAAAATCTTGATTCTTTTGCCACCTCTAAATTACCTTCCCATTCCATAGATATTGACTTTTTCCTTACGCATTTTAAGGAGGTAGGTTTCAGAGACCTTTTACGGAAAAAGAGGACAACTATATCTACTTGACTTTCCTTTAAGGAGCTCCAATCATTACCAGCTCAAACGTTAGCCCAGTCAAAGGTTTGAATCGGAAATAATTAGGATAAAGCTGAATTTTACCCCATTGATAAGACTACTGTCAGAGGAACATTTTTACAAAAGTCCCCAAAAATCCCCCTGGAGCTTTCCCCCCCCCCCCCCAGCACCCCTCAAAGGTTCAAAATACCAATATTTACAGAACACCCACTGTCTCTGTTATTAACGATCAGATCATGACCAACTTTTAAATTTTTGTTCGCTATTAAATGTTCTACAATATTGTTTATTAACATATTTACGTTAAACCTAATAGTTTTTGAGAAATTAAAGAAAGTATTAGGAAAAAGTAGGTTTTTTACTTTTAAACTTTAGATTTTTGCGCTAACTTTTTTTAATATGGCATATTGTGTAAAGACCCTTTCTATAAAAGTAATAGCCTACACTTTTGTGAATCTATTGATATACAAATTTATTTATGTGTGATGCTATTTCTGGTGAGGGGGGAGAAAGCAAGAAGGTTCGGCGTGCGACGCGGCACCCTAGTCATAGAATAAAAATGTTGGCAAGCGCTTTTATTACCACAAAATATGTCTCACTGACTCATCTCTACTCCACCCTCCCACACACTACGTTGATCTTGTCAGTAGAGTACAGCCTGTTGGGGGGAGTAGTTGTAATACGCCTCTTATAGTTTGTGTTTTTGTTCACTGTCAAGGAATAGTTTTAAGTTCGTATTAAGGCTCTGTGCCCAAGGATGTGTATGTTCAAGGATTTAGATAATAGTTTGAATTCATAAACGTTTGATGAATTTTTTTTTCAGTCTGCGATAACCAGAGAAATAATTTCAAGGTATGGGTCTATTATTTTCCATGAGATTTTTCAAAAGTTTCAGTTATTGTAATTTTTTATACAAAATTAACAGTTTAAATACGGTGTGTATTTTTTGTGGAAAGAGGTTGGAGGGCGATACAGTATTAGTTTAGAAGGGACTAGAATCGATTATTCAAGCAAGTTTACTATTAAAAGATGGACTTCATTAGAGGTTGACAGGAATAACAAAAATTGCAGTCCATAAACCGTGCAGGCAAAAATATACTCGTCCACCTAGTATTTGGACTGCTTTAAAGCTAAAGGAAACATGTGAAACTGCACCTTCAACGTACTCCCTTCTTCCTTAAAGTACACGAAACCGTTGAAGATTTTCTTGGAACACCAATACAATATAATGAGCATCATGTTGAACTATGAGAGTCAAAAAAACAAATTGATTTTTGTGGTTTACTAAAGTTTACGACGTGGCTACAACTACACAATCCGTTCACCAAGCTCTCCGGAAAACTAGTGTCCTTGGAATTTGGATTTGTGAGTGACGATTTGACGATTCAGTAAACTGTGAACAAGCTTATGAGATTGGGCTTAAAGCTACTGGCAATATGAAAGAGAAAAATTTTGAAGAGCTCAAACTTAAGAGGTAAGATATGGTAAGAACCCAAGCACAGCAAAAATCAGTTATAAAGTTAGATCAAAAGAAGTTATCGTTAATTCCCAGCATATCTTCAACCGTATATCGTGTATGCGACAGCCCCAGCAAATTAAGATTATATTTGGAATATGAATTTTCAGCACGTCCACCATCCATGTTTGAGGATGATCGGAAGAGAACAAAATATTCTCTGATGAAGATGTTTGAGGAAGGTGTGGTTGAGAAGCTTGATATGAACGATGATACTTATGTTTTGGATGGAGGATTCCTGCTACACTAAGTGCCATGGCCAAAGAATTGAACTAATGGTGATGTCCTGGGAATCTATCGCGGATATATTCTAAATAAGTATGGGGAAAATGCAATCGTTGATTTTGAAGGCTATCACGAAGAGCCTACTACCAAGAATGAAGAGCAGAACAGAAGGGCGGAAATACATGCATCCTGCGATATCGTGTTTGAGAAAAACATCATTTGTGTCACAGCAAAAGAGGACTTCTTGGGCAAAAAAACAAAAAAAAAGAAATTTATGCTAGCTCTGGGATCAGAACTTCAAAATCATGGACTGAAAATCATAACAGCGGAAGAAGATGCCGAATTAGACATTGAAATGACAGCCATAAACCAAATTAACAGTAGTATAGTAATAGTAGTATATACAGTTCACAATGGAGACGGAAAAAGACAACCAAATCCCGTTTTTGGACGTGATGGTGAAGAAGAGGATCAACGGTAGTCTTGGCCACGATGTATACAGGAAGGCCACCCATACTGACGCGCTACCTGAACGCCTACTCACACCATCACCCATCCCAGAAGGCTTCACTGGTGGCGACACTTTTGCATCCTGCATACAAACTCTCGGATGCAGAATCATTGGCCAAGGAAAAGGAACACCTGATGACGACCCTGAAGATGAATGGATACAAGGAAGAAATGGTCCTGAAAAGGACCGCCAAAGTAGACAAACGCCACCAGACACTCGACAAGGAGAAACGCCAAACTGAAAAGTCAGAGACCTACGCCACCATCCCCTACGTCGCCGGCACAAGCGAAAAGATCTCCAGGGTCCTGAAGAAGAAGGACATTGCCATAAGATTCAACTCCGTGACAAGGATAAGCCAGATAATTCCGAGGCCCAATGATAGGATCCCACAAAATCTCCACGAAGGGGTATACCGCGTACCTTGCTCATGCGGAAAATCCTATATCGGCGAGACATGCAGGTCCATGAAGACTCGTCTGCAGGAAGACAAGAGGGCAACACAGAATAAGAAATTCAGCCTATCAGCAGTCGCCGAGCATGTCTGGAACGAACCCGGACACGACATAAAATTTGACAAAGCCGAAATCATCGCCAAGGAAAGAAGATATTATCCTATGCTGATAAGGGAGTCAATACAGATCACCAAAACGCCAAGAAACTTCAACCGGGAAGACGGATACCATCTGACTAACGCTTGGAAGAGAGTGTGCCAGAAACCGGCTAATCACAGCGCAGCAGCGAGAGAACGAGGGCTATATAAACGCAGCCAAAATGCCGATATCGGCACTTCGACCTGAAGACGCTTGGTGGAATCCCGGCGAAACTGTCGTCAACCTATGACTACCAACGTGGCGCAAACCCGGAAAATGGAGAGATCCACGAATCCAGAACGCCACGGAAAACTACGATCCAACATTCTGCTTCAACTGTCACTGCACGCCACTGATATTGAGGTTATACACACTTTGAAGAATAGTGTTAAAAGTTGCATTCTTATCCCTAGGCTATAGTATTCTCTTATTATTAAAATTTTTAGTCATGAAATACTTCGATCGATAAATTCAAGAAGATAACATGAGTACCTATGCAAAAGTAGAATACTGAAGTATTAACTGTGGCAATAAGAAGAAATATTAGGAGCTAGCAGACAGTCTAGGGTGGGGTTCAGTGACATAGCCTGGATTTTGCTCTGGGGGGGAGTCCATAATGAGAGTGTTAGCAGGGGGGTAGGGGTGAAAAGTTTTTAAACTCAGGAGCAAAATTGTGTGTTTAGGCAATTAAGAGTGTAGTGCGACTGCAGTGTAACAGCCATGGGCGCCCATACACGGGGGCAGGGCGGGGCAGGGGGAAATATAAAAAAGGGAAGGATTAGTTTAATTTATTTATTGTTTTTGCGGATTAAATTTATATTTTATGAACAAATGTAGAAAATTGTTATTCATCTAAGATGCTCTAAAAATGTACTCCTGAGACCTCAAATTTACTTAACTTTCTGGGAGAGGGCTCCTCGGACCCCCCTTTTAAAACCTGTCTTGGCACCCCCCTGGAGAATATTGTATGGGCGCCCATGCTCACTTCTGATACTTTTTAAGTACATACCTTTGAATTTAACTATATTTTTCAAATATGAATAAAAAACGAAATAGTAACTTCCTACTTCTAAAAAATTTTGCTTGCATCATTTACCCTTGTCAACACTGAGTGTGACCATGTCCATAGACGAGGTCTGTTACCCTTACAAGGAGTGAATCACGTAAATGGATGTTTTCCTTTTTTTTTATTTATTTCAAAATCTTTTCACAGTAAGAAGAAATGAAACTATGAATTTAGTTCAGCAACCAAGGCATTAAAATAATATACCACAGCACAATTGAGCTAATAATTTAAACTTAGTTTTCTTAATTTTCTTCTTTTTATTAATTATTGAGCATGAAAATAGTGAATGATTGGAATCCAAACCCAGATATCCTGAATGCTCTATAAGTGTTTTTAAATAATATCATGTACCAATCATAATTCGTTAATAAAAAGCAGAAAAAAATGTATCAATGCAAAGCAATTCGTTGAGAAGAGTCCACTCCATGCTCTGACAACGCAGGTGGGATTTGTAATTCCAAGGTTTCATTATTACATGTTTGCTGACAGGTTTCGCATGTGCTAAGGAACCAGGGTATGACATTGTAGGTAATATGGAGATTTTCTTTGAACAGAGGCTTCTAATGGAGAGGTTTTGCTGCATGCACATGTAAATGAGAGCTGTGGCGTATAGCAAGTTAGTAAACTGACAAGAACCATGAAAGGTTTGAATGATTAGCATATCCAGTTTCACTGGAATCAGTGATTTTGGGACAATTTTCTTATATTATTAAACCACTATTCAGTGTAAACATTATGCAAATGATTTGGTATGCAGTGATTCACATAGGTGCACAGATATACGCCAAAGTAATGAAATTTGCCACGGAAAAATCATTTGACTTGGCTGGAGTCCCAGACAAATCAAATTATGTCATCACTTTGGTGAAAATTTAATTAATTTGTTGATTACTGGTAATCTTATGAACAAATATGGGTAAGTGAAGTAGCGGAGGCATCCTGTATTTTCGGAGAAGATTTTGAGATAAAGGTGTACATATTTACTCAATGCCCTGAAGACTCACTCGCTAGTTCAACTTCACTAATGCCATAGACCAGTGGTCGGCAAACCGCGGCTCGCGAGCCACATGCGGCTCTTCGGCCCCTTCAGTGTGGCTCTTCCACAAAATACCATACGCGGGCGCGCACGCACACTGCGATTGAAACTTTGTGATGACTGGTTTTCTTATTTATATTTTTACAAACCCAGTTGGTATTTATGTGTCTTTATCTTTAGGTAAGTGCTCTGAAGCAACTTATTGAGAAAACTTTTCCAGAAAGATAAAATGTCAACGCGTATCGTCAAGTGGTGTATTTGCATCGTGTTCTACAATGTATTACTTCCGAGCGCGTGTCCCCGTCGGAAAGACTAGAATTATAGTTAAAATCCGCACCCCTGCGGTTGGCAATTCCACCTGCCTCTGTCCGAAGCGCTTTACCTCCCCTACAAGATTCCCCAAAAGAAGAAGGCGCATTTAGGGGTACGAAGTTTCAATTGGCGTACGCGCGGGGGTGTGGGGTCGGTCGGGCGACGGGATACGCAGTACGCGCGCGATCCACGCACGAGTTGAGTGAGCCAGTCAGTCAGCAGTTTCATTTTGCAGTGGTTAGAGCTAGTCGCGCCCGCAAATCCCGCGCCGGTGACAAGTGTAAAGTACTATCGTGAGGGTTGGCACACGAGGCTAGCTGCGGGCTTTGCCTTTACGCCACCGAGAGCCGACGAGGACGGACGCGGATGCGACAGGGCCAGCGGAATTAGAGTCAAATAAACTCCGAGAGCAAAAGCCCTAGCGGAAGGAATGCACTGCGGAAACTCACGTCCCCCCACACGTTGGGCTGATCGGAGTCTTTTCTTTCGGGCTCCGTCGCGAGGTTTTTACTCTCCCTAGATTCAGATTAGGACTCACCGTGTCTCAATGGGAAGCGGCTCCGTAGCCGAGCTGGTTAATTCCATGCGCGGACGTTGATGTGCGGTTATGGCCGGGTCCAAATCCGAAGTTAGGCTTTTGTTTTCATCTTGTAGATAAAAGATGCATTCTTAATATCAACACAATTTATACAGCTGACAAGAGAAAGAGTGAAAACGGATTTTTTTTATTATCGGCTTAATTTATAAAAATGATGACTCTATCTACGTTACCACATTTATTTCTTAACAGATTTCATACACTAAGAGAAAAATAGCATTGGAAGTGGCCGTGGTTGCATCTTTGCGTCCTTGCAGTGAATTACCATAAAATCTCCGGTGAGTTAAATTCCTGCTCATAGTATCTACAATCCTCTATAAAAAACCAAATGCATTCGTAGTTGCGATAATTTTGATAAACCCTCGAGTTTGAAAAATGAATGTAATTCAATCGATAATCATTATTTTCAAACTTCTAGTACTTTGTAACGCAAAAATGTGAGTGAGGTGTTTTAAAGTACGAAAGCTTTCCTTCCAGTGGGTGTGCGCAGAGCCGAATTATTGATAAAGCAAAATAGGCAGTAGCCTATGGGCCCCGAGGCTTTGGGGGCCGCACCGCGGCGGGGCCCTGAGAATTGTCTTCCTCTTTCTTCTCTTCCAACTTGTTTATTAACGTGGAAATCCCCGTTGCTTGTACTGCATATAGACCCCCAAGTGTGTTAACCCGTCACTTAGTGTGGAACCATAGTAAGCTATAAGGACCAGGTGGAAATAAATAGGTATATCAACTCTTTTACCCCAAATTATCCAACGATTTTTAATAGTTACACGTATCTATATTTATGACCAAAATCAACGTCACCCATATCTTCAACCTTTTTAATCAGGCTCTGGCGTAATTTTGATATGAGGTATTTCTCTGAGGGTAGAAAGGGTGCTTAAAAAGTAAAACTATTCTAATTTCTTTCAGGTTTTTAATACTCTGTGACGTCCCCACCTGACTCTACAACTTTTTGCAGACTACGAGGCATTGATGCGACAATCTTGCATATTTGAGGCCGTCGACGAAATAATTTCCACAAGTAATGGACATGCACCTCTATCGCCTCCACTGTTGTGACGCCCTTCGGTTGTTATTCCTTTACCATAATTCCCCACAAGTTCTCTATGGGGTTCACGGCCATGGTGTAACCACTATCCCCTCGTTTTTATGAAATAATGTCTACGATTACGGCTGTGTGCACGGGGCAGTTATCATGAATGAAATTGTCCTCTCCTTCAGGAACAATCTCTCTGGCGTAGGGCTTTAAGAATTCTTCTAAAATTCCGGCATATTCACGTGGTTACATTCTTGGAGAGGTTCAAACAAGTGGTCCTGTGCAGGCAGCAGTCATACACCCCCAAAAGCTTAAGGATAGCGTCCAGAACCATGATTCCTCAGGATTTTTCAAGATTCATTCCTATTAAGAGAGAACACATTACAGATGTATAAATAATTATGAAAAAGAGCTATTTAATTTCCCTGATATTAAATAAATTTTAAATATTAGCACTTTTTAACACTGTTGATTTCATTTGAGCGCCAATCCTTTTTAAGTATCGCAATCTAAAAAAGGATTCCTACCTTATTTATTTCAAATAACATCATTGTAAACAGTGAGGGTACTATGTCTTGTTGGCTTTGAAGCTTTAAATATTTTTAACCTAGAATTTACTAAAATTAATCGATTCTGGTGTAACTTTCTGGAACTGATTCATGTTTAATAATAATGAATAACTTTGTAATTCCATTTCAAATGATTTATTTACAAGCTAGGTTTCGCTGTAGTACCGCATACTCAGGTGATTATTTAATCACCTTCGATCAATTAGATTATCACCTGATGGTGCTGTACTGCAGCGAAACCTATGTCGTAAATAAATAATTTTATGTGGATTCACCAAGTTATTCTTTATTATTTAACTTAAACATGCCAATGTATTTTACTAGTGATAAATTATTATTTCTCTCATTCGAGAGAAAAATCAATAGAGACAAAATTCTGGTACTGAATGAATACATTAAGTATATAAAATAGTAACCTACAGGTTAATTACCGCACATTACGTGGACGCCACAAGTGCATTCTGCCGTTGCAGTCACTGCTAAACGTCTAATCGTCCCAAATGCTTGCGGACTGTTGAAAAAACTTTTAATCTTGCCAGTTTATGTTGTCCCGATAACAGTGGCTTTTGGGCAGGCTGATGGCTTCTTAGTCACGCCTCATGGAGGCGCCGTCGAACAGTGGAATAACTGAATTTTAGATTTAAATGTTGCAGAGTTCCCTCAGCCCCTTTGCTCGTTAAAGTGTTTTCTCGGGCGTAGTGAGCAATATCATTGTCTACCGCTGCTGATGTGCAGCTTCCCCGGTCAATGCCTACTGTTCAAGGCGTCGTTGCCGTCTACATAACGACGAGCCCACCTCCGAACGGTGATTCGATTAACACCCATCCTTCTCGCCACATCAGAGATGAATATTCCTGAGGCTACCATCTCAATAATAACTCCTCTTTCAGCGATAGAGAGCTCAGAAGACGGAGCACGTTACATTACGACGTTCTAACACAAACTGTCGCCGAGGTTTGAAGCACATATTCAAGGACATACTCATCGCATTGCCAAAAATCTATTTAATGTGTCTAAATACATCATGGTCAAATAAAATTCAGATTCAATGAAATCATAATTTCAGTTTTATTCATGTAATTTCGTAAAGAGGAAATATACGAAATTGGCCCAAGATAAATGCGCAATTTTAACACCTACTTACCTAGCTAGAGGTGCAATCAGATAATGAGGCCACACGATTTTCAAAAAAGAAATATTTCCGTATGAAAACACAAAACTATTAAAAAGGTTGAATATATGGGTGACGTCGATTTCGGTCATCCATATATAATGATTATTAATCTTCGGTTAATTCAGGCTGAAAGAGCTGTGGCTATTTATGTCCTCCTGATCCTTATAGATTACTGTGGTTCGAACACCCACTGGAAGGAAAGCGTTCGTACTTTAAAACACCTCACTCACATTTTTACGTTACCAAGTACTAGAAGTTTGAAAATTAAGCTTATCGATTGATTTACATTCATTTTTCAAACTCGAGGGTTTATCAAAATTATCGCAACTACGAATGCATTTGGTTTTTTATAGAGGATTGTAGATACTATGAGCAGGAATTTAACTCACCGGAGATTTGATGGTAATTCACTGCAAGGACACAAAGATGCAACCACGGCCACTTCCAATGCTATTTTTCTCTCAGTGAATGAAATCTGTTAAGAAATAAATGTGGTAACGTAGATAGAGTCATCATTTTTATAAATTAAGCCGAAAATAAAAAAAATCCGTTTTCACTCTTTCTCTTGTCAGCTGTATAAATTGTTTTGATATTAAAAATGGATCTTTTATCTACAAGATGAAAACAATAGCCCAACTTCGGATTTGAACCCTGCCAGAACCGCACATCAACTTCCGCGCATGGAATTAACCAACTCGGCTACGGCGCCGCATCCCATTGTGACACTCACGGTGAGTCCAAATCTGAATCTAGGGAGAGTAAAAACCTCGCGACGGAGCCCGAAAGAAATGACTCCGATCAGCTCAACGTGTGCGGGGACGTGAGTTTCCTCAGTGCATTCCTTCCGCTAGTGCTTTTGCTCTCGGAGTTTATTTGACTCTAATTCCGCTGGCCCTGTCGCATCCGCGTCCGTCCTCGTCGGCTCTCGGTGACGTAAAGGCAAAGCCCGCAGCTAGCCTCGTGTGCCAACCCTCCAAGTTTTTTCCGACCCGGCCCAATTCAATCAAACCAGTACAGGGTGTGTGGGTGTCTACATTTCAGTGAAAACAATAGTACCTACTCGAAGCATAAAGTTACCTGTATTTTTCCAACCAGCTGCAAATCCTACAGGTATTTTTGTCATCAATTTAAGAATTGTAATTATTTTCTTTTGGCATTATTATTAAATACTTTAATTATTGGCATTATATATTTAAAATGAAATATACTTTAGGTGCCCTGTTTGGCATGGCTACAAAGAAGAGGCAAAAAAACGGCAGACGAAAACCGTGAATTTAAAGTTGAATGGACCGAAAACTTTGCGTTTATTCAAAACTTAAATGGCCTGTCTTATTGGTCTGTCAAAATTGGCGCATAACAAGAAATCAAATTTGCAGAGCCACTTTACAACTAGACACGTGTCATTTAGTACTAAATATCATGTCCGTGATGCAAGGAAGAGAGCAGTCTAGGAACATCAGAAGAGTCAAGAAAAATCTAGTTCTGTATTTAATTATTGGATACAATCTTCCAAAAATGTTAATATTGCAAGTTTTGTGGTTAGTCAAGAGATTGCTTGGAGAGGAAAACGAAATGCAGGCGGCGAATACATAAAAAGTAATTTTTTAAATGCATCCGAAGAGCTATTTCAGGGTTTTAAGAACAAAGCGGATAATCTAAAAATAATTAAAGTGTTACCACTGTGTGCTAAAACAGTGAAAGATAGAACAGTCAAAATGTCTTCGAATAATACCAGCCAGCAGGTCAAAGATCTTAAATTGGTTTCTGCTTCATCGATAGCAGTAGACGAGTCTTGTGACATAAATGATACAGCGAAAGTTTCACTTTTTGTACAATTTATTTCATCTACAGGTCCTAAAGAAGACATTTTAGGATTATTGCCACTCAAGGGTCAAACACGAGGAGAGGATATAGCAAATGCTGTAATTAAGTGCATTGAAAAACATCATATTCCACTCGATAAAATTGTCTCAATTTCAGCAGACGGGGAAATGGTATGGCATGCGAAAGAAACGGGTTTTTTGCTATTTTAAAAAAAAAATAATCCCGAGTTACTTCCTTACCATTGCATCATTCATTACGAAGCACTTTGTGTGCGGACATTTCCACAAGAAATTAGCAAAGTTATGGAATTGGTGTTTAGATTATCAATTAGCATTATAGCTAAAGTTCTTAACCATCGTCAATTTAAAGAATTTTTTGTTGAAATGGAGTACGCAGATCTTCTACTGAATAGCAATGTACACTGGTTATCAAGGGTAAACATTTGAAACGTTTCGTTTCTTTATTAACAGAAATTAAATCATTTCTCCTTGATAAGGGTATTCACTATCCAGAACTAACGAACGATCAGTGGATCCAAAAATTTTATTTCATGATAGACGTTACGTCTCATTTAAATCAGCTTATTCGTAAACTACAGAGGAAAGCAAACACATTTTTTTTATTTTAGAAGAAGTTATTTCAATTGAACACAAGTCATCTTTTTGCTCAAGATTTGAAAGAGAAAATTTGATTCACTTTCCAAGCCTGTTGAACCATTGCCCAGAAAATAATTCTGATATTGACATTTGCTATTTCAAAACCACACTTTTAAAGGTAAGGGAAGCTTTCTCAACAGGTTTCAGGAATTCACAAACAGCAAAGCGATGTTAGCCTTTGTTAAAAAATCGCTTAATGATACTGTACCAGAATTAAATTTTTCTACCTTTAATATTGACATTGGCGACTTTGAAATGCAATCGCTGGATTTAAAAACTAACAAAGTATTGTAGAGCTCGAAATTTGAGCGTATTTAAGCGGACATAGAGATAATGTAGAAACACAAATGTGAACTTAGTTCACAGCACAAGTTGTCTGCTTTGAAAGACTTGGAGAAGGAAGATATGTTAAATTTTAATGCCTGGAACAGTATTCCAGACTCATATAATCAGCAGAAAAAACTAGCGTTTGCTGTTCTTTCCTTATTTGGGTCTACATATTCATGCGAACAATCATTTTCAAGCATGAACCTTATCAAGAGTAAATTGAGTCTTGAGAGACTTAGTAGAGTGAGTAAAGTCGTCTTATTAATGAGAACCTGGAATCGTGCCAAAAATTAAAAGCAACAACATACAAACCTAAGTTATCCAAGCTTTCCAAGGAAATGAAAAGCCATTGTTCACATTAGTGTTTGTTTTTCACTTATATTGTTAGTTTAGTTTTACCATGTATTATTTTGAATGAAAAATGCAAAGGTTCAAGAGGGGAAAAGGTAAGAACAAAGCAGTTTTCTATAAAAAAGTACCCATAAATAAACTGCAATAATGAATAAAATTGTACCAAGAGAGGATCTCAGGATCCACATTAAGATCCCCCCAACCCAACTACTCAGGATCCCCCTCCCAACTACTACGTCACTGTCATACGCGCAGTTTGTCAAATGAGGTCCATTCAGAGCCCCAGTTTACTCAATACCTCCATAAGTACGAAAAAGGAGGAAAACATTTTCGAGCATTCTT
The DNA here is from genome assembly GCA_963573305.1 of Pyrrhosoma nymphula. NCBI lineage: Eukaryota > Metazoa > Arthropoda > Insecta > Odonata > Coenagrionidae > Pyrrhosoma > Pyrrhosoma nymphula. The sequence continues at coordinate 135,744,468 of OY754327.1, forward strand.
TCTTAGTATTTTTGTTTCACACTTCAGAGACCTCTTAGGCCATGAAACCTAGCAACGACCGGAAATATGAGGTAGTGGACGCTGTAGTTCCCCGTACACACTACTAACGTTGCGACCGTGGTTCGTACCGTCATAGGCCCTCACCACCGTGTGAACGCGCGTTGGTTACCGATGGAGTACTAATTGTTAACGCTGCCACTTAACAGCTGTCAGTGACACGTGAGAACTACTACATGCTTATAATCGCGATGGAAATTTTTCTTAAGTCTGATTTACTCGATCAATTTTCAGGTACAAGTTCAGGGATAGTGGTAATGATAGGGATCCCTGTACATTTTTCCATCATTTGTGACCGTCCCGTTTTTCGTCCCTTGACAAGTACGCGAATTAAATTACAGCCAATCAAAGAACACAGCAGAAAATGAGGAAAGTGACGCCACATATTAGTTTCGGTAAAGTAAGGATCGTAAGCATTACGGAAATGATGATTTCAGGTACAGCAAAAATGACCGTCAGTGTAATAGGGAAAATAATGGATTAAGCTATACTTTCCCCTTTATTGAACAGTTGTAGCTCAAATGATACCTGGACTTAAACGTAAAAAAAATGACCAGATGATTCCGGGCTTTAAAGTTTTGAGGTCCCCGTATCCAATGTGGAAAAAAATGTGTGAGTTTTATGTGAACATATGTAGCCAATACCGATTTATCATAAGGGCACACGGGGCCCGAGCCCAGGGCCCCCAACCTCACGGGGGCCCCGAAATGCCGATATATTTGCTTAGACAAAAAAAAGGAACACAGTTTTTTTTCGGTTTTCAAGTAGATACCTAATAAAATTACCGTCAGATTTTCAATTTTTTTCTAGAGAGTTTAACATTTTAACAATAATAAATACGTATTATTTGCTATTTGGTGAAACTGATTAACTGCGCCATAAGCATAATAAATATAAAATCATAACATCAAAATATTTTTTTCTTGTCATTCCTTTTTTTTACTTTCCAACGGGCCCCCAATGTTTTGTGTGCCCAGGGGCCCGGGCATGTCCTAAGACGGCCCTGTATGTAGCACACACTCAAAGAAAAGATTCATTCAGCTGACATAATCTCCGCAGTGTCCAAAATTGTTTATATTCTCTCTCCTTTCCTCAAAATTCTCCTTACTATTTCAGCCTTTAGCATCTCATTGCCTCTTAATGTATACCTCTACATATTTCACTGACAAAGGCGTTACTTTTTTTAAACACTCCTTAAGGCAAACATAAATTCTAACTTTTAAATTGGTTTACCTTAATATGTGCTTCATTCATCTTTCTGCCTGTTTTCGATTTGCCCCTGTCTTTTTTATCTTTCCATACTATCTCCAGCACTTCGTATTACGCCTTCCTTTCAACTTGGCTAATGATCTCCGTCCGTTTCGAAACTTGCATCTCAAAAGCCTCCAATCTGGACACATCAACTTTCTATGAAGGCCGTTTTACACGGGGCACGTCATTGCGCAGGTTAGCACTGCATTCATTCCTCAATCTTGCGTGCAATAATTATCGCGCAGACGAATGCGTTACCTTTAGCGGTAGCTTTACACGGTGTTGGTAAGCAAGCATTCATGCACGAAATTTCGTCGTCTGTTGACTGCGCGAGTAGCGAGTCCACGGATGTATATCTGTGCCACGGATACTATGCGAGTCACTTGTTAGAACAAAGAAGAAACGAAATTCTGTGCGCATCGTTGTTGACCTGTTGTCACACGTCCTTGTGTGACCAGCTCAAACTTATTCCGCAAAGTACAACAAGCAACAACAACTGCACACAATGCAATCCACCAATACAACAAACACTCATCGTCACTCAGCTTCTTCCGGTCCCTACTACTGCGACATCTATCGGAAAAAAAATTGTTGAAATTGCGAGAATGCGAGCTCGGAATTAGAACAGGGGCTATTTTGCCATCTCGCGTTCATGCATTTGCGCATGCGTTCTAGCATTTCACCGCTTTACACGACGCAATTTGAAATGCACGTTCGAACATACATCAGATTGTGCAATTACGTGCCCCGTGTAAAACGGCCTTAAGAACCACATTTCGGAAAAATACAGCACTTACCTATGGTTTGGACTGATGGTTTCTTGACGTCTTCACTCGGGGTTCAGTAACTTTTTCCCAGTATGTTATCCTTTTGATTGGTAAGTTCCTACCCTTCTTCATGTCCCTGCTGCTAAATCCATTTTCGTCCAGGATACCGCTTAGTTACCTAAAATAATTCACCCGGTCTTATTTATGCCCTTCCACCGGCCCTTTAATTTAGCCTAAACAGTGTAACTTCCTTTATATTGGTCATTTTAGAACTGTTATTTAATGGAAAAGCGTCATCCCATTTCTTACACTATTCTTGTAATTCACTCGACTATTATCGCAATTCAATTGCTTGGCTACCTAATTAACGTATTGGCATCCGTCAATCTAAACGGAATTCTCAGCTACTCGCCTACTCTCAATCCTGATTCGCTCCCTCTACCATTTCATCCACATATTAGGTGGCTGCAGCGATTTTAGTCTATGCATAGATTTGCGTAAAACTTTGCATACGTAATCTTATTAATAATTCATATAGATAAGAGTGAAAAAAGCATTTAAAAGATATGTTTTTATTTTGGAAAATGCTATTTAAACATGTAACCTAATGGCGCATGAGATATAATTCGTAATAATTCGACTTCATACGTAAATATTTTATTCTAATAATTAATACATTTCATATTACTTGACTAAGTAGGCAATGGTTGATAGGAAATATCAAGGTGTCACGCCGAGTCAATCATTCAAAGAAAACATATTTAAATGTAATGTTCGCCTAAAGTTTGAATACCGCGCCGAAAACTATCAATAACTTTAGTCATAAGATGTTTTAACTAAGAAAGGAGATAAGGAAAAAATATACAATGTAATTCTCATATAATTTCCACTGAAAACTATCAATAACTTTAGTCATAAGATGTTTTAACTAAGAAAGAAGATAAGGAAAAAATATACAATGTAATTCTCATATAATTTCCACTGAAAACTATCAATAACTTTAGTCATAAGATGTTTTAACTAAGAAAGAAGATAAGGAAAAAATATACAATGTAATTCTCATATAATTTCCACTGCTGCAAATATGTTAAGTTCCACCGCATAAACAAACATACTTAAATGAAATGTAGTCCTAGGTTTTTTTCGACTAACTTGAAAAGTTATTAAAATGCGCACTCAATGACTCACGATTACCTCTCCAGCCATCTTACGCAAGTAACAAGAAGCTTAACTTAAGTTAAAGAAGAAACAGTTACCCCTAGCTGTCAGCACTCACTGGGTCTTAATATCTGCTGCACTCTCCACTATTCCCACAACTGTGTTACCTGAGTGATAGCACAAAATTGGTCAATTAATTGATTAGTGTATTTTTTAAAGAGACCTAAAAAAGTAATACAAATTGAGTTGATCCACCGTTAGATGTGAAATACAAACCCACAATCTAGAAAATAATTAACCCCACAAACACACTAACGTTAGAATAACGTTAGTATAACGTTCGAACGAACGTGGTTTGAAACACGTTACAATGTCCAGCCACCCTAACGTTTTTTTACGTTTGGATCAAACCGCTTGGGGATAACGTTAAAATAACGTCATCAAAAAACGTGAAAGTTACTTTTTACGTACGGCATTCATATACCACCACATCACTTGGTTCTTTAATCCCAAACGCCTTTAATTTAAGGCGCTGGGCATTAAGCAAACAAGATTTATGAGAATGAATCTATAAAAAAATAATGTAAAATAAAATTTACTGCCAATTTATGTCCATTCGTGACGTATTTAGAAGGACATCAGATGTCATATTTTTAAAAAATTATCGATTTTATCAAACTTAAAATGTAGAAAGATTTGAAATTCAAGACCTACTTCTAGAAACAAACATGCAGCGTTTAAACCAGCTTACGCAGCGTCAATGTCAGCTTAAGGCAGACTATTTGTGTCGTGGATAAACTTGTAAAATGATCAATGCATGAATCACGATAGAAAGAGATGATCTGATGTGACCTTTTGCAATAAAACCTTATAGTTATCTTGTGAACCTGCTTCCAAATGAAAAACATAATCTTTGAAATTCCCAAAATAACGGTGGCGTGAATAGCTTCGATAACTATAATTGTACATAGTATGATGTAATTTTCGCTGATCCTCCAAAGTGGATGCAATTATTTCGAATGATAATTTGTCACCATCGAGCCACACTACAGGCTATCCAATATGGCGATTCACCGTCACCCACGCAAAAGAATTCATAAATTGATCCACAGGAGCGAATACTCAAATAATTTAGTAACACTAGAGCAGTGGTGGATTCAGGGGGGGGGGGGCTAAGGGGGCAATTGCCCCCCCCCCCCCCCGGGACAAAGAAACACATAGTTATTGCACATACAAAAACATATAGTATATCTATTGGGGGATATTCCATACCCCCACCCCTGATAGGCATATTAGCATATCCTATTAGGTATCCCCCCCCCGAGATATGGTCCGGATCCGCCACTGCAATAGAGAGCACTAAAAAAGAAGATTAATGGCAGATAACACCTCCAGATGCAACGTCCATGGGTATCCTCTGCGGCAATACGTGAAAATTAATGAACTTCACTCCTTCTAGCATTTTCTTACTTTCCTTAATTTGATGATCCAAATTAATAAATAAACTTCGTTTTGTACTTAAATTTGGATTTTTCTTCCATTATGCAATTGGAACTGGCCCGAATTTGTTATATTTTCGGATTTATACTAACTGTCAGTACCTGATGGCGAGAAATACGAATATAATTGCCAAAGGGAATTAAATCAATCATAAATTGGTAAAAGGCACTAGATTCAGGCTATAGTTTTGGTAAAGCAGACAAAAGTTTGAAAATGAGTAATCAGTCCTGCCATTTTCTACCACTCGAAAATAAAATGTTTAAAGCTATCAAATTATTAACTTTCCCCTATTATTTGTTCACTCCTGGGAAAATGTACAGCGTCACCAATTGCAGCAAATATTATTAGAAATGATGAAGATAATGAGTGGGTTGTGGGGATCTCGGGAATCGGGGCTTTCATATAGTTATTCGTAGCTCAAGGGGCTCCAAGCTCATGGTTTCATAGCAACCGAGTCAATCAAATAAAAGAAAGCTTTCACTAGAGACAATTTGTATGTTAAATTTTATCCACGGCAGTATATATAATTTCCAAATGTTAAATGAATTGTTTAAATGCTAACGAGTACTTAAAATAATGAATAAACAGAAAAATACCACCAATCCGATTTATTTACAAATATTTTTCTCCCTGTCAACGTTATGTCAACACAAGAGCTCAGTAATGCTTCCATTCCTAAATTTTTATCAAGCCTAAAAATTATCCAGTTCAATTCCATTATGGAGACAAGTTGGATGCAATTATAGTGAGTAATCGCTCGCTCTAATTATTTTAACAACCTCTCGGCATATGTCAGTGAAAAGAGACTCATCTTACTCGAAGTGCCCGTTCCCATCCCCACTTCCGCTATGAATACTTCGTCTGAATGACCGGGAGCTGAGACGACGTGCAGCCATTCTACCAACAGCTCATATATTTTCCCATATTACGAGCTGCAACAGGTACTGAATCAGTTATATTTGACTGTAACGAGAACCATTAAATTTCTTTTATGATTGTAATAGTATTGTTATTCGTGCGGGTTCACACCCACTGTGTAGAGGCAATTAAGGAGTTTGATATTATAAGCACATCATCACTCTGAGGCCAAAATACTTAAGTCAGCACTAAGTCGCATATCTAAGGCCGTTTCAAGTTTACCATGGCTGCAGGCAAACAGTAGCCTTAGATAAGCGACTCACGATGCGAGCCTCATTTAAGAGTCTTGTGTCATTTTAAAGCTCTTGTTTCTTTTTAAGAGTTCGATGGTAACCACAACCATTAGCAAACCAGCAATGTTATTCGGAAGGGACACGATTGAACCACTGATGATATTTTGTAAATCACAGTGTCCCTAAAACTTTTCAACTTCTTGATGTAACCCGTCAACTCGGCAATAAAATGAGTTTTGCATTCAAGAATCCGCACACTTCCAAAATTTTAATTTTTCTCCTTATATTCACGGCTAAAATATTTCTTTTGATATTTCAGAAAAAAACTATGGCAGCCAAAAAATATTTCACCCATCTACACGAAGTCTGCCGATTCGTAACTGACGCCATGACCGCTGTTGGGACACCACAACAGCATGCGCATGCGATGGCAGAACTTCTTATGGCAGCAGACTACAGAGGCCACGTGAGCCATGGACTCAATCGACTCGGTATTGCTGGTTTTATTGAAGTAGGATTGTTAATTCAGACCCTACATTCAACTAACTTGAGATGGTTATTTTAGAAATGTACGTTCAGGATGTACGAAGTGGGATTACAGACCCATGCGCAACGCCCGAAGTCATCAAAGAAAAGGGTGCCGTGGCCTTGGTGGATGGAAACAATGGGCTGGGTCCGGTCATTGGCAATTACTGCATGGACCTCGCAATGGAGAAGGCCAAGGAGATGGGTGTGGGGTGGATCTCAGCGCGAGGTATGATAAAAAGCATTTTCGCCGAATTAGAGAGCCGAAAAATGTTTGGTGATATAAAGGCGCTTTCCTATCAACCGTCTCCCTACGCTTCCTTTCGTAAAAGGCCAGTTTACGATTTGCATCAACGTAACAATTTCAACCTCAAGTTTAATGAATTTATATTTACGGAGGCGTTTACAATCACGTGAAAGCGTCAACTGTGAACGTTAACTGTTAATTTCAAAGTTTAACCACTGTAAACTTTCACGTTCACGGCTGACGCCAGCGCATGAGCATTGCCTTTGATGCAGTTATTCCTTCGTCAGCCTAATGCACTTGTATTTCTCGAGTCTCCACGGATAGTATCCCGGTACTGATTGGCAAATATAATCATAATATTTATTAAAGCAGTGTTATTATCTCCAACCACTTTTCTGTATCAAAACGATCGTGTATCTTCTTTTGGGTCACATTCACAGCGGTTCACATATGACTCTGCACCTGAAAATCAACGACGGTGGACGACGATTTCCATCGAAAGCTCCGGTTGGCAGGCGATCGTAAGCAGAAATCGTGAACGTGAATCCAAGTCACGTATAACGTTTCAAGCGGACATCAATCGTTAACTAGACTTTACTCTTGAAACTTCTCTGTTGTCATTCAATCTTATTTTTTATCATCGACATTAAACGGTTGCTCCAAATCCCCATTTCTTCTCTAGTGCCTCATCTCCTCTTGTCAGCAACCAGGAATTACCCCTCAAAGTTTCGGTGAAATTATTATATCCCCAAATTTTCTGGTACACATTTTCTTATTCTCCTAAAATCGTAATAACGTGAAGCTCTTTTTCTCTCCCTCTCTCTCGTGTTCCATCGCTGGTGAACTTTCTTCAAAATGGTATATGTCTTAAGACTTCAATTAAAACCAATACTCAGTTTCATATTTGCGTTTCCGTCCACCATTCCATAGCAGACCATCATGACTTCGAATTTATTTATCCCTGGGCTGAATTTTTCTCATCGCCCTCTCCAAGTAAAGAAGTGGACTTTTCAGGTCCCGCTCTTCTTTTGCTAACACAGCTCTAGTATCGGCCTCTCGGAGTATTATTATTATTTATTTTCCTGTGTGCTGTAATCTGCATCAATTCTCCTTTGAGTCAACTAACTAACATATAAATGTAAAAGTTGAAGATTACTTTAGAACATGAGCAAGTTACTAGTATTTATTTTTATTCGTCTGAAAATTTCCAGAAAACGGTGAAAACATACCATGAAATATTTTAAGTCACGCACTAATATCGCTATTTTTTACGTTGTGCTCTACCAAGGAATGTTAGGAATTAATGCAGATAATAAAATGTGTAACATATTCATTCGTATTCGTTTGCAAGAGAAACTAAAAGGACTTTAATGGTTTCTTTGCATGTCTTTGCTTTATTTGTTTTACGGTGAGTCTCGCACTAAATAGCCTTTCCAGCAGTAATTTATTCCCCGGATGTGTAATCCTGCATCAATTCTCCTTTAATACCGCCAACTTCCGTATCGATGTAAAAGTTGAAGACTACCATATAAAGTGAGCATATTACTAGTACTTATTTTTTATTCTTCTCTCCCTCTAGCCTACTGACTTGAAAAGTCTCAGTACGCCACGGTAAACCTACCACGAAACATTTTAAGTTATATACGTACTAAGAGGATTTTTCCCACGACTTGTGTTAGATATCTTGAAGCTAAAATATTGACACGATTTTATCAGTGGGTAATTTTCCTATTCACATAAAGGAGTGTGGTTTTAAATCACACATTTAGTGGACTTGTGGTGCAATATTTACACCTCAGATGACAATTAAAAATTAATTAATATTCAGCAGTTACTAATTTTAAAAAATGCATTATCATTCGAAGTAGGAACCTACCTAATATTGGACTTTTTATGACGAGTGATTACGCTGCTTACTTTCAGGGGCAAATCATTACGGAATAGCTGGATGGTACAGTATGCAAGCGGCGAAGGAAGGGTTTTTGGTGAGTAATATGAGCAGTGATGGCTCGTAAATACTGTCCATTATATTTTATCAACCATGCATGACATCGTGGAAATATTTAGGTGTAATGGAAAATGCATGTTCTTCACCCACTATAAGTTGTCAACACATGCTGCCTTTCATGGTGCGCTGACGATTTCATTTCCTTACTCTGATGAACCATCGCCCTTCCAAGAATATTTATCTTCCAATGGTGGTAACTCCTCACCTAGAGAATTGTAGTTAATTGGTAAGGAAAAATATGCGTCCTTAGTGGTGAAAAATCCACTCAGGTGCGACTCGAACCCACGACCCTCGGATTAGTAGGAATAAGACTTTACCCCCGTCTAATTTTTCTACCAAATGCCGCAGCGTTAAGACAATCAAGTGTAATTGGCAAATAGACTACTGTAAGGGACGTCGGAGCTGTGCCTCTAGTATACGGATGATGCCTCCTTTCTGACCTGTATTAGTGATGGGCAAAGTCGGTCTTTTGAGAGATCTCGGTCACGCCTATCACTCCCACTTATGATTCGATCGTGAGTGTAAGGTCATGATTGATTGATGTTCCAGCTAGTGACCTGTTCAAGTCGCCTAAGCTGATGTAATGACCCACTCATGTAATTCATTTTTTGCTCACAACCAATAACAATATTACGATATTTAAATTATACCGTTTATCGAAACTGCACTCTTTGCATATGCAAACGACTTTGAGTCCCCTTACCTTGGTCCACCGCCCAGCGAAGCAGCCCAAATATAAATAGCATAGCGATTAAATATAACACGTATAAATCATAATCACTGTCATGAATTGTTCTGGAAACTTATACTGATATTCACTGATCAAGCCTGTACAAGATTTTAAGTTACTATTCACTACAAAAGTATAATGATGAAAGTATAAATGGGTAACCTGTGGGTTATCATAATTTGCAGTACCATGTCTAGACCCGTGTTTGGATCTAACCTGGCTCTATATTAACCGGAATCACCATATTGTTCCTGAAATTAAGTTCTTAAATAACATTCCTCTAAATAAAAAGGAAACATATTGGAACATACGAAATTTTATTCTCGGAAATTAGGATTCGCTGATTAGAATCACAACTAAAAATATGTGCACGAACGCCAAAACAAAACCGTATTACAAAAACAATTCGGCGAAAATACAATGATGGATGAATACACCGGTGATTATAACACGCCGGCACTTCGTAAGACATATATAGGAAGAAAATTCAGACGAAAGGAAAACCAATGGACATCCAATGAAGCACTGGAAACATTCCTTGATTGACAGCAACACCATCAAAGTCTAGAAAAAGTGACTGAAGAGAGAGGAGCGGAGTTGATTTTTTTTAATGAATTGGCTATATGAAGCACAGCTTTTTACATAAACGGCCGGTATGCATAATATCGCGGCAAGGGTATTAGGTTTGATTTCTAAGCGATCACGTCATAGACTCATATATTTACATATCACACAATTTACGACTCATCGCAGCAAAGGAAAACAAATTCATAGGAAATAGTATTGTATTGTACTACTTACAGGTGACGATTAACCTATTGCACGTAATAAATAACGGCACTACATAGTCAACGCAGTCACAAATAATGCATCACTTGACAAATAAACAAACGGGTTACCTGGATCATGTTTAATTTCCATTTAATTCTTCTTGTATCTAACCCAGCACCCACACCGCACATTTCCGTTTTAAAACGTTTTTTTTGTCTCAAAACTGTCAAAAACCGTTTTTTCGGAACTGCGAAAACGATACGAAAATAAAACGTTTTTTATTGGTTTCAAAATGAACAGAATCAGTTTCCGGTCCGCAATCCGTAAACGAAACCAAGCAAAACGTCTTAAAAGCGTCTTTTTTCTGCTATCGAACTTGTACCGCCCCATAATTCCCCATTCCTTTGCTCACCGGCCAGCTCGGCTCTCTACCAAGTTGGTTCAGCCGCCATTATCATTTTGATTCCGTGGTGACGAAGGCAGGTATAGAACGGGTTGAGAATACCTTGTAGTTACCGTCAATCCTTGAGGATAAATAACGGTTAATCGAGATCATATAACACTAGATTTTCTGCCATATTAATTTATTTGTCGTTTTCACTATCTTAAGTTCGTGAGGGAGGTTATTTTTACAGGATCTTCCCGTTGCTCAAACTTCGGCTTGAAGACTCTGACTGGAATGTTGGCGAAACTGTTGTCTAGTGAAGCCAACGTACGCGGAAAATGCCCAGAAGACGTGCGAACGATAAATGAGACTTATGTTCCGGAAAGGAAAAGAACAATTTGAACACGAAATAGAATGTTTTTCATGCCGGAAAAAGATGATTTCACCGCGGTAAGAAAACGTGTTTGACCCCGAAATAAAAAGTTTTTAGGGCGAGAATAACACATTCTTAAAACCGTAAAAGATTGTTTTTGATGCGGAAATTTGAATCTTTTAAAATCGCTTATCCCTCGATAAGAACCTGCTTTCAAAAACGTAAGAAAAGCGTGAATAAAACGTTTTGTACTGTGTGGGCAGTCTCTTTGCCGACAGTGTAACGGATTCGGTCTTCAATTTTAATAATTTTATTATTCTAAACTAAAAAGCGAGCCAGCAAAACTGGCAACACTTTCTCAATGCAAGATATTTGCGTCGTGATATAAACTGTTGACGGTTATGCTAGAAACGCTGCGTCTTTGATTGCGCAACTGAGAAATCACGACTATAAAAACAATACATGATAGGTTTCACACGACTTAACTGCCTACATCTCACGAACGATCAAGTAACTTACACATCTCACGTTAGACAAATCACTCATGATTTATTTGGCCGGTCTCACATCTCGTGATCTAAACTTGATATCATACAATCATTCCTGTCGTGATCGGTAAAGATAAACTCCTCGGTCATTGGAGAGATCCAGTCCATCGATTAATCTTTTAAGAGAACTTGATCTCGGGATTCGATAAATCACGACCGACGCATCACTAGTCCTCACAGGTATTATACCGTACATATAATGCCATGGAGTATCCGTGTGCGTGCGATAAGCGCTTTTGTCCATGAGGAAAAGCCCAGCTTTCAACACTAAGGTGTTTACTCAGACAAATTCAAAGAACTGCGGAACTGGCCGCGCAGTAACTTTTAACGTAGTCACACGCTGATAAAATTCACAGTAGAGGCCACAGCCTCAGTGGAAGCATCCATGAAATTCACAGTGGAAGAGCACGTCTGGGTAGTTTAACTGGTTAGAACACTCGGCCCGATTTTTTCACTGTGAATTTCAACCACTGTGTGACCATATGCGGGTGACTCCGTTAAAGTTACTGCGCGGCCAGTTCCGCAATTCTTCGAAAAGAAGTTAATGAAATAGCGAAATCATCGGGAAATTTTAATTTATTACTGTGAATAAAATCCCGTAAAAAGTAGTTAACTCTGGAGTGGTTGACAGCTAAAAGGTCAAAATGATGATCCGAAATTTCGCAGAGGAAAAAACATTCGCCTTGACCAGGACTCGAACCCGGAACATCCGATATCCCGCCGAGTGCTTCAGTCAGTTAAGCTACCGATCCGGGTTCGAGTCTTGGTCAACGCGAATTATTTTCCCTCAGCAGGATTTAGCACTTATGTGCATTTGTGGGTGACTCCGTAAGGGTAATACCGTGGCTAGTCCCGGTATCCTCAAAATTAAATTTTGTCAAAAGAGCGAACACCTCATTGTGTTCCATGTTGGGCTTTATCTACGTGGACTGTGGAGCTAAGCGCACGCTTTGGACTGTTTCAGTAGATTCATATGTCCGGCAGTCCTGAACAATTTGTTTCTATAAACCACTCAAAAATCCACTGATGAGTAGGACGCCTCGGTAGCTTAATTGGCTAAAGCACTCGGCGGGATTTCAAGAAATCCGGGTTCCAGTCCCGGTCACGGCGAATGATTTTTCCTCTGTGGAATTTCACACTTATGTACACTTGCGGGTGACTCCGTAAACTAAATACCGTGGCTAATTCCGGTATATTCTAAATTCACCATTAATCCCACCCATAATGAATCCAATGAACTTCCACAAAATGAATCGAGCCGAAGAAAGGCATTTAAAAGCAGAAAACCCATGGTTCATAAAAACAATCATCTTTGTCAACACGCATACGGAGAAACGAAAAACCAAACATAACTCAAGGAATGAGAAATTGATCACAATTTCTTACAATTTTTGCACCGTGCTCTCCCAAAGATTCACTTCGAGAGGAGAGCAAGTAATTCTTAGCTCATATCAATATGATTGGGCATAACGGCAGCAAACTAAGATAACTCGATGTTTTTTAAATAAATTTATTAATGGTGTAAGAAGATCGATAATAACGCTGTGACAAGTTTTGTGAGTTCGAATTGATTTAGTCTAGCTATGATACTATTTTTAAGCTACTGAGTTGACATAAAAATGTATCCATTTAATTTATCATCTTATTACTCGATCATTACGATAGAACTTAAATAGCATCGCAACATTTTATTTTTGGCTTGAAGGGGTTAATATGTAATCAAATATCAAATAACAACAACGGATGAGAATCAGATTTATCAGAATAAACAGTCAAACTCATATTTTCCAGGGAATTACGTGCACCAATACATCACCAGTGGCTGTTCCACTTAGAAGCAAAAAGGTAAGCATCTGCATGATGATTTTTCTATTGACTTTTAGCCTATTCCTGTCCATAGACTCATCTACATCTAACATCAACCTACGATACTCATCTACATTTACCGATTAACCGACGTCGGGTCGTGTTGCATGGAGTGTTGAGACAACAGCCCTGAAAATGGCAGGGATAAGGAAAATGGAATTGAAAGTGGGAAAGAACGAACGTGAACTGCATGTTAAGGGAGTATCTTAGGGTCTCGCTCTCTTATTGTCATGGCCACTAATCTAGCATGAAAAGAAGGAACTTTTGTACCTATCAGTACGGGCAAAACTCATTTTGTCGAGTCAAGCATTTCCTGAGATTTGCTGCATGGTCGAATGATATCCTCCGAGTCACCCTGAAACTTGAATGATTTGAAGTTTTCAAGTAGGTAATCATTGTCAAGCGCGTAGCCTAAAAAACAAAATAAGTGACAAATATAACTTTGAAAGTGTGGACTCTTTCAATTCTCTTGGTTATGTCCTAAATTGCGAAAACTTAGCGACGGATGAAATTAATAAGAGGATAATGGCTGAAACTAGAGCTTACTTTGCCAACTTAAATTTAAATTTGCCGTGTAGCAGTACTTACCATTTTTTTTATGCAATCTTAACAGTTTTCTCAAGAAATATAATTGTAATTAAAGCCAGATTTTTCTCTCTCTTAACAGGCAGCATTGGGGACCAATCCAATTAGCGTTGCAGCGCCAGCGAAGGGTGACAGTTTTGTCTTGGATATGGCGACGACTGCAGCGGCTCTGGGCAAGGTAAGTCGGGAATAACTGAAAATGAAAATGAAGGTCGATGAAATTTCCACAGCATAGATTTTTATCCGCAACTAAAATCAATGTGAAAACATAACGTCTCCAGACAGCGGCAGTCGAAGAGGTAATCATCTTTACAGGTAAGATTTTAACCTAGGGAAACCACTAATTGTAAGAAGAACGCGAAAGATTTGTTTTTTTTAAACTAGCAAATCCAAGCTACAAGATTTCACGTTTTCTAGGGGAATGATGAAGGCTAATTTTCCTCGGATAACACTTGCAAGAGTACTACGATCTTACCGTAAAAGAAACCATCGGCTACGTGAAAGAAACTTTATTAGGGACTTGGGCTTGTCATTGAGCAACACATATTCTCAAAAATCTCCAAACGAATAAGTCAAAAATCATCTATGGAGGGAAAGTGCCAACTGAACAATCAGTGGAAACCTGAACTTTCAAAACTTATGCCTAAGTCGGTCAATTTTTTCCGGAAAGCCACCGGGAGCCCTGAAGACGATGAGCGAGTCGCGCACCGATACGACGGCAGAGGTAAAACGCCTGACCCTGCCTTAAATCTGCGAAGAATTCATCTTCAGTTAAACATATCCACTCCCGTTACGTCGATTACGATGGAAAATGTTAATCACAGAAGACACCAATCGTGATCGAACACGCTGCTCTGTGATGTGGCCTCTCCCATGTGCTCAACATATCGGTCGAGTCTCGGATGCCAGAGGAGAAATTTCTAGGCTGCAGTCAGTGGCGGATCCAGGACCATGATATCCAGGGGGGGGGGTATGGAATTTGCTATCTGGGGATATCTGCTAATATGCCTGGAATGGGGATACCTGCTAATATGCCTGGAATGGGGATATCTGCTAATATGCCCATCGCGGGGGGGGGGGGGTATGGAATATCCCCCAATGGATCTACTATGTGTTTTTGTATGTGCAAGAACTGTTTTTTTGTCTCGAGGGGGGGGGGGGCAATTGCCCCGCCTGGATCCGCCACTGGCTTCAGTGCGGGTTTTGCTCTGACTAGATATACTCTTGCTCTGAATATGTATACTTTTTTTCTGAATACGTTTTCAAGTTTTCTCTTTTCAAAAAAGCTTCCGTTCCCCAGTTTACAATTAGCATTCTAAACTCGGTGGCCCACGCAGCACACAAACGTTCGCGGAACGTTACGCGAACGTTCGTTTCGAACCGAGGGAATGTTACAGAAACTAACCGCAAGAACGTTCCCAAATGCATGGTATTACTAATACATTATTAGTAATAGTATTAGCATTACCATTCCCAAATGGTTCCCATGTCGCCCGACCGGAGCGTTGCGCGGACGTTCGCGCCGTCCCATTTGGTTGCAATGTCGTTCCGCCCGAACGTCTCAGGTTAAAATTCCTGTCTTGAAACTAAACTGAAACTGACGTCTGTAATAAAATTCTCTTCCACAGTACAAACTCTCTTGCCCACTCCCCTGAATCTCCCTTGCCCTCACCACTGAGTATATTTCCCTGCCCTCTCAAAAAATAAAAATGAAAATTTATAATTTTAACATTATGAATATTATTATTAATCGACGGCATACTTTAGTACAAAGAATTATCCTACCTTCTACTAGTAGTATCTACCTAACGTCATTTTAAGCAGAGCCCTCTGGATTGCCGATAATACACTACATAGTATGAGGGAACCCTATGAGGGAGTAGTGTTGAGAACGGCCATCCAGAGGACTCTGATTTTAAGTATCTAGCATTTTTTACTACCTTACGGTTCTACACGTATATTCTCGCATCCGAATTCGAAATACCCTTGTCAAAAATAGTCTTATATACCTTGGCCACTTCCGTGGGTTAACGTAACTTTGAGAACTAATTTTTAAATGGAAATTCCGCGATAGTTTGAGGAAATGCCATCACATCACGATAACAGTTATTTTACATTAATTAATTGCTCTCAGTGAAGTGTTTAATGGCGGAACAAAAGTATCTCCGATTCGTTTGCAAGCTTCCCATTTTTGTTAAATTTTTCGATAGATGGCGCTGATATATACCGAGCGCCAAAGGTTTGAACCGCAACGTTCCCCGAACGTTCTATTGCAACGTAAATGTAATGCACGGCCAGCGAACGTTCCCCGAATGTTCGCGTGCTGCGTGAGTGGGTGGCAGAGTGAAATATTTCCAAGTTGAATTAGGGCTTCTCGGGTTTCCAGCCGGGTTTGATGGTCCATTGTCTCCCAAGACATTCAAAATATTCGCCGGGAAAGCACCAGATCTTCTATTTCCAAGTATTAAAAAATGCATCTATAAATGGGTTAAATGGTTAATCGTTTGGGCAGTAACCAAAATGAAAATGTTTGAAAAAATAATGTGAAATGGTTGCCTAAATCAGTGCTCTTCGTCCGGTGGTCCGCAAACCAGTGTTGGTACGCTGAAATTACCCGTCGGTCACCGAAAAGTTTCGCCCGAATGAAGCAGGCACTTATATTGTAGCCGCTAAGGAATTTTCAGAAAAATTTTTACGCCAACTGAAAATTTTATTTTCAAATAATTAAATTTAATGAATTAAATATTACACCCACTGGTATTATTTCTCTACCTTAGCCGTCAGCCGGTTCGCGAATTATTTATCCTATATTCGCCTGTTCGCAGGTGCAAAAAGATTGAAGAACACGGGCCTAGACAGATTTATTTACCCCATTATGCATGAAACAAGTATTTAAACTGAGGCAGTTGAGAAAGCCTTCACAGGCGGATTGATTTATTTTCTTACAGATAGAGATAAAGCGTGGGAAAAATGAGGATATCCCCTTGGGATGGGCGCAAGATGAGGAGGGAAACTTGACCACGAATGCTGACAAGGCACTGTTGGCAAACTGTCTCCTGCCGGTTGGAGGGCCAGAAGAAACATGCGGTTACAAGGGAACCGGGATTGCTTTAATGGTGGAAATTTTATGTGGAATTCTTTCCGGTAAGTTAACAAAATGATAGTGGTAGTCTCAGTATATCAAGCAGTGCTTTGGTGTACAGGTATTCTGAGGCCACATATTTAAGGTTTGAATGGTTATATTAATTAATGAGCAAATTAAATCCAAGCAGTGGTGCGGCACTCCTTCATACTCTTCAGATTTAATATTCTTCGGCACTCCTAATGTACATTATCATTGAAATGGACTTAACAGTTCACTTTGCGTAAATAAGTACTGAAAGGCATTCGATAAGCAGTAAAAATTATTCCCAGAAAAATATACAGCAGGAATTCTTGACAAATTATTCAATTCGAATGCCCCTAACGGTTCTTTTTCTTTATAGCTACTTGAAGAAGTTTGAACATTTTGCTTGACAGCATTCTTCCTTCCTTGCTTCAGTTGTTTGCATTTAAAACTTTTTCACCTAATGCCAATGTACACTAGTGAGCATAGAGAGAGTGATTTTTATATGAGTGATGGTGCCTTTTCTCATGAGGTTTGTAAAAATATAGTTGCCTGATATTTAAAAAGCCATAACAAACAAATTATAATGAAATAAGTATAACTAGTTGACTGTGATAATGTTTAGAATGTGGATTTAGAAGACTTTCAACAAATTTATAGGCCCCACCACACCTGTTAGTATTAAAAAAATATAACAATGCAATTGATCATATATTTGCCAGCGTTTTATTCAAGTACAGTAATGGACCTGCAAGTACCGTTTTATTTACGTTTGCTTTAGTATTTTATTGATTTTAGCATGCACTCACAGGGGCAAACTATGGACCATTCATTCGGAACTGGAAAAACACCACAGAGAAAGCCAACCTTGGCCAGTGCTTCATAGCATTGGATCCCTTAGCTTTTGCTCCGTGCTTTGAAGAGAGACTCTCAAATCTCCTGGAAGTTATAAGAGCGCTAGAGCCGGTAAGAGTATCTCAGCATCTATTATTTAATGGAAATGCTTAAATATTGACCTCCTCAAAGTATTTTTTCTAATATACCTCAACTTACTACCCTTAACAACTAGATCCCTTGAAATCCTCTTCAATTGCAACATTAATATTTATGTCCTAGTTAACGCGCTACTGGTTTGTTTCTATTGTACTGCCCGACTAATATTAATCAACGCCACTGTGACACATATCATAGCTTAATCTTTAAATGAAGCCAACTACAAATCATTCTAGTCTTAACTGAGGGTTTTCCGAGCTCTCATTAGCTAGACTGAAAGTTATGGGCTAAAGTACATATCAAGGGCTTGGGAGATTTGTTTTGACAAGAGGGTTTTCATAAAAGCATCATATGTAATGAAGGTTCTTCAGCCTCAGTAATTCCTAAAATTACCTACTGACCCAGCTACTAAGATGGCTGACTAAGCTATATTTAATCTTCTCTTCTTTAATGTCATGATCATGATTGATTGACATACCATTCGTTAACAAAAAGTCATATTATTATTTCTTTCCAATTACTCAGGTTGACCCAAATAAACCTGTTTTAGTTGCCGGAGATCCAGAAAAAATTTACATGGCCGAAGTTGATTGTCGAGGAGGGCTTCTATATCATCAAAGCCTGATTGATGCACTGGTAAATATCATTTATTTAAATCCATATATTTCAAGAGCAATATTATTACATGCTTACGTGTGAGTGCTTTCTTTAGTCTAAAATGTGCAAGGATGATTTTTGGGAAAAGAAGTGGCATCCCTTTCACTCATACCCACTCTAAAAGGTGACAGAGATTTAGTGTGGTATAAAGAGTACTTACTGAGGACCTGAGTTTGAATCTTGGCAGTGATAGAGATTCTTCAGTAAAATTCTGATTCCTTCTCAAGTAGGTACCAATGAGCACCTCAATTGCATTACTGTGTAAAACTGAAGACATAAGACTGTTGACTCCTCAAAACTCCTAGATTAGTCAACTCCAAGTTTCTTTCAACTCTTCTTCCATTCCTCAAGCAATAATACTTCACTAATTATTCCAACATTCAACTAACTGTAACTAATTTAATGGAGAAAACGGCATTAGTTTGCTGTCACCTCTCCCTTTATAACAATGGGAAGAGAGACTGAGTTGTAAGATTGGCGGAATAACTTATAACTAATAATATTACCGGGATTCATGTAAAAAATATTCAATAGATGTGTAGAAAATCTTAATGATGCTGTATTTAAATAAAAACTTATTTTCATATGGCTCAAGGGTGGAAAATTATCAAATAAAAATATTCCAATGATAGTAAAATTGAGCACATTTTATTATTGTGGAGACCTCAGTGAGAAACAGGCATCCAAAACTAAGATTTTTACCAGGAAAGATAATCATCACCAGCTTAATATAATTTATTAATAATAGTTTGCCAGCACATCAAGGAAAATGGCCCACGAAATCGCATATTCACTAAAATAAATTATATAAATTGTTGATGAAATTTAAAAATGAAATATTTGCATCCCACAATTACCGGAGAGCAATAGTTTGAATCAGCTCATTGCTTGCATATCCTGGACATAACTAAGCCTACATGAGTTATTTTTTCATTTCAATTAAATAATACCATTATAAAACCAATTTTATGTCCTCATTATACTGGAAGATCTGATATGACTATTAAAAGTTAAGGGAATGAGCAGCAATGCAACCGATACAAAAATTCTTTCCCCATGTGATTCCAAAGGGAGGCATTGTTATTAGGGCTCATATTACTATGTATTATTGGGTGGGCATTACTTTTGACTATGGCATTAAAATTGAAACTACTCTAAAATAAAATCACACCTAATTTTCAAACCTATGTAGCTATTTTTCTGTTTGAGGCTTTCGCAGCGCTGTTGTGCTGATGTCTCCATGTTTTTCGGGCAAATCTGAGTCGGTTTATCTTTACGATGATATTTCGTAACCAATGCAGGCCACATCTTCAGATCAAGTCCGAATACCAAATGGTGAAAGTTGGCCTGTATTTATACTGTCAAGGGGGCCTTCCATTAGCGCAGCCAATCAGCGTTGAGCACCCTTCTTTTGGCGCGTTTCTTCTCAGGAGTCTCTTCCAGGTGTTGTGGAGTCTATGTTTGTCTATGTAGCTATATTTTCAATGATTAATTTAATGCATGGCCATCAAGTACAGGATAGTTTAGCCATTTGGAGTACATATATGTATATCCTTTTCCGGAATGGGGAAGTGTGGAGGGAATGGGAGGGAGGGGGCTGGAATGGGCGAGGGTGGTAGGGAGAAAGGGGTAGAACCCCCCAACCTTTACCTTTAACAGAAAAGAGTATGCATACTAAAATGGTGGTTATATTTTGTACCTTATGATATTATCTATATGACGGAGCTGGTCGTACATTAAATTAATCAGAGAAAATCAATATACATAGTGTATTCATTAAATAGCCATGAATTTTTACAATGTTGAGCCAGAAACAACAAAATTCTAAGTCACACCTAATGATTGTATAATTTTCGTGATCTTGGTGACTTGCTTTGCAGTATTAAGTGTGAATTGAGCAAGGGTAGGATTAGTCTGAATAGGTCTACGATCTTATGGTAGTCTATTTTCCCAAGTATATACCTTTGGAAACATGGGGAATCTCTTCAGTAAAGATTACCAACTCAGCAGTTTGACCAAAGTCCATGATTTCCAATATGGCTGTGTTATCAGATTTGACCAGCCCTGGGAAAGATGAAGGTGTAAGCAGTAACTCTGTAAACAGTTCATCATCATTTCTACATGTATTTGACTTGACTTACTTGACTTATTTCCTTGAATCCCTTGGGGGACGTAGGGCCGCAACAAAAGACCTCTACCGGACTCTATTCTGGGCCATGCCTTTGATCTACTTCCACATTTTGCCCTATCTCTAAATTTCATGCCAAAAATTTGTGCCAAAAAATCCATCCTGCTTGTTTTAATTTGTTGGAGTTTCAGTGATAAAAGTGAATTTAAGAGGAAGCAGGTTACTAGCCTACCTCCTCAGATTCTGCTTGTGGGGCTGCCACCTGCTTTCGCAGGCTACCAGTTTTCTTACAGGGTTCATTCCCTTAGCCTTTGAGATCCACACTCTATCTACAAGGCAGCAGTTCCCACTCTATTTACCCCAAGCAGGAGGGGTAGCCTCTTTTGCCAGATCTGCCAAAGTGCCCCTTCTTTGCCTTCACTGCCATTGAGGTCTTCATGGTAACCCTGGCAAGGGGCTAGTTTTGGTCCACCCTGGGTATTTTATTTCCCCGGTACCCACCATATCTGGTGAGCATTCCACCACCTGGGGAGGCGCTCGATGGGAGACTAGCAACTCCACACGAGACATGTATTTGAACAATGTAATTTATCAATACATCTCATTTTTCCAACAGTTGAAATTGGCCCAAGAGCTGAATATAAGTCCAATGAAGTCGAAACCATTAGGCACCTGCTGAAAGGTTCATACTTCATCAGTAGGTTCTACACCCCTGACCTGGGCTTACGGCTGATTATTTTTGCAGTACTAGACTTTAAAATTATCTACTCTTTTGGTTATACCCACAGTAAGACTAGGTGGAAAACACTCAGCAAAATTGGCTGGGTTTATAGTATCATTTGTTACTTTCATAAGGAATGAAAAGAGAACACTTAATTATTATGCATAAGTTTGGAAGAGAGAGCTGTTAATTATGAAGATACATAAACAAGCATATGTTTTGCTGTAAATTAGTATTGTGATATGTTTAGCTATAACACATTTATCTTTTATCCTTATAGTGTACTGTGTTCATTTTTTGTCAATTTTGTTTGATTTTTCTAAATAAAGATGCCATACTACATATTAGAGCAATTAATATCATAATTGATTCTTCCGGCTTTATAACACTGAATAACCACATAACTTGATGGAAAAACCTACGGGGAATTCGCAAGAGTGATTCAAGGTAAGTGTTCCACTTAAATTCTATGAGAAAGAAAGCACTGCAAGGTAAAGTTGACTTTTAAGGAGGACTAGCTTAAGTTTAAATATATACTAGGATGTGGAGTTCACCAACTGTGCATACAGAAAAATGTAAGCTAGTTTTGGTATTCAAGCTAATACACTTCTTTGGATGTTCTAAATTAAAATGGGTCTAGCAGCACTAACAGAAGACATTTAAATTTGTATCATACAGGTTAAGAATATTGTTAAATGATAAGCAGTGATGATTGATAGCCTTCCTCTAAAAGAGGGAGTGTCAGGACTGATGAGAAGGAGGGTTTGGGTAAACTTAGTTAGCTGGACAGGAAACAGGGCCTGTATATGCAACAAATAAGCACTCAATGTGTATCACCTTCATCATCAACAGATGATGAAATGAAAGCCTCCTTTTGGAACATCGGCAGCTTTGGAGAATATCACCCAGGGGATTTCCAAGAAGAGTTTATACTCAATGCATTAGTTTAACTCGCAAAGAAAATTTTCAATAGTTCTACCTTCTATTTTCAAAGTAATTTCTTGATTTATAAACATTTAAACTAAATGTGCTCCTGGACTGCCCAGAAATGTATACCAGGGTGGCCCATTGCTCACATTGCCCTGGAAGATCTTGCAGAGGGTGACTGGGATCTTATCTAAGGAAATTTAAGCCAACCTGATGATCCTGAAACCAATGCTGTATGTTCTTTTTTTAATAGAACTTCAGCAAAATGCAAAGATGATATTGAGACATGCACACTTGTCTCACTTCTAAAATTCTCTCCTAAACCATTACTCATTTCATTAAAATTTTTTAACTTTATAGGCCCTTATAGAAATAAAACATGGAAACAATTTTTACAGATATGACAACAAAAGTATGTGTGAACTAAAATGCTTAAACAGAGATGAAAATATGGAATTACATCTGTCAACAATGGTGCAATATAAATATCACCTATGGCACTAGTTTTTTTTCTTGAAATGAGTGTCATCAGGAGAATAACTACTTTCTCATGATGATACTCTAAGTATAAGGCGTGGAACATTGACTTTTATAAATATACTTAAGTACCTACCCAAAATTTTCTAATATTCCTGATTAATATTACCTTTATCAACTTACAGATGAACTTTGACATCAATGTGGATTTATTCTATCATTAACATTAACATACTCTAAGTATTGGTACAATTTTGAGTCACGACATTGCGAGAAAAGTTCCAGCTAGCATTTTCATCTCTCCGTATATCACCAGCTGATTGGTAAGTTTTTGGACAGCTTCCTATTTTTATGGTCATATTTTCTCTTTTCTGCACATAACTTGCCTGCCATCAAGTCTATCCCATGTTCCTCATAAGATGCTCCCTGAGTCATCCAAATTCCCAATCCTCTTCTCTCCTCCATTCTCATCAAGTGTTCTCTCCTCTATTGCCCTCTTCAGTATGCTACCATCTCTTATCACCTTCTCCATCCTCTTACTCCACCTTCTCTGGATCTCAGCCAACTTTATTCCCTTCCCTCCCACAGTATCTTCCTTGCTACAGCTTACTCTCTCCATACTGTACCTCACCTACATCTCAAAAGAGCCTCCAGACTATATGCATTCTCTGTCTGCAAGGACCAAAATTCCCAAATCGTACAACATACACTCCATATAAAAAAATACTTCACTAATCCTATTTCCACTGAGAGCCTCCCTCACCTATTCATTTTTCTTCTTTTGCCAAAGTAATTGTGCTTCATATGTTCTGACTATACATATCACCCATTGTCCTCAAAGTCACTCCCTAGATATGACACCTGTTTTACCAGCTCTGTTTTATGCCCCACCTTTATATTCAGCCTGTCATCCTACTTTTAGAAAATCTTAGTAATTTCATCTTCTTATGATTTATCTTCATTCCATACCTTTTACAATGTATTTTTCGTGCAATCATTATTGCCTAAAATTCCTTGACTCATAGGCTGACTACTGCTTGATCATCTGCAAACCTAACTGGCTTTATCATCTCCCCATACATCAAATCATCCCCCTTCCATTTCATTCTTCTTTAACTAGGTATTTCTTTGAATTGAGCATTGAAAAGTAGGCATCCCTGCCTCACTCCTCATCCCATCATCGCCAATTCTGCCTCACGATGGTCAACCATAGGATGGACAGTGAGACAGGGGTGCCCCCTATCACCTTGGCATTTTAGCATATGTTTACAATAAATAGAGAAGCTAGGGATGAAATGGAATCATTTTACCCTTAAATAACACTTGAAGTTAAATGAACTTCTTGATTTTAAATTCAATTTTGCTGCCTTTGCAGAAGTTGCATCAAGGCAGATATGGAATTTGGGCAAGGACCAGGGAGGTATTCTACTCAGTGCCAGGTTCAGCAGCATTATCAGACCAATTTAGGAACAGCATTATCTGACCTAAGAACCAATATTTTGGGTATACCAATGTTCTTCAACTTTCTCTGACTTGCGGAAATAAGTCATCTCTACTTTCCTGAATCAATCAAATGTTAATGTACCTGGAATTAGTAAAAGGTGACCTCTATTCCCGCTTTTGAGACTATATTGATTGATAAATCATTTGTCTGATCTTAAAGGTCTTCAAGATGTGCCATTTGTATGGGTTGATAGGAGAATATAGATAGTTATACTGAATATTCCCTGATACTGAAAGGAAAGATATGATATGAAGTAAACCTGCCAATTTCTCATTATGAACTTATACAATATTCTTGCTTTCCTGATGCACAAAATATTTGCATTCCTCCGTAATATAGCCATAAAATGTAAGGAAATTTGATTTTAAACTGTGAAATACGCAAGCCCAAGACTTACTTAAAATTAGGGATGATTCCATTGCTCACAGGTAAAATGGATAAGTTCATTGGGAACAGAACTTTTTTATTTGGAAAAAAAAATGTAAATAACTACTTTTTCCATGATGACGAGAGTAAAATAAAAATTATAAGGAAATAAGTCGAAAACCATTTTTGGAATGATTTTAATTTGTAAATATGAAAGTAATTGATAATGAAAGTGGATAATCACTGAAGTGACAAGAAGTGGCAAATAAAATTTGCCCTAAGAAGTGCTCCTATTCAATCATACGAATACATCTATCTAGCAAATGGTTTACAATTGAGAAGAGGAAGCATCCAAATCCACCAGAAAAAAATGCAAACTTAAAAGTTCCAGAAACAAAAAATTATTTCTGTAGAAGTATATATTTCATAAAGTAAGAACATGAACTGTATTGCATTTCAAGTCCAGGGCAGAGGGAAAAAGGATTTTAAAAAATGGCTATTCCAAATTTAATAAGAAAGAGCCGGATTATTCCTATTAAAAATTGAATAGAAAATGTTTAATAATTCAAAATTTTTATCAAAAGAATAGGAGAGTATAAAACTTTTTATCCAAATCACAAAAATACGGTCAAATTATAGCGTCAAGAGCACATAAAATGAATTATTAAAAAACGATATTATTAGCTTTAACATTCAAATGAACAACGACTCTCAGAAAAACGATATTGCCGGACGTTGCTCATGGAAAGTCTTTTCGACTTTTCGTTAACCAGTATGGGAAAGATACAATTTATATGGACCTTCTCCCGATTAAAACACTTTATAGTATATCGCTGAGGTGATGACGATGAAAAAAATGGGAAATTTGGTGAAAAGACGTGACTCAAGAGATATGGGTCAGAAAAAAACATTTATAAATCATCAAATATCCCAAATGGCATACTAATATTAATGAATGAGCTATTACCTGGTGCAAAACTTAAGTGAAAACCCATTTGCACATTTACTGTCAATGGAAGAAGATCATTAAGATGATGATGGCAGAGGGGATTTTCTAAGATGCCGCCAAGCCCGACTGAAGGCACAGCGCCACGGAGGAGCCAATAGCAGAGACCGCTCAGTAGAATGAATCGGCCCTTATTTCCCCACAAAAACAACCCTTGCGGCCCTTTTCAGCTCTTTATCATAATCGCCCGAAAAAGTTAATTATCTTCTCTTAAAAACTCCGAAATTTTGACCTTCGGCATGTTGAAGGCCAAGAAGCATTGGTGTCCGACGTGCTTCTTTAGAGGTAAACACGTCCCAGATGAAAAAATAAACATATTAGTATCCTATCTTCTGCTATAGCCTTGCTCTCACGTTCATCTTTGCACTATAATTAAGTTTTTGAATTTTGCCAAATTTCACTGTTCTGGGAGTACACAGCGAAGATTCCTACCGCTCTGAACAATAAATTTAAAGACCAAATTATACCAAAACTCAATAAATTTAAAGAAGAGCTATGAACAATAGCCGACCGCTATCCTAGAGTAATCCTGCACATGTGCGCCTAAACCCTCCAGAACATCTCCATGAGTTGAATGCTCTCATGCCGACGTAAAATGCCGCCTTCGTTTCTAACACACTTCATCAATGGATTGTGAACTGATTTCTTTTTCATCTGAGCAATCGAACGTTAATTCCAAAATGACAGCCATTAGTAATATTGAAAACATGAAGCTTGCTATAAAATTCTTTGAAAGAACATACTCTGACGCTTCGCTGAAAATATACTCGGCCGTGGCGGCTTATATTATATCGTCACTTAGCAGTACACATCGTGGCGTATGAATCTTGGCCTTTCTTCCCTAAGAGAATATCAATGCAAAAAGAATTTTTGGCTCACGAATTGCTGAAAACATGAACATAAGACAACCATCAGCAATTATAATTGGCACATTGTACTGCCCATCCTCATGTCACACTACGCCAGGAAATAGTTACATTGGTTTCTGCAAGGCAATTTATTTTGGCAATTTTTCCTGGACAATGTCAAGCTTATTCGTCTCTCTTCCTACTTGATAGCTTTCGCCATGTTATAGGAACATCGATATCTTCGGTTGAAATATTAATAGAATAGGCCTTTTCCCAACCATAGTCCACTTATTGATAGAGTCATTACCTAAAAGTCTTGAGAAATTATTATTTTTTGCTCGAGTGTGCAAGTCCCGTCAGCACTGTCGCTAATACTACTAACAAACATAGGCGATATAGGGCATAGTGACATCACCGAACACAGCAATCCGTTTTTTAATTGCGGAATTCTTGGAAATTTCTTTTTTTTGGGCAACAAAACCTATTTAAATTTCGCTTGACTTAATTACTACACGCTAAATTTTATTCTTAATTTTTCATTTCCAGCAAATTAGAAACCGATTCAAAACCCTTTTAATTCTAACCAACTATTTCACCTATTCATGGCATGAATCGCAAATTCGTGGCATTCTTTACATAAATAAATGCCTACTTATTTCAAAGCCGTTATCGGCAGAGGAGGTGGAGTTCCTGAATGGGAAGTAGTAGTTATCCCATCGGCCGAAAACCCTGTGTTTGACCGGGTGAATTGTGGCGCTGAAGTGCGGGCATGGTTTACACCATGCTTATACGGTTTATACTGCCATTTTCGAGACCTTTCTCCTTTAGGGAGCGATTTATGATGTCATTCCCAGAGCTTCGATTTCATGAAATCACTCCCTGTATGGAAGGCTGGAAAAAAACATTCACGTCATGCTAAACTTGAATGAACAGATCATCCCTCGTAAAAATGGAAAGATTTAGCATGACTTTCAAAATATTCACACCTAAATGGTGAATAGCGAAAGTTATTTAAGTTCTTCACTTAAAACTAATTATTGTTTACGTATCTTAGAACAGATGTGACTTAAAAGACGCAGACAACAAAAATAACTCACCTTCCTACGGAGTGTTTTTCGAAGAGAATGGGTTTCGCGGCAGGGACGTGTAATTCCCATTTCTAAGAAAGCGTGTTAGAAGAGAGAAATAGTGTGGGGGTCTCTGATCATAGGTGTTGACAAAAAATTGATGAAGACCCTAACATGGAGCGTGGCGCCCTAAGAGTCGGAAATTTAGTCCTTGAGGAAAGATCCTTGGAGATTATTGGAAGATTATTGGAGAATGTTCAATGCTGTTGCGGAGAAGAATAGAGAGAATGCACAGAATGACGAGCGAGGAAGTGGTTAGATATTGTGGAAGATGAAAGTAAATTTAGTGGTGGAGATGCGAAGAAGGCAGCAAAGGTGGAAGGAAGGAAGTACGGAGGTAGAGTAGAAGAAGACGGGGGTGGGAGGAGGAAGGAGTATTTAGAGGCAAGGGCATGTTGAAGAGCGTAATGAGAGGGATAACGCTTGGCGAGCGCGGAAGAGCCATAAAGAGGATAGGACTTTCGGACGACAAGGAGAGGTAGTGTGGATGAAGAACTTGAGAGAGACTTGATGGTGGGCATATGATGCGTAGTGGCCGTTTTACGCGAAGCACTAAACTGCACAGTCTTATCAATGGACGAAAATCAATATGTTCATTTTCATTCATTTTGTATGTTGTGTCTTTTTATGATGATGTATGCACATATGTGCAAAAATGCCAATGTACATACATTGACGTTTTTATGTTGACGATTATCATGCCTGTATTGACCTTCGAATGAAAATAAATTATTATTATTATGTGTTGTGAAAATTGCGTCGTGTGAAGCGGGACTTGCTAGCATGACTGCACGAATGCATGGACAAAAGACAAGAAAATAGTCCCGGCTCTAATTACGTGCCCACGTTCTCGCAATTTCTGTACTTCAAACTGCGCGATTAAGTGCCTCGTTTACCACAGCCTTAAGAAAATGATACGATGAACCTAAAAGTGAGAAGCTGGGTAGGGAATGTTCATTAACCTACCTATTTTGCAGAGGGAAAACCCAGTGATGATCCCGCAGCAACTAGAGCAGTCTCTCCATCTCTTAACTCCGAGGTTGACGGCTGCTTCGAGTGCCACAATCACCAAAGCCAAGAAATGACGTGCCAAGGGTGGAATATAATGTTCCTAGCACAGACGACGGCCAGTTGACTGACGAAAACGCGTCAAAAGCTATGGAGAGGTTCCTCTTTAACATTGAGGGTTTCACAGAAGACCAAATTTCGAACAAAGGGACGGAGACAGCTCACTCCTGTAATAGAAACAGAAACCAACGCACGGCCATTATTTTTAAACTGCAGAACTGTTAAGAGATAAAGTAAAAAGACGATGATCACTAAGGAGCGGTAGTTTGCAGAGTAGGGTCGACATTGATAGATGAATCCATTAGATGAACCAGCAATGATAACTGTGCAAGTAGAAGACCGAAAAATATGTTCAAAGCTTCGCATTGATATCCTAATCCAATCTCGCAATGAATATTCGTCCACCAATCCTCCTCGTCTTTGGAATGAACAGATTTTTTCGAAACTGGAGGAAGAACGCGGGACTGCGTCCGATTACGGCGACGGCAAAACAAAAAACACTGAGTGTTATGCCGAAGAAAGGGAATAGCCGACAGCCTTCGTCGGCGGGGCGGAGAAAAAGAAGGGAGGACTCAAGTCGGTTGAGGGTGAGAGGCATGCATGCGAGGGCTGTGGAATTTGAAAGAATGATTGAGAGTGATATGGGGTACGGTTCTTTGGTGAGATTCAAGGTTCTTTTAACCTTGGCGGGAGTAGGGCATCACATCTTTTCGTCCAGATGAATTCAGTAGAACTGCGGAAAAGGGTGCCAGAGTAAAGAATAGTGGTACCATTGCTTTAGAAAATTGATGCGGTGCTAGACGAAGATAAAATAGTACATGCCGAGGTGTAATAATTACAGACGAGCATAGTTAGCCAATAAAGAACCATACATTGCCAAGTTTGAGGTTTTTCAACGCCCAATATTAACCAAGAGATCAAGATTTGCAATATCTTTAACTGAAAATCTGGAGAGCCACTTCATGCTGATGATACAGTAGTAATTATGATTTATAATAGTAACAAGTAAAACAATTCGTGATATATATTCCTTTAATTATATATTTTCTGTAGGACTGCGCGAGCATCCAGCGAACAAAGAATCGAAAATTGTAATCCATAAAAGTTAACACCTTACTTCATGGCACTGGTTCTTGGATATGCCAGTAGACTCCTGGGTGAAAAGTGGTTCAAAGAAAGGAATGGAGGTTGATGGAATGAATTAACTCATTCTCTCGGTAATATATACTTGGGTGTGATCTGAAGAGTAGACGTAGATCTTAGGAAATAACTAGGAGAAGCTGTTCACAAAGGAATTCACAGTTTCGTAGCAGCTGCACCGGTAACTACTTCGCAAAAACGTAGCGTACTAAAGTTACTTTTAAACAAACCCTTATGCATATTATATATGGTTACGTGCATCGGCGACGACAAGTGCCATAAATTAAGTCCCCTTGGAACTAGTATTTCACGCTTTGGGACGTATTCATGCAAATATATTCCAACAGTTGTTTCATTCGAAGAATGATTTAACCTTCCGTTCCTTTTTACTCAATGCCATACTTCTTATACCCTGATAGCGTTTCTACAGTCCTTTTAATTTGGTCTATTTATCAGTCCCATAGGCCTTGGTCCTTTTAATCGCCTATCAGTCCTTTTAATTTGGCCTACTAATCAGTCCCTTGGTTTTCCTCGGAGGGTAGGTAATCCCTTCTACTTCTCCCTCCGACTTACTTCTTAGTTCGTAGTGCCTAAGAATGTGATCATCCATCTGTTTCTTTTCGGTGTTGTTCTCCATACGGTCGTTATGACTCGCTCCTCCTCTACTCTTCCGTGTACTTCCTCATTCATTATTTTATCCGTCCACCTCATCTTCAGCAGTCGCCTCCGGAACCAAGTACAAAAGGCTCATTGTAATTAAATAATTCACGAAAATCACGTCCGGTGAAAATATGCTGCATAAACGCGTAAAGTTTCCCAACAGTGTCAAATGTCTGTGGAGTGTCCAAAAACTAAATCAAGGCGAATCGCAAAAGGCAATGAGGATGCTATCTCACCATTTGCCTTAATTTTCTCGGCAGGATTAGCGATCGATCTTCGGAAAAGAGAGGGAGGGGTTATCCGAAACACGTGCTGCATCGGAGTGATTGGAAGTGGAGCTGGATATCAATCACCCTCGAGGGGAAATCAACGTCTGTAGTAGAGGGAAGAGAGCACCAAGTAAATAAGAAATGGAACTGAATTGCTCGCCGTTCAAGAGGGCTTCGTCTTTCATTGTGCGCACGATTGGGCAGGGTTTTTCACTTACTGATGATATAGTGCCTTCAATCTGAAGAACTTACCTTTAGCATGAGTTATTTCAATGAGGTATTCAACAAAGAGAAAAATTATATGAAAGTATCCTTGAAGGATTCGATCGTATTTTCTGACAGATTTTGGTAATTGCCATGCAATACATTGACGCCAACCGCCTTATTCTATACCGCGTAGATTTTTTTGTGAACCTATTGGTTGGCTGGTCATTTTAGGAAACGACCGAACTCTGATGTAATTGACGTCGTTGAGAACATGTGTACCTACAGGGTGTTAAGGGAAAGAAACTTTAGGAAACTGGGAAATGGAGGAGAGAAACTCGGCGACGGAAGAAAAATACTCATACCGAGAGGCGGTCAACAAGACCTTACTAAATGGCCCGATGTTCTGAGAGGCTGAGTTCTGCACTCTAATTGTTCTTTACATAGCACCCAGTTAGTGATCGGGATTCCACTAAAATTTCCCGCCAGTGCCGGGATTCGAACGCAGGCCTTTCAAATGGAATGCAATTACTCACACTGACCCGATCCCCGGATTGGTCAGGCTTTATCACCGCGTCATGATATTGTGCCTTCAAGGTGAAGAAGTCATTATTAGTCAGATATATTGATGTGAAATTCATATTCACATAGAGAGAAGTCCAGCCGGAACGTGGTGTATTTCATATTTCTCGTGGAAAATATAGATGTCCACAAAATTTAGAATGATCTGCTAATCACTGGTATTAGAGCTATCACGTGTCATTTTGTTTTACGAGAGTAATTTTACGAAGGAAATGCTATTTCATTGGCCTGATTAATGTTAGCATATAGTGATGAAATTATATTAGCATCCCTGTTCCCCTTATTCAAGCAACATTTGCGCGTAA
This sequence comes from Pyrrhosoma nymphula, assembly GCA_963573305.1. Lineage (NCBI taxonomy): Eukaryota > Metazoa > Arthropoda > Insecta > Odonata > Coenagrionidae > Pyrrhosoma > Pyrrhosoma nymphula. The sequence continues at coordinate 135,776,478 of OY754327.1, forward strand.
GTGTTAATTGCGTGAAATTACATTATTCGTTGAACAATAAGCAAGCACACGAAAAATGCATCAGAGGAAGGGGGAGTAATTAGAGGGTTTTATGACTAGAGGTGAGGTGAAGATAATTTTAGAAAATGGTATTTGAATTATTTTCTGGATCACCAATATGAAAATTTCCTGTTCTCGATATAATTTTTACTAGAACCGATGCTTATTGGACTTAAGTTTTTGTTTCGAATTTAACTCATACCGTTTGCTTTAAAAATTGCAATGGCTAAGAATTAAAGGTAGCTCAACAAAATTAAAAATACCACAAAAATCCCGATTGAAAAGCACAATAAAAATAGCTTCTACTGAATTGACATTAATACTTCTTGTCTACTCAAGCATTAATATCAAAGTATTGATTGTATGATTGATAAAATGAATTCAGATTTATGAAAAAAATTCTTCTAGTAGTTCTACATTGTTATTAACCATACCCATCAAAAAGTTCAAACACATCTGTCCCCATTTGTTTGGAGAAAGCAAAATGTACCGAGCGAAAAATGGAAAACGAGCGATACAGTAGGGGTTCGTGTTTTTGTAAACATGACGAGAAAAGGCTATAAAATGGTACTTTCCGCTTAAAGGCGATACTAAGAATTTATTTTCATTGTGCTTACAATGAATTATTACCTCTTTTTTCATAATTTTCTCATATTTTCAACGCAGTGCATGCACCATAAGTTACATCCAGTCACTAACTTTTTCATAGCTTATTTTTCTTACTCAATAAGACAAAATCTGGGAAATAATCAATGAATGACAAGGTACTCGTGTATTAAGAAAATATAATTACCCGGATATCGCGGTAGAGTAATGGAAATAGTCTCTGTCACCCATTCCGAAGGAAAAAATATTAAGAGGCTAAGATTAATCGCTAATGGAGTTGAATGACGTTGTTGGAGGAGATCGGGCTGCGTCGCCGAGAGGAGACGGTTAAGGGTATGACGGAATGGGGGTGAGCGTCGCAAGGGGGTCGTATCGGATTGCCTTCGAGATAATTTGCCGCTCCAGTTCGAAAGTGGTCCCTCACCGGCACTGTGCAGAAATAATACATCATTTAAATATTTAATATACATAGCATAGCATAAATTGAGTATCTAGTTACTTTAAACAGATACCAAGAGGCTCTAAAACTCATTATGAGGACCACCTCGCAGCCGAAGTAGAGTGTTCTTGAATCGATCTCCATGAAGACGACACCATCACGTCACTATCAAATCCATTTCAGAGTTAATGGTAGAGACTCACGAATATAAAATGGCTTCATCGTTCACTATTCAATCTTATAATAGCTTCATCCCTCCATTTTTGTCACTTCCAAGTAGACTCCCTTACTTCAGTGACGCAGTACCAAGTTTGAGCCGCCCTGGGCGATCTATTGCTTTCCGCCCTACCTTTGGGGAACACATAATGCACGCCAAATCTACTTAGATACAATTTGAAAATTAAATTGAAGAAATAATAATTTCTTTCATTTTAGTATTTAATTAAAATACAAAATTAAAAATGTACTCTTCCTGCTTTTATATAGAAAAACTATTTATGATATCAAGTTCTATTTTGTATGTTTGCCGATGTTTTATTATAAATTGTATTTCTTAACTCTCGGCAGAGTTGATAGTTTTACACTCCTTATCATAAAAAGTTTTTTTTAATTTTTAATTGTAGCGGAGGAATCAGGAGGAATCATCCAGAGCCTTGGCAACTGTGGCTATTGACGGGAGAGAAGATAAACAAGAGAGGATTCGGGGAATGATGCATTTGTGAACAACTTTAATGTGACTGTGTGAACATATTCAGGGAAATAAAGGTATTTCAAGTGTTACGGAAATTAGAAGCGTTGTTTTTGCACCCACGCACGTAACAATTGTGTCAGAAGTGGGATAAATTAGTAAATTTTAGTGGACTTTTTGAGTGTTAGCCACGACTTATTTTCATGTGAGGTAAGAGCATGGCTTCAGAGTAGCGAAGTTAAGTGAGTTGAAAGTTGCGGATTTGAAGCGCGAGTTGGAGGAGCGTGACATGGAGACTAGTGGGACGAAATCGGTACTTCAATTGAGACTTCGTGAGGCGCTTCAGGCCGAAGGTGTGGACCCCGAAGATTTCCTCTTCAAGATAGAAATAGGAGCGCGCGAATTCACGCAGGTCCTCAGTGTATTTAAAGAAGAGCTTGCCGGATATTCCAGAAATTTGAAAGAACTTGTCAATAATATCCGAACGATCAGAAACGAATTGCTGGAGAAGATCTTCGAAATAAAAGGTGAGTTGAAAGACGACGTCAGTGAATTAAAAAGCGAGCTAAAAAATGACGTCAGCGGAGTAAAAGGTGAGCTGAAATCCGATGTCAACGAAGTGAAGGAAGAACTAAAATACGTCACTACAGAGGTACAAGACGTGCAGGAGACGTTAAAGAATGTAAAAGAGGACATAAAAATGGTAGAAGTCGACGTAGAGAAGCGTATTGAAGATCGTCTGAAAACTCTCGCACAAGAATTGACGCAAACTGGCACCGTAGGACTACTGTCAGGACTAGCTCCTAGTGTCAAGGCCGTGCGTGTGAAACCACCTACATACGACGGCAAGACTCCTTGGTCCACATACTCGAAACAATTTGAAGCCGCGGCCAACGCCAACGGGTGGACGAAGGAAGACAGAGCTACGGGCTTGATTGTCGCTCTGCGAGGTGACGCTTTGAACGTTCTCCAAGCAATTCCTGACCACGAGCACAGGAACTACGATTGTCTGGTGGGCCGGCTGGAAATGAGGTACGGCGAAAAACACCTCCAACAAGTTTACCACAGCCAACTGCTCACTAGACGTCAGAACCGTGGCGAGACATTGCAAGAATTTGAAGCGGACATCGCGCGACTCGTTTTCTTGGCTTATCCCTCGGCGCCCAGCGATTTCATCGACCGATTGTCAGCAGAGTCTTTCGTGATTTCGAGTCTTTCGAGGCTGATCCGGAACTGCAAAGAGCTCTTCGTTTAATGCATCCGAAAACTTTGGACGACGCACTAGCCCGTACCTTGGAATTCCAAGCGGCTGAAACTTACTTTAAAATTAAATAAATTACTGAAACTTCGAAAACCGACGCTCGTGTCCGAAGTATGGGCGAAGAAGAATTCCTCGAAGAGAGAATCGAGAGGATCGTCTCAAAATTCCTTCGGAACAAAGGACAGCCCAGGAAAAGGGAGATACGTTGTTGGGACTGCGGAGAGCTTGGACATGTCCGCAGTCACTGCCAAAATAGCACGATGCGGCAGGAAAACCGAAAGTGGTCCATTATAATCGACTGGCACCTTACGCAGGTGGCAACGCAAGAGTCGAGGGAGACCAAGAGGTGAACGCGCGTTTGGTGGCCGATCAACTCGGCCAAGACCTGGGTAGACTGTTCCGGGACGAAACAGCCTTAAGGAGGGGGCAGTGTAGCGGAGGAATCATCCATGGCCTTGGCAACGGTGGCTATTGACGGGAGAGAAGATAAACAAGAGAGGATTCGGGGAATGATGTATTTGTGAACAACTTTAATGTGACTGTGTGAACATATTTAGGAAAATAAAGGTATTTCAAGTGTTATGGAAATTCCTGATTTTCCGAACACCCCGGCAACATAGTTATTAAATGTATTTGCCATTTCCTCGTCCTCTATAATTGCTTCTCCTTTCTCCCCCTTGAGTACCGATATTTTTGTCGAGTTGTCCTTTTTATTCCTCAGATATTTGTAAAATGTATTTGTATCTCCGGACTGCAGTAGATTTTGCACACATGAATCTTGCACTTTACATTTTTCCTTCTCAAGATTTTTCTGGCCTCTTTATATCTAACGAGCGGAAGGTACCCGTTGAAATTCAATGAGTATGAAAAACATTAAACTTATTTTATAAGAAAACCGCAAAGCCAGAAGAAAAACTGCATGCGTGGTCATTTGAGGAGTTCGTAACCTATCTTGTATGTTCGTTGTAGTAGACACGGTGACCGTTTTCCAGGTGCACGGAGAGCAGTGACTCTTGGTCCACTTTCATACACGGGAAACCCAAAAATCGGCCATGCAGATTCATTACTACTTAAATAGCAAAGGTTGATAGATGGTCACCTCGTCCCTACGGTTCTCTTGAGCCGTCTTCTGAGTGATTAACAGCTTAATCGCTTCCCTTGTGAACATACATATATTTGCATTCAATGACTTAATTCAGATACACTATTCAACGTTGATATGTGCGTTGAGTATCTTAATCAGGATTGGAGAGTAGGGTACAATCCAGCGGTTGACAACGTCAAAAGGAGCATTTGCAGCAGATATGTTTATTTGACCTTTGAATCCTCTAACCCCCTGACTGCGCCTTCGGCATAGCCATTATCATTGGTTTCGGTTGCTAAATAAAAAATCTATGGGGATTCTTAGTGCACTTGTCAATTTTCATGCACGGATGTCGTTAATTGCGCAGAATTTCCGTTCTTCATTTGGGTAAGAAGCATGTAGTGACGTCATTATAATTTCCGCCATCTTAAAACAGATTGAAGGTTCGAAACAGATGGGTCTGTATTTGAACCAGATTTAGAACTGGTTACCCATCTGTAGGTTGGGTAAGGATGAAATTTGTGCGGTTCTTAGCGTAACTCGAGAAACACCACGGGGAGATGCTCATGAGATCGCTGGTGGGCATGTCTTTGACCTTCCAAGTCCAACCTTTGTCGTTTTTCTTTCAAGGGCTCATTTTCTCGCAAATAAGACATTCATTTTGCTTTAGAAGATTTTTTCGAAAGGTTACTCTTTTTACTATTAGGCATGTTTATGGATATATTCTTAGGTCTAAGGAACGGAAACAGCCTCAAGTGAGAGTCTTGAATAGGCAACTCGATGATTGAGTGAATGTACCTAAGTTAACTGCAATTTTACACTTTTAAACATATATAAATAACTCGTGCCGTTAATGAAGTGGGAATTGGTCTAAAAAACAGTTCGCAATCGTATCGAGAGGCAGACGGGTCCACAACGTGTAATGCATTAGAGTATTAAACGATAATAAACAACGCCGTGTTTGTTGTAGCAACAGAGGCATTATTACCATTGCTATTCGCTGCACGTGAATAATCTTGCACATTTAATTAAGTGTGTATTCTATTTAATTCCTTTATGTGCGCCATTTACTACGTAAGTGTTCTCTCATATACATGCAGTACCCCTTTGAGAGCTACTTTGAGAATAGACGTTGATGAGTATACTTGTTGTAAATATGCATTGAATTTATCGATTACCCCCCGAAGCAATCTATCATGAGGCCCTTGGGACTCTGGGCCCTTCTTCACGCCTCTAGCAAATGCTAGAGACGTGAATATTCTATTAAAATGAAATCTATGGTTGTCAAGGAAATATGTCATTGTTGATTTCAGATAAAAATGTGAGATTTATCAACTGAAACCATAAATTTCCGGAGCGTAGAAGAAAATCGATAGATAAAATTAGAAATTCCATTTATTCAGCCATCCGATAAAAAAAATTCCAGCCCTATATCTTGAGTGAAAGTACTTTTAAAAAGCAAAAAATGAAACCACTGCACCGAAAACAATGCTTAGCATGGACCACAAGGGGGGACCTTCGGGGGCCTTTGGGGGCCCTTAGGGCTTTTTGATATAGCATATGATGCAACCAGATATTTTTTCTATCTACATGCCAAATTTCAGCTCAATCTGTCCAGTAGTCTTTGCGTGATGGAGCAACAGACAGACATACACCATTACAGTTTTATATATTAGTAAGGATCACACCCCTAACCCTGCAAAAAAAGGGTTTTTAGTTAATTGAACCCTACAGGGTATGTTTTCTACCAGTAGTGTTCCAAAATTCATTAAAAATCGGTCCAGTGGTTTAGGAGGAGATGTGGAATATACCCACATATATATATATATATATATATATATATATATATATATATATATATATATATATATATATATATATATATATACATACATTGACTTATATATATATAAAGATAAAGATAAAGATGTCGTAATCTCCCCCTCTATCCCGCAACTTATGAAGTTTCCTTAGTCTATTTTTCATTTTCTTAATAGTCTTTGTGTAGTAAGCCGGATCTTGGTTTGATTTTATTTTTGTTTTGGGGATTTTTCGACTGCGGTGTTAAGCAAAATCTTAAAATTCGTCCATAATTCATCCACAGAACTACCTGAGGATGCCCCATGCTGCAAAACTTTCCTGTAGGTGCACCTTAAAACCAATGCTATCCCCTTTTAAAAAATTCGAGCACCAGATAGTTTTCAACGGATGTTTTTCCTTCGCCCTCAACCAATTCAATTCTAGTCCCACTGCCATATGATCACTTATTCCTTCGAATGTTTCCACCGAGTTTAAAAGGCTGTAGGGTCTTACGAGAACGACATCTAAAACATTTTGCTCTCTAGTAGGCTCTTCAACTATTTGAGTAAACCCACCCTCAAAAATTAAATCATTTATAAGGTCTGCTTCTTACACTGCTTCCTTCCAGTATGCCGTTAAGGATTTCAAGCAGCTGCATGTCCTCTCCCGGTTTCCGCTAAGCTGCAATAATTTCTAATTTTTTGTTATCCTTTTTCAGGACCCCTACACTCATCAGCTCAACGTCGTTAATACATATTTTATAATGAATTAATTATGCTAAAATGCAATTTAGAACTACACACCCATCGCGCCATTCCCTTATGGGAGAAGCATAAATGAAGCCGAATTATAAGAGGAAATTCGAAACGACCTATTTTTCAAGCTTCTTCTACATTGCCCTAATCTTGCGTATATCTTTTACTTCAGCTGGATTCATTCATACATTATACTTGCTTTATACACTATCTCCAGTTCCCTTATTAAGGAATGTCTTCCATCACATTTACCCATGGTTACCTCAGCCTACCCTGTCAACTTTTGTCAATTCTCTCTAAATGACTATCGAAGGACACTCTTTTAACACTTGTACATTACTGGAGAATCAAATCTAACTTTTCATTCTTCTATTATATAACTTCTCAGATGCCCAATATCCTTCTAACTGGATTTATATGACGTATATCCTTATCCAGTAGTTTTTATATCTGTTTTCCTATTGATTGTTACTTTTTATGACAAGCATATCACATATGCCTTAATTCAATTCTTTAAAATATAAATTCATGATGCAGTATTTTTAAATCAATTTTACTTAAAAGTTATGTCGTTATCAATTTAACCAAGTCTGACTAACTTCTTGTTGCTGTAACTTTCCCGATTCCTCAAGCATGTTCTTTTACATTTTTATTACAATGTTATATGTGTTTCAAACCTTATTTTGAGTGCATGCCTCTTCATCTATTCGGTAGACAGATTTGAAAGTACTTTCCAAGGTTATTAATCAAAGCCTGCATACTTATACAATTAGGTTCATTTTTTCACATATATTTGGTGATATTTACCATAAATGCATTATATTCATGTGAAATACCGAGATATAATACTTATATTATGACTTTTAATCAGGATATGAGATCGAGTTTAATTACATGGAGAGCATTTTAGGCATAAGTGATCTTAGGTCCAAGACTATAGGGAGAAGAATTTCTCTAGGAAATAGGAAAACAACACAATAGGAGAAGTAATGGCAGAAATTAAATAAAATAAGAAAGTGATAATGAGTTTTATAAGGAGTGTGGTGCAGCATAGTTGCAAATCCTAGTCCTTGAAAAGAGAGAATACATTAGAGGGACCTATGTGAGATGTGGGTCAGGAGAATGGAAAAAGTATCACGAACAGTAATGAAGACAAATGAGGAAGCACTTGGCATAGTAGGAAAGATAGCTAAAGAAGAAAATTTGGAAGAGGAAGCATCAAAGAATGGAGCAAGATTTTAGCGGCGTTGCTCGACAGAGAGCCTTCACCGAGGGTAGCATGCTGAGTAAGCGAATGAGAGGCGTTGTGAATAGAATGAAGGAAGGTAGAAATTATGCTGAAATGAGGGGAGGAATAGATTTACAAAAAATTTGCTCATTATTGGAAAATAAGGGTAGGAATGGTCTAATCTAAACGTATTTTTAACGGTAGAAACATCAATTTTTCGCTCATCAGGAGTAGGAACGCAAATTGAACTCATTCTCGAGAAAAATATCTTGTTCAAAGTCCGTTGATGGCTTTTTAGTGCTATTCTTGGCTGAAAGTCCTTCAAAATTTATCAATAGAATCCTGGATACTATGGAGGTGACCGTATTAGTTCTGTAATCTGGGGTCCGTATCTCAATTCTCGGTCAGAAAGAACTCTACCGTTTGACGATAATCAATTCTAAATGTTAAGTTAAGCAGCAAAATGAGTGAAAGTACCCAATAAAATCAATCATGAGTTATTATAACAGATGATATATAAAGGACGTAGGGTTCAATTCTCGAGGAGTGTACCCTAAAATACTACAAAAAGGGCATAGTAAACAAAGGTCATTTTGCAAGAGGCTAGCAAATGGTCAGAGAAGAGCGCAGAAATCATATATAAGAAGATGGAGACCATCATAACTGACCTCTGAACTGAATCAGACGAACGCCTTGCGATTCAATTAGTACTTTCACCTGAAGTAATACGAATCGATGTGTGTGGTCGGGTGGACATAAAGGTCTTTCCGCCAGTGGTTGCATTGCTGGCTGACAGGACCAGGTGGCATCGCCATTCGTGAGCGTGTGCTCCTTTCATTTAAATAACTCGGGGCGATGCGGCTCCTTCGGGTCGAATATTGATTTAAACAAGAACAATGGCAGAAAAACGTTGTTTAAACATTAATAAACGGTTCAGGAAAATATATGGAACCAAAAAAAATGAACTCTTCATAATATGGGTTATTAAGGGTAGGTGTAAGAAAAATAATGATCTCATATAACCTTAAATTTACACTAATTCCTCCGACGTAGGTACTAAATAATTGTTGACAAATTGCAGAGTACTTGTTCTTCTTAATATGCATACTCAATCACCTTTGGCTGCTCAAAATGCGTTCACTGCTTTCGCTAATCAAATGGAAGGATATAAAAAATTATAACCCAATCGACAATGCCTGAAACTTTACCAACAAATTTATGAAGATGATCTTCCCAGCCCCCATCAACTTAAGGATTCGATCATGAAGAGCTCATTTTAACTCTGAAAATTTTTATGAAATGAAATGCGTTACTGACCCCATAGAAATGCGTAGGTGTTAATTTCATAAAAGTAAAATGTTACTGAAACAATCAAAGGTCTTACTTTGCCGAAAAATATTAGCCAATAGAGAGGGATGGCTATGGCTCTGTATAAATCAATTCAACCACAGTAAATCAACCTCTCCTCTAGGATAAAATGTCGATATCACAATTTATTAGGGAGTAAACTAAATTTCATTAATGATTTTAGGAAAATTTTTCCACTGAAAATGTAAATGCTTTAAATATTTCGCTCTTTTTAATAATGCTGAAGGTGTTCCCTTTATTTTCAAAATATCTCACGATATACCAGCGAATGTTGTAATTACTGAAATCGGCAGAACAGAATGAAGAATAGCCGGCGTATCAAAGCTGAATGCTTTCGTGTCATAAACTTCTAGTACTAAGAGAACTACTCGAAAACTTATAAATAAATATCCCAAATAAGTGGATAAGGTTTCATTTCCATTCATCTAAAGCTAACCACCTTGGGATATAAACGGTGCCCCACAGTTTTCAACTTTGTTCATAATTATAAAAGCAGTCACAAAATGTATTTTCCTCCCTTTGCATCAAGAATGAATAGGGAGAAGCGGCTAAGTTTTCTGGGCCAAGTCAAACTAGGTGAGGGCCATTTGGTAATTTTTCAGAAAGCCTGTTGAAATTCTAACACAGTTATTAGTGAGTAGGGATTGAAAAAAGTCTGCCAAAACCGTTTACCAAGCTTAACTGTGTGGATAGCGACGTTTTTGGCAAAATACCAAGGTGTACATAGCATTTACAGCCAACTTCTTCTTCAATACTCGAGTTAAAATTAGAGGACCCAAGGTTCTTTAAGTTTTGAATTAAGAATAAAAGTATTTACACTTTTACACACCGATTGCAAGTAACATTCGTGTTATTGACAGGGCATTTGCAATGAAAAAGAAAAAAGCTAAATGAGGATGATCGATGAAGTGGTTTCATATCCCATTTCTGGCGTTAAATGTATATATCAAAGGGAAGTGAGGCAAGGATTTTGCCGAGGAAAAGTATGCCTTGCAAATTGTCATTGATCCAGCTCAGATTATTTCCTCAGTATGTATTAGCATACTGTCCTGAAAGATAACGCAGAGCTACGCCGTTGATATTAGCCCATTTATACCGATTTAATTTACCTAAATATTCGATCCCCACAAAGCATTTTTACCGACGCTTTTTCTTGCGAACGAAACAGGAAGACCTTCACTCCGGTAAAGGCGAAGAGAAATAGAGAAAAAACTAATAAAACAGTAAATAGGTGTCCGTGGCCTAAAAACTTGTTTCGGAAGCACCAGAGTCCCTCCTCCTCTATTGACCGAAGATTTAGGTTCTCATAACTAGCTTGCTGCGGCAATTCACGAAATGTGATAACGATAGCACTGCGAGTTAAAGAAACCGACAGAGAAGGCATACAAATATGTTTGAAACGACAAAACTATTTGCGTGGAAAAGTGTCTGTATACTTCGATGCTTTTTTATCACGCAGTGATAACACACAGACTTCATTTGCTTTTTCCTGAGGTCATTTTGCAAGTCCCAGAGTTGCTCAGTTCTTTAGGTATGAACACCAAGTTTCTGGATCAAAAATATTTTATTTGCGATTTATCTTGAAATATTGAGTCTTCCAATCTTGGCCATCGGGAAATTATTTATAGCCAGAATAAATAATGGAACATTCTCTCGTAAATAATGCATTATTTGGAAAAGTGGACAACGATACATCGGGTACCTAAACGAGAAAAAGTTCAATTTTTTTCTGCTTTCTCCTCCAAAAATCCGCTGCTATAGAAAATGCCGAGTACCGAAACCGTTGACCTAAAAGTGTTGGGTCTAGAAGTTCCTTAAAAAAACAGCAGACCAGCTTCTTATAGAAGAAACTTATAAAGATTTTCACTAAGCTAGTAGCTTGGCGATTTCTTATTAAAATGTTTTCAACTCTCTACTTATCTTTTTAAATGCTTACGTAACGGATATATATTATTTTAAAATTATACATTTTTCCATTCGCTATTTACTGAGGTATTTTCAGCATAAACTCTAGTTTATATATGAAGAATTCGATCTCTGTCTTCGGAAAGAGGTGCACAAAAGTATTAGTGAATCGACCTTTATTATTTCAATTTCTGTTCCTGAACCCCGGATGAGATCATCTCCCTCATTTAATTACCTTTGCGATGACCCTACCTTTGATAATACTCATCCCTTCTCTGAGGTCCCAACTCCAACACACTCATCATCCCTTGACCGTGACTCTTGACCAAATGCAGTGCAAGTAACAGACCTTGGGCCTACAAAACGAGACTTGGGTTCAAAGTCACCTTCAACACTATCACCAATTGAGCGTGCAACAGATTTTTGAATGTACACAGGAAATTACTTCCAAAGCATCAAGCCGTTTCTATCTGAAAGAAAAATCTTTATTAGCAAGTTCAAAGCCAGGAGCTTAGGTTTCCTCACCGTACCATTTCATTATTTTTTAAGCAAACAGACGTAGTAAGGCATGTAACAACAGTAAGCAACAGACGTAGTAAGGCATTCATTTTGTCAGTTCATTTACCTGATTCAGCAAATATGATTCTGCCCAATGAAAATTCCCAAACATATGCTATTCAGTGTGCCACTCTCACACAACGTTTACTCGAGAGATTATTTAATTATTGACTTTATTTTTCATCCACACAAAATATATTTTTCGTTCTTTTTGTATTTCCACTGTTTTCAGATTCATATTTATATGCGCAGTCCATGTGGACATATCAGAAAATAGTTTTCGACAAGTTTTGATGTCAGTGAGGAAAGAAGAACATCACCACCTCTTGAAAAACATGCCAGATAATATTCAACACATCGAAAACTACTCGTTATAGGTTAATAGTAGGTAATCATGAAAGCACTGAATCTTTTTTTTTAATTTTCAATTATACGTTAAATATAATTCATGGAGAGTTTTTGTTGGCGAAGTAAACGAAAAATATACTCACTTGGAGAGAAAAATATAAAAATTAAAATTTGAACTTTGCATGAGCATGACATGAAGTTCACGACTCATTAACGCATAAAAAACGCAGCTAGATTTTCTCAGTGAAAATAAAATTATCTATGCATATATTACGAACTGTGGGTACATATTATGACATCATGCACAAATATTGGGTTATCTATCCACGAATAATCGATAGTTCTCTGTTCCAATTGTTATTTTTCTATGGCGGAGAGACGTAAAAGATAGCGGTAGCAGAGACGAAATGAGATTAGAACCGATGTGGCGTGACATAACAGAGAGATTTTAAAAACGGAATTCATAGCCTGAATGCCCAATGAATACGTAAGTCCTTTAAGCTTGGATAAAGAGTAAAGTCCGATGGAAGCAGAGTCAAAAAAAGAAGAATAAAAGCAATAGAGGACATTTTGAGACACGATAGTTTTCGGAGGGCTGCAATGAAATGAATTGCACAACGAAAGAAGAGGAACAATTAGAACGAATTTCAGGGAGCACAAGGATGAATTACGGCGAATAATATGATGGAAGAGCTTATCGCTATAATTACGTAGGGAAAAAAAGAGATTTGAGCAAACAGAATATTACGGAAAACTGCCAAACCTAGGAGTAATAACCTATGATGCTGACGAAGCAAAAGTGGGTTTCTTCCTCACTCGTTTCATAATCATGCCGATAAACCTTGACTGCATGGACTTCAGCCCACCCATAAAAATATTTTATTCCAACTCGCCAGACCGCACCTTCTATCATATAATGACGACTTCATAATGGCCCAGCAACAATCAAGGAAATTTAAATGGTTCACGAGGTCATTTTATGATACTTCCAAAATCCTTACTGAGTAACCACCGCCGTTTGTGAATGCCTGAAAGCCTTGGTCCACTTAGGCGGCTCCTTAAAACATCGTCTTGGAACGCACAGGCATAATTGGATACGGAATATGCTTAAGTTATACTTAACTGCTTATTTCAACTGCCAAGACTGTTTTAATTTGGAAACCTGGATGAGCAGATGGAAAATGTCATGGAGCAGTACTCTCTCTCATCCAATTCTTCGTACACGGAAAGATGTTTTCACATGGTCAGATTTTTTACATTCATTTTATAACAGTGACCGGTATAAAATGATCACCTGCCATGTACACTAATGAATGTCCTCTTCAAGAAATATGCGATTCATATAGAGATACATGCAACTGCCGATACATGCCTCCAATTTGGAACCGTATTGGTAGCGGGAAAATAGTTTTCTCGCCGATAACACCCGTCTACAAACAAGCTCTGTCCAGGCTCAGGTGAGGCAATTGAAGAAACCAGCGTGAAAACAAATATTATCGATTTTAACTAATTCACCGAATTCATCAAATTCAATAAGGTCACCCGTCAAAATTCATCACTAAATACTATATTCTATAATTATCAACACTAACAAAACAATATCCAAACTTTGCGCAGGTACCTTGGGCGAAGTTTATTTTCCCCTGGAAGGAAGTAACTAACAAAAAGTACAGCTCACTTTTCATTAATAACTGTTCCTGAAAAACATAAATATCTTTATTATTCCTCCAAAATTACTGCAGAGTGATCAATTCTTAATGCCAATGTTTATTTTCTTGATTCCATATCTCGTAGATTTCCTCTATGAATCCTCCCAGCATTTTCTTTCCTCAACTGTTTCACTCTGCGTTCATATGTTCGTATTCATAATTAAGCAAGTACTTATTACTTGTCTAAAATCTTTGATTTAAAGATTTTAGAAAAGTACAGCGTATTTTACTTAATAATACGAACGTTCAGAAATATTTTAAGCATATCTCGACTCCAGATTATGATTTTCCGACATTTTCTACACAGGAAAGAATTATAAAACAAACGTATGATCAGATTCAATATGTTTCAACGGAATATTTTATATGAGATTCCCAATATTTCTACGGATCAAATTTGGCGGATCAAGTTTATCCACCGTTTATTACGGAGAAGCTGAACACAATCTAGCCGTTTATGTTTCTCTGCGACTCACAAGTAAATCATGCACTTATGGTACTAAATTACAGTAAATTGATGTTTTTCTTAATATGTACCTACGTATTTTCTTTAAGCACTTTTGGCAAGAGTCTAGGCACCCATCCCAGAGTTTTAAACCTTTGTCAATGTCACAAAATCGGGCGTGGGAAGGAAAGGTTATATTTGTTACATCCCCGTGGACTGAGCAAATTCTGAAGCGCTTAAATACGCACGTGAACAAGAGGAACGAGAAGAGAGACAAAACCCTTTGTTGCACAGCACTGCGAAAAATGTAAGCTTTCAACAATAAAAGTTGCACCTTAAATTTTTCTTGATAATGTTCTGATGAGCAAACGGGGTTAGGAATATCGCTACAATTCCCATAAACTAATTCCATAATTATCAAAATGAAAACTTCCAGAAATATTTCCCTATAAACATTTTTTACAAATAATTAGAACAAAATATAATAACACAGAGTAAAATAATGGTTTTCAACTTATGCGCCATTTTATGGAAGAAATATTTCCGGCGAATATCCAATTTTCATCACGTCCAAAGGCTCGGAAGTAATGATTACATTTCCCGAATTATTAGTAAGAGAAATTATTATTACTTATTTATGATTAGGTATCTTTTCATCACTCCCTCTTATCTATATCTGGATCACATATTTTACAGATCATATTTTAATCGTTATACTTTTCGCGCGAGTATCTAGGCCGAGTAAATAGATTAATTCTCTCGAGCGCTCAGTAGGAAGATGCCTGACCTAGTGCAACAAGTATTTTCTCGTCGGGGTCGTCTGGGAGACGACCAAAAACCTTCGCAAGAGTATAAGCGCAAAACATTTAAGCCTTCATTTTAGAGCGTGTACTTCCACTTAGCGCAGATAGATTCTAATTAGGTACCAAATTTCCATTTCCATTAGGTATTCCAAGAGGAATATATGTACTCTTCACAAATACTTCATCATTGCATTTATTTTTAGAGCAAACGCCATGTGCACACGCAACAGATTTATACACTAAAAACGTTTTTTAATAGTTTTCATAAAATGTTACTTACATCGAGAAAGTAGACTTAAGATGCGTTTGAGACTGGCAAATACAATTTATCGGTCACATTTCAGCAGCAGGACCAGATCAAAAACAATCATGAACCACAGAAGAAGCAATTAAGGCCCAGCTAGCACTTTGCTCTGGTTCTCGGCAACGCGAGAAGGCCCGTTTTAAAGTCCCCTGAAAGTACAATTGTACCTACTTCATTAAATTTGTCCCCGGTTACGACACTTTGACCTCGTACCAAAACTTTCCCCTCCCCAAGAATAGGCGTTAGCCTTGAAAGTCAAAGTTTGGGGAAGTGCCAAAATTCAGAGACAACACAACTTGTTCAATCGCACGAATGAATACAACGGATTTTCGCGGCGCGAAGCTGAGTGTTTGCCTATGGCGTCATGCCTCTTCCCCCAAACCCAGGCTTGCTGGCATGTACCGGTACGTAAATGCCAGTGCTGCGCACTTCAATTAGAACGTTGAGAAAAGCTGTCCACTTCAAATCAACGGCATTACAGACTAATAAAGACCTATCATCAAAAGAAAACTTCATTTAGGTCACTAAAGGGATATGGCCAGCATGAAGAAATCCTAAATATACGACTCCTCGTATGCCTGCAGTGAGCGATAAATTTTGATAAATGGAGCAATTGCGTCTGTTTTGCTCCAATAACTGAGTTACTGAAACAACGTTCCCATTTGACTACCGCCAAGACTATCCAGATCCAGAAAGAAGAGCAAAATGATATCCGTTTACGCCTGTTATTCAAAATACAACGTCATATATGCATACACACGTCATCATTCAAAATCTGAGCACAAAATGTAATTTAAAAAATCCAAATTCTGAGCTAAAGTTAGACGACGGGTAATCTTCGGTTTCATGCAGTTTTTGTCAAGGGGAAGCAGTGTAAAGTCGGATTGCATTCCCTCATGCATTGTGTGATGGGCCGCCCGATGGAATATTTGTGTGAATTATTGTGATTTGTATATGTATCACCGCTAATTTCGGTTTACCCAATTTGTCTTCTATACTTAGTTGGCGGTGAAATCTAAGGATTAATATGGATATGCTTACCCACTGTGCGGCTTTTCCTTTCATGAATCCATTCCTGAATTTTAAAATTCCTGAATCATCCCTTTCCTGAAATTTAGTGTCCTTAGAAATCTTAATGCCTTTGCATCTCTTATTTCCAATGCAGAGTAACAAAGGATGATATTCTATAGTATTTGAATTTTTGTTCAAAATATTAGTATTCTACCGTCACCCTGACTTTATCAGCACGTGAGAACCCTCAGCTAGAGTCCGCTTTTGAATTGGGTGCAGAATTTACTTTTCCCTCACTTTCGCGATACAAAATTCCAAATATCGGGATCCATTGAAAGTCATAATACGTTGAAGTTGTTGAAATTATGTGTATAGCAAAAATGCAACAAAAGGTCGGCAGTATTTCGACAGTATTTTGTTTTTTGTATGTGCTGCGCCCTGGTGATGATTTCTATAATAAAGTTACGTCAGTCTTGCCTTCGAACGTGGTGGACGTGTTTTTTCAGTCGATCCAGTACCTAAGCGGCTAATATCGGGCTAATCACGGTAATACAACGAAATTACATCAGAAGTATTCAGCACTATATAAGGCTAGAAGGTTCTGCAAGGAAAACAGTTCTTCTCTCAAAAGGAAATCAGGAATCAAGTTGTTCTCAGAGAATCCCAGTCGAATACCACCCGATAGCGCACAAATGACTCTTGGCATTGATCCACAGCACATCTTGCACTGTACTCTTCCGAATGAGAGTGGGGATGGGACTTATCAACCTTAAATACTATAAAACCACTTTTAAAGTATCCAGGGTAGGTCAGTGGTTCTAAAGTAAGAGGTCGGTAGAACAATACTGTACTTAAATACTATCTCAGGCCATAGAGAAGGAGATTCGAGCCTTTGAAATGTGGCACTACATACGCATTTCAGGGCACGGATTTGAATTCCAGCAGTAATCACTTTTTTTATTTGAATCCGATCTCTTCTTGGGTGCTGCGTGGAAAGCACTCCGAGTGTAGTACTTCATCCGTTGGGTACGACGATAAAGCTGTGCACTCGTCGTCACCATTAGTTAACGAGTAGGCCGACGCCGGGTCACTCTCCACCTTCCTCCATTACCCAAATTATTTCTCCCTTACCGCTCCACCCACCTATTTGTTATCTACATTACATTATACCCTGAAAGCCACCTCAAGAGTTTGTGGCAGGGGGTGAGTTATCATCAACACGCACTACGGTTCACGCACTACCTTTATACGGTTCATGAAACTACGACTATTAATGCATTAGTAAAACCTACAAATTCTTGTCAGGAGGTGATATTTCACCAATAATAACATCTGGAACAAAAATAATAAACAATCAAGGCCCACTCTCGCCTATATATATTATCCTATGTATGCATAGTGATGTACGGAATGTATTGCATTTGCTCCTAGTTCTTGGGGGGTCCCTGTTAATTATTGGTCAAATTTGGGACACCTTTGCTTATCAACAGCTGATCATTGAACTCCTTTGTGCCGTCAGTATGTGGGATGTGTATGTGAGCAGTAACGTGATTTTGTCTCTTGGCAGAGATAGGAGCATCATATTTTTAATTATTTCTATATTTACTGTCAAAGTTTGTTTGTTATTTTAATATCGTAATTAAGTGAAGTTCCTGAATCCCCAATTGGCTTCAACTGTGATTTGTGTTAGTGTGGTGACATTCTCCCATCTACACTGTCATTTTCCTCAAACTTTTCCCTCGTTGGATGTGTCAATTTTGGCATACTCTGTACCTCGCAGAATCAAAATCCTCGGAGACTCAAAACCCGCAGGAGACTGTCTCGGTCTCGCAGATTCTCCGAGGATTTCGAGTCTGAGAGGTGTAGAGTATGCCAAAATTGGCACAAAACATGCATTGCTCTATAGGTATGCTACCAATGTTAGAGAAGCCATTTATATTTATGGATTTAGCCACTCCATAAATGCGCATAAATACAAAACTTAAACAGAAAAATGTAATAGGTACTGTTCCGGTAGTAAAAGTACGTAGCAGATTTTGAAACAGGCATTAGGAAGCAAATCAACTAATTAGCTACACTACATATCGACAAACCATTTTAGAAATCTCATTGGCAGCTATTATAGTCTCTTATTGCTCGGGGAAAAAATGGCATTTTAAACCTGTCACTTCTGCAGCCTATTTCCCTAATTTTAGTATCATGATCTTGTCTACAGTATTATGTAGGGTTTCATAAAATGTTATCGACGTCATTAGAAAATAGATCGGCTCGGAACTTGCATAATAGATTGTCAAATTTTCAACCGACGCGAAGGTCTGAAAATGAATCCCATTCCTGTTGTTACAGAAGGTTAGTAACACTAACGAAATAATTGCTACGGCCTTTTACGTATCCTGCCGATATTTGCTGCAATGGCGTTAATTACCTAGCTCAGTTATGGGTCGCTTTCCCAAATAATCAACTAATAAAGGTCAGAAGAACAGAAAGAGATGTAAGAGTCGATCTGGGTGAGCAAGGAGAGGATTAAGAGAAAATACTAAACATAGTATGATCACACAAGAGGGAGGTACGATTATCCTACCCTTACCTGCATACTCGCCTATCCTTCATGGCGAAAATGAACTCAGCTGTCAGTCGCCTTACTAAATAACCGACTAGCCTAGTGTCGTTTGGTGATATAATTGCTCGGTGAATTCATACCCGTCCCTCCTCATTTCTAAATTCCTCTACAAGTTGAGACGGAAGGGGAAAGGGTACTTTTGATTTGAAGTGATGTACTCGCAAGATACTTTCGCTTTCATGCTGAAGAAAAAAAACGTACACTGAGATCATTCGCCTCGCTCTTGTGTGTTGCTTCCATACCTCTACGACAAGCCGAGGCACTCAACCAGATATTATATCCACACAAACGAGAGAGAGAGCGCAAAAATACCCGTGCTCGTATCGGACCGGGAGATCAATTTCCTCATCGTCGAAATCCGCGAGCAGGTGACGCACTTAACCTACCCCAGGGCCCACAACACCGCCTCTCCTCCATCTGGACCTACGGCACTCAGTCGATGCTGCGCGCAAGGCAAGGCTCACACACTCTCTTTCCCTCCTTCTCTCGCCCCTCCCCTCTCCCAACAATCACCCCTCTCCACTTCCCCACATTCGCGCATTCCGCTCGTCCACTCCCGCATCACACAAGGACCTCCCCCCCTCACTCTCCCCTCCCCGTGCCTCCCACATTTCGATCCCCTACTCTTCATCCTCCCTACTCCTCCTCCTCCTCCGTCGCTTGCTCGCGCCGCTGTCGTTGGACGCGGCTTCGCAGCATTACTACTCGCGTTCCCGTCGCCACAACCGCAGGCAGCGGAACATCCTTCCCGAGACCATCAAAGAGATCTCTTCCAAACCCTACACAGCTAAGCGAGTCCGGAGGACGAATTGAAGGCGTCAAGGCCGAGTGGGACGACGGGTGACCAGCAGGGCGCCGCCGCCGTGGGCCACAGCCGATAAACAGCTCTCGTGAGTGTGACGCCCGTCCGGTTTCTGCATATTCATCTCTCACGGTGCGACGGCCTCGTGTGAACCTGTGGCGTGGTCAGGGGAGACGCTTATTGGGCGTCGGCTATGCGCTAGGGCTGAGCCGCAACTGAGGTTTCGCGAATGTGGGTCGCATCCGACTCATTCACCGCTTTCACTTTCGATTCGCCAGGGAAGGAGTCCCACAAGTCGAGGTTTCAGCGATTTTAAATCGCTTCGAGGGCGCTCGATTCGAAAATATTTTGTTCTTTTTGATTTGTCAGGAAGGGTATTTAAGGGTTCTGATATTTAGTTCAGGGCATCAATAATTTTGCATCCGAGATTTTGCGAGAAATATAACAAATCATCCATAAAAGTCATTACGTAACACTCAGCTAGGAGTAACAAGTTCAATTAAACGATTATTTGAAATTTATGACACCCAAATGACTGCACCACAGCGCTGCGAAAGCCCCCAGCAAAGATTGACTTGAGCATTCGCTGATTGAGTATTGTGGATTCGGTAGCCAGGCTAGAAACTCGCAGGTCTGGCCACCCAAAGTTCGTGGTTTCGAATCCCGCCTTGGGCAAGAATGTTGTATTAGTTTTAGGATTAAGGTCTAAGGCTATATGGTACATTAAACGTTAGTAGTAAGAGTGTCTAAGAACCGAATTCAACCACAGCTGCTACTTGAATCAGATTAACCTAGACACGGGCATTAAGCAGAATGCCGCCAAAAAAAATAAAAAAACCTTCCAAGACGTGTTCTGGCCACACCGCTTGCTTTTCAATTGGGCCGCCCCGCGTGGAGGCCCCTCCGGCCGGAATAATAGGCACGTGTCGACCTTCCGCGTGCGCTCACCTGTGGGACGAGACACGCACGGATATCTCTCTTCATTGCCATGTACTCTCTATGGATTCGGTAGGCGCGGGAGGTGATTGAGGCGGGAGGATTGTATGTTGCTGTAAGTGAAGATGGGGAAACAATCCCATTCGGAGTGCTGGAAAATTCTGGTATGGGAGGAAAGAATCGCGAAGAAAGTAATGAAATGCCGCATGATTTTCCCATGTTTACAACCCCAATTCCATTTCGCAATAAAGGCTCGAGTCTTATATGATAAAGCGGCCACCGTAAAAAAAATAAGATACAAAATATTTTGCATGCTAGCGAACACATTATTTCATCCTTTTGGAATTTTCTAGAGCTATTATCAAGAAAGTAAAAGGTGTTGTTTCGGAAATTTCTTTCAGGACGAAATATAGAAACGAAATGCCTACGAACCATGGTGTCCACTGATTACCTGGGATTAGAGTATAGCTATGACGAGCTTACGAACGCCCACTCGCTTTGACAATGTCATTTCGTTGCTGCGTTTGTCACAAGAATGAATAACGACAGCCATATCGATTTTTTCCGCGAGAGAGTGCATTTCACGCGACAGATAGTGACAAGTTGGCCTTAGTAATCTTCTATATATGGGCATTTCTCAACACGAGCAAATATTTTTTCTTTTCCGTTTCGACAGCCTATGGTAAAAGCTTCGCCTTCGGACATAACATTTCGTTTTCTGTTTACATATTAATATTTCCTAACATTTTGTTTTTTGACCAACACTCAAGAATTCATAAACTATTAAAATATGTGGTCAATAAAAGTTCCTAATCGATTTTAAGAAAACATCATAGTTCTCATTCATAGGTCATCTCCCTGGTTTCAAAGGAAGTTAAAAAAATCTGCGAAAAGGAAAAAATGTTTAGACGCTCCACTATCTTTGGCCTCGATAAAAAATCGCCGAATCTGCTATGCCTGATAAGATTGCGTAATACCACCATCGTGAGCTCGATGCGTCCCGTCTTATTCATGTCAACAAACGCAGCAATCTACTAGACGCAGGTGATCTTAAGAATGGAGACGTCTGTTCACTACGGGGGCTCGGCATCGCGGTAGCTTAGTGCGTTGGCATGCTAGCTAATCGATGATTCCGGCCAGAATGCAGGCCAGAGAGATGGCCTTGAAAAAGGATCTAAAATGTAGGGGAAGGTCAGGCGGACCATGGCTGCCAATAGAAGGTCCTAGAAGCTAGGCGGGGGATTCTACGTGTTCTATTTCTGACGATTCATGCGTTTGAGGGTTCTCCCTCGGGAGCAAATGGGAGGCTCTTTCCAAGGTAGATGTCACTTTCGTTTTGACTTGCGTACCACGCGTAACTCCTCCAAGCGAGAACACGCTATCCGTCCCCCCTCGTATTTCGCAACCGAGACACTAAAAACGAGTACTTGTCTCCACCACTACTCCGGCGAAAAATTCGATAAGCTCTATGCCTGTTCTGTATTTTATTAAGTCTATGGACCCATTTAGGAATCTAAATTGACGACAAGTGACTAAAACGCGATGAAATGAGTATACAGAGCTTCGAAAAAGTCCTTGAACGTTCCGAGAGCAGGCTGAAAAGCCACGAGTTTTTGAAGACGAAGCTTTATCTGATTCTTTTTTTTTCTTCAATTTCTATATACTTAGTGATTTTTCCTTACGTCTAAGAGCTTTTGATACCGCCTCCTTTATTTTTCAGTCACTTTGAATCAATCATCACTTTCCTAGAATTTTATTCTGCAAGTGTTTTGGTAAAAAGATAAAAAGAAAAGGCATTTTCACAGTTTCTAATCGTTTATCTGAAGAAATACTAAAGAATGTATTTGTATAAATATTCGAAGTAAAAAAACCTGTTTCCCTGAACTACTGTTTACGGTCTTGTGGTGGAAACATACCAGAAAAATAATCGGAGATAATTCAAGAAAATTTTCCCGAATTAGTTATAAACTGAAGTAATAAGATTGCATTGTAACAGAAAACATTTTGTAAATATTTCCACACCAATTTTTATTCAACCGACCTAGGTTTCGGCAAACATTGCCATTATCAAGGTACGATAACTGTGTAAAGAATATATCTACTGAAAATTAAGTTCATATCATATTTACTCGTTTTTAGCTGTCTGTTTCCTTGATTCAGTAAGGGATATGTATTTTAATGCATTCTTTTGCATGGTGCGGTACGTTACTTTGAGAATTATTTATGAAACTTAAGGCTACAATGTGACTTAAAAGGGGTATCGAAGGCATAAATCTCTTTCAGTTTCTGCAAGGTCAATAGTTGCCTATTTCAGGAAACACTGATATTGTTATTAGGATTTCATTAAAATTGGAATTATTTTTTTTTTCAGGTTCATTGTCTACCAAGAGACTGTAAAGATGTCTACGAAAGGGTGCCTTATACCCCTCAATGAAATCCGACGCTTCATCACGGATTCGATGGTCAGCGCTGGAGCTCCCAAAGCACATGCTGCCATGATGGGGGAAGTCCTCGCAATAGCCGACTACAGAGGACACTTCAGCCACGGGTTAAACAGACTAGGTAAAGTATTTCAGCCATGCCAAGAGCCAATTCTTACTCATAAATTGATTTTTGCTCCAAATTAGGCTTTCTCTTATGGTGATATTGACATTTAATGTTTCTTTTTGTCTATCTTACGAATTATCCACATAGAGGGCTAACTCAATTTATCCATGTCATGCTTTCAAAGTTTCCTGCTCTGTATATGTTACGTTAAAGTGTTTAAACATTTGTTCTTTCTGCACTTGCAATAGTAACCATGAAAAGCTGCAACACTGACTTCAACAAAGGCAAAAAACATCCCACTTTTGTTTTCTTTGAAATAACATCTATTCATTGCCATCTGTTGGCTTTGGGGAGCCATATAGTGTAACAAAAAGGGCAAACTTTTCTTTCGCCAGCTGATGGCGCTTTCATCGAGACACACGAAATATTGCATCACTAAAAGAGTTCAATACGATTCAGGATTTCTAAAATGTTCATCAATGGTGAAAAAATGACACTGTAGCTATCAAATTCCGTAAGATAAAGTGCCATTTTTTCCTACCTTCAGTTATTTCCATCGCTGAAATCTAGAATCATCTCATGACAGATTATTTTACATGCATCGAGTTATCTCATAATAATTATTATAGGATGATAAGCGGTTGTATGGAAGAAAGAAGTTAGCCTTCCCCTCTGATTCAGCTCAATTCCTAAGAATTCGCTAAATTTGCCGATTTTCCTATCTAGGAGTAGTCATTCCTTGCGAAGGCCTGTAGTTTTGAGACTTGAGCACAATGACGCTGTTATACGGCAAGATTTCATACGCTTTATGACCTCCGGTAGTTTGATAAATTCTGCAGAATTAAGTATCGAGAGATGTTTTGTGAAATTTGGACATTGCGCAATACAAATGCGCGATATGAATTGCTTTCTGACGTAAAATTTTGGCTAACGATTGCGCTAATTTCCAACACAGGTCATAAAATGTTTGTGCGCTACAGTGATAAGACTGGGGAAGCATTTGGAATTTTCCCGTTTGACCCACTAAAACAATTCACTTGATTTACCGAGTACATTGTGGCGTAACCATTAATCATAGTATAATATATACTTAATGGAAATGGTTTTTAACTGAAGTGCCACATAACATCACAATTAGTGAATTAAACAGGAATTGAAATAAAATTTTATTTGCGAAAATTTTCGGCAACTTAGAGAAATTAAATTGACGGTCGAAAAGTCACTTAGTGCTTGGGACTTCTTCAATTTTCTCCCGAGATAGATTGAATACACGAAATTCTCGAGGACCTACGACTGTCATTTTTACCTGTGTACCGTAAATATCACGAATTTTGATAATTTGTGACGTATTGATAAAAATACTTTGAAATTTTTAATTTAAAAATCACTTAATCCCTTTGTTGTCTTTTAATGCTCAACCGGACTTGTAAAAAAATTATGCGTATGTATGCGAAGGATTATGAATTCATGTAGTATTAATATAAGGCATTTGACATTATTCAAAGTGAACTAAAGCGCGTCCATACAAGGTGACATTTTATGCACATTTTTTGTTCTTTTCTTTTTATTTTTCATTCTTTTCTAATACGTTTTTTCCTGACATAGAAATATGTGTTTAGTTAATGTTATTTAATATTTATTTCATGGTTCAGAAAGTCCCACAGTAATTAAGGGTATTAGAGATACATAGTTTTAGCGCGGATTCACCTGAATGGTGGAGGGGTAAAATCCTGATGGCAGCGTTCGAGCCCGAGTTCAAATTTGGGAGAGGTCACTTGGATACGCTCTGCTGAACCCAATCTGGATTATTTTTTCACTCCAGATCTTTCTGGGAAACCTCAGACGGTACATGTGAAGGAACTGGCCCTCCTCAACGAGATGCGTGATTTTTTAAAACGCCACTGGCCTCGGCCACCGGGTGACCTCTACCCTCACCTTTTAAGCGACCTTCTAGTTGGGGACCATTTTTTCCTTGTTTCTTTTACGGGCGCCATAAATGATTTTCCGTCAATCAATGTGAGCAATTTGTGTTTTCCAAGTATCGCAGAGAATGATTTTGTATTTATAGCTCATTAAGTATCAGCATCGACAGTCATCAATCCGAGGATTGGTCTGTACGTCGTTAGTGGTTTTCTCCGTTTATTTGATCTCCATCATTCTTCGATAAGATTACATTTCCATCGCTTCCAGTCATGTTTATACTGCTGTCGTCATCGTCCAAGCTTCACTACCGTGTTAGGGCATTTCAAACATATGGTTCAATGAAGTATTTCCTCACGTCCGCATTAAGCGTAACGATATTAAATACCATTTTGTTCTTGAATTATAAAGAATTATGTTATACATATGTGAAGGTTGAACTCCACGGCTTATAATGTAGTTAAGCAAAGATGAAAAACTCTATTTTATCTTTTTTTGCTATACTTTTCACGTTATTATATGTTTATGGCGAAATACATACCCTGCTAAAACATTCCGCAAAACTGTTCTGTAAAACATGAGGATTTTTACGAACATCGAAGTGCTTCTAGTAGGCCTACTTCCATTTCTAAGGATTTGTACATAACATGAGCACCGAACTCATTTTCTGTAGAAGAAGTTTCGGTAAATATAATAAGCCTAGAAAAATCCCTTCTATTTCGGTGGAGTTTAAGGTAAGCAGTAAATATGGTCAGTTGCCAACGTCCTGTCGAGGATTATAGTTACTTAACCTATAAATTATACTTACTCAATGATTATAGTTACAAAAGGAGTAACTAACTTAAGCCAAAGAATATGAAATTAAGAAATTCCTACCGAAATTCTAAAGGAATTTCCACAGAATCTAATAAAGAATTCTACAAAATATGGTAAGGAATTCCATGGAAGGAGGTAGAGAATTATGAAGTAATTCACTTTTAAAAAGTGTTTCAGTATTTAGAGGAATTCTACCAAATGCAAAAAAATTCTTTAAAAATATTTTAAACGGAGGCGTACAGAATTTTCTAGCAGGGCAATTTCTAAAATGACATAAGCAGGGTCTAGGGAAAAGAAAGCATATGCTTAAATTATGAAGCACTGTTAGCTTTTTCCATTATAACTCTCATGTAACGATTTACACGATTTGTTGGTATTTATTCGAAGGTTGGTTTGTTAGTCCGATATCTGTGAAAATCGAACGGCTAGCATTTGAGGACTCAAAAGAGGGCTAGCATCCGAATTCGAGCACGGTGTCCTCTGGTTCGTCAACAAGCGTTCTGCCAACGGGCATAAGGGGTGAGTGTAAGATGGGTGGTAGTCCATATGTACATACCTACTCCAACGAGAATGCATTTTGTGTAGGGTCTTTCATTTTTGTTTTTTTTCGTAATTTAAAGAATTTGGGATTTCCAAAATATTTCATGTTCCTCATTTCTTCACGCGTCTTCTTTTTTTTAATTCCTATTCTTCATTCGCGCTCCGCAAGCGACAGACTTTCGTTTTCACCTTCAAACATATGTTGGACTAGTTCACACAGGACTGTGACACAATGAAGCCGTGGGCATTGGTTTGTTTTTTATCGTTTTTTGTCACCACACTATCACATCACCCTTTAATGATCTGTTCCTTCGTCACCCAGAGAAGTTATCGCTCTCTCTCCACCAATCATCTTCTAGTTAATTATTCACTCATCTCAATGAAACACGCAGAATATACCAAATTCGAC
Organism: Pyrrhosoma nymphula; assembly: GCA_963573305.1. Classification (NCBI taxonomy): domain Eukaryota; kingdom Metazoa; phylum Arthropoda; class Insecta; order Odonata; family Coenagrionidae; genus Pyrrhosoma; species Pyrrhosoma nymphula. The sequence continues at coordinate 135,803,419 of OY754327.1, forward strand.
TGTTCATCCTCTCTTTCGATCAGAGATGTACGTGAAGGACGTGAAGACCAAGTCGACGGATGCCTTCGCGACGCCGGTGGTGCTCAAGGAGAAGGCGGCCATGGCGCTCGTGGACGGCAAGAACGGACTGGGACCCGTCGTCGGCAACTTCTGCATGGACCTCGCCATGAAGAAGGCCACGGAGAGCGGCGTTGGATGGGTGTCCGCTCGGGGTGAGTGCACGAACACGCGTCGCTTTTTTTATTATTCCTCCACGCTCGACGGTCTAAGGTTCATCCGAAATGTGTCAGCGCATATGGACATCCTCTGCGATGACAAACGTCGTTCAAAATATTTGTGGAACTCAATGCTGAAGTATGGTGCGTATCCTCAACGTCAATCAGTATTATGCTTAACTTTTTTATAATAATTCCACAAAGCCGAAATATTCATTAGCTTAAATTAGTGCATGACATTCAAATGCGTCTTTGAAGGCAGTGAATAATCATCTCCAGTGAAAACATTCACTTTCGGCATTGACCTACAGGCGCAGGTGGATTTCGAAGCTCATATTTTCAATAAATACTAGCGTAATGAGGCTCGTGGTACCTGGTGCCTGGAACGGGGGTGGGGGTACATCTTATGATGGACCGGGGGTGGGCTCCAGAGCTACATCCTATGTAAGTTGCATGACCTCATTAGGAAACAGCAATAGCGTCTCACTCGAAGAACTGATATTCGAAGGTCATCATTTTGACATTTGTAATCATTAACGTATAATATTTAGTGACTTATCTTTTCATATAATAATCTTTCTTTCTGCCAAAAATCGTGAAAATCGGATATGATCGAGCGACGAAATTAATGCATAACATTCAAATGCGTCTTTGAAGGCAGTGAATAACCATATCCAGTGAAAAATATCGTAACTCATGAAATTGAAGGGCTTAAAAATATTTCAGTTTATTTCCACATCATCATGGAGTAATTTTATGCCCTTCGCATGAGACCTTAGTATTTTCAGATTGAACTATTCAAGTTTTAAATTTTTACTAGGAAACATTTATTTGTCAATAATTAATGCATAAAATGAAACGTTGTGTGCTTATAAATTTGGACTAAATCAACTGTTTCGTAAAAAAATGTCTTCTCATTCGAACTTTGGAAACGTTCATATTTATGGTTACTGTCATGAATCCAAATTCAGCTAAAGAGATTCTCACAAATTAGAATGTGAGTGCGTTCTAGTGCATAATTATAGTGTGCATCTTTTCATGAACTTGAGCCAGAGATCACACATTGATAAAACTTGTAAAACTTCGTTACTGCAAGTATAATTCGGGTAAGTTCAAAGCATGATCAATGGTGATTCTTTCTGTAGTTGTCATGCTTATTACCATGTTAACTAAATAAAGAATCATCAATGTTCATGCTTTGAACTTATATGAATTATCCATGCGGTAGCGTAAATTTTCATTGCTTTTTCCAGATATTAAAATGAATTAAAGGGAATAAGAGTTTCATTTTCAGAAGGCTTCTCAAATCATTCGAATTCTTATCTTGTTAATGGGACTGAACTATTGCCTCTTCGTAGCCCGTCAAATCATTAAGATAGCGAAGTTTTTGCTCTGGTGATAAATTCACCCAAGCAGCTGGACCAGTTTACTGTCTGATTAAGAGCATTAAATGTAGGTCACACTCCTTACGACTGGATACATTTTATAAAGGACTCTGGAGTGTTGGTCCTCAGAGAACATTTATTTGGTCTAGAAGAAACTATCTAGAGTGCATCCTAGATAAAAGTGCAGTTGAAATATACTTTATAAAAATTATTATAACATTTTAAGGAACAAGTACTCATCTATAAATTCTGTGCCCTAAGAAATGAATTTGAGTTTGAATTTTCAGAGTTTGAAACAGAGAAATTGTACACCCTTTTGCAATAGTTTTGAGTACATTGATGAACATGAACACCGTTTTAAAATGTTTTGTCAGCGTAATAAGCGAAGAATTACAAACGCCGTTAAACTTTAACGTAGAAGTAATCATTAAAGATCAAATCAACAGCATGGTTAATGACCAGGCTTAAATTCAGAAATATGTGAGAAACGCTTTAGTACATTAATATTGATAATGCCACACACGTTGGCTCTTATCAGAACATATAGTTTCTAGGCGTCTTCCAAATCAGCTCAGAGCAAATCAAAGCGTGGACACGTAACCGCTGATTATGCATCGGCGCTGTCTCAGTTAGTCAGAGATAAAACCGGGTCGGCTTGGCACACGGAAATAGCTTGCATACAAATCAATGTCCGTTATACTCAGTCCTATTCTTCATGAGCGTAGATATATGATGGCCACACATTTTATAAAAATATATTGGTAATATTTTAATTTATTTCATAAACTTCGGTTCCGAGCGTCAGTGCGGAGGTGGGGAAGGATTATGGGGAGTGGCAGGGGAAGACCACGATCTCCTACTCTCATAACAGTGAATTTACAATTTGCGGCGCGTCCAAAACCCAGAACAGCCTAACTTTTGATGATAGATACTCTTTGAAAGCTAGGAGAAGAGAGTCCAAATTCAACTTCGGCGCCTATACCGTTGCAAGAAACCACACTGCATGAGAAGAACTGATGGAGATGTAGACCATTGCATTAAATGTTTTGGGGGCAGAGGGTCGGGCTCTCTTTACATCGTCTTACGTAAAGTGGGGGGAAATCCGTGATCGTTTGGCACTCCGCACTCGATGGATCACTTAACATCGCTTCCGGAATTATTCTTGAACGAAAAAATTACCCTCGAGTAGCAGTGGAAACAGCGTGGTAGTCTTTTCATTCAAGCGAACAGCAAGTGCTTTTTCTATGGGCGCAAAGCTTGGATAAAATCACTGTATTCCCTATATTTCTACATAATTACCCGAAATAGTTCAAAGCATTTATTCATCGATAAGTAAATTTAAACGCTACGTTCAAAAATGTAACACCTAACGTAAGATTTGGAGGTTAGATGAGGGCTTCATGAAATCTTAGAATGCCTTACTATGGGAGAGAGGGGGTCAACAAGTGGTCAGAATCGCTTAGCCTAGTCTTGTCACGGCAACTATCGCTGCCGACCTTATGCACTTTTAGTCAGTCCACGTCATCGTATTAAAGATTTAGCCTTTTCATCCAGCCTATCATGCGTCACTGGTTAGCCTCATCGGCGCCATGGTGTTGAAGATTAAAAGGGGGTTAAGTGGTCGGTAGTTCGAGGAAACCAGTCCCCATCCATATCTCAAGGAAAATTACCAAAACATATAGGTATCCAAGAATAGCTACCCAGAACAAATCGATGACTCGGAGGAAGCATTTTGGCCTTTAATATTGATTGTGCCTTTGTATTGATGAGCCTGCTAGCTGAGAAGCTTTGCAAAGCTATACCATGAAATTACAGGTCATCTAGGGGCATGGAACCGCCACTAAAATACATAGTGATGGAAAAGAAGGCACGCGTAGAATATAAAACAACCAATGAAACAACTTATTTAGGAATAAAACTCACCACCGAAGAATGCCCGAGGATCAGCATCTTCAACAAGAAAATAAGGGAAATTACGGAATTGAAATGGAATGAAGAGTGGAGAGCCTCTACCAAAGGACGGCACACCTTTTAAATATTCCCAAGCATTCTGGAAAGGAATAAATTAAAGGTTAAACATACAAAAGCTGTCGCTCAAGTAATATCTGGCCACGGAGAATGCAAAGAATATATTAAGAATATTGGAAAAAGCCAGGATGGAAAATTCAATGAATGTGATGAAGAATATTCCTTTAGGCATCGCATTGAGAGCTGCATCCACTTTGAAACATGGCGAACTAAACTGAGTTTAGAAATGGAAGTCAGATCCGAAACCTGTAAGGATGTACCTTCTGCCTGAAAAATGGGAGGTTAAAAGAACTGGAGAGACTCTACATCACGCCCCAAGAGGACCACTGACCACAGTGGTAACAAAAATGACAGAGGAAGAAGAGGGAGAAGAAATGAATTAAGAGATAAAAGAAGACCTCGGCGAAAGGAGATGACAAGGTCCGAAGAAAGAAGAAACAGTCTCAAAAGAAGAATGAAGACCTCAGAAAAAGGAGAAGAGCAGGGCCGGAGAAAGAAAGGAGAAGAAGACGACGAACGAAAGAAGAGAACGCGATGGCGTCATGTGGTATCTATCCGCGTAAAATCAGATGTATGCACTATTTAAATAGAAATTACAATAGTATAAAGTCTCATGAATATAAAAATTTAATTTACTACATGTATTAAAATTTCAAATAAAATGTATTGAAAATAATAAAGAGGGGTAAACGTGAGTACATACCCTTAGAATTAATGTTAGTTGCCCAACTGATTCATATTTGAATAGCTTGGGAATAAGGGAGAGAATTGGAACACACAACGTGGAGCGTGGGGGCCTTGGAGAAGGAGTCCTGCTACCGCCTGTGTTCCAATTCTCTCCCTATTTCTTAATGAATTAAAAAAGGGGGCAACTTGAAAGTGGTCATGAGGGACTCCACCACCCATGAAACTATCGCTCCCTCCCGCATCTCACTGCTACGCTAACACCCATTAAATCGATTAGAGTATGCTGCATTCGTATGGTATCCAAACGAAGTGGGGTCATATTACGACTCTGAAGAAAGTACAAAGAAAGGTAGCCAGAAATACATGAGAACAGATAGAGGGACAGAAATTTTCAATGCACATACACAGATGAGAGTATTTACGGCGTAAAAGAAAAAGAAACAAGTTATTTAGAATTCTTTAGATAGTCTAGGGGAAAAAGCATGAAGATAACTTAGAGAGGTGGTGACAAGAAAATTTCTCAAAGAGAAATTATCACCAATATAAGGAGAACCGTATTGTCACAAAAGACACATTGAAAATGTTCACATTTAAATAAAACTGTTGATTGAAACAGTCAACTTGCTCAGCTGTTTGCGATCTTCAAAAACAATGTAAATATTTTCTAGAATAGGAGTAAAACATTTTTGAAATGACTCTTATTTTCACAGTTCCCATTATATATTTCGCTCCAAGTATTTTATACGCTCACTTGAATATCTTTGCATAGTCACACAAGTATATTACCATCAGGCATATTGCCAAATATAGCATCTTGACGATAGTAATAATAATGGCACATCAGAGACTGTGATTTAACGATCCTCAGAGCTCAAACATCTCTCGAATGCGGATAACTCGCTGGAATACGCGCCCTGTGACTCATTAATTCCGCCGATGCCGTCCTTGCCGATGTCGTTACATAACTTTCCAGTTCATCTTCGTGCCGTAACAAAACGCCCTTGTTCAAGGTCGTATCGTAATGGCTGGCATTTACCAATAAATGTCAAAGCGATAAGCTGAGCCGTAGTGAATCCTAAAATCTCGACGGCAAGATATGAACGCATGAACACTCCAATTTCATAGAAATATGAGTATGTGTGAGAATGGTCTGCCGTGAAATAACGTTTACCTTTATCCTCAGGTAACAGGAAATTGCCAGTTGCGCCAAAAATAACAAATAATCATAAAAACCACCATTTGTACGATGTATTATTTATTTGAAATATAATTTTTGTTTTCCTGTTCCTTTCCCTGAAATTATTCCGTTTTCCTATTATAACTACTTATTTTTTAAAAACGAATTCCTCACAGATTGTAGCATCTAATTTTTCCCTTGAAAACTAATTTACATCTCCAATTAAGTTCAACGCACTCCTATACGTGTACAGGTCTGGGTGGAGACATCTCGACCGTAAGTCCAGACCATCATCACCATCACACAATATCCGAAGTTTATATTTCCAATGCATCAATTATTTAATCAAAATTTTACACACACATACTAAATGCTTTTATTAGAATAACGAAGCCGACAAAAGTAGAGATTACAAATAAATTATGTTCTTGTGAAATGAACCTTAGATCTGGACGCGTATGTCTGCTCATCGCAGTAAGGTTCCCACTGCAAGATTAGTGGAAACTATATAACGTGATTTATGGAGTGGTAGATTACTTCAATTTGATTGTTGTAATCCCAACGCCAAAATTCTCAAAAACGGAAAGGATCCCCATGTTGAATTATGATAGCTGTTCTGGATCCCTCTCGTAATATGCCTAGGGGTAACTGTCTTAAGCGAAAGACTAATAAAAATTTGCTGGTCAGCTCATTTTGTCTCACACTGTGAATTGATTATGAATTGCGGGATGGGACTTTATTTTGAATTAAGAAGCCTATCATATATTCTAAATCCAATCATAAAAACATTTATGCGCATATGGATTTAATGGTTGCTAAATTACAAATTTTACAAATGACATCCATTTTCCAGGTTCGAATCACTATGGAATCGCCGGATGGTACAGTTTACGAGCAATGGCCAAAGGTTTTGTGGTAAGATTTTCACTTAAAATGGTTGCAAACAAGTTGCTTAATCTTTAGTACATACTTGGGAACTTAAAAAAAATACATTAAATACTCTGAAGCACTAATGTGTGATGCACTAATAAGTGCATTTCATTTTTAATATAAAAACTGCTTAAGACGCTATTGCTATAAATGTATCTATGAGTAATATTTTTGATAAATATACTTGACTGTTGCAGGATTCACTTCGTAGAAGTTACTAAGTTGTTAATCATGAGTACTGATATCAATGGAGGATAATTCTAGTAAAATATTTATTCATAATTGTCACTAGTTAAAAAAAGTTAAATAAAAAAGTTTCATAATCGATAAAAATATATCCAGATTTTACTAATTATTTATTAATTTAAGTAGTCCTCAACGCTACTCATTGATAAAGCTAAATTTCTTGGCATATTCATTTACAGGGCTTGTCATTCACCAATTCCTCACCGCTCCTCAGCCCAACAAGGAGTAAAGCCGTAAGTAACATATTAAGTTAACATTAACACACTAGAGTTTCATCCTTCTTTCGAACCAACACATCTTAAGCCCACCTTGCGAGGGTTTAGGCTTAATAGGGTTTAAAGTCCTTCGAAGTCTGAAATGATTCTGTGCATTATCAAATGTCGAGATAATCATCCCTTTTTGAGATACTATTTACGCCGAAGACCAACAAATAAACCAAAATCCGCTCAGCCGGAGGACAAGCTGCTCACTTGAATTAAATGGTCGGCTAGTGTATATACATATTATTTCCTTAACGAAGCACTTTGAGATTATTTAAGAATAAGAGAGTAAATTGAAACGGTGGGGTGTGGTAGATAACCATAGTTAATGAGTAATTTCTTGAAGGTTATGGAGTTTACACGGAAAATTCTCTCAGAATCGGTGTTGAAATATATGCTGCGGACAAATTATATCGTTGAAAGTTGTAGGACGATAACAATGGAGACTAACGAACCTTATAGTTCATATATATGTGGTAAGGGTTAACAGGAAAAGAGTAATGGGAAAGATACGAAAGGGAAAAATATTGAAAGAGAACAGAGTGAGGAACAAGATGATACAGCTATTTCGATGCCAACGAAATCTTCATTAGGCAAAATGTTTTCATTGTCAATCGTGACGCTAGCAAGAAGGGGGTTGGGAGGGGATGATGCGGAAAAGAGGGGAGACAGCGCGAGGAAAGAAATAGATTATTTTGCATATGGAGGGAAGTAAATTAGTACCTAACTTGGGTTTTTTTGTTAATAATGATGGACTTCACTGAATAAGCAAATCAGTTCGATCGAAATTTACATGATTTCTTCTAAAACGAATTTCCCCAAGTCTGTATGGAATGAAAACAGGACAAAATGAGAATGTATACATAGCCATGAGTATACATGCGTGTACTCATAGCTGACTTAAATCCTTAGGATGCGCGGTTGAATGGGATTCATAGTGGTTTATGAGCAAGAAAGTTAGAAGTATAGCAATATAACTTTTTAATCAAAGGCTAGAAGTATAACTAGAAACATCTACTTGTTTTTGATCTCTTTAATTATGAGTGCTATGGAACTTTCCAGGGGATGTGGTGGAGGATGGAGGGGTTAGATGGTGAACAATTGTCTTGACAGAGTGAGGGGTTTGGAAATTTTGTATTTATTATGAGCCATTGCAAATACATAAGTGTATTTAAGTATTCATTAGATCTGTGTTTTTATTTTTTTCTTGAAATTAAAATTAGTTTGAAAGGTAGAAGTACTTCGTAATATAAAATCGAGCGATGTGTCTACATGAGAAATTATGTCTTTCATTAGGAAAATCTCTATTTTGGAGTTTGTTGAGGAAGTTTAGTTTCTTTGAAGAATATAATGGTAAGGGAGTTACATGAAAATGCTTGTGTGAACATAACGTATTCCTAATAGGTGGTTAAGGAGAGAGTAACGGTGGCGACTATAGGTTCCTCATGCTTGCGCTTAGGATAAAAGGTGTCTCTGTTGGATAAATCTGGAGAAATGTTTCCAGGGAATTAAATTCATGAAAAAAGGCACATTTTTATGGGAAATTGAGTAGAGACAGTGTAGAAACAAGTCCAGCAAAATTATGTCAAGTAGCCTCAATTGTAGTAAAAGGAAGGGAAGGAAATACAGAGGCTGGGATGGGTTAGTCTCCTGAGCATTAGGAATTCAAGATTATTTCGTGCGATCTAGTTTATTTGGGAATCAAATGCTGTGATAGAGCAGTTTTTTTGTTTCCATCGTGAAGGAATATCATTGAGACAAGTCGAGGAGCACAGCCAAAAAAATCCTTTATGCTGGGCTAATGCAGCGCGATGAATGACGGAGATAACGATGTAGTAGGTACCTATATACATAGAAGCCTGAGTCAATTTCTTATATATACATAGAAGGTAGAAAATTGTAAAGTAACTTGAGTTTCAGATATGATAACCGAGAATCTCCTGTCGTATCAAATGAAATAGAATATTGTTGAAATATTAAATAGCCACATAGAGAGAAAACTCAACAAAGTCAATGATGACCAATGTTTATTTATGTATGGCCCCCGAAAGTATTTTCCAGGAAAATATGCTGGTGAAGTCTATCGTATGGAATTATACGCAAAGCCACTGGGCTACTATTTTATACATCCAGTAGACAGACTGATTACTCATGAGTCATGCCTGGTAGTGGTTTATTAAACTGATTCAACACACAAGTAAGCCATTCAAGATAAAAAGATGGTCGATTCGATGATTCAATTTTCGCATTACTATAATGGGCGTGGCTAATTAACTAAATAACAAGACCCAGACCCATTTAGGGAGCAATGAGAAGGCAAAACAGACGATCGGAAACACCCTTTCCCGCTTTATCGTCGATGATAATCATGGCTGGGAATGACTCGAATTCGGAAAGGTATTGTCAAAGTCATCCGGAGTTGTGTTTTCCCGGTCACAAAGTGACAGACAAATACAGAATGATAAAGGCTGTCGAAGTGCGTAAGACTGAATTACACTCTCTCACTAAGAAGCGTGAACCCAGGTAATGCTGTGTATTAATTCTTGAGTTCAATTTTAACTCTTGTTTTTCTTTCACTCTAATAGCCCTTGAAATGCCACTTTCTTCTAGGATACAGATACAATACCTAGATCATGCCTTTATGCCCGTTCTGTCTTTTACAATGCGTCCGCAGAATTTCCACTTAGTCTCTAACTTTCCGTGCCTTCCTTTATTCTTATCTTTCTTTGTCCACATTTTCGCCTACGTAAGTCATTCCAACATTTTCTCTTAGTTCCTACGTAAGTTCATACGTAAGCCTTCGTAAGTCATTCCAACATTTTCTCAAGCTGTTTTCCTTAAAAAAAATCGCACCACAAGCAACTTAATTGATTACGTATTCCTTTTTTATGTTTAGATCTTCCTCACCTTCCTACCGTTGGTTAAGCATAAAGTTCTTCACAAAGTATGACACTACACAGGGTTACAATGCTTGATCAGTTTATCCTTCTTATGATCATTTGATATACTCTTATAGATTGTTATTTGGTATATTTTATTTAAAAAATAAAGTATCTACTAATATAATATTCTACCTTTTCGTCATGTATTAATAGGCGGCTCTTGGCACGAATCCTATAACCCTGGCAGCTCCTGGCAGTAAAGGAGACTGCTTCGTATTGGATATGGCAACTACAACAGTGGCTGTCGGCAAGGTATGTTGGCTGAGGTTTTAGAGACCCAAATCTGATAAGTTATTCTATAAAAGCAGCAAAGCTACATACATCCGATAACAAATATAACCCAAATATAAATTAACAAAGCTATATATAACCAAAAAGTAATTATAATTACTCTTACTTATAAGTGCAACGCCACCTCAAATGCTTTGTATCGTGGGGCTTGTTGGGCGTAAATGTGGTAATTCATCCACCAAAATGTATAAAAATGTGAACTATTTAAGAGTACTTCATCATCTCCTCTTTTATAAAAGAGAAATACTTGACTCGAACTTCTCGTGAGCATGTATAATATGGCCTGTAAATCTGTGATGTGGTCAAAAATTTCGTGGATATGATAAATTTTCAAGATAAATTCTTGTTAAATATAATTATTAAAGCTGGAACCAAAGTTGTGTATTACATTAGGTACATTTCTACCTCTACCTGATCTAAAATCAATGTCCACAAATTGAACTGTACTTGTAATAATCAAGCGCAATTTTACTTAGTAAAAGAAAGAGAAAAATCGTTTTATCTGCAAAAATGTCTCGATCAGTTTTCTTAGAATATTGCTTTCCGGGTATTTTTGATTTTTCCATCAATTTATAAATTTTCATAGATTTATTTAATTTTAAATTAATTGAATTTAATTAAGTTATAACTATTTCTAATAATAGTAATTAGTTAAGAAATGAAGTAGGTATATCGACTCTATCGTTCATACCACAGACGATATTTATCATGATCATTTAAGAGATGAGTACCATATAGGCTTGTGCGATGACCGATTTTGGTCATCGATTTTCGATGAAAAAATTTCATCGAAATGTTTCGATGACGATGGCTGTCATCGATCATCGATTCATCGATGATCGATGAATTTCGATGATCGATGAATTTCAATGAACGATGAATTTCGGTGATCGATGAATTTCGGTGATCGATGAATTTCGGTGATCGATGAATTTCGATGATCGATGAATTTCGGTGATCGATGAATTTCGATGATCGATGAATTTCGGTGATCGATGAATTTCGATGATCGATGAATGCCGATGATCGATGAATGTCGATGATCGATGAATGCCGATGATCGATGAATTACGATGATCGATGACTCTCGATGAACTGTGCAGTAGTGATGAGCGATATATCGCTGTGATTGAATCACCGATACTGAAAATTAGCAATCACAGCCTGTGACTAAATAATCGAAATCACTGTGACTGTGAATTCGGTGAATTTAGCCGATTTAGCTCAGGCTGCTACCGCTGCTACCAACTGCACCAGTGCAACCAACGAATACAATGCTACCACTACTGCGTATTAACTGTGATTGAACGTGATCGCTACTTCTGTATCGTCTACCACAACCTTGACGAAAAACATGAATTCCAAACATCCCACTGTGGCCCTGCCATCGTCCTCAAGGCGCAATAGCTGGGGTGTTTATACTTTATATATACATTTGAGATAAGGCGTTCAAATGAATGGAAAAAAAGAAGAAAAATTAGTGATATATGGAACTGTACGTGAAGCATAATTACATGTTCGTGACATACTCGTATAATAATACGTAACTTGACTCATATAATCTACCGTAAACATTGATTTGAAATGTGGAATAATTCTGAAATCATTTGACACGGTAGTTCACTAAAATGTTCTGATTGATTTCCATCATGCATCTATTTAAAACAATTTGCATCTCATTTGAGATACTTTCCATTTATTTTTCCTAATATCTACTGTATTTAAATTGTCCTATTCTCCGTGAGTCGAAGTACGTAGATATTGCTAAATTTCAATATGCTTATTGCAGAATGTTACACTATCCTGTGAAGACGATCCACCGGCAGAAGATGTCGGAGATTGTGTAACTTCGATGGATAGAGCTACTCCATCAACAAGTAATGATGGTAATGATAGCTCCCTTCAAATGCCAGCCGCCGTCCCACGTCCGTCTTCTTCGACCACAGTTCAACGCCAATTAACAATTCCTTCTTTTGGTTCCTAAATGCTCTCTTTCAAAAGAAAGCAGTACATTGAACAGAAGCTACTTGGATTATTCATAATTGATTTGCAGCCATTCAGCATTGTGGAAGATGTTGGGTTTAAAGAATTAATGGAAGTGGCGTTGCCGAATTATGAAATTCCTGGTAGGCATCGCATTTCGATCACCATGATCCCTGCCATGTATGAGGAATGCGAATTTTGCGTAAGCCAATTACTCAAGGCAGCCAAAAGTGTGTGTAACCACAGACTGTCGGTCATCCTCCAGAAGAAATAGGGTGATGATAAAGTGAACGCCATTCACTTTTTAAATGCGAATTCCATATACATGGAAAAAGAGTGACATTGGCGTTTGGCATGTTTTCTTCCTTAATTGTTTGTTTAATTCTTTATTACTTTGTGATATTACGTAAGAAACGGAAATCTTCTAGTCTCAAACCAAAAGTAACATTTATTTATATGCCAAAGTTTTGTGCAATTACCTACTTAAAATTTTTATTTTTTTCCAGAAGAGCCTCCATATGTAAATGTTAAATTGTTTACACAGTTTGAGGCATTTCTTGAAAACTAATGTGAAATAAGTTTATCATTTTATAATTTAATTTCAGGTTACCATTTAAGGAGAAGGGTTGCATTTCTCAGCCATATATATACGTATAGGTATATATCTCCAAAAGTTTATAATAAACAGTATTTTTTTATCACTTGATCGAAGAGTCTCTCTCTTTTATTGTGCAGTTGAACTACTGGAATGCTGACGTACCGACATGGCCAGTCCCCTAATATGTGATTGCGATTGTCATTTCCATGCCGTGTCAATTCTAAAATGTGATCGCAATTACATTTTATAATCACAGTTATTGTAACGAAACAGTCACATTTAAGGCGGTGACAATAAAGTCACAGTTAAGGCCATCCCTACTGTGCAGATGTCTCGGTTGGCAGTTTGGTGTGGCTATTAAGTGAAGATTGAATTGGGTCAACCGTAATTGAGTAAAACAAGGCTTATTTATGAAAGAGAGGAACAATCTCCGAGTTACAATTTTAGCAACAACTCTTTATTGTGGTATAAAACAATTCTTATTTCCGCATTTTCGTCGGTGAGTAGATGTCGGGCGTCCAACACAATGTTTCCTGCATCGCTGAAGAACCGCTCTGATGCTGTTGAAGTGGCAGGAATACAGAGGTATTTCCTCGCGTACTTCTGAAGGCGGGGATATACATCCTTCCTGTCCCTATACCAATGTAGGACGTCCAAAGATTTGGATAGAGCTGGGACATCCTCGTACTTGTGGAGCTCCGCCAGGAAGGGGTCGTCTGCAGAGGTAGCGTTTCTCGTGTCAGCAGCACGAACAACACCATCACTGGTGCGGCGCCTCTTCGCAAATAGCCCGTCTAAAGATTACCGCGCTTCAGCCTGTGCTCCTTCGCCTTGGATTTGGCGGAAAACATGACCGCGATTTTCCTAGCCGGGATCAACTGAATGTAGCGTAGGGAGACTGACACTGGGAAACAAGCTACAACACGTCTAGACTGGACCACAGTTTCGACACTCAATGTTATAAAACGGCGACATTCTAGTAGCAGACGACAACATCGAGGCCAAGTGGTGGAGCGCCAATGTGCTCATGGGCAGAAACTCCGTCCCCTCACCTACCTTCCCCGAGATATCGTCTGCTAGAGTCGACGTACTCCAATCCCTGTGCGGCCCACGTGGGCTGGATCAGGCTGGATCTCAACGCCGCCGGCTTTTTTCAGTAAGTAGGCGTTGCGCAATAGAACAAGGAAGGTGCCGGGGAGGGGGAGACAAAGGAGGAAACGTCACAGCGGTCACCGGTGGCGGCACGGGACGGACGGGCGACAGAAAACCTATAATTTTCATCGTCCCATCGATCATCCTCATCGATGGTTCTCATCGACTCATCGACATCGATGATTCTCATCGACTCATCGACATCGATGATTCATCGACGATTCATCGACTCATCGACATCGATGATTCATCGACTCATCGACATCGATGATTCTCATCGACATCGATGGTCGATGACATTCATCGTCATCGATTACAGTCATCGCACCGCGATGACTAAAATCATCGTCGATGACTTCGATTAATCGACTCATCGCACAAGCCTAGTACCATATGTCAAGATCTTCTTATGCATCATTGGCATTGCATATAGTTGAATAAAGAGGAAAATTAAATAAAAATATGCTTAGCTTTTAAAGACGCAAAAATGTAGATAGATAAGTTCTTAATTTACGATGACGAACAAAAAATAAATGGAAAAGAAGTAGATGAATTTCAGAAGAAGTTCACCATGGCTATTCCACTAAACTAAATAAAAAAACCTGCTAGGATATATCCAAAACTCTTCGTTGACATCTGTATCAGATCCTGCTCATATTTCCCGCGGTAAAAATATTCCTCCCATTCTAGAAATCACTTTTGCGAAATTAGTGACCTCCATTACGCGATTCCACAAGTTTATCTATATAAGGTGTTATCAAAATCACCGGGTTAGTAAAAAGTCCCCTATTTGTACGAGTCGCAAACACCATAAAAACCCATCTCGGAATCATTTTGTCGAATTTTGGAGCGCTCCAAGATTACAAATATAATGTAATCATGCTACTTCATTGATTTGTCCTAATAAGTTTATTCAAAGCAAGGTGGGCTCCTTTGCATTATAATTTCGTTACTCGATCGAACTAACCTGGCAATTTCCACTTAGGAATCACCGCCGCCGATGGCAAACAACGGTATTAAAGATTGTTCTTCAAATGCAGTGTTTACAAACATGAAAGGAGTAGCATGCTCCTGATGAACAGCGAAATTTCCGGGGAGAACCAATCCCTGCCTTCGTAATGCTTGCCGGATTGTAAAAGGTCAAGTTTTGCGCCGTCGCAGAGCATTGAACCCTCGCGGTGGATCAATACATTTGGGGAGTGTACCCACCAACGGAATCCTATTCATCCATACATGCCAACCGCATCACTTACTGACCGAAGGGAATAAGCGGAGCGCATAACATTTTTTATATGAAATGCATCCGTCATAAAAATATACAGCTTAAATTAATTTAAGGTATTCATCTCAAGTAATTGTAAAGGTCGCTTCATAATTGTAGGTTCTAAAATTATTCGAACTTGAACATTTATATCGATAAATATGTTAAGAATGGTGTTGTCTTATCGAGCCGTTTTGGCGTAAAAGCTTTGACTGAAAGGTTATGACTTTTTTCCTCTTGAAGACCGAAAACGAGAAAACTATGGCGTGTCTATATGGCATATACGCACGGACTATTGATAACGATATTGGGATGTTTAAGAATTTCCTTCGCATAATGAAAAGTACATAGTTCAAAATAATAGTAGGGGGACACTGGGGCACGTTTACACATCGACTTCACCTCTAATTCAGTGACGTAGGTCGCACCGCTGCCTGTTGCCTTCGAGTGGATGTCATGATAGTTTTGAGCTAGAAAAAATAATTAGAATTTATGAAATATTCATTAGCCTGAATCCGTAAAAACATTCCCCAGTCTCCCCTGCCATCAAAATATAGCAAAAGGTAATGTTCATGAAAAATTGGGAAAGAACGAGCAATTCGTAACTTTCTTTATGAATCATGAACTGTTTTAAGTTTGTCAATGAATGCCTTTCCTTCACATCCTTACCTTCAATTTTCCGTCCTGGAAAAGTTATTGATATTGATTCCAAACAATATTATTCAACAGTTGTATGCATTTTTCTTTTATCCGAGCTGAAATATTTTTTCCCGGCAATAAATGAAATGATTGTTTGATCCCCTAAGTCTAATAGTAAAAAAAAGGCGCACTAAATATACCTAGATATACTTAGATAGACAAATATTTTGATGGGATATTTTTTAGCCACAGGAAATTAAATTGAATTGTAGGTCTTCTCTTCTTCCGAAACTCTCTTCCTCATCCAAAAAAAAATAAAATCAAGATTAAAAAATTATACCTTTATTACCTGATCTAACAGCCTGTAAAGCCTTACTAATGCGGAATTGATTTGCAAATGAAGATGGCTTCCATCCTAGTTAATATTCCGAAGGACTAAAGCTGTAGCAACGCCCGGGTGGAAACCCAAAAGGGAAGTCCCTCCCCCTCAGCACATTCTCTTTTTACTTTTTTAGGTTCAACACCTAATTCATTTTACTCACGATCGTCGTTCAGAACTAAGGGAAAACACCGAGTGTGCTGATCATTTCTGTTGCGATTGGTAAGCAAGAAAGGTGGTACTTGCGGATTCGCTGTAAAACGGAATTATTTTGCCTTTCTTTCTGCTGAATCACCGTTAATACGAAATAAATACATTATGTGGAATTTAAGATTGTTTCATGGGGCCTGAGGGATGACACTGATATCTTGCCTTCGCCGCTGGTTCAAATAGCACTTTATCTTTCGTGACCTACAGATCGAATTACAGCAGCGAAAGAGAGAACCTCTCCCCTTGGGGTGGGCGCAGGATAAGGATGGCCATATAACAACGGACGCAGATAAGGCGATGGAAGCGAGCTGTTTGATGCCTCTGGGAGGAGCGGAAGAGACGAGCGGCTACAAGGGCACCGGACTTGCCCTCTTGGTCGAGATCTTCTGCGGACTCCTCTCCGGTAAGTGCCCAGCGATCACTCCAGCGGCTGACACGAAATAGTAATTGAAAGTCCTAAGGAAATTATTTATCGACAAATCTTTAGTCGATCCTCAGGTCACTATAAAGTTATAACTTCTCCCATTCCTATAAGAAGTAAATTTTTAGTAATAGCCGACCACTAATATAACAAACCAAAGTAGCAGAGTGACATAAAATTCCCGATTTTAGTTCGCTTATTATAATGAGGTAACTGATACATGCCTTGCCCTTTGATAGAATTAACCATCATCATTTGAGTTGGGCTACTGATTTAGGTGGATTTAGAAGGAGATAAAATTATCTCATTTACAACTGCAGGAATCTTATTTCTTACACGATTTCTTTATTTAACGTCCAACGTCCAACCTCCCTTCCTCTAATCAAAAAATCCTATTCTCTGTTGCCCTTTCTCTGCTAACCCAGCATCCTCTCCTCTTATCACGGCCTTCAGCAAGACTTCATTTTCTGCTTCATCCACTCACACTAACTCTGCCTCATCCTAATGCCCAAGTGGACTTTCAAATACACCATATTTTTACGCCACTATTCGGGTGATTCAAATTGAAAAGAACTGTTTTAAGCTATGAGTATCTATATAGGCGTGCGCAGACCTCTTCATTAGGTGGCGCCTGGAATTGTTTGATCAAAACTAGCTGTTAAAAATGGATTAAAAGAAATTTGGAACGTATTTGCAAATATTAATAAAAATAATTGAAAAAAAAAAAACATTAGAGTAATAAAAATTAACAATTTGTTTATGTATGTTTCACAAAGATGTATTTTCTTGAAATTTTTAAAGTGTGAAACAAAACACACCATCCAATTTTACCTTATTGCTTTAAAGTCAAACTTAATAAACTCACTTTAATAACTTTCATTCGAGCAACGTTCTCCTCTCACCAGGAATAAGACCTTAAAACTCTTCGCACTATGTAGATACGAAATACAAAACTTCATTTGTACGGCGAATGAGCCAGCTACAGTGAATTTTAAACGCTGGTTGTCAATAACACAGAGGGGAAAACACTTACGTAGGTATTTGATTTATTTACCAGTTAATGGTTCATCTTATTCTTTTGTAAAATTATAAACATTCATTTTATCATTATCTTGAATTTTTAGGTTAATTAATTATTTCTCGCCATTAGGTGGTGCCAGTGCACCACCGGCACCACCCGTGCACACGCCTATGAGTATCTAATATTCGGCAAAGCTGTTACACATCCATCCGAATCACCGACTCTTATAAAGACCTGTAGCCGTTCCGATCGCTCTCTGCTTGCATGGTAACAACAGCGAACAAGTCAAATGAGAAATCTAGTGCCCTGGAAATGGATTGGAAAATTATTTCGAAAACGGGTTTACGAGCATCAGAAATAAAAACAAGGAACCAAATAATAAAAAAATTCTCTTATCTTATCTTGCGCTAGCGAACCAGCCCGGTCGATTCGAAAGCCCTCGTGGTACGCATTTCATTGTGCGTTCCTGCATTGTGCGTACTTCTATGATGATCCATTACTTGCAAAGAAACTATAATAATTAATTATGCTCTATACCCAAATGATAATAAAGATGAATTATCATAAATCTAATCTAATTCAATTAATCCGGTAAAAAGAATATACTTTCCTTACTAATAAATTTTACCTCCCGAGGCCAGGGGTCCTATGAACATGCGTTCATTCAAATATGAACTCTCGATATCTTTAAAATATGGAAATAAAAAAGGTTAACTCATACGCTTCATTTATGAATTAACTTTTTCAAACAAAAGCAGCTTAAGAGTAGGTAATATTATGAGGTGCACAAATTTCCAAAAGTTTTATCGTTATAAATCCGCTTCGCACTGAGTCTGCGCGATGGAACTTTCTTCCGTGTTCTTCCATTCATACGCTGCGTGAAGGCATAAGAATAAATGAGGTAAGTCAGAATGTAAAAAATCAGACAGTATGCCAGTGCGAGTAGACAGGTAAGTAAATCTGGGGACAATCGTAGAAATGAACTAAACGAAACAGGTTTGCCGGGAGTGTAAACAGAGAGGACCAAAATAAAAAACTTGGAACCAAAAAATACCATAAGAGTATTTTTTCCGAATATCTTGAATTCAAGGTCTTACTTGCGACATCCCTCCTTTTCATTCAGTCATGCTTTCGTGGCTCATATAGATTGAGTGGGGTGGAGTTTTTGGGGTATTTATTGCATAATTCTTGGGATGACCCCCGACTTTCGCGGTATTTACGGTCATCATTTCTTTAAAAAATCTGATCGTGAATGGTAGCGTGCATATGGCTACAAATACGCGATTTTTAGGATTCGAGGTGTTTCCCGGACTGGATGCGATTTCCGATGCGTTGTTGCAGTCCTACATGAAGGGGTGCCGATAAACTACTGCCGTTGGGGATGTGAAAATAACTAAGTTTGTACCACGACAAAATAGCTTCGATCAAGCAGAGCATTACGTACACCGTATATTCATAATCAAAGACTCGAATTAATTCTCAATGGATACTCGTTAAGTATAACACCTAAGAATTGTATGTGCTTTAAAACAATAACTAACTTTGGCGCAACAACTTTTATTGCACAGAAGTCATTTAATACTCATATATAGCCACATAAGTTTGCTTACTTGTAATTACAAGTAAGCAAACTTAAGCCATGTGAGTATACCTCGTGGGTAAAAAGAAATCGTAATTTATTATTTATGACTTCCCATGAGACTGTTTCCAAATCACTGGTAAATGCAGGAATGGTACTGTAGTCACGCGCACGGGTGCATAGATTTACACATTAGGGGATAAAATTCGCCATGAAAAAAATCATTTGACTCAACCGGGATTCGAACCCGGATCTCCTAATTGCCGGTCAGGAGTCAGGCTGAGTGGTGCAACAGGCAAACACACCTGGCCGGCATTTTGTAGCTCCGGGTTCGAATCCCGGTCAACTAAGTGATTTTTTCATCATTGATGCATGAGTCAATGTGTTGGCCAAAGTATTAATGAATGCTCTCTCTTCCAGTTATAGCACAACACTATAAAAGCATTTTACTCAGACACATTTACTCCTTCTAAGAGAATGGGGAAGCTGGGAGGATATAAAACTTACAGATGTTAACCCCTGAAGCGGAGATTTAATATCTGAGTATTTAACTCCTCGGGGGGTATTTGAATTGATGTATAAGGCAAGTGGTTGTAGCCCATATGTTGAAACGCTGCTGGTAGAGAAAATAGGGTATGTACATGTGTACGTCAAAACAGCCTGAGAGGTTAACAAAAAACTTCGCACTTGTTAGATTTTATCTGATTTCTAAATGAAAATTTTCACAAAATTACTTTCACTAATCTAATATGGTATTCCACCACATTCTATTTAAGGTGCTAATTATGGGCCATTTGTAAGGAGCTGGAAAAACACATCAGGGAAAGCTAATCTTGGCCAATGCTTCATTGCCCTTGATCATTCAGCATTTGAGTCCGGTTTTGAAGATAGGCTCACTCATCTCCTCTCAACAATCAGAGCAATGGAACCGGTGAGTCAAGTATTGGAGTAACGCTCCAGATTGCTCAGGCTGAAATTAAACCCTGATGGATACCCCCAGCTACTTTTATAGTACAATTTTAAGCTACTTATTTATAGAAGATTTGGCAATGGATGAAAAATAAAATAATTCTCAGAACATGAATATATTAGCATGATAAATCACCATCAATTTTTACTGTTCGTACACAGGTTTTCTTCATGATCTGCAGTTTTGAATATGTATGAGCTGCCATCATGCATGTTTTTTGGGAATTGATAACTAATTAATGAAACGATAACTAAAAATGAAAGAAATACAACTATGAATAAATCATTGGTGATTAAGGAAAGCCATAACACAATAAAAATAATTAATCTATTTATACAAGGGTTTAAAACTATCAAATTTCTCTGCCAAGTACATAATACTTCTATGATAAATATATTACTATATCATTATCTATAGTATTCCAGAGAAAAAAAACATTTTTCTACACATTTTCACATAAAATATATGACACTGGTATTATATGACAGAGTCATATGTTTAGTGGAGATCCTAATTTCACATTTATGTATTCTAATATATCTAACTGAGTAAACGTATTTTTGATGATAGGGGAGAATCTTTAAACCACTTAAAAGTGCACGCCTTATTTGTGTTGTCAGAATATTAAGGCATACTAGCAGAAAAGTTTTGTAATTAATTGAAGAAATTTTCTACATTTTTACAAGGCTGATCCAGATAAAGAAGTTATAGTCCCTGGAGACCCAGAGAAATGGCACATGAAATGTGTAAATGAAGACGGAGGCATCACGTACCACAGAAACCAAATTGATGCTTTGGTATGTAAAATTCAGGCTTTTATTTCCAATTAAGAGCTTGTGTATTATGCTGACCACTTCATCATTTGGATCATCATATGCCAACTGAAATTATTTTAAAAAAAGTTAAATCAATCAATATGCAAACAAATAAAACAGTCAAAATATTGGTGTAGGACTAGTGTGCCTCTTCACAAATGTCTTTGCCAGGTTCAAGCAGGAGCAACAATTACATACCTCATGATCTGAGGGCATATTACACATAATATTCTGATTTGTATATATTTTCCAATTATGTGACTCTTAGAACAACAGTATACTCCCATTCACTACCATTGCAAGTCTTTTACTCCATATTGCTGGAGTAAATATGTCTTGAATAAATTCTTTCTTTAAGAACAGTACCTGCTGAAATAGGTGAAGTAGAAACCACTAAATATTTCGATACACATTTGCCATTCTGACAAGCAGGAAATTTTACCATTTATAAGATTGATGCCTTTGATACAGTATCATGCCTAAATAATTTAAAGATATTTTTGTGTGGATAATTAGGTATTATAAAATATGTACTGCTATATATTTAACAAGATTTGTTTCTTTCCAACAGATAAAGCTGGCTGATGAATTGAAAATAGAACCAATGAAGGCATTAAATTGATGCTAACAAGCATTTAGGCACCAATAATTCTGAATACTTCACATGAAGGAGCAAGTAAGTCTTATTTTTAACTACCATAAATAATAATAATTCATTTTTATCCCTTGAAATTAGTAGGGTGTAGCACTGTGCAAGTAAAAACAACATAATAATGCTTGTTTATTCTTATAAATTATGCTATTTTGTACATATCTACACGCAAAGCATCACCATCAGTGAAAGAATTATATAAGAATATGTTACTATCCTTTTCTGCCTGTTCATAGTATTTCCAGGAATATAAGTTGAAAGCCTGGTTGGTAAATGGTTTTCACAATTCGATTTCACACTCCAGGCAAAAAAAATAAAATTGAGCAACAATGATTTTCCATGTGCAGTACCTTATCTTATTCAGCTTAATCTAGCAGTTGATCCCACATTGAGGCTATTGCCTCAGTTTAAAGTGAACTCTAAAATGCAATTACCTATCAAAGAAACCTTCACACAACTCAGTATGAATGATTTGATCTCACATGTGCACTTAATAAATGAAACATGATAAACGTGTCAAATAATTATTCACTAGACACTTAACTTTCTCCATCAGAGCAGATACGTCAGAAGAGAATATAAAAAATTAAACTTTAACATTCTTACACCTAATTGATACATTACTTTCACCAAAAGGCATTAAATGGTCACTAATAACCCTATACATATGTAGTAAATAAGTATTTGAGTCATATATCCATTAAAATCCATTTTTCAGAAATACTAGGAACCATTCATATAAAAATTCAGAGGGTGGTTTAAAATGTACTAACATTAACAGGATGCACAACAGCATTTTGGCAACATGCTAATCTAAGCACTTCACTGAAAAAAATATTCATAGAGAATCGATCCATAACTTATGCTACTATCACACTCCCAAATATAAATATGTATATATGCACCTATAGGTGCCATTAAGAAACCCATTGGGACAATGTTTTTTCGTATGCCAAGAAAGGCAATGTGTCAGTCATTTATAGAAAGCAGAAGGATCCCACTCACCAGTGTAACGATTTAAATTAACTACAGCCATATCGTAAAAAAACTATATGAATTATTAACAGCAAAATCACAAGTAATTTTTCAAGGAGGAAATTTGATTTTTGGAGAGTGATAGGTCCATGGATTTCTACTACACACACAAATATGTTATTGCTTTGGTATTCATTGACTATCAAATAGAACTAGGGGAATAATTGTCTGATAATAGTGAAATTCTGGTTCACAGTTTAATCATTGAAGAATAATAAAAATACATTTGTTCCATTATATATTATATTCCAAAATATGTTTTCTCTCAAGAAGTCACATATTTTTAAGTGGCTTAAATTAGCAGGGAGTATCAATATAAACGTACTAGAATTCCAAGTAAAATACGTTTTTATCCATAAAATATATCTATGGTTCCAATTTTCATATTAGAAACCTTTCATCGATTAATCCTTTTTGAGATATGTTCTTCCTCCCAATGCTACTCCTTATCCATATAATAACCTGCAAGCAAACAAATAATTAACTTAAATTTAAAGTACAAAAAATATTTCAAGAATATGAACTATTGAAATGCTCTCATACCTTGTCCACTGCAATAGTTACAATGGCAGCAATGGTATAGTCAAGGAAAAGTGCATCGACAAACATAAAAGTCAGCAGGTTAAATGCAGCCAGGGTAATTTCATTGCCGTAAAGAAGAACTTGATCAAAGGAATGTCCATTATCTGAAGAAAAAAAACATGAAAGAATATACATATGAATATGTATTTACATGAAGGTTATGTGACCAACATCTTTATTTTTATAACCGTTGATTTGAAGGTAATTAAAGTGGTGCCATGAGAATTAAGTGATATGGCAAATATTAACAAAGATGATGCAAGCATCAGTCAGAAACCTTTGATCAAGAGACATAGTACATATTTCTTTCTTCTCTTCAATTCATTCCAACATACATACCACAAGATCATCAGTTTAAACCAGCAGGTCATTTCAAACTCATACCGGACACTCTGGTCAATCTCTTAAAACTCATTGTGTACCTACATACCTATTCAGATTCAAAAGAGAATAATATGCACCAAAAATTAAAGAGCATACATACTAAAAAAATAATAATAACAAACTTCACGATCCACTTATTCATTTAGAGAAAAATTATGACCTGTTTCAATGCTTATGAAATGGTGATTTTTAGCATTCATAAATGAATGATACCCCTCATTCTGTATT
Organism: Pyrrhosoma nymphula; assembly: GCA_963573305.1. Classification (NCBI taxonomy): domain Eukaryota; kingdom Metazoa; phylum Arthropoda; class Insecta; order Odonata; family Coenagrionidae; genus Pyrrhosoma; species Pyrrhosoma nymphula. The sequence continues at coordinate 135,827,489 of OY754327.1, forward strand.
GGCGAATTCACTACCCCTCTCCATACGAATCAATGGGCAACACCACTCCACATAAACATACCTACTAAACATACCGCTTCCCATCGCAAAACTTTCAACAAGTGTTTCTCTCTTTCGATACTAGAACCTGAATCAGCTAGCAACATTGAATTGAGAACTCGTGAGATGGCATTCATATGGGTAATGAGAGCATTTGAACTACCCAGGCTAAATTTGGCTCACTGACCAATAGCCTCCTCTCACTCCCCACCACCAATCCCCTTCCCCCCCCCCCCCTGTGGTAACAGATCACTAGTTACTCTCTTGCTGCCGACGATGGCGGCATGACTACCGAAACATCCTTATATACTTTTTGTGAGTGTAATTTCAATTTAATTTTGTGTGCCTGTGTTTCTTAAACTATATTTATTTTTGTGTCTATATGTACCTATACTAGTAAATGGGTTCTTGCAGATTGCAAGCGAAAGGGGTAAAGTGTATGATAGTACATTGTGAATCACTAAAAACAAAAGCAATAAGGTCTTACTGCTCATGGAAATTATTTTAGTTGGGTGCATTGGTGACCTAAGAATATAATAATGAGAATATAGTATGAAACGAATGGGTCCATTATAAATATGCTTTGTTCTTCTTAGTAATCGCTATATTTCTCCTTTAATTTACATGCGATTGAGCAATATTTTTGATGGAATATATTTGTAATAGAAAATGATTACAGTTATTTGGCAGTTTGAAATTCAATGAATATCAGCCTTACCAAATACCTACAATTGATTTTCACATTTCATTTTTATTTTTGTTGATCTCAATTAATGTATTTAAAATAAACCTTTAAACAAATGGCGTGGTACTTGAATTCATAATTTCATAATCCAAACAATAATACAGCATAGGACATTATCGTTTTACATGGCTTGGACATGTAGAATGGTGTTTTGAGGTATATATTAGAAAGGAGGTGCAAGGATTAAAGTTCCCCAGAATAACAGAGAGAGAGGGAAACCCAGGATAAGGTGGAGCGATTGTTTCAGAAGTAAAATGGAGGAATCCCGTTAAATATATTAAAAAATATCATAATATTTTCTACTGAAGAATAGTCTCCTTTCTATCTATTGAGGAGTTAATCAATTCATGGCTTACACCAAATAAATTTTCTAAGCATTCTTGTAATGAGAGTGCTGGTTATTTTTTCTTTGATTTAAATATAATATCAGAGCATGACTACAGTTTACATACCTATGTGAGAGTTAATTACTGTGTTATTTATGAATATTTTTTTGTAAAGCGATTCATAATTCGATTCCTTTCATTCATAGTTTGCAAGAATACCGGGCTATAAATGATTATAATTTAAATATACCATCATCAAACATTGTAAATCGTTTAGGTTGAAGGCATAATATCGTTAAAAGCTATTGAAATATGCACCGAGAAGGTGAAATTCCCTTAAATGCAGCCTTTATATAGCCAGTATAAGGTAGGTACTGCAAGCCTCAGAAGCAATGAAAAGATTGCCTAGCGATGGAAGTGAAAAAATATCAAAATTTTCATTTATTTTAAGTTTAAACTTCAAATAATTTATTTTATCGATCGACAGAGAAAAATCGGTTGAAAAAATTAAATATTTTGACGTTTTGGCCTATTTTTGGTCGAAGAGTGAAATTTACATCTCAATTATTTCATATTTTAATGAATGAAAGAAAATTACTCAACGCGGAAATTAGTTTTTCCCATTAAATCCCATGAAAAAACTAACTCCCATCTGGGCTCCAATTGAATAAAAAATATTGGGATTTTTTATATTTTCCTGACCCAACCCAAATTTCAACCCTCTCTAGAAAATTTCAACCTTCTAGCTCGATTAGAAATGCCCAGGAATGTATATAAATGAGTGAGTCAGTCTGTCAGTTTTGTAGCTCTATATATAAGTAAAGTAAAAATATTTATACACAGGTACATAAGCATCTTCAACCTTGCACAAAATTCAAGTATAGCGATAATCTACAACCCCCACACTTAGGGGTCTCTGATGACTTTATAATGTAGCCTATTAATCCTTTAAAGTACTAAGGAACATGTGTGCCAAATGTTCAAATCGGTCAAGGAGAGTGGAAGTGTACAGTGTTCAAAAAAACAGAATTTCAATTATATAAATATATTGACATGTGTCATGAAAATATCTCACTCATGAAACTACAAATGTACAAAGCATGACCAATGAAGCATGAAATACTAGCCCATTGCATCCCAATCCAATAAAACTTAGATTCATGTTGTCATGACAGCCTCTATAGGTGAAACATTTTGCATTTACATCACACTTATTGTAAAAGCTAAAAATTACCAACTCCACTAATAAGCATAAAAACATATGTCACAATGGTTCCTGAAATAAATAAGTGGCATTTTGTCATCTCTTTTATTTTTATGTCAACTTTTTATGCTGTTTAATCTGTTTAGTACATATAAGTGAAAAGTATAGCTGCCATTTATAATGCATTAAATGATCATAACTGTGCACTAAATATGAAAGTATTGAATAGAGCATTCCATTCATTGGCATTTTAGTATAATGATAAGACATGATTAAGATACATGACAAATTCAGTGGACCCTACCTTCATAGTTCCCTTCTTTGTCCCCCTGTAGTTTCCCAGGGAGTAGCATAATCAGAAAATACTGGGAGTAGTTGGGTGTGTTCCACAAGTGTATTTCATGTACCCAGATACATACATAAAAACCCAATCCCCACCAAAAACCAAACTATTTACTTTAAAAAGACATAGTGTGCCTAAAATTTATCATGCTTCATGCACACTATTCATAATAATTGTCTCTCCTATCATTACTTTCACAATTTGTATTTTTATCATTGAAATTTGTTTATGAAAACTAAATTAAATGCCAAATATTGCTCTATTTCAGGGGTTGACAGCTGACACAGATGAGCAGACTGGTCTATAATAGTTCATACATTGGTCCAAAGTAGGATTCGAATCAGTGCTTAACTAACGATTGAATGGTTTAGTGATAAAGTGACTGAAAGATGCTCAAAAGGATCATCTTCTGAGGTTGATCAACTCATGCAGCTCTTTGTCTCCTGATACTTTAAGACATTTGTTCATTTCTTATACAAAGAGATATTGTAAAGAGCCTTGAAAAATTTCACACTTCAATTCATAAGTCTTCCATAATGTTCACAAATGGCTCAATTCTAGTGTTAATAATAATATTTTTGATCTAATATGAAACAATCAGGCTCAAATATGAATATAAAATGAAATATTAAACCTACAAGAAAGAGCTTAAGCTTAAGTTCAACTTGGTCTTCCAAAAGAAATTCAACCCACAGTGGGGAGGTGCTGAGATGAACTATGGTTTACAAAAACACAAATTATAGGCAAGAATGAAACGGGGCAAAATTTAAACCATGAGTTGTATTAGATGGGGAAACAATTCATAAACTGGGAGGTAAAAGTACACCAAAGAAGCCACAGTGGGCAATGGACCTTCTTATGGGATTAATGACCAATATCATCAATTGAAGTTGCTGGGACTTTAGTCATATATCTGTCATCTTAGGTAACCTGAGGTTCTTAAATTTTTCTTAATGGCTAATTAAATTTTCATATAACAAGAGAAATATGGTGGTCTAACCATCCTTGGTAAAAAAAACAATTGATGCTGCATGAGAATTCAGAGGAATTTTCCAAAAACTCAAACTCTAATGACTAACTTCTCCTTATGACACTTTAAATGAGTTTTTTTCTGAGTAACACATTCAATGCGACCCCGATTTTCTTGAAAGTTGTCAAAATCGGCTCAAAAAAATTTAAAGTGCTTCAGAAGAGAATGACCACGTCAATTGACGTGCTCCATCAGTCGGTGTAGCCAGAAGCACGTCTACTGACGTGCTCCGCATTGAATGTGTTAAACCAGATGCTTATTTGCTCCGAAATCAATCTAATTGCCATAACTAATGAATTTAACAGCCAATCAGATTACATCCAAGGAGAGCCAAAAATCAAACTGTTTAGCATAGGCCAGCAAGTGAAAATTCGAATTCACCCATGAACACTCAAACAAACACAAAACTAAATTATTGCACCCACTGGCAAAGTTGAATTATAAAGTAAGAAATTTTTACATGGTTTCATTTTATTGTTTCATCTGTATTATACTTAGCCACAAAAATGGTATTAAAACTGCCATCTTGGGCAGAAATTACAAGGTAAAATATTCATCACCGTTGAATTTGTTATTGAATGGGATTTTAAGACTGTCATGAAATGAATTTAATTTATTCCGAGGGATTAGCTTCTTTTCTGTCCCTGAAAGACAAAAAATACTAGAGCTGAAAATCACACTGAGATGAAACCTGATCTGCCATATATTAGGACTGTAATCTCAGCATTATGTGACAATCAAAGGAGCAACCTATAAAACAAGCACAAATATGTATGTAATACTTTTGAATTCTCAGGGAAACTGATTTTACATTCCTTAATTCACTGTATAAATATATCATGCATGTACATTATGTATGCATGGTACAGGAATAAATAAGAAAATTCAGTTGTTAATGATATGTATGTGTACCACTCAATGAAGTATCCTTTGTAAAATATCAAAGGATTGTGATCTTTATTTATGTCCCATATGTGAACTTAATGTAAATATGTACTACACTAAAATATGTCAAACAGCAACTATAATAAAGAATAAATACATTCATAAAAAATGACAAGAGATGTTAATAAGAACGGTCAATGAAAGGGAAATGCAAACAAAGAGAAAAGAGCAATGATGATGACAGACAAATATAGAAAAGAAAAACTGAGGGTCACTGACGTGGTTAAAAAATCATTTTCAAGTTTTCTCCATAAAACCTCATGATGATTACTCAAATAACAGAGATTATCATCTAAATTCAAGAGCAACAAATGTTAGAATTTAGAACAAACGAAGCCATTTCAGGCATTACTTGGTGGAGGTTTTGGATATTCATGAAGAAATGATACAATTTGCTAAACTCCACACTAATTTATTCAATAAAAAATGATCTGGGTTTCAGCAACCGAGTGCCATTTTCAATGTACTGTTGTCATGAGTGGCTGAGTATATATACGGGTAAGGATGAAGGGAGAGGAAGGAAAAAGAGGGAAGAAGAGAAGGGATAAGGGTGAAGGGGAGAAAGGAAGAGGGGAAGGGGCGTGGAGGTATTACTGATAGAGGTCATGCAAATGCAGCGGAAAGGTTGAGTCAAGTTGGTTTGATCCCATGTTTTTAAAAACTCGATGGAATGGAAATGGAAACAAATTGAATTAATTAATGAATTTGCTGTTCATTTGTTTAACTATTTTATTATATTATTTAAACAAAAAGCACTGTAGAATAGCGATTTTTTATTATCCTTAAGATTTATACTCCTTGGAAGTCTCTATCAACATTGTGAGTGTGGTGGAACAGGAGGAAAAAGTTTCACAGTGATGCAATGGAGACGTTCATTTTAAGTAACGGATTCCTGCAGTCCTTAGAAAATGGTCACACTTTACGACAAATCTCCCTTCCTTCTCACTCCTCCAGTCATTTAAGACATAGGAATGCCATATGAAGATTAAACAAAAATTACTATTTGAATGGGTAAACAAAGCTACAATTTTTTCATGCATATATACCTTACATAAACTCTTATTCTGAGAATACAGAACTTCAAAATTTCCCATTAACCCAAAAAAATAAAAGCAGCTGAGTTTCAAACAATTAACGAAATTGGGCATTACTATTTACTTTACAGCATTCCACGTCTATGATGGTATAAACAGTAGATGTATCTTAACTTGGCTAAATGCTCATGCTTTATATTGCTTTTTATTTTATCATTTATGAATTATACTTTTGCGTGGTTTCAAAGTAGAGTACACACTCGATTATCCAGAATGAAAGGGAAATAATTTTCCTTGATAGTTGGAAATCCCACTTAATTCACTAAACACTCGAAAATGTACTAGGTGCTACATGTTGCATTATGGCAATTTTTTTCATTTTAAGACCTGTTGATTGTATTTTTTTTGTTATAATTCAAGTATATGTGCCATCCGTCAACCCACCTTACTTGCCTACACAGTGATATCTGGCTGTGAACATTCTACCTGAGGATCTTACAGAGTCAATAGTGTTAATTAAACATCAGATACGAAACAAATTAGGAAAAAATCACCCCCGGTTGCCTGTAATCCAGGAAATGGATTTTCTAATTTCTATTTGGCATAGGGAAGATAACAATTTTAGGGGGCACCCCGGTTAATCTGCATCCCAGTTAACCCAATCCTGGATAATCAAGAGTCCACTGTGATAGCATTTCAAAAGATGCCACTTTTTAGGTGGCAATAACTTATTACAAAAGAAGCCTCATTAAAAGCATTAATCAAAAAATAAAAAATATTGCATGATAATCACAGAATGTAAAATTAAATAATCCTTACCATGCAGTTCATTTCACTGCAATGGGTTCATTTGTTGCCTAGATAAAATCTCAAACTCTAGCATCTCGACTTTTTCCATGGACAGTAGTTAACACATTTTTCTAGTATGAGAACCATAATTGATACACTCTTTCAGCCAAAATAAACTTTCAGATGATTTGATGAGCCAAATACTATTAGAAAATAAAACATTATATAAAATTCACAGCCATGTCCACTAATGACTGAAGTCAGCCAAATTTTATAAAACCGGACCTTAGAGTTCACCAGTATCTCAGCTACATAATTGCCATTTATCAAATTATCAGCGCTTTCCTTAGAGAGAATCAACTTTGGCAAAATGTAAGATAGACCAGTATAATGATGTTGGTTGTAAAAGTCTGGGTACAACCTTAGTTATGAACTGGAAATTGTAAGCAATAGCAGTTCAAGGAGCTTAATTACAGAATTTGCAAGAATGAGGAAATTATATCAGCAATGGAGGACCCTCCTAAGGAGCATGTATGCTTACTACTGCTGTAGTTATTTCCTACATGGCTGCACAGTGTTACATTAGCATGCAGAAATTTCTCATACTTTACGCCACTGTATTCATACATACCATTGTAGAAGATTCCGTGCTCCAAAGGTTCATTCATTTCAATATCAAGAAGGGATTCAATGAAGACCTTATCTCGAACTTCATAGTCAATATCCTTCAGTGCCTGCAAAGGATAACAGAAATATAACAAGTTAAGACTTTGGTAATCCCTTGTAAATCTTTTACTTCCACATCCAAAAAAAACTTTAATTTTTCATAGGCATAATAACCCCTAAAATTACAAATGAACTACATAAAGTAAAATACAACTGAAAATATCAAAATAAGCAATGCTATATCTAAACGAATAATATTAAAATGTACAACTAAATAATAAAGATACAGTAAGCCAGGACACAAAGGACAGTCACAAGTTCATTCAGCATGTGTGATAATTCAGCACATGTTATTAAGTGCAGCTCAAGGAGCTTAATTAGGTACATATGAATGGAAATTATAAATGGGAAGGAATGGAGAAGAGAAACCCAGAACAGGCATCATCTGTCTCTCAATGCTTGAACCCATGTGATTCCATTTATGAAAATGTAAGGTAAATGGCAACGTACATGTTCCAGAAAAGCAGATAAAAACTTGTTCATTCCCTCATAAGCCTGGCTGCTTCCATCAATAAAGCCAGTGGATGGCCCAGGGATTGGCATGCCATTACCACCAACTCTTCCTCCCCATATGCCTGAAGGAGATGCCCTTCTCCCCATTGGATATGTCCCTGCCTATTGAAAAATGAAAAGTAAGGTAACAACAAAACTACATACACACATGCCCACAGTAATTCAGTATATAGACACATACTTATAAGTAAAAAAAAATGCTAGAACAAGATGAAGCAAAGCCTTATTGTTCAATCCCAGTTTATTTGAAGCAAACTTAAAATATGCTAGTGAAGACAAGAGAATACACATTCTTCATGGCAAATATTAATCACAATTGGTGTAGTGATATGCGAGGAGAAATACAAGTCATTAACATCACAATTATTTTCTTACTTCAAAATCTTTCACCTTGTATTTAAGCTTCATAAAATTGGAACATTAGTATTTGCATGCATGAATTGCATGAAAATAGTCTCATTTTCTGCCTGTGATTCCTCATAAAAATATAAAATAAAATTGAGAATCAAAGATTGATAGCTTTAAAATGTATACTATAGTTCAGCTAAGCTTGGTGTGCAAATGACAGTACCCCAACAGAAGATGAAATATTCGCAGGGCTTGACCATGAAGAAATTAAAAGCCTGTCATAACAGACTCGAAAGGAAGAAGGCACAGCAATGCGAAATGTCTGACGCTCCATTCCATCAGGAACAAGCCCTCTAGTTCCACATGCATCCTCGGCTTCTTTCCTCAAGCATTCTTTCAATGAAGCCAAGTCAGTGTCGGCAAATCCATGGGCTGACCTACACAGCATAGAAGAATGATAATTATTGGGATCAGATCAGGAAACGTAAATTATCCAGGGCATTCTTTAACCATAGAGCTACCATGTTCATCCCAAAGGTGAGGTGCTATTTGCATTTTGTATGTTTTGCACTGATAGTAGTTACTAAATAAAGTATCACTACATACTTAAAAAATAATGTTCATGAAAATTAAAATAGCTATTTGAACCATAGAATATTAAAAACATGCACCTTCAAATCATATTTATCAACAAAAAAATTACTATCCCAATTAAATATATACTACATAGTTCTTTGAAGAAGTGCCAGTTATGAGTGCATAGCCATTAGACATTATATGAGTTTATTCTTGCAAATATGTATATGCACATATATATTGGATTGATATCAGTACAATGTACCACACAGGATTAAATTCCTTGTATTATGGTACATAAATCGAACATCCAATTTAATATGCACATTTTACTTTTCAATTTCCCTTAATTTCAGAAAGCATCTAGTCTCTCATTAATAATTGTGGTGCCGGTATACTTACAAGTGCTGATACAATTGAAGTACCTACATAAAACATCTCAGTGCTAAGTTTCATACTCAAGCTGATTGGCATGCTAACATAATGTTGAAGTTGTAGAATAAACATTCCACATAAATTTTTCCTAACAGTATAAGAAACAAAACCCTACAAGAAAACTGATTTTTAAAAACCACTGATGCCTCACCTTCCATGTAGGTAAAAGCCAAAATGTAACCATGGTAAGATTATAACACTTATATTTGCCATAGAGCATAAGTCCACAAAGTCCTGAATTGAATTCTTGCCATAATGTTCATAGACCACTACAAAAAGAATCTGTTGAAGAATTAAGAATTAGGTCATATACTGTTTCATATTCCATCAAGATACATACACTTGCCATCATAAGCATAGAGAGCTTATAATAAACTTAATAAACCATGCCAAGATATGTAAAATAACAACATCACTCTTCAAAAATTGATAACTTTTCATCGCATTCTACAGGATAATAAGAGTACATTCTTAACTCAGCTCCACTCTACCTACACGATAGATGGCCAACCCCATAACTGTACCAAAAGTTTCACATAAATATGAAATTAGAGTCACATCTTGCAGTACAATTAACTATTATCACAACAAAGAGGGATTCACTAAACTAAGGTATTCTCAATGTGATTACAAATAAAGGGTAGATGACTACTTCACGTAGCTATGAATATGTATAGTTTTCTAATTTTTCAGAAGACACATCTGAAATATCATAATTGGAGCAGGGTTTCTCGGGATATTCTGTCACATTGAGTTTTCATTGTGGTGACATTTCAGAGGCATTGCAGCTTCCATTTTCAAGTAAGAAGTGTTGAGGAAGACAAAGGCACACACTTATAAAGGGAGCTCAGGGAGACTCGCTGTCTCTCTGGCCAATCAGGACTATTGCCGCATTTTGTCTCATCAGTGTTTCTTCTCTCTGTCTCTCAGGGAAGAGTTGTGTCCAACTGTTGGCCTAGGCGCATCCATCTTCTCAGTAGAAGTAACTAGGTTCTTTTGCCAGTTCTATGGCATCAAAATTGGTCCAGGAAAATAGCAGTTTTACTTTAGTCAGTTACTAGCTAACAATTTGGCGTTGTCAATCTGTATTAAATGATCCTCTCCTGAAAATCCGAGATTTATCACAGTGAAGAAAACATAAGATCTGCTCCTGAGGGTCAAGGATTTCATTCCATGCACCCTTTATGAAGGCGTATACAAGGTCCCTTGCAGTTGTGGGAAGAAATGCATTGAGCAAACTAAAAGGGCAACTGGAATAGTACCAAAGACCTGTCAAGAAAAAGCAGTGCATCCAGTCAGTGGTCACAGATCATGCTTTCTCAGGAGTGAATTATGTAATACAAACTGACAAGGCCAAGGCCAAATTAGTTAAGGAAAACCATGACCTCAAACGAAAAGATGGATACACCTGGGCCAACAGTTGGAAATTCCTCTTCTCTGAGAGACGGAGGGGAACACTGATGAGACAAAATGCAGCAATGGCCCTGATTGGCCGAAGAGACAGCGAGCCTCCCTGAGCTCTCTATATAAGTGAGTGGCCATAAGACCCAGCACGTCGGAACATCCCGGGAAACCCTGCTCCAGAACAATGCTGCAAAAGCCTACAAGAGGAGTCATACCTAAATGTTGATCACCAATTTTACGAATGATTTTTAACATTCCAGTTTATCCTCTCTTGAAAGTTAACTAGATTGTTTAAATCATTTTTTACTTTAATGTTCACTGAAAATGAGGAAAAATAAAACCGTTCCTAACAGTCTTCCAGTATTAAAGGTTCAGTTCAAAAGAAAAATTATACTAACCTGACAGATATACACGGAAATGTACACAATGATCCCCACTGCAATGTGAAATAAAAGGCTGACAGATGAACCTAACAGCATACCAACAGGATTTATTTTGATGTCAGGATGAGGTAAAGCCCAATTTTCCAATCCAACCACCTATCAAAAAATAAGTACATACCATGAATTCTATGAAATTCCTGAAATAGATCATTTTTAACCTAAATTCTCTATTTATGTATGACTAATTTTTTATAGTATTGCAAACAAAATCATGACTTAAGCCAAAAAGAACAATAATGATTTGTAGTAATTTATCGCTAACATTTCTGTATTAGATTGTATCTTCAACTGTACACTGTGCAGTGCATCTCATAGCTGGAGTATACAAAAGGAGACAACAGATCAATACATACATTCAAAAATATGTATCATATTAGTTGCACTATCAGGGCAATCATTTTTATGCATATTAAGAGCAGATAGAATTTGTTTTATCTGCATAGTTGGAATATGCAACCTTTTTTACAATACAAGTTTTTATCACAATGGTATTTGATAATGATACACTAGTAATATAAATTTGCCCACCTTCAATAAGAAAAGAGCTCCGATGATTTGAAATAAGGTGCTTGTCCTCCTTTTTGCTTGCAATTCATTCCATTCATTAGCAATGAAACACATCCTCCAGGCACTAACCGGTTGAGATGTAACACTTGCATCACCTCCACCAATTAAAGATTTTTTTCCAAAACTATCTGAATCTTTAAGAAAACTTGTCCCCATAGGACGAGGCCTTTCCCAATCCAAGAAAAATATATCCATTGATCCCTGTATACTTAGCATATGAAGAATTTCAACACACTGCAGAACGGAAAAAAGTGATAGCAAAATTAATTTCATCAAAGGCACAAGCATTACTATATTTTTGGACCACACATTCACAATAATATTCTGGACAGGATACCATCTGGCATGATTCTGACAACACAAAAAAAAGTTCTACTGAATGTAAGTATAAGAAAATTGCCTCATTTAACACATTGGACCCGGTGCCCGTAATACATATGGGCGGACACTCACACAATTGTGCCTGTCCAAAAACCCTTCGAGAGAGAAATTTCGCCTGCCGGGTGTTCGGACCACCCGGTGAATGGTTTTGCATATGACGTAGTCTCCCCTAATTATGGGGTGATTGTGTCGCTTTCTTTCCCCTACACCCTTACCCTATGACTTGGAGTCCCTCCCCCCTTTAGAGATAAACCGGGTAAGGTCCAAGAGGCCAGGAACCGGCTCTGAAGGTGTAACCCCCAGATTTTATTTATCTGCTTCTAAAAAAATACATATGGGCACATCCGTATACCTCAGGGGCCTGTGCCCGTAAGGCATATGAGCACAGATCTACATGCTAATATCTTGAAACTCACGGAAGATATACGGCTTCCGTTTACTGCCACTCATTGTCGAATCCTTCCAGTTCCTAAAAAAATACTAGATAGCAGTGGACTGCAGTACTGGGATCCAAGGTCACAGAATTACTTCTAAGGATCACCGTCTGTGGTGACGGGCAGAGTGACATTTTGCTTCAGTTGTCTCGTCAGGGCTTGTTGGGCAGTGAGGTGTTCACAGTTTTATTGCATGCCTATATATGATTTTTGGTGCTGAGTGAGAAACTTGTAGCTTTATGCAAGCTTTTCGATACTCAAGAAAAGAGTTTACACAAATTCCTAGATGATGGAGAAAGAGAAGAGTTGTTGCATGATAACTCCAGTTTTGAACTTGATTGTGAGGAATACCACCCAAGTTATAATCCTCAATGTGATGAAGGGGCATTGCTTTTCTTCTATTTGTAGCCTTTTTTCGATTTTGTAGTTATAATAATTTTCTCTTCATTAGCAATACGAGAAATTTTTATTTTATTCTCTTGTACGGTGCTCAATATTTTGACTTGTATGTTTGGAGATCATTTGATTCTTTCATTTCTTGATATCTACTTCCTAGGCTTTCTTCTCCAATGATTTTATATTTTAGTGATATCTTAAGTGTATGCTATTCACTTACTTTCTAAAATAATACATGAACCCTTTTTTGTTTTATGGTTTATATAGATGCTAAAAATTGTGACGACATGTCGTCATCGATGTCACGTTGCGACAAGGATTCTGAATCTGAACACAATTCAAGTAATTTGATAAAAAAATATTCTTCTTCATATTGATGAGGATTCTTGAAATGTTCTTGCTACTGAAAAGGCATATCCATTAGAAGTGTAATATTATTGCTTCGTGTGCAGATGATGATAAAAATACTTCCATTACCCGGCAAGGAAGTCCAAATGAAACTTCTAACGTGCCTCAGAGAGATCGAAAATGGAGGGCAACTCCGCTTGCTGCAGATCCCTGGACTGAATATGATGGCCAGCCTCCGCTTCCAATTTTTGAATAAATCCCTGGATTATTGGCGCCATTGAGTGCGGACAGTGATGAGTTTGAATTTTTTACCCTGTTCCCTTCAGAAGATGTTATAAAAATGATCAAAAGAGAAACCAATTGCTACGCTGGAACTGAAATTAAAAAACCAAGAAGACAACAAAACTAAAAAAGAATTCAATGTGGAATAATTGGAAAAGTGTTACACTTTCGGAAATGTATATTTTTTTGCAATAGTTTTACATGTGTGTAGTTAGATTACATAAACAGAAAGACTATTGGATAACCTGTACCTTCTACTCAACTTCATTTTGTTCTTCCCTAATGTCTGGAGATAGATTTACATTTGTAGTTCTATTTTGTTCATGCTTCATCTAAATGACAATAACAGGGGTGAAGAAGGGTATGACCCTATCTATAAGATTAGACCTTTATATGACCATGTAATTGAAACAAACAAGCTGTCTTTTTACCCTGAACAAAATTTGACCATTGATGAGGGGATGTGCCCATTTAGAGGTCACATTCATTTCAGAGTTTATATAGAAAATAAACCAAACAGTTATGGGATGAAATTTTATGCATTGTGTGATGCAGAAACTGGGTATACCCTGAACATGGAACTAAATACTGGATCAGCTGGCGGCAGTAATAATAGTGTTCAAACCATTGTGGAACGGCTTTCTCATGACTAATTGAACAAAGGTGTATCATTGTATATATATTGATACATATATATGGATCGACACAACACAAGTGCTTCATTACTTGATTCACTCTGGAAACAAAAACCTCAAGCAGTTGGCACAGTGCAGAAGAATAGGAAAGCTTTTCCAGTTGCGTTCAAGCAAAAATTGAAGAAGGGTGAAGTATTATTTATGTGTCATGGTCAAACACTAGCTGTGAAGTGGAATGATAAACAGGATGTTTATGCATTATCAACGAAGCATAAAACAACAATGACTTGGAGAGATACCCCTACCAAGAAAGGTTTTGTGCAAGTTAGCAAGCCCAACTTGATAATAGACTACAACAAAGACAAAACGGGAGTAGATCACATTGATCAATTACTAAGCTATTATCCATTTGAGCAGAAGATTCGGAAGTGGTGGAAAAAAGCATTTTTCCACCTTTTTAAGTTGACTGTGGTGAATAGTTTTATTTTATTCAAAAGATCAAGGCAAAACAACAAAAGCATAAGACTGCATGTATATACAAAAACTTGCCGAAAAATTAGAGAACAGAGGGGGTGAGGAGTTGGTTGCTTCTGCTGCTAACGGTCAATCTAGCCACTGACTTTCAGGCCATCATTTTGCAGACAAGGTTCCACCCATAGAAAGGAAAAAAAATTCTACCAGATATTGTAAAGTATGCTCTGATAGAGGTAAAGTAAAATCTGGAAAAATAGTATGAAAAGAAACAAGATAGGTATTACTGTAAAACTTGTAACGTAGGATTATGTTTTACCCAATGCTTTGAAAAGTATCACACAAAATCAATTTTTTGTGAATAATATATGTAAATGTTTGTCCTTGAATTGTGTTATACCTCTTTGTAATATTCTCAATTTTTCCTGCAACATTTACGTACTTATTAAAAAAGAAAGTATGAAATTATAGAATTCCTCATTTCATCGAACTTTTTTTCAGCGTAAAAAAATAGAATTTAAACAATATAATTAAACTATTAATGTTGGCATTAAACAAATCATATTAAAAAATATTTAAAGTCCAAAAAAAGACCTTTCTGCAGTATATAACATCAAATACTTTTGTATAAAATAATATGATTGCAAAAATTGTGAAAAACATGAAAAATGGCCCGTTTACAGTGGGATGCGAGATAAAATTGGCTCAGGGTCCAATGTGTTAACTGATTCCAGCATGAACCCAACACTTTTAAGGGGCAAAAACTGACATGTGACAAAGATTGCTGCGTAACCAAAAACGTAACAGGATATAAACTGGCATGCGTAATATAAAATTGTCATTAGCTATTTCTGGAGCAATTTTTAGGGACTATCACTAATTTAAATTGGACAAGATAATTTAAAGTTTTATAATATCCAGAAAGATAGTAGACATTGTACATATGTAGTCTATGAATTGAGCCATACCAAGAATCACTACCTTAAAGCTTTGAGCCGTAACACTGAATCAAAACTTTTCATTTGATATAAAATATGTACCATAAAGATAGGATTTATTTCTATTAAGTGCCAAATTCAAAGCAAATAAATGTGCCAAATAAATGCATGCTCATGTATATGGTCAATTTATAATGACACCCTAGGGTGTCTTAAATGCCACAAAAAAGGCCATTATAACTTTGAACAGCAACAATCAATAGAATAAAAATTATTTACAGTAAACTATCAGCAAAACTAATTCTTAATAATGCTTTATGAAACAAAACAAGCATATGCTTATTCTACAATAGTGACATATGATGAGGTATTGCTAACCTCTTACCTTAAGGCTGAATGACACTATTATGTAGGTCTTGATAAGCATATCCTCCTCCGGCACATCCTCCCCAGTCAAAACTGTCTCTGATGGGACAACTGGTAAAGTGATATATGGGACAGATTGCCCTTTGAAGAGAATAAAAGTCCTGAGTGAAGCTGCAGTAGCAATAATCAATGCAGCGTCTGCCAGTCTCCCTGCAGCATGAAGACAGAGGCACCTTAGAAACCATATGGGTGCAGCAGCTGAAGTTGGCAGCGTTACTGAGTCCCGTCTGATAGATGACCATGCTTGGAGTAGAGCTATCAGTACAGCAAGAGCACCAAGGATTCCTGACCATATCTAAATAGTAAAGCACAGGTAAAATAATGAGTTGACAGTCAAAAAGTTCTAATTCACAGCTTACCAGACTAAAATCAATGAATGCAGAAAATCATTATTATAGAAGTCAAATTGTTTAAGATTGATGAAATATATCATATATTTTTAAAATATATGATATATTTCAGGTATACATATTTTTAAAATGCCATCATGCCTTACCTCCACTGGTTTCATCAGGACCCCATCAGGTTGCTCATAATCAATAGAGAAACTGGTGGTGACAAGTTGATCAAGATTTCCATCTTCCAAGTCAATTTCCTCATATTTAACCTTGATCAGAGGAGGGAATATAAGACCCAGTTCATCCCTTCCACGAAGTTTCACCCTAACAGAGGGAGAAATGATAACAGAAATGAGGCTCAAAACTTGACTGAGATGTTATAAAACTAGCTGAATTTTAACCTAAGTAAGTGTTTTTCAACTAACTACCCTGAGGCAAACTGAGAAAAAAAAAGTTTATCCTTTTCATTCTTCATAGGTATATCATCATCATCATCATAATCTCCTAAAAGTTGCTTTCATATTAACCTTGAGTTAACCATGTATAACCATTTCATTGATGTACACAGTAAGACAACATGATCTAGTTCAATTTAAATGATAATAAAAAGGATATGGTTACTAAAGCAGAACACCAGCCTCCCCACGGCATACCTGGTAATGGCTTTTTCTGGCTAATGGTGGGTCTGCATGTGGGGCTAACCATCTCACACACAGTCCTACCCGTTCCCAAGAGACTAACCAGGAAATTCACCCACAATCCTCTCTGATGTGGGCCCTAGTGATGTTGGGTGTGATAGTAATTTACCATCTGAGAAGGGAGGTCGTGGACAGAAGCCCTAAGCTACCTTGCATGTTATGCTAGCAGCGAGCCCAAACTAAGGGGATATTTTTAAAATTTTATTTGAAGATGTCAGCAGCACAGTTGATGAATGATTTGAAGATGTCAGATTGACAGCAGTGTTGCCAATTTATAGTGTGGCAAGGATGCACTCTTTGTGGTGTGAGATGCACCCTGAACACAACCTTCTGTCTCAGCATAACTTGCATGACTACCTGAACCACCTGTGAAAAAAGGAAACTCTCCA
Source organism: Pyrrhosoma nymphula (assembly GCA_963573305.1). NCBI lineage: Eukaryota > Metazoa > Arthropoda > Insecta > Odonata > Coenagrionidae > Pyrrhosoma > Pyrrhosoma nymphula. The sequence goes on from OY754327.1 coordinate 135,844,692, forward strand.
CCAAATGCAAGTTCAGAGTAATACACCACTGGCCAGACCACCCTCCCCGACACAGGCAGCCTCTCTACCAGCTGACATGAGAGCCACTTCAATGTCAGATTCTCTGCCAAATAGGGAGGAAGCTGATCAGGCTATCTCTGAACTACGATCACAGTTATTAAACACAAAACAATTAAGGACAAACTATCCAGAGAGATATACACTGCAATAACTCTCTGTTGGGTAACAACTGTCCCAGTTGAATGGACTCATTGAAGAAATCCTGACAGAGACGTCGGACCCAATGACGGTAAATTGCATGGTCTATGCTGCTGCCAAAATAATGGGTCACTACCAAAGGAATGCCTCTCAGCAGGACAATGCAGCAAAAAGGCTGGAGCAGCTAGAGGCCAAGATCATGCTGGCATGAAGGCAGGCATCAAGGATTCAGTGTATGATGGAATACATCACATCTAGGCAAACTTTTACACCCAAAGTTTGGCTCGTAGTGCACAGCCTCAGATTTCACCATCACAAACTGAATAAAAATGTGCCACTTACTAAGCACAGAGTACAGGCACTCACCATGGCCCAGAAAAAAACTCCTCAAAAGGAGTAGGGCCGTGAGGGAGAACTCAACCTTTCTCCTTCACCTGTCCCATCTCTTTCGACCCCCTCCGCCTATCATCGAATATCTGCCACCTGTCCAAGAGGTGGAATGTTCCTAAAAGGACATCTACAAAACATAAAAACCATTCAACAGAGACACTCCAGCCATAGCTCTCTTTAAAGAGTTTTGTCACCACCACCTACAAGATGTGGATGGACCCCTTTCAGTCACAGAAAGTGACATGAAGAAGGCCTTCTTTGGCAAGAACTTCTCAGCTCCATGAATAGATGCCATCAACAACTTCTGGTGGAAGAAATTCACTCCCACCCACCAACACCTCACCAGGGGGGTTATTTTGTAATCTCACCTTTTTAATGACTCTGCAGGAAGGTGGGAGATCCGTTCCGCTCTCTTAATGATCGGCTCACGAACTGTTCGTGAATTGTCGAAGCTTCTGTCGGAAACGCTATCTGTTGCCGATCTCGTCTACTATGACGAAGACTTGAATAAACAAACGAGTGCCTGGCAATGGCAACCGCATTCTTCTATTTTTAAACAAATTGCAATATCTTTTTGGGCAGCTTTAGATAACACTACCTTATATTGTACTAAATCTACCATTCTACTTCAGTATAATCTTTGCATTCAACTACAGACTCTCTATTTGCTTGTAAAATCTCTCTCATATTAGGAATTGATAACAAATATAAAGTTTCTTGCATAGAAGCATAATCTTCTTCCAATAATATCACAGCATTATTACGTTTTCCTTTTATATATATGGGTTCATGCGTTTTGTGAGTTTCATCAATTAGTTTAAATAATTTTGATCTTGCGATAGTTGCTGAATAAATAAACATAGTATATACCTCATATGATATAAACACTATAAGTACCACTTTACGTACACACTGTAAAAGCAATTTTTTGTGTGCGTTCACGGAAAAAAAGCTGAAATACAAAATGTCTATTAGCGAGAAGGCATAAGCCAAGAAGCAATCTAACCTCGCAACCGTCTATTAGCGAGGAGCTACTTTAGTAGTGACAAAGTAATCCAAGAATAATGCACATCAAATTACCAAAGGAAAGGCACACGAAAACAAAGGTATCAGCAACATTGTTTGGGAAATATTGATGCAAAATATATACAAAGATAATTCAAGCTAATAATAAAATAAGCTTTTCAAACAAAGCATACCTTCCAGTGTCCAATAAATTGAAGTTGAAAGTGCTGAAGTTCTTCACGTTGTGCATATTCCAACCATACAACTTTTAATCATTTGTATCTTTTGCGCTCTCGCTTTTTTTACAACTCAAGCTTTAAGTGGAAACGATGGTGGCTCCATTTCACGTTCCTTATGACAGGTGAGACGGAACTAATGGCGGGCGGAGGCAGATGAAACGGAACAAGAATCGAAAGATACATATCAGAGCGGATGAATCAAATAAAAGACCAGCACATAACCGGTTCACCGCTTGGGAGCCGAAGATGGTCACGCCACCTGGGTGGCGGAGTTGAACTACGAAAAAATGACATTTTATGACGTAATCTCACTTAAGTGAGATTACAAAATAACCCCCCTGAATCTTCACATTCTTTCTGTCAGGCAGAGAAACAAGTCCACCTTGTCTGATTGAGGGATGCATGGTTCTCAAACCTAAGAAGGTAGACTACCACTCTATAACCTGCCTAAACACTGTATATAAGGTGCTCAACTCCATCTTGAGCGACATTATCCTCCACCATGTACAGCTGAAGGAAGGGTATGAGTAGAGGGACTCAAAGCAGGGAATTGTGAGATGCAAGGACAACCTGCTCATTGATAGGTGCATATGCCAGGATGCCATCCGGCATAAGCGAAAACCCATCAATGGCCTGGGTGGACTAAAAAATTGTGTTCGACACCACTTTGCATGAGCTAATTATCGCCAAGCTGTGGTTTATGAAAATCCACCTAGAGTTTGTGTCCTGCATCCAATGCCTGTTTTACCACTCTGGAAAATGCAGTTCATCCTGACTTCAGGCATGCAGTCAGTTTCGACAGAGTTGGTGACATACCACCATGGTGTTTTTCAAGGGGATATCTTGAGCCCCCTAATGTTCTGCATTTCCCTCCTACCTCGGTCTTTAAGGCTGCAACAAGGTAGAGGATACATGTGAGGTGTCCCAGGTGACAGGAAGCATAATGTCACACATCTGTTTTACATGGATAACCTGAAGCTTTATGCTTCAACTGCAAAAGACCTTCGTGCTGCCCTGGATACTGTACTGGAATATGGTGGGGCTTTAGGGATGGAGTTCTGGTTGGACAAGTGAGCATCAATCCACCTAGCAAGAGGAAGATTTTCAGAGAACAAGGAAGACATCCAACTCATTTACATGAGCATCATTTGTCACCTTGATGATGATGACAGCCATGAATACCTTGGTATTCCCCAGCACCGAATGCAGGAGGTTACCGCAGTGAAGGAAAGACTCACCCCCAAGTAGGTACAGACTGACTCTCAGAAAAATCTGGAGTTCTGAGCTGTCCAGAAAGAACAAGGTTCTTGTCACGAACATGTTTGTAGTTCCTACACTGCTGTATACCTTTGGATGCATGAAATAGAACATACAACAAGTTGCAGAACCTCGATAGCAGAACGAGGAAGATGATGGCCATCTTCACAAGTCTTCAACCAAAATCTTCCTGTCACCAGATTGTATCTCCCTCGCAATGTTGGTGGTATAGGTCTACTCAGCTTGGAGTGTCTCCATAACAGAGTAGCCAACAGAGTAGTGTTCAAAAGTACACACCCTCTGCTCTTCCAGGCAGTAAAGAGGGCTTAAAGAGGGTCTGGACTTAAACATGTCATTCGATGGAAGCTACAATGACACATCCATTTTGTTATTGAAGGCAGATCCTCAAGCTTGAAATAAAAAAAGTCGAGCAAAAGGCCTAGCTCAAGGTGCATACCGATAAGTCTATGCATGGATATTTCTGTCAAACATGGAAAAGCATGGGCTATCGAAGGAGCTGACATTGGCCTTCCTGCAGTCTGCCGGTCTAAAGTCAAAGACCCCGGGTTTCGTCCTTGAGTGCCAGGATGGTGTCATAAACATCCTCGTGTACCGCCACATTATATTCAAGGTCAAGGATACTGACATGGGATGCAGGAAGTGCCTAGCCCAGCTGGAGACTGTGAGTCACCTTCTCTCCGGCTACAGCTACTATGCCAAGTCAGCATATACAGCTCAGAACAATGCGGGCTCTGTGAGTGTTATACTTTCACTTTCAACAGCATTATGGCATCGATGGAACACCTGTGCCCTACACCTGCCCTATGCCACTGGAGGTATTGAGTCCATAATGAAGAACGAGAAATGTACAATCTGGTGGATTTACTCCTTTTCCACCACCAGACATTTGGAGGTAACCAAGCCTGATATTGTTCTCCTCAACCACCTCACACTCCATGTCCATTTTTGAGTTTTTGGCTCTGGCTGAAACAAACATGGATACAAAAGAGGTGGAAAACCAGACTAAATATCAAGACCAGCTATTTGAACTTCGCCAAATATACCCCGAACACACTGTGTAACTAGTTGTCCTCATCAGAGGTGTGCTCAGTGGAGTTAAGGGCTCGCTGTACAATAGCATCAAGTGCATCTTGAGTGACCCAAGCAGAGTCATGCATGCAGAAGGCTGTCATCCTGGGGTCTTTCCGTACAATCCCAAACACATGACCTGAATGCAGCATAGCCACCTATCTGGTGGGCGTCAGATGTGGCTGCAATAACTTCCCAACTCCTCCCAAGTCCTCGGCCATTATGATGGCAATGAAATCTGATGCCTGCCAGGAACTCAGAGGGGAATGTTACAACAGTGGTAAAATAATAATAAATAATAAATTTATAGCCCCTATAAAAATAATTCAAGAACAAATAAAAGACAAAATAATAGGAGCTGTAGGAGACTCCTAAGGCATTTGCCTGAAGGTGGGGTCACCTTCATAAATAAACAGCAATACTGAATTTTTAAAAATTTGAATACAAAATTTTGAACTTGCAAAAGAACATTATACCAGTTTGTTAGGCAAAATAGCCAGGGTTTTACTTATTTGAGAAAAGGTTTCATTTTGTCAATGCTTTAATGGACAGTGGTAATAGGTTGCATATCTTGGCAATGTGTACATAAAATTACACTTTCAAATTACCTTATATGACATGACTTCATATACTGGATTGTGGATGGAAATTTAGAACCAGCCTTGATCCCACTGATTGTATCAATTACAAACAGCCTGCGGACAAGTTGCCATTGTGACTCTTCATGTCCCTAAAAATAAACAAATTTTCAAATATTTCAAGCAAATATAGAAATTATATGAAATATTTTTCACACAGTATACTATTTATGAATTACTGGTTTGGATAATTGCAATTTTTCAAAGCAAAATTATGCCTTTATCATCATCTTTCCATGTAGATTACAAATGATTCAGAGCATCAATCTGCACAGTTTATTACAACAGGAGGCATACGTATTAAATACATATATACAAATGAATGGAAACAGAGGAAAGAAGCTGAAATGTCCCAAAAATAAAACTCATGCAAATACATTCATGTTGTTAAGCAATAATTACTCCAATAAGACCAAAAATATATTTGTACATACCTGATTAATGAGACTGCCATCAACTCTAACACTAAGACTTAAAACTGGCAGAGCATATAAACCCATTGAGCTGCTCTCAGCACCATTCTGGTAGCTAAGGAAGAGGTCCATGAATTCCAGTGAATGATTCATTATGTACCTCAGAGGTATTTTGCAAGATAACTTATTTGGTGCTCCAAATCTAAAGAAATCTTCATTATTAACCACAGCTGCCATAGGGCACAGGCTGAGTTTTGATAATGGAACTGTACCTAGTCCAATGAATGAGCCATCAGGAGAGTATCTAGCAGCAGTAAGGTTAAGCCAAGCATTCTGAAAAGCATAAGAACACATAAATAGTTCACTTTGCCACAAGCCACCTTTTGGATCAAGCATTTGTCTTCATGGAAATGATCCTAATATGAATAAACACAACTGTTTCAGGCTGGATATGGTGGAAGTTCTTGATTATGCCACAGTGTGGTGAAACGCGTCGTGTCAAATAAATAAATCTGTGGAAGATTACCAAGTGTCTTTATTCATTATGAATCCTAATATGTATACGTACTAACTAGCAGAAAGTACCAGTTGAAATTCATTGGAGGAAAGAAAATATTGGTCACTGTTGCCGTATTTTCAATACCATACTGTTAAAGGCTATCTGCCTTATTAGTAGTTGAGTTAGCCACTTCTTTTTTCAATTAGTTTTTATGAAATTTTTACTTTCAAATAATATTGAAGTCGGATTTAAAATGGAAGTATGAATATTCTATTCCACATCAGGAAGTCTGTTAAATAAATACTAATTTTTTTGGGCTTATGGGGCAGAATTCCCCCACTGGTTACAAATTTTGAAACGCCAGTAGTCCTATAGCCCTCATTAGTATATGCTACATTCATGCAAAATTTCAGCTCAATCTATTCAGTAGTTTTCAAGGAGATGAATGACAAATATATATGGACAGATACCACTCCATTTTTATATATTAGTATATGTAGATTTGCCAGGGTTAACCCAAGATCTCCAAAGTGATAGAGTCAAAAGGAAATTTTTCGGTGGCAGTTGGCACCACTGTTGTATCCTTCCATCCTCCCTCATTCAAACAAATGGTCACCAAGCTCACTAGCTAGTATACTCTTTGCTTGGCGATCTCTTGAAATGGAGCTCCCGATTGCAGTTCCCGTCAAGTGATGACTTGGCGGGAACTATGGCAACTATGTTTTGGGATCACAAGGGGGAACTGTTGATCAATTACATGCCCATTGGGACCACAATAAAGGTAGATGCATACTGTAAGACACTCAAAATACTCAAACGGTCGATTCAGAACTGGAGAAGAGGAATTCTCACTAAGTGCATGTGAATTCTTCACAATAATGCTTGCCAACATGTTGCCCCCGCAGCTGTCAATCTTCTGAACGAGTTTGAATGGGACATTATAACCCACCTTTATAGTACAGACTTGACATTGAGTGATATCTATTTATTTACAAATTTGAAAGTACATATGGGTGGAATGCGATTCAACGTCAATGGTGAGGTGAAAGAAGAGTTCATATACTATCTCAATGAATTGGCAGCGAGCTTCTATGACATTGACATACAAAAACTGCCACCATGGCTAAAAAAATGCATCGAATATAATGGAGATTATATTTAAAAAATAATGTACATAAAACCCTGTGAAAGTTTTTAAATTAATTTTTTTTCTATTTAAAAAAACATGGAGACTTTATTTTTGGGTTAACCCTCATAGGTATGAAGCAACTCATGATATAGCACTTTAAAAAAAGTATTCACATAGCCAAGAGCAAACTACCACTTCTCAGATAAATGAATGACAACATTACTTGTAAATAAAACTAAAAGACAACATTATATACTATGATTTTCCACGGCCCTAAAGCAATCTACAGGGTAGAAATACGTAATGAAAATCCAAATTAATCAATCAACCATAATTGATATTATATCTCCTGCACTTTGGAGCTTACAAAGTACTGGATCTTGATGAAGGAGATTCAGGGTAAAAACAGGAAAAAAAGATAAGAGAAAACAAACATTTGGAGAGTAGTACTGTAAGGCTCAGACACTCATTTCTTTTCAAACAGAGGATGAATTGAAATGGAGATCTGGATAATCTGAGATGTGGATAACATGAAGGGAATATATGAAAAGTTGTAAAAGGATTTGATGTAGGGCCAACAGATCATTGCATGAGGGTTCTGGTATGAGTTGACCCAGCCAAGGGGAGATGAAGGGAGAGTAGAAAGGCAGGGACTATTGAAAGACAGCATATAGTAAGTACAGTGGAGATTCACAGTCACCACAAAATGTAAATACTTAGTCAATCAATACCCTAAAATCATCAATTTGCAAATGATAATTTATTATTCACAGTAGAATATGTTGTTGTTTTGCAATGCTTTGCAAACATACGGGCATGTTAAAAATACAGATACCTGTGATTTACGTCCCATTCCATATGCTGCACCAATTTTCTTCCTTCCCAATACAGCAGGAGCTTCTCCCTCTCCAAAAAAAATCCAAGGCAAATTGTCAGGAGATGAAGAAGTCATTTGGAATGGATAACATGGACCAGGGGTAATAGTAGATCGCTGGCCACCAAAAACTTTACGCCGAATGTCTGTGGTAGTGGTGGTAACTATGTGATACCCAGTCATTGCACACATGTTTGCCAATGCTTGACAAGCTCTTTCCTCTCCTTTTATCTAAAATAAGGTTTCATCAGAAGATAACATCCGATTCAGACTAAATGCTTCTGAGTTGATGAAAGTGCAACGGAAGGCTTACCACACAAAGGTAGGCAGCTGGGCGAAAGTTAGCCTGAAGATGATTAGATACCAGAATTCTTCCTGATGGATATTTGATTGTGTAGGATGAACTTTCATCTGGCCACTCTGAAATATCTTTAAGGGGTATACAGAGTAATCTGGATGGGCCATACTGCAGCAATTCATGACTGTCAGCAGGGCAGGTGCAGTTCAAAGAATCAATCTAATGGAAAGGACAATATATATGTAAATAGATGATTAATTTGAAAATAAAACATATTTCCCCAGAATGAAGCTATCAAAGCACAACTAATTAATATTGCATTACAGTTTCTTCAACCAAACAACTAGCATCATCAAGAACAAAAGTGCATAACGATTTTTGTGCAACACATAAAAGTCTATCAAAAATATTATATGTATTACAACTTCAAATGATTGTAAACTCTTAACGTAAAATAATTTTAATGCTCCAATTAGCAAATGCTGATAAGTACAGAGATAATTTGTAGCTTTAATGAGTGATAGAGAAAAAATGCCATAAAATAGACAAAATATTGAACAACTGCATCAAAACAGTCAGTAAAATTCCTGGGAAAATAGATCAATTCCTGACTACGCAAATATCGTAAGATATGGAAAAGCAGAATATGAATATATACACTCATAGATGATGTCATTTAATTATAATCGTTTCATCTTAGTAATTAAGCATAACAATAACTACATCAATGTTTGGCCATTTCATACTTACATCTTCATCATAATCCCCATCAAAAGGCACCTCAAAAGGACATTTTACACAGGAACTTTGGTCGGAAGAAGAAACGGTATAAGAGTTGCATTCCACACATTTTGATACTTTCAACCAATCCCCATTTTCCACTCGGTCCACTAGAAAAAGACAGAAAATAATTCCTTGAGCTGAGACATTTTTTTAACAATTTTGCAGAATGCAAGATAATCCCTAATTCCCTTTCTATCACTTATATATAATATTTTATTTCCACTTTTTCTAAAAACAATAATCAGAATTTATTCAATTTATTACCACTATGAGATAATATTTTGATAAATAAAAAGAAGTACACCCTTTTATAAAAATATAATAATAATAATGACCCTTCATTCTGAGCTACAATTAGCTCATAAATACAAGACAGAACACACAACCATGCCCTGGGAGGTGAAAAATCCTCCTCACCTCCCACTATAAAAGCTAAATTATATATCCTAACACATTACATTACTTAGTTAGCCACTGATTTTCTCATTCCATTACAACTACCGAATTAAAATTTATTAGCAGCACAAAATGAATATGAAGAAAGAAGAATTTTCAGCTTTCTGCACTAATGCACAGATGACAAAGCCATCAAGGATCACTTATTATAAAGGAAATGTTGGGAGGACCTATGGGTATACCTGTTTAAAACAATTTGGGATGAATGTCTCTTGAACCTGTGTTGGCACTGTAATGAATTATCTCGAACCAGTCTTGAACTGTGCTTACCTCTCTCGTTCCAAATGAAGGAACAAGTGACTTGGGACTGAGACTGCCTTGATCTTGGTTGAATCTCACTTGTTCCAACTCACTCAACACAAAATTTTAAATGAGTTTCAACAAAGGCAGTGTTGAAATCAGGTTTCAAATTTCAACACTATTTCAAGAGAGATTCAAGACAGCTATTCCAAGGCTGTTTCACTAGAGATACCAACTGTAGTGCAGTGACATAGCCTGTACACATTCTGTTTTGGGGAGGGGCATGTGGACTACTAGGGGGATGGAAGGGAGGGTGAAAATTTTTTTAATGAGGAGCAAAATCGTGTGTTAAGGCAAATAAAAGTGCAATTGCAACTGCAGTGTAGCAGCCGATTTTGTTAATTTTTGCTGTGCAAATTTCTAAAAGAATACAATACCCATTTTAGCTTAAAAATTACAAACATATTCATTGAAAATTTTTAAAATAAAGAATAAATGAAATCAATATAATCGGTTCAAAAAACAAATTTAACTTTCTCTTCTGGTGCCCTTTTTTTCACAATAAATTCAAAATTTCAGGGAAGGGGGCACCTGCATGGACACCCCCCTGGCTAAATCACTGCTGTATGGCACCTTTATGGTCCTACAAGGATGGGTTAAACTTTCTTATAAAGTATTATGCCAGGTTTTATGGTGCTATTAGAATTTAGCCCTCTTAGTGCCACAGCTTTTGGTTCACAGACAAGAAGTGCCACAGGCCAATATATTGGTTTTGTAAAAATCTATTGTTTATCTTTATAATACTGCAGTAATTAGGCGCATAGTTCAAGTGATTTAAAAATAGTATAAATATGAAGATTACCTTTTTGGTAAAATAAAAAACCTGCAGGTTGATATTTTTTTAAATGGCTTCACAAATTTTTTTTGCTAAGGTGTTACATATTATTTAAATACCCTAGGCATACCTCACTAGTACAACTCAGAGTAGGCGGCACTAAGAGGGTTAAAATGTTTACAACTTAAAAATGAAATCAACATTTGTGAAGGGGATATTCGTCAGTGAAAATTTTAAGAAAAAATCAATGTCCAGATTCCACCTTTATCCAACTCATTCACAACTTGGATGCTCCTTACAAGAACGACCCATAGCATGGCCAAAACTGGGACGTTCTCATGCAACGTCTTCACGGCTGTTGAGAGTGGATGCACGTGGCAGTAAAAGTGCAGATGAATGGGGATGCGCGGGCGGTCATCTTTGAAGCCTTAAAGGTCGTGCACCGCGCTATTACGTCATCGGAAACGCCACCTAGACCGCGTGCAGTGATTGGCGAACTGTCGCTAGGCGGCGGGAGGAGAAAATGATTACCTACTTAAAGCCCGGACCCTTTTGTGGTTCGTATTCTATGCAGCTCCGTCGGCGACCTTTGAGGATAGCCGCCAATTCGCTCGACCTGCCAATATTGGATTGAAATGGAAGCGAGCTGAATGAGCCAAATTATGGGGAAAGAAATTGAAAGATTCCACTCGCCAAAAAAATCCCAGAAATATGCCTTAGCGAACGATATGTCAGTAAGAAGAAGAGCTCTCTTGTTTCCAACCGGGTGATGATGTAGAACTGCACCAACGCGACGTTTTACCGGCATATTTTGCCATCGTCTTCAGGATTTCTTTCTCACCGTGAAAATATGATCTCGAGGGAATCGGCTCGAGCTAAAAATTATCAGACAGTAAGGCAAATGAACGTTTCTTTCTCCGAGACGCGCAATATTTAATTGTGATGATTGAGGGTGTATTTCGACAGATAGAAGGACGACTCCTCCATAAAAGTCGGCGATCCACGAGATCTTATCTTCACCAGGCATATTCCTGGAATTTTTGCTATTATAATTTGAAATAGATAAATCTTTATTAAAACTGGGTTAACACCATAGTGAAATTGGCCGCGATACGCACGGTAATCGTGATGCGAATGAATAGTGGTATTCCGAAGACCGCGGTCCTGCATCGGGCATTGCGGCTGCATTTTCTTATGTTAAGGTTTGCGGTTGGACGGTGCCATGTAGGTAATCTTACTTAGTAGGAGGGGAACCTAAAAATCGATTTCTACAACAATTTGGAAAGCTGTAATCCATTCAGTAAAAATAGACCAGGAAATATGCATACGATTCATGGTGCATCAGAGATTGACGTCCTCAAAAGTCCTCATTTTTAACCCAAATGTCCTCATTTCACAGCGGTAGTCAGTTGGCAGCCCTTCTCATACATATAAATCAACATCGCTGCAACATCGAATCCTCGCGCGGGAGTCGCATCACGAAAAATTAAAAAGGTTTTGATTTCGTATCATAGCAAAGTTTGCGGCTAAACGAAACGAGAATCGTCCAGTCTAAATTGTCGAATTGCATATATCCCCCAAATTAAGTTTCGCCGTCATCCATTACCGTCACTCCACAAACCGATAAGTGAGAATAAGCTTTGAAATTTCCAAAAAGGAAATATCATAGTTAAAACTATGATAAAGCCTAGAAAAAAGTTTTTAAAAATTTGAATCTTCAGTATTTTCGTCTTCTGTACCACTCCTACATGAGCAGCAATACACTACTCACATACGAAGCAATGGTTGATTTGTAACCGCGAACCATTAGCTACCTAATTATCCTCCAACTGCAGTAAACTACAGCTACAATCACATAGGATCAGGAGCTATGCACAACACCAATGAAAAATTATGAGAGCCACCAAGTTTATTTCAAACAATAAACGAATGAGCCCGTGAAGATCCCATATTTGGGCCACAACTCTTTCTCGTACCGACCAGTGCTTAGCTGCAGACGAGTTCTGTTCTTTCTCACATCATCAACCATGGCTTTAGATTTGACCTGTACTTAAAATATTACACACCAATTTAATGGATACATTTTCCGGCATACAACACATTCAAACCCGATTTAACAATAATAATGGAGATAGCGAAAGCCCAGCGGTCTCACGAGATCAACCATTGCCACTCACAAACCACAGCCCACACAAAATAACAAATGTAATGGATGTGAAGTGGCTGGCTTCATTATTAAGAGTTCCATCGAAAAATGTTGCTCATTCGAATTCATTTTTAAGTACATGAAACTGACCCTCCCAATGCCCCAACCATTAGCAAGTACGTTCCTAGAGTATATTGCTGCTTTGAGAAGTTAAGAAGGGCTAGCGCGTTCCAAAAACCCCAACGATGCTCCTGATAAGGCCACTTATAGTGGATAGATCGCAGAGGTGTCACAAAAAAATCTAGTCCACGCAGCGACTGCTTCTCAGTGAAGCGTCCGCAAAAAGGTGTCCAGCCCCAAACGGGTAAGGACCATATGTAACTGTTTGGCCGGGACAGTACTGGTTTTGTGCTGTTTGACACGGTGCCCCGAAAGAATAAACAAAAGCATGGATGCGTAACAGCATTTGGATTTCCGCTATCGAAGTTTGGATAACACTATCCGTAGATGTAAGCGAACAGAGGGAAAATAAATATCGAAGGGTTTTACCAAATGCGAACGGAACGAAATTACGATAAATATCGTCATTAAATATTTCGATGTTATCTACATAAATTATCACAGTAGGTCATGAAAAAGAATTATTGATAATATGATCAAAGGAAAGGAGACTACTGACCCGTGAGTGAGACAGCTAAACGGGGAAGGACTGTATGTAAAATACTTAAGGCTGTGCCTTTCGAGTGAGTTTTGAGCCCCCCTTTGATTAACTACAACAATAATGGACACTCCAAGTACAATGTTGCTCCTCTCAACCCTCATACTCCCTTCTCGATCCTTCCTCGCAACAATGTGATTCCAGAAGAACAACCAGACCACCAGCCCTCTCGCAAGATGACGCAGATCATTTCACCCTCCACGGACTATCTAGTGTTCATTTTTTTCGGTGGACGATGCGTCTGCAAAGCGTGATTGTGATTATATCGATGTTATTTAACGCAGTTTTTAATTCAATATTATATATACCAGCAGCATAGGTAGATTCCCTCCGATATTTATATCTAGTTCCCTCAGCTCTTTAAGTAGTCGCACCAACTGAGGTCAAGAAAAAGTGAGTCGTGAAGGACTGAATGACAAGTTTTCCAATGCAACACTTCAGAGAGACACGAATGGAAAATTGCCGTGCTTCGGGGGGACCGACTAGAGTCCCCATCAGTATCTAGCAGATCCGTATTCTGATCAACTAACCAATGCACTCAAGCGATGGTGCCATTTTAAAAACAATGTTAATGGAAGAAAAGGAAGACTATTTTCCTAAAGAGAACGATGGACAAGTCCAACAGAGAACTAATCCTCCATACTACGGGACCTAGCCCACAGGGCGGGGGGGGGGGGATGGTGCAGTGCCCGGGAGCGAGGGATGCAAGGCCTCCGCGGACGTCATGACACGAAATCCAAACAGTGCAGCAGTAAAAGAGGCACATGCGGAAAAATATATGACGCAGATTAGAACCGCAACATTTAGATTACCATAGTTGAAAACTAATTTTTTTTAATTAATTTTGGGACTATGTTCAGTGCGGGGAAGATGGAAAATATTAAAATCAATAAATGCAGAGGGTAGAAGAAGATGCCACATAATCTGTGAGAGGAAAGGTGGAAGGACAGCTGCGACTATTGGGGTAATTATTATAGAGTGATCTATGGAGAAGGGAATGAAAGACAGCGAGCAGTATCCACGGTAATGAAGAAATACCAGAAACGACTGTAATGAAAATAGAGGAGGTAAGCAATATACTACTATTCATGATAAAGGCATATCCAGCGAATTTTATGATTACCCCAGGTTTATATGCCAACTTCTAATAATAGATAGAGAGGTAGATAGGGCAGACTATCAGCTGGAGGAAATAATAGGCAGCAGACCAGGAAGTAAACACTTGGTCGTAATGGGGGACAGGAAAGCGGTGGTGGGCGGATTGCTAGGGGGAAGACAGAGTAGGGGAATTAGGGCTAGGGAGAACGAGAGATGACCACGAGAAGATATATGTTCATTTCTGTAAGAGAAATAGCTCAGTGAAAACAAATTCATGGTTCAAACGACATTATAGGGGTAGGTAGACTTCGAAAATACCGGGTCATACAAATTTTTAGGTTACATTATATAGTGTTAAGATACATAAACAGACAACAGAGATAAGCAGAGTTATCAACTCATACTCTACATAGTACCCTGAAAGCCACTTCAAGGGTATGTGGCAGGGGGTAGTAATCATCAACATGTATTACGCCATACCCTAATAAGGTTAATGAAACTACGACTTTTAATGCGTGTAAAACCTGTAAATTATTGTCAGGAGGTGATATTTCACTCGCATGCATTGGTCTACAGGTATGCTACTAAAGAGAAACTATTTATAATTATGCATTTAGCAACTACAAAAATACATAGAGATACAAGAGTCATAACGGAAACATGCAATGTGTGCTGTTAGTACCAGGTAGCAGATAGGTATACAAGCATTAGGGAGCAAATCAACTAATTAGCTACACTACCTATCGGCTATTCTAGATTAAAGTCTCATTGGCAGTTGTTATGGTCTCTTATCGGTCGCGGGAAAAATGACATTTTAAACCTATCCATTCTGCAGTTTGGTTCCCTTATTTTATTTTCATGATCTGATCTACCATAGTATGTCGGCTTGGAACTTACATATAAGATTAAGTCACAATTTTAATCGACGGTCGGAAAACGATTCCCATCCCAGTTGTTGCAGAAGGCTTGTAACACAAACGAGATTATCATAACGGACTCTAACGTATCTTGTCGATCTTCGCTGCGCGCGTTCATACTCGGTCTTTAAGCCTACCTCATAAGGATCTCATATACTGGCAGCGTATTCCAAGTGCGATTTAACAAGGGAGAAGTAGCTGATTTCCCTAACTTTATCGTCACACTTGCGAAATACTCTTTTAACTAATCCCAATTTTCGATCAGCTTGACCAGTTATTTCGCGAATATGTTTACCCCACGAGAGATTATTAGTCAGTTGAATTGAAGTCCAGTGTCCCCAAGACAGATCCAGATCAAAACTTAGTAATAATGAAATTTTACTTTCCATTCAATGGTATTAGTCGAGGAAAACGAAGTAATATTTGAAACAAATAGTAAGGAATAGCATGAGTGAGCTGATAAATTTTCCGGTGAGGATGAAGGATTGAGATCGGTGAAAGATATGTGGTAAAATATTAAATGAGGAATAGCCCCCAAGAGGAATAGTAAGAAAGGTAAACTGGCAGGAAGTAACCAAGAAAGCTGATTATGGTGGGCAGTTAGAGGTCGAAGGGTAAAACGAGGTTCCCCGTCATCGCCTCCGCTTTTCAACATGTATGCCGAGGGAATGGTAAGAGGCATGGAAAAAGGTAAGTGTAGGAGTTAAAGTAGGAGGTCAGCTGCTAAATTCGGTTAGATTAGTGGACGACCAGGCGTTACCTAATCAATCATCAACACGAATGCAGAAATAGGCAGGCATTAGAAAATCAGAGCGGAATTAAGATCTATCATAAGAAAACTACAACAATGATGTTTTACAGGACAAAAAAGCGAGGCTGATCATAAAAGTAGGAGGGCACAAATTAGAGCCAGTTGAACAACTTAACTACCAGGTAGTACGCTAAAGGAAAATGGGCATAGTAGTAGGGATATTAGAAAGATAATTTCGTTAGTGAAAGAGGCGTTCACTACTACGAGAGAATAGATGACGGGGACCATGAGTAGGAATGTGACGAAAAGACATGCGAAGATTCTAATACGGCGCGTAGCGTTGCATCCTGCAGAAGCGTGGACTCTGGGGAAAGATAATGAGAATAGACATAATGCATTTGATATATAGGTGCAGAGGAGAATGACGGAAGTAATGGTAGACGAACGAGGATGTTGTAAATTGCTCACGGGCTTCACAACGGGTGAGGTATTCCACGGCGACCGACGTTTCGGTGAGACATTCCCACCAAAACGTCGGCCGCCATGGAAGGCCTCACCCGGTGTGAAGCCCGAGAGCAATTTACAACAGCTATTCGCCGGAAAAGCATCAAATCTTTCGAACGAGGATGTGCTGGGCATTGTGGACGAGGAGAGGAAACCTCTGGAGGAGATTAGGAGGAGGTAGAGTTGGCGGTTTAAACGGGTAATAAGGTATTAGGGAATGTAGAAGAATGTAATGGAGGAGAGGATGTTGGGTTAGCGAGGAAGGGGAACAAAAACAATAGATTTTATGGATGGGATGAAGAGAGGTAGGATGTACGCAGAGCTGAAGAATGAAATCAGTACAGGAGATAGGGACAGTCGTCTGTAAAAGATTAGTACAGGTCTCACTTCCCCAATACAAACCTACCTCAACTGGTAGATCACTTCAAATAAATATAATAACCAAGAAAAATAAGTGCCAAAGATAAGAGGCAAGCAGGATCTCGTGCTTTCCCGGAGTATGCGCTAGATGAAGTCTTCGAGATCTCCACTGGAACAGGAATTACATTTCTTTCGACGTTTCCATGGCCGACTCGTCAATCACCCCAATTCTCTCAGCAGCTGGGACGATGGGCAAGACGGTCATCGATATTTCGGAAGAAATGGAGTTCCTGATCCGATGGAGAACCCGATAGGACTTCCTCCAAATAAGGGACAATTCAGGAAATCTGGCAGTAGAATCGGTAGGGATGCAGGAGAGATGGAAGGAATGTGTCGACAAGTTTTATGGAAGACGTTACAATGATTACAACACGAGAATAAGACACCATGAGGGATATGACGGGATCAATCATAAGGTCATCAATCAAGAGTAAGTTCTTGGAGTGCAAAATACGTAGAAGGTTAGAGAGCAACGCGAGACCTTCAGTCCAAGTACTTGCGGATATAAGAAACCGCCTGATTCACGAGACACATACAGACATCACAGCAGAGAAGCAAAGCTATTAGCCCAAGACCTTGGAGTCGTAGGGGGTAAATTCAGCCCAAGACCTTGGAGTCGTAGGGAGTAAATTACGCCCCTCGAAGGAGTACCCAATCGGCCGATTGCATGCCTACACCAAAAGTGGGCTACCCCGCCGCTAATCGCCACCAGTGGATTTCGCCAATCGCCTCATTTTTGTTCCTGGAATAGAAAGTAACGAAAGCTTTCTCGACAACTTGCACTGGTTGCCAGGTGACAATCCTTGTATATTCTTATAAATGGAGGTCATACATTTTAACATTATTTTAAGATTTGATCATGCAACTATTACTAAACGTAATTTAATAAGTAATTCCTCATTTCCCGGAGATTCTGGTAAATTTCATTCCTCAGTTGCCACGCTTGAGGCTCCTCTTTAAATTAAGCTAGCCAACCTCCAAGGGGTCTTAATCATCTTGTTTAGAGTCGCGCGCCCCACGGAGCCGCTGCCCATAGGGGTTACGCAAGTTTAAAAATTTGTTTTAAAATATATTTTCAACAAAATGACGTATTTAAAGGAATAAAAACTTGTACAATTGTTTTTTATGAAATTCTCATAAGAGTTTTGGCTAGGAAGCCGATGTGGGTGAAAGCAAACTTGCCCTGAGAAAAATTTCCATGAGCCGCACCTGCCCACTCATAGCCTAGACCGTGCATGCACAAGTACTTCGACAAATTTTGCGTGATGACTGACTCAATGTGATAGGTGGTAAACAAGCCGGGTGAATAAGTGGTATCACGAGCGACGGAGGTGTCCCGTAAAATGTCTCGATTTCGGCACTAGTCGACCTCTCCACATGAGAGCTCTTTAAATCCGGAGGAGCGACGGGGACACAAACTCCTGACGGCCGAGGCCATTCATCATCATCCACTCTCCCAGCCAACGATCCGCGCAGGTCCACGGGGGGTGGGAAGGGCGACGGCGCCGCCGCGGCGACCCCCTCTTCCACCACTCGGAAGCCTCCCCCTGCGACACCCGCCCCCTCCTCCGCTGCTATTCCGACCGGGGGGGGCCTCCACCGCAACAAAGCAGGAAGTAGTCTGATTATTAGAGCAGCCCTACCTCATCCCCTGTATCCCTTGTCGCCTCTCTCGCCCTGGTTATGTCTGCCTCTCGTGACATTTCGGAGAATTCCGTCCCTTCCACTGAATGGCCCGCGGTGATCGTGAAAATTAACCGCGTCCCGAGCCGGTAGTTCCCGCGCAGTCACCACGGCCGCCGCCGAGTCACGTCATTTCAACGATTGGGCACTCGACTAGTGACCGCGTCCGCTCTGAATCACGAGAGGGTTAAGGGAACCCCGAGTCCCCTATCGCGGTGCACAGTGCAGTAAATCGCAATGCGATCCCCACGGGTGAAGTCACGCCGCTCCGTAAAATCGACCGGGAAAGTTTCCACTTGATATGGCATCGCAAAAATACGTGGTGGGTTCCGAACCCTTTTTCAACAGTCGGGTCAGCATTTTAAAAGTAATTTTAAGACATATTTGAAGAAGATAGTGAGGTGATCCTGTACAACTAAACAAGTCTTAGTTTTATTTTATCCATGAATCTGCTCTAAATCTAGCGTATTATGTATATGTACAATGTACTGTACATGATGGCTAGTTATATATATAATATATTATTTGCTACCTACTTATTATTTTTCTCTTTCTTTCGAATTCTGAAACCTGTATATGTATTCAATTCCTAAATTTACCTGTATTTTATTATATAAGCTGTTAAATGTGTTTCTTGATGATGTCAATATTATCATTATCTTGCAATTGTGATTGGGCAATGCCCGTAATAAAGTTATTGCCATAATAATTTCGCATATTTTGTCATGGAAATGTTGTAACTGGTGACAACAATGGAGGATGTGACATTAACAATGTTGTGCGCACTAAAGTGGATAAAATGGGACCCAAAGAAATGGGAATAAGGTTGTATAATAAACTGCCAACATGTATAAAAACTGTTAACAATATCAACTCACTCGAATTGAAAAGACATATCCTGACCAAGATGTATTATTCTATTGAAGAATACCTCAGTGATCATTATTAGAACAATTCTGTGCATTAATAAATTAACTGTATATTTGTATCTTAATATGAGTAATTGTGTTTGTGTATATTTGTTTTGACTTGCCTTATATCGTATGCAATATTTATGTATCTGATCCTTGGGCAAATAAATTATTATTATTATTATTAACAAAGTTATTTGCAGCTACTGCAGAATATTTCATGACATGAATTTTACCCCAACTCTTTAAGTAGGGATCTTAATATTTGAGGGTCAAACAAACGGACTTGGGCATTAAAATCTAACATTTCAAAAACAAATAAGACGGTAAATCTGACAAATAAATAATTACATGTGCATGATGTTCGATAAGAATGGTCATATTTAATCAAGGAAAGGCAATATTTAGATTTTTTTACCAGACAATTTTTTAGTTTTATTTTATAGATTATTTTTCTCGTTAATTTTCTCATTTCTTATGTTTTCAAAATAAAATTTAATGACAAGAGAACAATTCACGAAAATATCCCTAAGTATCCTAAAAATAAACCGATATTAAAGATGAGCATTAGGCAATATTAACGCAGTATGAAAACTCAAAATGAGATACAGGAACAGAGGCATACACTGAAACTAGAAATTTTTCTCCTACCAATGTTGGCTAATATTTTCAAAATAATTTCTTACTCTGAATTTCCATAGGGATGTTAATTTGGAAATTTAATTTTTAAGACTATAATTAGGAATAATAATATTATTTATGTTAATTTATAATATTCCTATGGCAATATTTACATTTAATTGTCATGATTCATGTGATGTCCTAAATAAATTCAAACTACACACACCATGAGATTTTGTAGGGAAAATTACATGATAAATGCAGGATGAAGGTCACAACCAACTGAGGGAAAGGAGAGTGAGTGATATAAATGGGAAGAGGGAGAGAGCACGGAGGGAGACCCAGTGGGAGGGGAGAGGGAGGTAGAGGGGGATCGAGAGGGATGAGAACTCACCAGAGGGGCAAAAGCCACGTGATGGAGAGTAAGCAATTCAGTGTCATAATGATACGGGTCATTGTGCCAACACTAAACAGCCTTTACCTAGTGATCAGATAACAGGAGAAACAGTATCCTCCTAGGTTGTAAAGTGGTAGATAATACAGTGTGTGACTATCTTTAAGCTCTTTCAGTGATACAACTCAAGGAAAACATCCAAAAGGAATTTTGCTCCAATTATTAAGCCATAAAATCTACTTTTTAACCCTTTCGCTGCGGTCAACCTGCAGAGACTTCCCAGCCCCTGTGCGGCAAAAAAGCGAACTGTGGGTAGGAACGACCTTGCCAACGGAACGTAGGAGCTACGTTCACAGAAGCAAAAGGGTTAAGGTAAGACAAAAAATGTCAACATTAAGTTCAAACTATAATGGTAACAATGACAAGCATCCAAATATTCTCTGCCAACAAGTTTGGACATTAATCATAAGATATTGAGGGTGGAATGAATATTGAAAAGTAAGAGGGTGTTGGCTGATGTAAAAGGGAGTTTGTTAAGGTGTCCGAAAGGGAGAGAAGAATAATTGACATCTGGGATGGCTTGAGGAATTATGCAGCTATGAGGAATGAAAATGGCATAAGGAAAACATTATATTTCATGCAAAAGCACTATGGGGGTCCAAAGTACAGTCTTCTTGAGCAATCCAAAACCAAAGACAAATTGGTTAACTATGTATGTATAATGAAGTAGCACAATCTACTAAATGACAGAATAAATTGGAATGTTAAGTTCCAAATTTTTATAAACAGTAGAAGAGGGGATTGGAAATTTTCTAGGGGAAGTTTGAAGTATTCCTCACATTTTTTTATAACATATATTTAACCTGTTTTTAATCCTTAAGCTGGGGTGTGGGGGTCTAGCAGACATTCAAGCATATATTTTGAATATCATTGCATTCTATGGACCAGTTTTTTTCATTACCTTCTTGAAACACGCTTTTAGCCTAAATGCGATGAATATTTCATATGCATCTCAAAAATTGATTTAAAAAATGAATTTTTTTTTATTTGGGATCTTACAGGCCCCACACAACCTTACCTTACAATTAATTTATGTCAGAAGGACAGTTGAATTTATCCAATAATTTCATCCTCTAACCAATAGCATATACAATAATACACAGAAATTACCAGAATGCACAATTGTGCGAAGGCAAAAATACTCACAGAACTAACTCATGATAAAAATTTGTTATAGGGATATTCTGAATTTGAGCTACTGGTGTCTCAGATTGAACTAGACAAAATCCATGTTATTTTTTTGCTTTATCTCTCACAAACTCCTTCCTCCCATCCACTTCAGGATCATGTCACCTTATAAATATTTTGCCATCCAATTCTGCCTCAGGCTATGAGTTTCCTCACTACCTTCCCTTTTCTCACATAAGACATATATAGTTTTCAATTAGGTACACATTTAGAGTAACAATAGATTTCAATAAATTTGGATAATTGGCCCATCGCTACAAAATTGTTCCTATTGGAGAAATAACATTAGATGAGCACACATATACATAAAGGGACTTCATGTGATTCAGAAGCTATACTTAGCATTGCCAGATACTCACTCAGAATTTAACCCTTTCATGCCAGATCCTTGTGATGGGTAATGCCTTCCCTGTAGTGAGTACCTTGAGCATTTCACTCTACTCCTCTGTATGGAACTCTTTAGTGGTAAGGAATCGCAAAGGTATACTTTTCATCTGTTTTGGGACCCAAGTCCCCAGAGCACAGAACCCTTTCCTCTGTCGATGGGTGGAGGTAATCTCAACCCGTCCCCTCAGTGTCCACAGTCAACTATTTGTTTACACAGTGGATTGACAAAAAGATAGTTGTTCCATACTCACAAAATATAGACTCAGAAGGGTACTCTTCATACTTTGCTGTACATTTACAAATTTTAAGTGGAACTCTATGGCAAATATTAACAATGCTCTTTGTCAAGGATGCTCCCAAAAACTTGGCTAAAAATAATGTTAGAGCCTATTTTCTGAGTAAACAACAAATACTTTTGCAGTGTATCCACAGGGAAAATAGCTGACCGCAGTCGCATGCCATGAGTGAGGCTTTCGCCAAGAGAAAGAGTCACGACAATCCCCGCCCATAGGTCTAGGACTTGACTTCCTTGACTATATATTGAACTCTTCAAAAGATTATCTCATCCCTATCAAATAATTCATATAGCCTATTCCAATAGGGTTTCCATCGGTTCTGGGTGTCAGAACTATGATATTGGACACTTAAAATAATCTGACAAAAAACATTACAGACTTCTAAGATTCCTACAAAAAACCTATAGAAAATTGTACAGCCCAAAACATTTCCTATATTACTCCCACAGGCCGCATAAGTATTATTTATCAAACCTATAGGAAATTTTTGATAGGGCTATCACATTCACTCCTGGTATCTTTTGGTCTACTCTTTCCTTGCTCAGTATTTACGCTACAATCATCAACTTTTTTGGTGTGCTCTCATCCATTTTCTTGATTTGACAAAATCAAATAATTACACTCCATTCATGCCAGTCTCTCACTAGAAATTCAAATCATTTTCATGACATACATATTCATTCCCCTCTCTATCCCTCGTCCTTTTGCCATAAATACTGGCCAAGAGCCCCACTGTCACTGTATCCAGCAGGCATTTATGCCTATTCTGATGTATTATAACTTAAAGAAAGGAGTCTCATATACTTACATTGCTGTTTTGGTCACAGAAAAAGTGTGACTCTGGTATTTTTATTTAGGTTTTGCGTGTTGTACCTACTTGTTTACTAAATTAAAATATTTTGTCTATCAGTATCAACTTTTCTATAATTTAAGGATGGTATTCCTATTGTGATGAGTGGGACATCAGCAGAGATAATGAATACTCTAAATGGATAAAAGTAACTCTTTAGTTGTACCGATCTTTTTGCATAAAAATAAGCTTAGGCTACATAAGAGAAAACATCTCTAGTGAAATTTGTACCCTTCTACTTATTAGGATTCTCAGAAGTCGAAATATCTTAATGACATACATAAAATGATATCTTCACCTTTTTCAGGTAATAAAATTCTACATATACCCTGGATCTTTCACCACTCTCAATGCTAAGTACAAGGTAAAAATGTTGTCTGAAGCCGAATAAAAAATCATTATTTACCAGTGAGAGCTTAATTTGTAACATATCTACATTAAATTTCATGCCCATTTTACATCAAATCCAAGAGTGGGAAAGGTGACGCGTACAGAAACAAACGAAAAATAATGTTCAACTGAGAGTGTCAACGAGTGTTCACGATATCAGATCCAAAAGAGACCACTGAATTATTGTTTATCCAATAACTTAACTTCAAACTTAAGAGATATTCTATCTGCAAAGTAGTTTTCTCGAGAAAAACAATAAATATAAAATGGTATCTATACCATTAGTACTGTACCACAGTATATAGTATACTAACAACTATGGTGAAAGGAAAGCAAAAGTTGGCTAGGTTAATAAAGAATAATGATAGGTAGTAAAACTAAGGTTATGGTTTACCCTGAATTTCCCCTATGCTGCACTGGCCACAGGTTAACTCAGCAGACGAATTATTGGCACAGGGAAGACATTTCTTCTTATCTATAGAAGGTCGGTGACTTGACGGACATAAACGGCACTTGGGGAATTCTCCATCGTCAGAGACTATTATAGCGTTTTCCTCACACACACAAGTAATCGCTAAATGAGAAGATTTAATTTATTATGATTCATACACAAATAACATAAAAATCAATACAAATGTCCTACTCATGAACATATATATGTTCATGGCCCTACTCCTCACCACTGTCGTCGGGTCGTAAATAAGCTTCCTGATCACAATTGACGCACTGCAACTTGGTTATACTAAAATATTCATGATCGTTACATTCATTCGGATCTACATACTCAACAATTTCGCCAGTAAATCCAGCCGTAAAAGGAAAATAGCAAAATATAAACAATATTGATATACCGAGCGACAGTCTTATCATGATTTCAAACGAAGCTATCAAATCGCAACGTAGAGTTATCGACTTGGGCTGCACATTGCAATCTATCGATTTCTATCGATTGACACGGTTGACACAAATTCACTGACCGCGCTTTATGAACGAGAATAATGCCATATGATAATAATATTTATTAATGAAAAAAGTGTGAAGTGGGTGGGAAGACCTTGATTAAGTTGTAAATATGACAACTATAATTTAAATCAGAGAAGGCGAAAAATTGAAACTGGTGTATGGTCTCTGTGAGGACTAACATTAAAATTCTAATTCAGAATCTTTCTGTTGATAATTTGAATGAATTAATAATTCATTATAATAAACAATAAGTCCTGAATTGATACCAAATGCATTTTAATAACATGGTTTTCTTACTGATAGCATCACACTAATATCTGCCCAGTTATTCTAAATCTTTCAGTATGTGAGTTATCTTATGCGAGGGACTATGAAGCTTTACGACTGAAATACGACTCTTGAGTTGGCATATCGATATCTCGTTCTTTTATTGATGATAAATGCGATGTTTTCCATCCACTATGAAGCCCATGGATCAGAAACACAATCCATCCTCATAATTCTTCTTTGGGTTGTTCAATCCTTAGATTGCTTGACTGCAGCCCTCCGCCCTTCCCTATCTTATAGTAGTTCCCTAACTTCAGGGTAGCCCTTCTTATGTATGTACTTTCCTCTTTATTTGGTCTATTCTTGGCATTCTTCTAGGGACTTTTCCCTCTATTTTTCTTTAATTATAATATTATTCTTAACAAACCTATTGTTCCCTTGGTTGTGTCCAATTCATCTGGTATTTCTTTTCTGAATAGTTTTCCATATGGTCCTTTCCTCTTCTACTCTTTTTCTGCAAACTTCTTTATTTCTTATTTTGTCCGTCCATTTGATCTTTAGCAACCTCCTCCAACACCAGGTTTCGAAAGCTTCTAATATTTTCTGGTCTGTTTTCCCAATAGTCCATGCTTCCGATAAATAGTGCCACGCTCCACACGAATGTTTTCAAATGATGTTTCCTCGTTTGTAGTCCTATCTTCTTTGAGCATAAGTAGTTGATTTTCATCATGAACACTATCTTAACCTTATAACATGACTCACAAATAGAGATCAGAATGACACAACAACTCATTTTACACCTAAGTTAAGCGCTCATTGTCTCCATTTTCATAAATCATAATGCGTGAGACTTTGGAATGCCCAGTGCCGGTAGAGACGGAAAGATTAATATTTTTTTTCTCCCCGGGAGCATCATAAAAACAGCGTGTCCCCGCCTCCTCCAGTAGTTATTCTTTGTAAAGGTCCACAGAGGAAATCAGATTCCATCCAGTTGCCGTGTTTTCGCAATTGCAATGGATTAAAGTTGATAAGTCCGCCATCGTATTCCAGCATAAACCTCCGACCGACGCCATATATCTTCAAATATTCGTGTTTGAAGCAAACATTATTGTAATTTTTGCGTGATTTAGGCTTTAAAATTTCAATTCTTCATATGTTCTCTTCAACAGTCAAGAGTTTTTTTTAATTGGGCTACTCAATCAACCCCGCACTGCTTGAACTTCCAAGGGAAAACAGATGGAATTTAAACCTACCTATTCTAAACCTCGGTTTAACTGTACGCTTGTCACTTCATAAGCCGAAATAGAATCAAATGTGGAAAGAACAGAACCAAATATGGGGGAAAAAACCATGGAAAGATCAACATTGGTTAGTTTTGAGGAGTATTTTTGGCTTTCATATATTTTCGGCTTTACCCTTGCATGATGGCTTATTTGGCCCGCGTGTCGTAGGTAGCTCACCCCTCGGCCAGGAATCGTATCGGTGCGATCTCCCAAAATGGTCGGGTGGGTTGAGAGGGAAGCGAGGCGAGATAGATAGGGAAGTGAAGTGTCAAAGGTCGCATCTCGGGATTTTTATTATTATCCTATTTGTTTGTGTGAGCAGAGCGACCTTTCACTCGAATGCGTCCTTCTGGGTAGGGAAGTGGCGATTAAAAGAAAAGATGGGCGCTGTTGACGGGCGATAACCCCTTGGGGGTCGATATCAAAGAGTATTAGATGGGCAGCGTCGAGGCGCGCAGTTTACGAAAGGAAAAATAATAAATAAATGCCATCAGCGTCACTCGATCTAGGAATTCTGACGTACATACATGTCATTTGGACTGAAAAAAGTTGTCACGGATGCGTACCTTTTTACAACAACGTTTAAAACGTTTTAAACATTGATTGATTGATACCTTTTTACAACGTTTTAAACATTGATATCATCTGACAGACAAGATGAACTCGAGAGATCAAGGTTCGGAACATGGTTCATTAACTTTATTCCTTCTTCCTTTGCTTCGGAGACAAAGGTTAGTGAGTAACTCCGTAGGATTCAAAATTCTTGATGTGGCAAGGGAAATTTGCATATAATATAACTTTTCGAAGATGAATTCAGACAACGAGTCACATTCTGAGGCATAGCAGCCTCTTCAAAATAATAATGGAAGGAGAAGTGTACAGAGAATACTAATCTTCAGGACGGCATCAAACCTCACGTCATGACGACTTAAAATTTCTACTGCTAGTTCACGCACTAAAACATGGATATTTGCGATATTATTGGACTATGAAAGTTAAAAAATAAATTTACTTCCATCCATTTATTCTCACCCTGTTCTGCGTAAAAGCGTACTGCGATAACACGTGTTATCGCAGCCATCGCGGTAAAAATTTCGGGACTCGCTGAACCCAAGGTATCTTATTCCTTTTTAAAAATTTAATGTTCGAACTTGCCTTTTTTTAATTAAATAACCCAGTGCTTTTTATTATTTTAAACTTTTAAGATAACAAATTGCCATGCACACTTGATACTTTACCTGGCGAAACACCTTCACCAACTAAAACATTTTCCTTCGAATGTAGTCATTTATTTCGGTGACTAATTCAATTACTCTTATGGTGAAAAACCTACTTATTTATTAAATTATCGCTATGATATACCTAAAAAGTGAACACATGCAAAACACATAAAAACCAAGTACCTTTTTTTTTAAGCCAGTATCCAGTTTATGAAGAATTATTTTATATCTGAACGCTGTGAAATGTTAGTTATTGAAAGTTGGGGCACATTTAAGTAGGTGAAAAATGATCAGAAGGCTTTGGAATCAAAGTGCAAAATATTTTAACCTTCACTTCGACGCACACTTTGTTGATTTAGTTCGCCTCTGAAGCTTCCAGAGACCGCCGGAAAATGATTGTGCGGACAAGATTGTAGATTTTAGTCGTCTTATGGGGTCAAGAAACACAGAATTGGGCAGAGTACTTTACGAGGAGTTGAATGATCTTCTAAAGCGTTGAAAGACGAATGAAGATGTCGTTATCTGATGCATAAGATATTTCATTTTATGACGCTATTAAAGTCAACTCATGTATCGCAAAATGGTGCCAAAGAGTATCTGCTTTAGCATTGTTGCACGTGTACCCACAGGTAATGGGAGTACCTAAAATGCAGCCTGTGTGAGCTACAGCAGTTATATCGTCTGAGTGTGCTTAAATTGAAGTATTAAAATTCAAAGGAGCCCTATGACCGCCCAGACTTTGATTATACTTAATTTTTGCTTGAACTGTCAAGTTGTCTCTGTATGAAGAAAAAGTCAAGCAAAGGGTGGATTGTTTCACCTCACTTACTCCATGATTCCTCGAATTATGGCAATTTAATGTATATTACTAATGTTACTTCACGTTGAAAAAAACATGCGCTGGCTTATTCACGCATTATGAATCAGTATATGAGAAGGTAATTTCAGTATATTGGTTGTGTATATAAGAATTGGCATACATAATTTTTATAAATTAACATTCAAATTCATGCGGTATCATAGGAAATGCTTTTTTCCCGAAACAGAGATAGCTACTGGTTTGGCTACTTTAAATACATTAATATGGAGAAAGTCATATGCAGGCTAATATTCTATGAACGAGGATGGATTTGGTTATCCATCTTCATTTCATAAGCTACTCATAACTCACGGCCATATGTGATATCTCTATACAATCTAATGGACCTTTTATCTCGTACTATGAAGTTATAGAGTTCTACTCGCTTATATTTTATATTACTTGACTTTTTTCTACTTTCAGCCAGTTAATCATTTTTTTTTTACAGTCAATTATATTCCCCCCGGGAAAATATTGGAGGATTAATTTGTCTCAGTAACGATTAACACAAGAGTTCGATCACATCATCACTTGATCATCACCAAGAAGAAACTGTTACATTTACAAGGGGTATTTGTAGCAATACTTTTGATGATTCAGTTAAAACATTGAGATGAAAAACGAAAAAAAATTATCAACATTCGCCAACAGATAACGTTAAAGCATGATTGATAAAACTTGATCGTAGATTCGTGTTGGCCATTGAAGTAAAAGGATTTAAATTGTGCTACCCTTAAACACACAAATAATGCAAAAGCGTGAAAAGTGAAATCAATCACTCAGCATTCCTGTTTCACAAAGAAAGTCTCCGATTCCATTTTCACACAGGGGGGATAGTCGGAGAGGGCAAGGGTTGGCATGAGAAGAAATGAAAATATAGGTCATGAGTGAAAAAATGATTTTATGAGAGTTTACATCCGCGATAGCATACTTTCCTATTGAACATTCTAGTGGGGAGATTAAAATAAAAATTCTTGTTACAAGCGTTTGTACGATAGAAAAGAGTTCATATTATTAAATTTTCAAGGAGCTTTGATTAGAATTTTTTCATTGAAACGCGCCAATAATGAGGCATAAGCGTTAAATTCAGGGATCACATACGGTATGAAAGCGTGGGGAATGGCTCTAGATGGAAGATGACGTTCAAAAAGTTGTAAGATAAAGTAATTAATATTATTACATTATTATCAGAAGAATATTTGGAGGAATAAATAAGTACGGGAGTTTGAAAAATTAAAAAAGGCTACATGAAAATGGAGGATCTCTACGATCATTATATTATTGTTCCGAAACAGAAATAAAACGGTCGGAAATGATAAGAGCATTTGAAGAACTTCGGAGGATTGGTCCGTCAGGTTACACATGTGCACGACGGAAATTCAGGGGATAGAAGATTGAAGTAATGAGCCTCGAGAAGATTGTTGAATGATGATCTAAAAGAGATGGAAAATAAGGAAATTGAGAAAGCCCACTTACCATCGTGAAGACTGGCATAACATTGTCGGAAAGGCCAATGCCAAACAAGTGCCGTGGCGATAATGTGAACACTTGAATGCTGAAAGGTCGGTGATTATTACTTGTGAAGAGAAAAAGTGATTACTGCACAGCTATCGCAAATTTCCACCGACTAAAGCAATAAAAACTTTGATCCCTGATTAATTGCGTGCTTATTTATACTTGCTAGAGAACCTCAGAAAACAAGAACTTGGGAGAATCCTGTCAAATTAAACTCCTGATACCACTTATAATAATCATGATTTGAACTCGTGGTGGTGGTGGCCAATCATGGTGTTAATGATAAGCGGCTGAGACCATGATACTTCAAGCGACAGAACAATTGATCCCGATTACCCCGATTAAATACTTTTGTAATTAATCGAGTGTCAAAACGGATAGGAAAATGAGTGCATGCATCTAATGTAATATAACATAGAAGATATATAAAGAAAGTGGAAAATAATTCAAAACGTAGTGGTTAAATAACGGTGTGCATACTCGTCCGGCAGTTAGGAAATCCTGGGTCAAATTAATATCTAGTACATCTTACATAGCCGCCACATCTTGACTATACAGAATTTGAGCTCTCTAGGCACTGTTGTTTACCGCAGCCATTAATAATGTAGTAGAAAATTTCTTCACAAGCTGTGAAGAACCAAGAAATTTCGAGATAATGATCAAAAGGTCTCAACAGTTGAAATCAGAGCCTGTAAGTCGGGATGCAATCCTCAAAGCGACATTCTCTAAAGCGTATTGACGCACGCGGCTCACTGAGTACACAGGGAGACGGGACGACCTTTGCGCCGGAAATCCAAGAGATTGCTCCAACACTCGTTCAAGCCGAGACTTTAAGGAAAGCAAATCCGTCTGCTTTGCCTGCTAATCAAAATTTAGCAATAGCTGCGAAGACATGTCCGGTTACATATATTTCGCACACGGGTTGATAATTCCGCAAGCCAGAATCCGGGAAAATACATGGAAATTTTATCACGGACACACCACCAATCTCAATATTCCCATAAGTTATATGTGAGCACAAGTAGCCCATAATATTTACATCTCGAGTTAGTCATCTTGAAGGAGTTCGAGTTTGTGCTGTGGCCGTAATACTTGCTTCCCATACCAAGAGCCCGGTTTCGAATCCCAGCCGTGGTGGAGATTGTTTCAGTGGAATCCCGATCTCAACACGGGAGCAGAGTGTTGTGAGCAATTCAAGCTCAGTACCTCATCCGTCGGATGGGACGTTAGGTTGTGGACCCATTTCCGCCGTATGCCCAGATGCCGGGTTTCTTCTCATTCTACCTCCATTTCTTAAATAATCTTTCCCTTATTAAACTTTCCCTAAATAATTTACCCGCCTATCGTTAATGGAGCAAAGGATCTGTTGTCGGTCGCTTCCCCAAATAAATAACAAACCTTGAATTCAGAAGGGGAATAAAAATATGGGTATAATACGTAGAAATTGCCTAAGGAAAATAACCACCTCATGGACCGGGAATCGAGCCAAGGTCCAATACTCAGACCACCACGCTACCTCGGCTTACTAATTCCTAAGACATTTTGTTTTAGACAGATTTAAGGGAACATAATGCTTTCGGCAATTTCGAACAATTCCATACGTAGCTAATAACGGCATAAGTGATTAAGCTAGAGTATTTCCTCATGCGTAGTGGCTTCTTACAAGACCATATTCCCTTACGAGACGGCGCGCTTTGATCGACCGTAAGCTTTAATCCTTGCGAAGAACAATTCCGCGTTCCGCGTATTTATCTCGAAAGCCAATGGTCCGTGGGTCGATTTCCGAATAGGAGGATTTTTCCTGAGGTAATGTCTACGTATCTTCATCGCTTTTTTCGACAAAGGGGAGGATTTTCATCACGAGGATAACGTTCTACATTCATAGTGATAAACCGTACTGCCAACCGTAAGAAGTTACTTTGAATTTATGAAGTGCATCAATCAGAACTTAATCCGCCCCAATAGATAATATTTCCGCAATTTCAATAGTAGGATAATATGATAAGTGAAGAGAAATCCAACACACATAGATGAAAAAGGAGCACAACTCATAAATCTCAGAGCCTCATTACGCCGAGTATTTATGCCAGCTCTTGGTTCACTCCGTGTGTTAAGCGTGTTGCCGGACTTTTTATTCCTATAACGCATTATATTTAACGTTGAAACGTAAAAATGCTCATTAAGTCAGCTCGCTGGAAGCTTGTAAACCTATGGAAAGTTCAATATTACTGCCCCGTTAATGCCGCAAGCAGCACTAAAATAGTAGTGACAATTACTTGAAAAAAGTTTGTAAATAAGTTTATCATCAAAGTTGGATGAAGACGCTCATGCGTAAGCTTAAAGTTCCGAGAGAAAAGAAACATTTCTTCAAATGGTATAACGCTAAACAAGGTGGAAAAATAGAGAATAGGTAGGTACTTATTCCCGTTTTTTTTTAAATAGGCATTTGAACAAACGCTTTCATGTCACGATTTCTCCAATGGAGAGATCCATCAGTATATCCGTACCTGCTTAGATTACTATTGCATCGCCCCATCCATCTCCTTTGCAGTACCTGTGCAACAGAATATGAATGGCGGCGGAAATTTTCAAACAATATCTAGAATAAGAACAACCCCTCAGACTCGGAAATTTCTTAATTTAGAATTTTCTCCGTAAACTGCAATATACGTACTTTTATTATAGGTACATCCTTTCTGCTCGTTTGAAAAGGCAAGTGGGAAAAATTAGAAGGCAGGAGAGTGCGTGAAAGTAATTTGAATATAATATCTCTTGACGTTATATATCTAGACCTGTAGCATAGTTGTAAACGGCTAGGACTACACATAAATATGTGCGAAGAAATAGATCCACTTTTACTGTATTTAAATTACCAATAAAAGTTAGCCAACTGCCTTCAAACTGATAGCTTATCTAAATTTTCTCCAACACACTCTAGGATTTGTTTTAGGATCCAATATTTGGGGATCAAATAAGAGAATTGACGAAAGACAAAATCCTATGATTCCGACTTTCCGATACTTGGATATAAATCACTTCAAAATATTAATTAATTATGTATCAGGGAAGGCAGCCATCAGTTATCTGGCAACAGTGAATCAGGTTCACAAAATCAGGATGGATTTCCAAGTGGGTCGCTGGAATCGTGTGGTAGCCATCATTCTGTTCGAACTTTCAATTTCGCACCTCCTCATGCACACTATCCTATACCATAGAGTAAGTACTATATAATCTATGTACTCTATGGTACTATATAGTAATACCTAAATAGATTAACAATAAAGCACCAAGCTTTACGTCAAAGTCATGAGCAATAATTCGTTTTCATTGTACTCTAATTTAACTCCATGAATCCCTGTCCATATAAAATTATATTTTCTGATGAAATTATTTTAATGACATTCAAATTGATTCACTTGCTTTCTGCAGCCTTTAAACGGACGCAAATCATTCCGCACGCTCTTACTAATTCCACCCTAATTAAAATATTTTTTTGCTCTCTCGGGCGATTCTGGTGGTCCGCATTCACCTGCGATCCCGATAAGGCATTCGCCAATGTTTCAGGTTTCTCAGGGGCCGAACCACCAGAACTTGACAGAGACACCCATGCCCTGGACATGCGAAAAACCGTCCCAGGCGGAACTTGAACCAACGACCCTCGGATTAGCAGGCGAGGACTTTACCCCGCCGCCACCGGACTAAGCCTTCCGTATTCATGAAAACACCTTTCCTTCACTTTATTTATTTCCCATCGTGTATCCCTTTGACTCTGCGCATCCTTAGCCAACAATCGAGTGCGAGTCTATCCATTCAATGGTGTAACTCATTCAGTTGATCCACGGATTTTTTTCCCTAGCACAAGAGTTAGGCCATCACCATTGTTCCGAAGGACTCAACATCCGTTTCGCCCCTTTCTTACAAGCCTCGCTCCCCCGATAGTCGGCCACCAGTCGTCGCCTGACCTCACTCGCTCTGTCTCGCCGCCGCTCGTCCTTCGTGGCCTTCCACTCCTCCACCCCCACTGCCCCCATCCTTCCCCTCGCTTGGACTCTGCACCTCAGTCCAGATTCCCCATCACATTGACTCAACATATTCTGTACTAATACGCAATCTACCACTGACATCAATATTCTACGCTTTGCCTACCGACTGGACTCGAGTTCCACGGGTTAGAACAGAAGAGATAAATTTTGTTTGCATATTTAAGCGATAAACGTTTCATTTCATTAAGTCTCACGGTGCATTCTTAAGAAATCGATTGAAACATGCCCTCCTAGAGGTTTTGTTTTTGTTCCAGAGTTATTTGGGGAATGCCTTAAGGGATTTTTTTTAAATTTGACAGTCGACCGACACACAAGTATGCGGAGAAAATTATCTTAAAGTTTTCCAACCCGGAACTGAAGGGTATTAACAAGCTAATCGGCTGGCTCCAAGGTCGTGGTGTTGGATTTCGTCATGGATGTGGATTGACGCCTGAATTTTTATTCTTGGTCGTTAAACACCGAGTTGTGACTTTGACCGTAAGAGTATCTTTAAAACCAATTCTTTTGCCTTTTTCGCACATTGGATCCTCAGGTAAACCCCGACCAGACAGGTCAAAACTGAGATCATGTCGTGGTTATAATGAGGGAATATAATTGCGTTTTTACGGAAGTAGTCTCGTGGCTTCAGGAACACATTCCGTGCGTAGAATTGCATCGGATACGTTGCTGTCATCGTCAGTATCATGTAAGTTAAATCGGAATAAGTAACTCAAAATTACGCTCCTAAGACCGTTTCTCCAAGTTCTTAGCGACACACTACGTAGGAAATATCGTCAAAAAACGTGCATATCGTACATGAATCTAAAATTTATATTTTCAATAAGAAACCAGTGACTTTTGACAATCGGAAACAGGTTCCGCTTAATTGCGCTCATTTTGTGCTAATATCGAGGAGTGACTTAGAGGTACATACTATTATTCCGCGTTAGAAATAATTATAAAACTGTTTTCAATATGAGTAGTAGCCATCGCAAAGGTCACAAAGATAACAAATTCGCCCGGCAATAATCAGTGATTAGGGTATTTTCGAATTTCTCCAACGAGCAACTCAAGTGACGCACTTAGTGTTATCGGGATAGTAGCTTCCTGATGTTACATTCTCAGACGGAATTCGCGGAGATGATAGCTCCCTTGCAGCGAAAAGATAGTCAATCGCAAAGTTTATTGATGCCAGAAACGTGAAGAGATAGACATACAAGGGAAACTCAAGAAGTTGTTTATTTAAGGCATTAGAAATGCATACACGTTGCGTGTATTCATTATTTATCAAATTATCAAGTTATTTCACAAGTTACTAAGAATTCTCTCTCCAGGAATATAAATTTCAAAATTTTTATCATAATTTCAATCACGTAACTCGAATAACTAGGCAACTAGTATTACCGGAGTTAACTGCACATATAACTACGAATCGCTGGAGTTTATTAGAAGACGACAGCAGGGGGATAAGGCTGGTAATTGGTGTTGCTGTTTGCGTGAGCAATTAAAAAAGTATTTCACGTGGTATAACGGTAATACGGAGGAAGCATAAGTGAGGAAAGGAGTAAATTTTTCGCCCATGAACTTCAACATTTATACTGAAAAAGCAATATATGAAATAAAGGAAAAATTAAATACAGGAATACAAGTGCATGAAGAAGAAATCAGCATGCTACGTTTGCAGATAGTAATCCTTCCATAGAAGAAGAAAGATCTGATGAGAGTGACAAAACTGTATGGACCAACTATGAACAAATAAAATTTTGAAGATTAGCGTTAATAAAACCAAGGGTTCTGGAATAAATCAATAAAATTGAGTGGAAGATTTTTTTATTTGGGAAGCAGGATCACCAGCGATGGAAGATGCTAGAAAGACATTGTGAGCAGAATAGCTCAAAGAAAGAAGGTATTCTACCAAAAGAGGAGTCTGCTGACAGCTAATACCAAAAGCCTAGAAGTGAGGAAGTACTTTACATAAACATATATTTGGAGCACACCGTAATATGGAAGTGAAGCATTGACAAGCATAACAGCTGCAGAGCAAAATTGATTGGAAGCAATGGCGACGTGGTGCTACCGAAGAATGATGAAGATTAAATGGGCGGAGGGAATCACTAGCAAAGAAGTCCAACGAAGAGCTGGAGAGAAAAGAAGCATGATGAAAACACCGCGAAGAAGGAGAAGCAAACATATAGGACACATTTTGCGACACAAATACCTAATAAAAACAGTTTTGGAAGGAGAAATGAATAGGAAGAATTACATAGGAAGGCCAAGAATGGAATACATCTGGTAAATCAGGAAGAACGTCCAAGTGAATAATTATGTAGGAATTAAGCGGATGGCAGAGAGGAGAGTGGAGTGGAGAGTTGTAGCAAACCAATCTTCGGATTGATGGCAGCTGATAATGAGTTACTATGAAGAGATATAAAAAGTAAAGGAGCTCAAATGAAAACAGCTGTACGGAAAGAAAAAAGAAGAATTGGCCAACCAAAACCTACGTTAACCGGCGGAAAAATATGTTCTGATTATCTAACCTACCTAAAATAGTAGAGTAGCCATAGAGTGATAAGCTTACTCTTTGCTAAAGGTAATGACTCTTGAAATATCCCGCATGAGCCAAGATTAAGGATCAAACAGATGCATGGAGCGATTTTGGATGGATAATTATTTACCTCAAATTTAAGAGCCTTATAAACCATGGGGGATAAGCTGAAAGACGGTAGTTTGTGCTCCATTATTTAAATTCAAATATTTATTAAGCTATTTTCCAGAGGCAATTTTAGAAACAGGGCGTCATCACATCAGTTTGAGTCTAGAAGGTAATTCATTTATTAGCAAACGAATTAAGAGGTATTAGTAATGGCGTAATTCAGCTACCAGTGTAAATCCTTATTCGTAAAAATAATTTCCACCTGCAAAACTTGAGTGGTAAAATTATATTTATGTACATTTAAGGAAAATAAAAGAGGGGCCAAAATGGCAAAACATTCATCGATATGGTAGACTCGCACTGGGTGACAGCAAGAGTCTTTACATCACGAGCCATTAGAGTAATTTTTGCACGTATAATATGGCATGAGAACCACTAATTGAAATTGTAATTCGAAGAATAAGGATTTCCCTTGATGAAAGAATGAAGATGACGATAAAACAGAGACGAAAGAATATTGATGTTTGGATAAGGGCTTGATGCGACTGCCAGATAGATCTGACAACCTTTTTAGAGGATCACAGCAAGCAAACTTACACAAAATTCAATCTCTATTTATGACCAGTCTTTTCTTCACAGGTACTATTTACATTTGTCTCCCACCACATTCGCTAATCTACTGTACTGTGGTAGAGGGCATATAACTCTCTATGGCAGTGCTTTCCAAACTTTTCCTCTATGCGACAGCCTGTTAGTAACTACACATAATGTTATACGACACACATTTACTGATATCAAGTAATTGTAAAACATAGTCTTTGTAAAGGAGGTTTATTTTAAATAAGTGTTAATTTTTAATAGGTGATTTCCAAAGTATGATATGTTAAACACCTTTTCCACTGACACAGCTTTGAGTTCACTCATCCATAATAATATTGAAAAGTTGCTCCTTGAAGCTGGGCGACACCCGCAGTTATCCATATCTTGCGTTATATTCTACTTGGTTTTCATAATTTTCGAATTCAGATGATTGTTTTCAGGTTATCGTGAGGGCTAGGAAAGAGTGAAAGGTATCAATCTTTAGTAAGTTTTAATGGCTACACAATGAATTATTCGAAAATAATTATTTTTTTATACCTATCCCTATTAAAAAACTTAACGATCTCAGATACACAATATCTCCATACATGGAGATATTGTGTATCTGAGATCGTTAAGTTTTTTAATCCTTTTGGATGGAAGACATGTAGCGATTAAGCGAAAATAGTATTAAGAAAAGGATAAAAAGACCAGGAACACAAAGGCACATTCTGATGGTCATCTCTGACTTTTAGTCGGAGACAGTTTGTTCTTCCTGCGGTGAAAATAACATGCCTTAATCTCCCGTTGTGACAACGATATTCTAAGCAAATGTTTCGTCTAAAAACACATGAACCACTCGAACATATCTCGAAGAGAAAGATATTATTGCATCATGGAATCAGGTATCCTGGTATATTGGGAATGGAAGAGGAATGGAAAAATGCACATTGATTGCTAAGTCAGAAAATAAATTTATCATTATCCAATTTGAATATTGGCCAAAATCTCTTAAACTTGATTCCCATCATTTGACTTTCTATTTACTTCCCTCGGTGAACATAAAAAAATGAACACTAAACAAAAATAATCCCATTTCTATCATCACTCAATCATTTCCTCAATGAATCAG
Organism: Pyrrhosoma nymphula; assembly: GCA_963573305.1. Classification (NCBI taxonomy): domain Eukaryota; kingdom Metazoa; phylum Arthropoda; class Insecta; order Odonata; family Coenagrionidae; genus Pyrrhosoma; species Pyrrhosoma nymphula. Next base: position 135,882,862 of record OY754327.1, read on the forward strand.
GCGAATTTTGAAAATAAACGTAAAGGCTATTACTTAAATCCTTTTATTGTTATCAATTCTCGTCATTTATTATGATTTTTTGTTCAAATTAAGCCTCCAAGTCTATTTTATCTTGGAGACACAGATTCATTAGACACCACTAGCTGAAAACATTCGTGGAATCAATAAAATGTTTAACATTAGCAATTAAACGACTTATTATTGGCCTCGATGAGCAATTCCTGCACCCTTATTCAGAAGCAATTACATATTCATAAGTCTCCTAGTTAAATTTCAAGCAAGCAGTAAATTATTCTGGGGATTACTACAAGATTAAATACTTAAATCACGTCACTGATCGTATGTGCATATAGGTATACTCATAACCATACTCTACTGCTTCACATAAACTATTGAAAAATGAATGAAAATATAAATACTTGAAATAAATCAAATATTAAAAATAAAAAATTCTTATTTTAAAATTGGGCAAGGATTTTCACGCCAAGGGAACTCTTAATGTAATTCCTCTCTTGATGTTGGCAGTCTTAGAGGCCAGAGTCGCAAATTCGGCTTTTTCTGAATGTGTCCTCACAGTAATGGAGAACTGGTTCTGGCCATTTACCTGCCTAAGACATAATCCCATTCTGTCTCTCTTCAAATGATTTCACATCTTAAGTAACCAGATAGCAAATCAAAATGTCCTTACTGGTGCTTGCACGTTAACTGCCATTTACATCATTATTCCCCATAAATTCCGTCTGCTTACTATAGTGGCCTATGCAGTTTTTCCAATCATGCTGCCAGAAGCCAGATCGAAAATCAAAAGGTCATTGATTGTTCTCATTGCAGAAATGTATCTCTATTTTAACCATATTTAACGTATATCGTGAGGACAGACAGAATCGACCTTCATCGCAATTTTCTCTACTATGATGTCGTCAGTTAGAGAATATTAGTTCACATTCATTTCATGTTTCTCGTCTTGTGTAGGAATGGATGTTCATTTCAATTAAATATATAGGTTCACATGCATGCCTAAAGCTATGGAATAGAAAAAAATCAGCATTGGCAATTTCATCTAGAGTATGTTCCGCCACCCGTCAAAGATCAGGCTTTTCTCGAGTTCTTTCTAATGCTTGTTTCTCACGGTAAGATTTTCCATTAGACGTTGACCAGAATCAGTGGTAACACAGCTAATTTTATAAAATTATGTGTTCAGACAGTTATGCCTTGCCGTGAAACCTGGTTTCCAGGAAATATTTAAGCTGTATTGCTTAAAACGTCATGTAAGTCGTTTAATGGAATAGACTGGAGGTACTGCTGATTTTTATTTCTTTGCTGAGTTTTCTCGGAAAGGAACTGGCATAGGGTGATTCTCAATGAGTACCCAGGTGCGCCGCCTCGAAAGCTACTGGGGGAGGGAAGAGGTGTGGGAGGGAGGAGGTGGGGAAGGGGACGGTCCACCCCGGGTGGTAGTTTTGGCATTTGAATATATTTTGACAGTAAGAAGAGTAAAGCTATCAACTTGCCCGATAGTGAGGAATTATAGTAAATTAAAAATAACGATTAAGGAATCTTTCTGTTATTAATTAATAGATTTCTGTAATTAATTATAGAACAAAAACTAACAAACCAGTTCCTATTAACAATAACATATAATTTTAATTTCTAAATTTAGGAAGCTTTTTTAAGCCAGGCGCATGTTTTATCAACCTCATTTAAGAAAGGGTGGTAAGTATTCAGTAAGGCATAGGTACGTACTACATTAATAGATAGGGTCCTGCTGAATACTGATCACCCCTTCCTAAATGAAGTAAATAAAAAGCACCAGGTTTTAAAAAGAAATGGCTAAGTTTAGACATTAAGATTTGCAATTGTAAAGCTAAATAATTATATATAAAAATTAAGGTGTAATAATATTAAATCTCAATACAAATATCTATAAACAATAATTTCAAAACGATAAATAAAATCAAATATGAATTCGCTATGAAAAAACAAGGTCAATACATTTTTAATTCTGAATTTTAATTCAAGCGCAACAAAAATAAAATCTTTATTTTCTTACGCTCAATTTTTCCAATTGTGTTTCAGCAGGTTAGATGTGATTCATTTATTTCCCAAAGGAAGGGCGGCAATTGATGGACCGCTCCGGGCGGCTCAAAATGTAGCTGCGCCACTGCTCGAGAGCAACCACTGCTCCTTCGACCCAATCACACCCGCACTAATGCCTGCATGCAATCCTTTGTTCGCGCAGTGATTGCCCCGGCGCGAGGGCACAGTGAGGGACGGCGGGCGAAGGAGTCCAAATCGTCAGGAGGAAGTTGCGACGGCGCGGCGCGTGGACCTAACGGGGACGAAGAGGAGGCATCGCCCGGACGACGAGGAAGTGGACGACGTCAGAGGAGGATAGGAGTCGGGGTCCACGGCTCGTCGCGGGGCGAAGGGTCCTCCGCCGATCGAGATAGAGGGAGGAAGGGGGCAAGCATACAGGGGGGAGGATTGGGAGGCGGTGACAATGAGAGGAGAGCGCCATCTCGAGGGGCGCCCGTCTACTATATAGACACCACTAGTCTTTCACCCGCCGTCCGGGACGGGAGTGCTTGTTCTTCCTCGTCTCGGTTTGCCTCCGCAGTGCCGCGGACTTTTCCGGTGTCGCCGTGATATTGCACCTCGTGTGACTGACCCCTCGCTGCCGTCGCATACGTGCCCATTCACTTCCCCGTGTCGCCGCATTACAGAAATCCTTAGCAAGGTCCCAGGGCAGAAGGAGAGGACTGGGATGAAAGGGAACGGGTAAAAAGTGCGACGGCTTTTTTTTTGTGTGTGTCCAAAAACGGATTACAGACATCGGTCGCGTGGGAGAAGTGCGCCATCATGGAGGGCCCCAGGAGACCGGCGAGGGTCCGGATGTTCTTGGCGTTGGCTTTGGTGGTCGCCGTGACGGGAGCGCAAGGGAGTAAGTTGCTTTCTTTTCTTTCGCTCTAGTATTGGTATCGTCACACAAACGTATCTGTTACCTACCCTACGTATCATACGTGTGACATTTCACCTATCTACATCACGCTCAATGCATTGCAGTGCATCGTTTGGAAGCAATGCTTAGGAAGAAAAACATCATTTTTTATGTGTGTCCTCAAACACTAATGTTGTTACAGTTAAAAATCTTATATTTGGTGATTTGGTGATGATATCTCATTCAGTAACATCTGCCGATTGTAATGCGAGTAAAAGCTTATCGTCGGCGGAGAAGCACGTGTCAAACATCTCTGGGGAGCATGACCCGACAGTTCTCAGCGATGCCATTCGGTAAATCTTAAATTTATCCTAACCAGGGCGATTCGAATATTTCTATGCGTAATTTCATTTGGGTAAAATGGAAGAAGGAGATACAATGAGGCACTTTATTTCAGAATCTCGATTATCAGGTTACACATCCGGAAATTATACTGTACCATTCATTTGTCTTTTTACTTCTTTAATTAATTAAAAGTAACATAATATTTACATGGTCATTTTTATTCCATAAAAATAAAACAGGTATATGGTCGAAGTTTAGGAATTACATAAAATGTGATGCCCTATTACTCTACAAAGCAGGACTAAGCTTCAAGAGAATTTGGCCCTCCTCACCCTGGGCAGAAGATGGGCACCTTACTTGATCGAGACAAAGTAAGCGAAAGTAATGGTTCTTGAAGCTCTGGTCAAGAGTTCGATTCTTTGAGTGTGATTATGTCATTTAGTGCCACAAAAGACCCCAGAATCATTTGTACAAAGATATATTTGTGAACTCCATACCTCCGACCATATACCTGTTTTATTTTTATGGAATAAAGTCACTAGGTGGATCATTGCGTTTTGTAATGATATATTGGGAGAGCTTTCGGTATTAAAAAATGGCCAGCCGAAGAAGGAGAACAATTTCTTCACCCACCTTCCGTAATCTACCGCCTACAATACACGTTTACGAGCAAAAAGCAATTTCATGTAGCTCGTAACCACTTAGCGATCACCAAAAATTGCCACTCTTAAAAAAACTACTTCTTTTAACGCGATAACCTTTTTTGCGCTAAATTATTAGAATTGTAAGAAAATAATTACCTTTTTCTCGCACATTTACCAACATAATTTAGAAACCATGCTGGTGAATGGCCTTTAACGTCTCTTTGTATTCCTCCCACACCAACCCGAGAAACTTCTAGACCCTCCTCCGTCAATTTTCAAAACGTATGAGGGTCTGATTTCAGCGTTAGTGACAAGTGCCTTAGGATTATCTCTTGTAGCTCAGTCACCACGATGAAGCCAAAAATCATATAGGAACACAGGTCTCGGTGAAATCACTAAAAGAGGACAAATAACATCAGAAAAACCATTTACTTTTTCCAAGGAAATGTGCGCTTTTTCACAAGAAATGTGCACCATAAAAGTCCTCAATATCAAAGAATATCAAAGAGTAACTGACATATTCACGTATTATTAAAAATAAAAATTAAGGTTATATTAGTTAGTATACCTCCAAAGCACATAACACATATCATTCAATTGGAGTATAAGGCTTCAAAGATTTATAAGTTATTAAATTATATAATATATACTGATTTTAATCTTCAGCGACGAATTAAACGCTCAAATATGATCGAAGTAAGTACATAGCTGGAGGCACAAATAGACCCATATGGTCCTTCGGTGAATTCCCAAGGATCATTTGTGGCCATTATGAGATCAATTCAATTTATGTATCTGCCAATGACAACATTTTAAATTTTCTTAAACTAAAACTTGTTGAATAATTATGCTCATAAACTCATAAATTATACACTTTGTGTATAGTATAATTTCGAGATAAGTGAAAGAGTGCGTTTTGGGGGCTTCAAATGGTATATTCCTCTTAAAATATCCGCAATTTTAATTATCGGCAATAAAACCATTTTTTTACTAGTTTCACAAGTAGAAAGTAACAAAAAGTACAAACTTTAAATATTTAAGCATCAAAAAAGCCTTCGTCAGTCGATGATTGTTTGTCATTAGTAATTCAAAAAGCACAAATTCTTCTTCGGGCGAAAGAGTTGCTATCTCACGATAAAGAACTACTCTTTAAAAACGCTATTGGATTTAATATAGTTTTAGATAAAATGTTCCATGAACAACAAGACGTTTAAGAAATGTACCGATATTACTATAATTGTCCGAAATGACCGATCCGGTCACGTCAACACAATTCCTGAAAATTCTAATATTAGTGCGCTGCACTTACTACGGAGAGGGGAGATACTGATTTAGTTCAGTTCATTGTGAACGCAATACCATGCGATACTTTTCTGCCATATAGACATGACTATTAGCCATAGCCACCGCTTAAATTTGCTTGTGTTAATATGCGTGCTGATTTTGCTTCAATAACCTCGCAGTATTCCTCGGGTAAATTTTTTCGTATCCATACATTCGGATGGAGGGATTCTAAATTATGAGTCAGTCACTAATTTCGTATTGTCTACAAGGAATGAGTGGGTATATAGGATTGACAAGAGGAGGAAGAATAGAGGAAACCCATCGTCGGTATCAAGCCATTTATTATGAAATTACTCAGCTTTGGGTCAGATCTGACGAACGGAGAACTAGTTACATTTAGTTTTCACCATCAGGGTTATGAACCGTGATGCACAGTAAATTATAATTTAATTTAATATAATTTATAATACTAACAATAAACCCATTTTATTAGTTCCATCTCCATAATTGACAGTAGGCGTCATCTTTAGCGTTTTTGTGTAAGAGCCTGGAGGCCAAAACCTTGTGTTTCTTATACCATTAACATCCCCTCAACTTTGCTTGATAGCATATTAAATAAATTTTTCTATGATTACAGAAATATGTTTTTTTTGTATGGTAAAAAGGAAAGAAATTTGGAGAGTTTTCAAGACAGCACTGTATTGAAAGTACTCTAACGTAATTCATACGCCGGAAGTAATCAACAAAGATATTTTAATAATGATATAAAATATCAATATATGTGTCTCCAAAAGTCACTGCTAAATCTGACTAAACTCAATTCATTAACATGGTGATTAACGTAAGCTTGGTAAAAGAGCCATAAGCCTTTTTTTACAATTCATATTTGAATGGTCGAAATATTATAAAAATAAATCCAGTCGAACAAGATCACAAGGGGCAGCAAGGTACTAAGTATTCACATGCTTATTCATTAGAGGACATTTTTCTTTCTTTTTTTACGATTAAATTCATTCTCACAGTTATTATTCGTAAGTTTAGAAGAGCAAAAGTGGTTGGCTAACTTAAAAATTCCAACAGTTAACTGGCTAAGAATTCCAACCGTGTATATTACCAAAACCTTTCAATGTGCTTTACATATAAAATACGAATACAGTAAAATATTGACTTCATGAAAAGTAAGATGAAGCTCCACAAAGTTAAAGGCCTGTATGATGGGCGAGTATTCAGGGGCGCGATCGAGAGGATTATAAAAATCGGGAATAGGACGTGGATAGGGATTGCCGTAATGTGCCGATTTATTTTATGTTCACATCTCAGAGCTTATCCTCCATCTATTCCGCGATTAATTACGTCAGCGTCTATTTCCCAGATAACTGTGGGCATCTTAATGATACCCAGATGCATCAATATCCAACAGTTACTTGTGGAAATGCTCACCAGCTCCTCGGACAAAAGATATAAAGGTTCGAAAGTTGCCATAAGAAGAATTTGAAGCTACTTGATGCCAATATATTGAGATATTCTCTAAGAGACACCATTTTGCCATGAAAATCACAGAGCTTGATATTGATGGACCCAAAACAGTTGAAGAATGCAAGCTCTGATGCCTCTGCTCGTCCAACGATAAGCAAGCACCTTGGGCTACCACATTTCATGAATTAATTGTTTTCCTCACAAGTGCAATTGGTTTCACAGGTAACTCCTTTTCCCTTCTCAACTTTCAAATAAATCCAGCAATGGCCTTCACAATTTTAATGAAGCAATTGACGTAATTTATATGTAAATGTGGCACATTATTGGCCCACAAATAAAATGTCACTGCTTCATCTTGGATGTTCCGAACGGCGTAGACTGAACTTCGTCAGAATCAATAGATAATGCGAATGCGGAAACAAAACACAGGTCAATCGGCGCGAAAATAATACATTACATTAATCATTGATAACTACGTAGGCAGAGATAAAGACTACATGGTAAATTCAAACTTAGCCCTAACGTTTTTATTATCCAAGTAAACTAATGCAGAGTTGTTTTTTAACCTTACTTCTATTAATCTCACTGACGTTAAACATCGCTTTAGACATTGTTATGACAGTGAAATAGTTTATAAATAAAAAATAAAAAATTTTAAATTTGATTGGGATGCCAAATTTCCAAAGAAAACTAGGCGACCAAAATGATGCTTTTGTAGAACATTCTAACATTTCAAAAATATGTAAAAAGATAATATAATGAAATATCAATTTAATAAAAATATTATATTTAAAATACACATTATTGGCATTTGAAAAGACTTTTCGATGAAACATTATTAGATTGTTCCATGATGCCACAGTATTTCTGATGACATTTTTCCACCATATTACGAAGCTTGTTTCCTTAAGAATTTATAACTTAAAGAAATGTTCAATTGTTTTCTGAATTATCTATACCAAATAGTGAAAAAATTAGCATAAGTGTATCGTATAATCAAGAAAGACTGAATACTGATTTGAAAGATTAAAGGTGAAATTTGTTCAAAATCCGTAACGTTTTTATTAAATTGCCAATGGTATTTTTTTAAACTTTTAAAGCAGACGAATTTAAGATTTTAATATTCAAAGAGCTTAAGCTAGCCAAATCGGAGCAAGTTTCGACACACGAAAAACACAAATGCGTCACGCTGCATTCTATCTTCTATCATAATTCTGGCTGGGATCACGATTCCTGCTTTCGGGTTGGCATTATCGTCATGAAAAGCTCAAACCGCTCAAGGAGGGCAATGCTCACAGTTACTGTCCAAAGAACGCACTTCATCAATTAAAACTTGTGATAAGAAGCAACTGACAAAATTTGAAGAATTACGATCACGTTTTCGCTCTCATGAGCGTAATTGAAAAATAACAAGAACGCGAGCGCTCGCGTTTTTGAGAACCGTTTACCATCGCCATTGAAGCCCCTTTAACAGAGGTGGGTCCTGATAGAGCGGGAAACAGGAGAGCATGAATTGAAAGACTTTAACCCTAAATGGTGACTCATTAAATACAGACTCTCCGTTGTTTAATTTGTTATAAGTTCGCATGAGTTAGTACTACATACTTCCATCGTATAATATAGTATTACTTGGTCATATTACTATCCATTATTAATTGTTATTTGTATAATATATATGCCATATCATAGAGTGACTCTTTGATGGACGACTTTGCCTTTGATATTAGGGTAAAATTGGATAAATTCATTTAAATTAGTTATTGATGAGCTTACTGCTTATGCTTCACATCCTATGTATTCAATGCGCCAAAACTCAAACCAACCAAAGCATAAAGAGAGAATACAAGGAGGTAATCTTCTCTCGCTTTGATGCGGGGAAAGCATATGGGACTTCAAATAAGGTTGTCCACCCAATAATCCGCAATTAATTATGCCACAGTAAAAATAATTAACTTTGTCATTCATGCGATGTTTATTCCTCAATTTCATAAGTAAATATTGTTTTACTATACTTATTCCATTCCTAGAATCCCTCTTCTGGCATGCACTTAATGGATTTTGTTATTTACGCGATGAGTTATTCCTCAAATTAGTGAGTAAATGGTGTTTCATTGGCACTATTTGATTCCTAGAAACCTTCTTTCGGGATACAATAATGTAGCTCTTAAAATTCCATCGCAAAAACTTATAGATTAATTAGTAACCATTTTAGTAAAATGTACAGCAGATGCAAAGCTAGAATGAAATGTTGTAACTCTTGACACATTATTAATATTACTAATTGCATAAACTTTTTTGCTGACCTCTTATGTAACTTACTCGGAGTTTAAAATCATTGAGAAAAAGAGTTTGCTTTAAATTAGAGGCTCAAGTCCTGTTTTTTTATGAACATGTTGCTGAGGTTTTACAAAATTCCAAGAAAAACTCTCAGAGTGAGGTATTTAATTATAGATTTCTAAATTTCGCTTCAATTCAACGCCAAATAGTAGAAAGTATGGCATTAAAACAAACTATGTCGATATGTTAGTATAAAATTGAATTTGCTGACTGCCGTATTGGCATTCTAACAAGAGCAAAAGTGAATATTTATTCATACAATTGCTTTTTTCTCTATACTTGACAACGTATGTGTTTTACCCTGAGATATAATTTATTGATCAAAGTTTTTCAATGGCATTTCCAAAGATATCGCCGTAAATGCAACGCTTCAGTCGTTGCTGTACGCATGCATTATTCAAATTACTAATGATATAATGATAAAATATTTAGATAGATATACATCCTAGTATCAAATATTTGCTTTGAATGATCATAAAGCACTGATAGAAACTGTATTTTTTAGAAATTGTATAATGGCAGTAGTTGCTTCATAGTTCAATTATATCAGTTATTAAGAATATTTGCTGGATATTCACGACGGTATGACTGTGTTATATTTCCATACGTGCACTGTGCACAATCTACACCACAGATCAATCCGATCGACGCTGATTGTGATATTTATTATAATAATATTTATTTTCAACAGCTGTTGTAGTTAAATAGATCCTATTAGTAATGAAAACGTAGATGTGGCACCCCCATAGATGAACTCATTATCAGGCGAAGCAGAGATATTAAAACAAAAACAGTTTAATTGCACTCATGTAATTAAAGTATTTTCTTCAACTTTCAAGAGTTTCAAGAATTTTTCAAAAACCTATTCTTCAGTTGATAACGGTACTTATAAGTCTTGTAATTATGATGGATTTGGTTTTATTACGTTGAAATTATTAATGTGCAAAAACATTCTATTATATTATCGAAAGTTCAGTACTCACTTCGACTGGAGAGAAAAGAGTTAAAGAGGAACGAGATTTGCATGAAATATACTTTAAATTCTGCGAGTTCGACGAGAGTCTCGGCTGACGTCATTCAACGAAACTTGGATTGCGCCGCAAAAATTTAGTGCGCATCACATGAGGCGATTATCCGTTCTCTTACGACTCCGCAGAATAAACGTTTGATGCTTTTTGCTATTGGTGAGATATTTCAGCTGATGGACGGCACATTGAAAACTTCACGGCTGTTCGCCGCATGTAAATAGATTCAATTGTTTTTCATTTTATCTGGTGCCCCCTAAATTTATCTATAGTTCATAATTTGTTTAAGCCGTAGTGAGCATCTGAGGCGTGAGAAGATGGATAGTAAAAGTTACGCTAAGAAAGAGAATCTGTAAGTGGTCGTAGAGAATGACAAAGATAAAAATCGAGTTCGAATAACTCACTCCACATTTGATGTAAACATTAGATTATTATGTTAGTGGACCAGGAGATAAAAGAAAATCTACTTAATTCTGGAGTACTAAATGGTTTTTAATACCATAAAATTATATAACAGAAAAATAAAAAGACCCGTTACATCGAAGGTCTCGATCTTTAGAAGAGTACATGCAGAATAAATGCAATAAGATTTTGTCAGAATAGCAGGCCATAAAATCTTCAGTGGGTTAACCAAATAGAAATCTATCGCTTCACTTTATCTTTGAGGAGCGTATTCACCTATAGATTTTACATCGCCATAACAATCGAGGAAAACAGCACAAATATTATGACTAATTTCTATCAGAGGCATCAAACCCGAAAGAATTTATCAAACTTAATTTTAATTCCATAAATGTTAAACAGGGAACTAACGTAATTTATATACTTGTATCTAGGATAATCTTGACCACTTTAATTATGATTGATTGTTTTTTCTGGAGCTTTGGTCTAAAATTCAATTGGAAGCCACCACTTCACCAACGTTTCGCTGTTTTATTAAAGCTTCATCTGGGCTTCTAAGAAGAACATTGTTGCTACATATTTCTAACCATACTAGGATAAACATCTTACTCTTTTTTTAATTTCACCTGAAGGTATGTACTGTGTAGTTATTCGTTAATTATATACAGAGACGGAACGTTTATGACTTTAATTTTTCCATTTTATGACCTTCATTCTATGACTTTCATGACTTTTTTTGACATTGACACCATTCACCGACCGACCGCCGCCCAAACAGAGGGAGCTCATAGTCAGAGCGAAGGACCCTATTGGCCTGAAGACCCCAGGAGTATACCGCGTTCCGTGTGAATGCGGGGAGGTGTACGTGGGTGAGACAAGTCGGACGGTGGAGACGAGAATTAAGGAACACCAAAGTCACCTTCGATTGGGCAAACCTGAAAAATCGGCTGTCGCAGAGCACAGCACCAGATGGACCACGCCATCCATTTTGAGAAGACCAAAGTAATTGCCCGCTCTTCTGGCTACTGGGACCGGCTCATCAAGGAGACCATCGAGATCCGGAGAGAAAGACGAAACTTTGACCGTGACTCCGGTTACAACCTGAGTCACACTTGGAAACCCATCCTCAAGGTTATGGGAGAGTCAAGACCACCGGATGTTAACTAATATTCCCGCCAAAATTTCGGACCTGACCTACTCATAGGATATATATTGACTTCCACCTCTAGTCAAGGCACTCACCTCTGCCCTGAGGACGATGCTCGAGTCGAGCATCGAAACGTTGGCCGCCATGGGCCTAACTACCCGGTGTAAACCCCGAAAGATCGCTGACATAAATCTTCGCCGGGAAAGCCTGAAATCCTTCATTTTCGCTGATGTCTCAAAAATCAATTTTTTATTTCATATTGCTACTTTCACAACTTCCAGGATGAACACATTGAAACTCTACTCTTAGATATTGAAGTGCAAAGAATTTTTTTAATCTAGTCTAAGGTTTCGCATAATATACTGTCTTGTGTGCTTGACTTCAGCAATATACTAGAGAATTATGATTTTCTACCTCCAGCACTACACAAAGCTGGTGGGTATTATAATAATTTTCCTTTCAAACTTAAAGGGATCAGGAATACAGAGAGTAATAATTATAAAGGTGTATAAAAAATAAGTGTTTCAAAATTTGCCCTGCTAATGTGGTAAACAAAATGCGGAAATGCATTTAACTCAAGTAAGCTTCTAAGTTTCTTTACCTAACATGCTTCCAGACTGTTCTTTAAAGCCCAAAGATAAATAAGCAAAATAATAAATAATATTAGTATGAATTTATCAGTAAATAAGCATGAATTCAAATTAATCAATAATTATAAATTCAAACGTAATCCTAACAACAATTTTTCAACTGTTACTTTCTCTCTCTTTCTTTTAGGATACACGGTGCAAAAGGCGATGAATCAGTGCGCGGGATACTGCAAAGGTAGCATTGCATGCATTTTTTTAAAGCTTAGATTTAAAATTTGAATAAAATTTGACGCTCGTATGGCTTTTACTTTCTTTTTAGAGCTCGCTATATTTGATAGTCCGGCATATTGAAACTGTTCTAAATGCATAACACATGAGAACTCTTCGGATAATTTTTTGTGGGACCGGGTGGAGATACTTCCTGCGCATTCTTTCTAGTGTTTTTCTTTGATTCATTTACTTTCACTGCGACATTTCATCCAATAATTTAACCAAACAATTTATAAAATTTATCATCATAGTTGTGGTCATAATGATGCACCTTTTTCAGGAACGGCCAAGTTTAACTACGACACAGAAACTATCTACCACTATGACTACGAAGTGGACGTATCTTCGTCCATTGAAGGGGCCACTGGCCCCGGTGACCGGCCTTCCCAGATGATGATAAGAGCAAAGGCTGATTTGGCGGCGCTTGACTCTCCGTGTGACCTGACTCTCACTGTGAGTGATCACGTGTCATAAACCCCAGTCTTTAAATAGCCCACAGTTTCTAAGTCCGCAAGAGTACAAATGTTTCCCCAATTTGCTTTCAGCTGAAAGACGTGAGTCTTTTGGATCCTGAGAGTTTGGGCACATACGGGGACACGGAGGAATTCGCGGCAGCTCTCCAGAAGAACCCGCTACGCTTCTCTCTTCAGCACGGGAAAGTTGAGGAGCTCTGTTCACTCCCGGGTGAGCCAACTTGGGTGCTCAACTTCAAAAGGGGTCTCCTGTCAAGCATCCAGAATTCCATGGATGACCTGAAAGTTTCACAAACTGTGTACGAGGTAAGTTCATCCGAGTGAACAAAAATTAAGGCAATTTGGGAAATCATGAGCATCGTCTATATTGATTTTTTTTTATTTGTAACCTCACTTTCTGATCATTATGATGCTTTCAGTTATATAGTTGGCCGCCAAACCTATTAAAAAAATACAGGAAAAATTTCCGGCGCGACCGGCTTGGTTGTGTCAGAAGACGATCGAAGTTATGTGAAGCTGGAATTAAGAGGAAACCAACTTCCATGCACCGAATCACGGCTCTATACAACCACCCCTTAAAATATTTGAGTTGTTTTTGGGAATCATTGAACAAAAAAATGAATGAGTGTTACTCTAAGCCGTGAGGAAACCACAGAAGATTGATTTCCGGTTGGCTCTTACCACCTGCGTATTCTGATAAAGTTTAGCAGTAACACTGACAGAGGTCTTGACTAGATATTTCATTCCGGGAGCTACTTTTAGAAATCTACATTCCCAGGTAGCATAATCACATTTCGCAAGCATAGGGCGCAAAAGAAACTTGAGAGTGGTCAATTACTAGTAGTTTATTACATAAAAAATAAAACATGAGTAAATTTGTTGCCAAAGGTCTTTTGTGACGACGAATTTTAAGGATACCGGAACTAGCCACGATATTACCTTTACGGAGTCACCCGCAAGCGCACATAAGCACGAAATTCTACAGACTTCCTTGATCGGCACTCGAACACGGATCCCTCGAGACCGCGCCGAGTGATTCAGCCAGTGAACTACGGACGCGTCCTCCTCACCAGTGAATATTTGTGGGAACAAGATTTTCTAAGACTGCCGGGCATGCAATATAACGAAGCAGCTCAGAGTGTGCGCTCAGTGCCACAGGTTAACAAAAAGAGCGGACGCCTAATTGTGTTTAAAGTTTGGCTTTAACCTCACGGACTGTGACGCTAAGCGCACGCGCTTGACTGCTTGGTTGCATTGTATGTCCGGCAGTCTTGAACATCTTGTTCCTTAAAAGCCCACAGAAATCCACAGGTGAGGAGGACGCTTCGTTTTCTAAACTCTATTCTGTAAAGTGATTGTGGAAAATGAATATAAATTTAAGCGATAGCTTAACTGGCTAAAGCAATCGGCGCGATATCGAAGGATCCGGGTTCGAGTCACGGTCGATAATTTTTCCTCTGTGGAATTCCGCACTTCTTTTGTAACCTTGAAGATCATTTTAATAAATATGCAATTATCAAAGTGTAATTAGAATTTACAAATTCACAATTCTTGAGGAAATTCAGATTAATCAAGCAAAGGAAATTGATTTGAAACGCAGTTATTGGTTCAATAAACGATTTTCACAAGTACCTACTCATTGTCTGCGAAAAGTTCCAAATGTCGAAAACCAATTTAATTCCGTCATGCATTTACATTACCTGTCTGACTTCCACTATTACAGCTCAAATCATTAATTGAGCTGAATATCAATACTTTCGTCAACCATGTACTTTTCAGGTTCATTACTAATCCAGTAGATTTGATCTTAAGTTTTTAAAAAAATAACAAGAGAATACTTTTGATCGTTCTGTTGTACCTGGCTTGTAACGCATTTGCACAAACTACAAGTTCACCTTCGCGATATTCCAGTCGGTTCGGAGTGATAGACGTTATGATTCGCAATTCTTTCCTTCAGAAACGGAGGCTTAACATGCAAAAATAAAATTATTCAGAAAAACTACATAATTAAACTGCCACTGAAGAGTATTTCTTTTTGATCCAGTGGAAGGCTGGCATAAAAAAAAAGAAAAAGATTCAGCAAAACGATATCGTAAACTCGTCACTGAAGAGAATGTTTTCGTTTCCTAACGGAATGTCTCATTGTAATATCATAGTGCCCATTCAAAAAGGCACCAATGACTGACTTTACTATTCACCAAAGATGTACGCATGAATATCAATGGACGTACGACTATTGTTTAGAGTCATACAGGAATCGGCGTGTGAATCACGAGAGAATCCCACCTACATTGTTCGAGAAACTTCTGCATTCCTAATTGCAACCTTGGTTTTCATTGCAGACGGACATAGCCGGCAGCTGCGAGACTCGATACACGGCGTTCGCGGACATGTGGTGGGAGGAGGAGCTGTGGGGCGGCGGCGGACGAGGCAGGAGGGTCAAGGGAGCGACTCCCATGACGACCATCCGCCGGATCAAGGACCTCGCCTCATGCTCCGAGAGGACCTCGTACTTCTTGTCACTACAATCCAACCCCACTGGAAGGAGCAAAGCACGCCACATGCTGAGGTACGCGCGGAATCCCTTCTATCATAGCATTTCCTTTGGTGCATAATCAGAAAAGGGTGAATACTAAAATGGATATCCCTTTGAGAAAAAATATAATGAGTCACAATCTGAGACAGCTCCCCCAAAATTTTTCTCGGGAATGAGCATTATGTCTTTCCAATTATCTAATAAATAACGGCCCTTCATTAGCATGACCTCGAGAGTGGGTGGAAGAAAATAAATATGAAGCTCTTCCTTGCACCACTCCATGAAACAAGTGAAAATTCAATTCAGAACAAATGGCCCATTATTGAGTATTTTTCTTGGGGTAGTTTTTGTTAGCTTTCAGGGGAATCCTATGGCGAATATATTATGAATTTTACTTGCAGCAAAGTAGCTCACTAGCATCCAAAAACACCAGCATGGTAGCAACAAAACGATTCATGAAAAGGTATTTTTTGAGGAATGCTCATATACATCTTTGAATCTTGGTCAATAACAGCTGCAAAGAAAAGAAAATTTTAAGCAGTGGAAATGTAGTTTTATCGAAGAATGATGACGATCCAATCCACTTAAAGAATCGTCACTACGAGGAAATCCAACGAAGAGTAGGAGAAAAAATGTGTGATGAAAACTGGTAGGAGCAGAAGACACAAAGTAAATGGACATATTTTGTGACAGAATAATCTCTTGATAAATTAATAATGGGAGGAGAAATGACTGGAAATAATTACCGAGGAAGACCATGGATGGATTACATCAGGCAAATTATGAAATGCGTCAAAAAGGAGGAATAAAACGGTTATCTGATAGGAGATTGGAGTAGAGAGCTGCATCAAACCAATCATCGGATTGATGACTACTGATGACGATGATAAAGAAGAAGAAGTAGCTCATTGGATGGATATAAAAAAAAGCCGAGGCACACGCCTCCAGGTCCATATAATCTGATGTCTGATGACCAATAGCCTCCTTTCATTTTGTCATGCAATGCAAGTCCGTCCCGCAAGAATTGGCACCTCAGACCGAGGAGAAAGATATTTTGCACGGAGTAAAGACTATAAAGGGCATTCACCTTTGCTTCACGGGCCATCCCCAGTGGATCGGTGCGACGTTCGAGTGCCGGCTTTCTAGCTGGGGCGCAAGCCGTGGTAGTTAGGTTGATTTGCCTTCGCCATTCAGGAGCAGGGGTGAGGCAAACAGGGTCGATTGAGGGTCTTGGTTAAGTGGATGAGCGTGGGACACACGTATTTTGCGCCCGCTCATACACGCCGCCTCTTGTAATGCCGCCGCTTCATTTATGGCAAAAGATGAACACGTACGCATCTAGCGATGGTGGTCACCTGACACAATAATACCATCCATTTCTTCCCTCTTCGCTTTGAAAGCCACCGCTTTAGCCTTTGAGCGGTTGTATGAAAGAATGAATATAAACACGCAGCGCTTGCGTCTATAAAGCAAAGAAAATAATTCTGGTATTCCAAACCTGCATGATGCGTCAACAAGTTATAAGTATTTATTAACACTTTTAAGCTTAGCGTCTTTAACGTCTTAGTATTCATACGGAATCGGAAAACGGGAATTAACCTCGGTTGATTTATATCTAAAGACAACTTGCATGTTTGATTAAAATGGCATTTAACGTAAATTTCATCCATTTTGGCATAATAAAAGTTAATTAAAGGTGAAATTATAAATTTCGAGAAATCATAATGAATCAGAGAAATGGCGATTTTCCACTAGATAAGGTTTATTACGACCATGGTTACGATACACTGCATCATCTTCAGTCATAATGCAGTGCATATTAACCATGGTCGTTATAAACCTTATCTAGTGGAAAATTGCCATTTCTGTGATTCATTATTATGAACTTCCACCATATCACGCCTTCGCTTATCTCTTTTTGTTCGAGAAATCATTTTTTTAACCTTTTTCCGAATCTAACCCACTGTGCGCCCACCCAGGCCCTCCACGTGGGAAGGCAGTATTCTCTCTGCCGCGCTAATGCTACGCCTACCTTCGTTAGTGGAACGATTGTGATGATTTTAAATGTAACAGTTTTGATTGGATTGCGATCAAAATAAATAAACGTTTCGTGCCCCAATAATTCTTTGATTTCTTTGATTGCCATCGGCAGGAGCACCCACGAATGCGAGCAGAGCGTGAGCGAAGAGCCGGAGAAGTACCAGGCGAGACACTCCAGTTCCAGCAGCGAAGAGGACGAGGAGGACGAGGATATGGAGGAGAACAACGAGGAGGAGTTCACGGCCACCAAGGTCGGCGGCATCCTGCTGCGCTCCGAGTGCAGAGAGCGGCACCTGTTCGAGCCGTTCTCCTATCACGGCAGCGGGGCCACCACCAACGTCACCACGCGGCTCATACTCAAGAGCAAGGAGCCGGCCGCGCCGCTGAAGGACAAGGCGGGCCAAGCCAAGGCTAGGGGTGCGTATCTGACGCGTATAGGGGTAGCTAAACATGGTGGCGGTGGCGTTAAAGGTCTAATGGAAGAGTCCATTCCCTGCGAGCTGGCTCCACGCGGAGGAGTAAGGTACTCTCCGCGTTTGATTGTAACGGTTTCCCATGGTTGCAAACCTGGAGGGTTATTTTGTAATTTCACTAAAGTGAGAATACGTCATAAAATGTGGAAAATTACGTCATTTTTCGTAGTTCAACTCCACCTCCCAGGTGCTGTGAGCATCTTCGGCTCTCAAGGGGTGAATTTCCGGTCTATTTATTTGATTCATCCGTTATTTCGACTCTTGATCCGTATCTTTCGACTCTTGATCCGTTTCATTTGGCTCCGCATTTCATTAGTTCCATCTCAATTGTCGTTAGGAACGTGAAATGGAGCCACCATCGGACCTTGACCGATTGTGAGCCGACCATTAAGAGAGCGAAACGGATCTCCCGCCTTCCCGCAAAGGGTCATTAAAAAGGTGAGATTACAAAATAACCCCCCTGCATTGCCAACTTCGAAATTTAATGTCTCTAATTCGCACCAAATTTCTGGGGGGTTATTTTGTAATCTCACATTTTTTACGGGTCATCATTGGACGAGTAAGATATTTCGATACTTTTCTCATATTATAAAGTTGCGCGAATGGAAGGTAAAGCTATATTTTTGAAGGGCTACCAACTGAACATTTATTTGTAATTCCTAACAAACTGTAGAAAGATAATTGAGGTGTTTCTCGATCCCAAGAGCGAGAAATGGTCATGACACACCTCGATTGGCATGGCCTCGATGAATTTATAATGCAATGTTTATAGTAGCTCACACTCCATTTGGCACGCAGGCCTCTCCAACAAGGGCGCCGTGGTGCCCTACGCGTACTCCACGCTCCTGTACGACCACTCGGCGGACAACTTCGTGGGCACCCCTTCGGAGGACGTTGGCGGCGCGGACGCGGTGCAGGTGGCCCTGAATGCCCTGCGGAGCGTCGAGGCGGCCACCGCCGAGGGCGTCTCCGCCGAAGCCCCGACGTCGTTCGCGGCCCTCATCGCCGCACTGCGACGCCTCTCGCACGGTGACCTCATGAAACTGTTCGAGGTGGCTGCTACCGGACGGTCGAGGTGAGAGGATACGATATTCACGATTGGATATTCTCATTTAACCAGATTCACCTCAATGGCATTAATATGTACACACTGCAGTAATGAGTTCGCATATAGACAACCCGTCATTCATTGTAAAAATAAAATCCAGCTTTTCGGTGACCGGAATATGTTGAAACTAGCATTCGTTTTTATCATTCGCATGTATCGTTTCTTGGAGGCGATTGATACCAGAAACTTCATCGAATGTAATGGATAATTCATACTCTTGGCAAATCCCTGCACTTATTTTCAAAACATTCACTCGCGATGCGATACCGGTGGTTTTTCATTTAAGACTTTTCTCTTCGTTGTGAGATAATGTGGTATTTCAAAAACACAATGGCCTTGAAATTGCCTCTTTCTCATTGCTGGAATAATATCGAGCGTCTTGTCAGCTGGGGTATTTTTAAATAGTCCACATAACTTTGATCATTCGTGGGCATCTTATTTTCGCATGAACGTGTAAGAAACTAGCAGAATTCATTGTTACAAAAACACGGTACAAAATTCCACAAATTATTTTATTGCCGTCGACCGGTTTCGACGACTAAAGCGTCATTTACAAGAAAAAACAGAAGGAAATATTGCTATTGCTAGCCTTATATAATAAAATGGGGGGTGGGAACATGGAGAAATGAGGGGAGGTCAGGAATTGACGGTTGGTTGGAAGGAGCACAGGTCGGGGAGAGGACTAAGTTACGTGGGGAAGGGTGTGGGGGCGGGAGTAGGGTCGGTCGGTGGTAAAATGCATCTTCAATTTTCACAAAGTATCGCCACAATCGATTAATATGAAACTAGTAGTTTAATCGGATTTTGTCTGTTTAAAGCTCATGGCACGTCATCATTCCCCTCAATAGGAAATTCATCCTGGACGCGATGCCAGTGGTTGCGACGGCCGCCAGTATGTCCGCCTTCCGAGATCTCCACCGCTCGGGAGAAGTTTCCGACACCGAGATGGACATGTGGATGGGTGGCGTGGCCTTCCTCAAAAGGCCAACTCTACCTATGATTGCTGCAGTGACGGTGAGTAGGATGCCCTTATGAGCACGACCAAATACTCAGGGATGTATAAAAAGAGGTCCCACATAAAAGAAAACAATAAGTACCTTTCATTTTTTGTGCCTTCCTGGATTTGGTGATCCCGTTTATTTTCCTGATAGAAAGTTTGCTTTTCTGCGCCATTATGTGACATCATTTGCTGATTTTATCTAAAATTATGCTTATATTTTAAAATAATATAGCATTGTCAACATTTTTTTTATTTTCTTGCCAAGAAATTTAAGAGACCATCAAAAAAAGAAAGAACTCAAGGATTAGTATTTGAGTATAAGACGGTGAAATAGATGTAAATTTGTTACTCCGATTCGTAAATTTCATAGCCGGCAAAGGAGAGAAAAGAGATGAACTGAGATAAACCTTAAATATACTTAAGAAACGGCTAAATATTACAAAATATCAACTTAATAAAAAAGTAATGCACTTAAATTCCATAGTTTCGACATGCAATTAACAGAATAGCTTTGTTGTCCAACTGAGCACTATTAACGGAATAGTTTCGGGCATCACTTGAGAGAACTCTTAAATTGAATAGTGTGAAAGCAAGTGTTTAAAATAAAAGTTTTTCGTCCAATAGCCACGAGGAAATAAAAAGTCAGGAATTGTATTCCAGCACCAGTATAATTATCAGCAATACTATAAATCTCTCACGCAGCTTAAAGTTCCGTTTTGGTTCGCCTTTCCAATGGCTATGATGACTCACTGGCGCATAAATATCCTCTTAAAGGGGATGAACCAATGGTAACTCTAAACTAGAATAGTGTAAATATAATATAAAATTAAGGTAAAATCACGTAGTATGTGGTGAAGTCCACGAGATTTTCTTTTGATAGATCGGCAACGTTTTAGGATTATTTCGCGTATTTTGCCTGCACGTAAACTCACGACCACCAACTACTGTTAACAATGCGACTTTTGATTTGCTCGGTAAATTAGGTGACGATGATTATGTCCCAGCCTTAAATATCGTCAGCACAATTATCTTAAACCAATTCTTCATGTACCCCGCAGCCCCTCTTAGAGGGCGACCCACGCCCCAACTCCGTCCTCGGGATCACCGCTCTCGTGCACAGCTACTGCCGCTTCGGCGGCGGGGACAGCGTCATCCCGCCCTCGGCCACCTCTTCCAACCCTTCGTCCAACAGCTCGTCCGAGGACAGCGAGTCCTCTTCGTCGGAGGAGGACAGGTCGACGTTCGCCGACGCCTCGGCTGCCGCGCCATCGTCCGCATGCAGGGAAAAGCCCGAAGTGGACAAGGTGATCAAGAGGCTGGAGGAAATGCTCGGTAGGGAGGGTTGCCACTTCGAGGGAAACATCATCAAGAGGGAGGAGAGGGTCGCCAAGGCGTACCTGGCACTCAAAGGACTGGGAAATGCCGGGGTGGCCCCGTCCCCGGAAGCCAGCGACTCCATCGCCCGCTGCTACAAGGTTCGTGGGCTTGAATATGATTTCCCTCCTTGTACAAATTCCACCATGAACACCTCTAGTGCTGTTTTTTATGTCTTCAAAAACACAGATAGAGGTTTTACATTTTATAAATATCAATTATTTTTATTACTACTTTTTAATTGTTAAATACAGCATGGGCTTCATTTTTAGACAATTTGCAATGCACGAGGAAATACGTCCTTTTCAGTAAGAGTTAATTCTTCACGGGTTTCCAACTGGGTCAAGAGCTCAGGTACCGAAGTGTCGATGACTAATTCTGCCATCGTTTTCAAGGAATGTACTCATGCAATTCGTTGGGAAAGCACCAGATTCTCCACAGAGTCCAGTGCTTGAATTGTTTTAATGACGGCCGTGGAATGAAATAACATTTTTGCATGAAGATTAGCCTGTGATAAAACTGTAATTCCATATATTCGTCAATACAATGACTCAATTTTGTCATGTAAGTAGTGAAATTGTTGAGAGAAGCTACAAATAAAGCAACGTGTTCCTTGAAAAATCGTACCTCAAATATTCATTCATTTACTTTTCCAAAAATAGTATTTCCAAAAGCGGAAGTGAAAGAAATGTAGGGCTTTCATTCTTAAATTTTGATTTCGTGAAACGCTGTATCGCTCGCTCTATCTACATATCTACCGATCTAACACTCGGAATGTTTCCATGCACAATTCAAATGGAAATTTCATCATAAGTTTGTTGCTGATCAAATCCCAAAACTAGCTATTTCCGGAATACATTGTCAATCATCTCAACAAACGGTTGCAGGACATTTAGCAAAAAATTAAATTCTTTTTTCTTCCCAAAAAGGACCCAGATGTCCCGAGTGAACTTCGCTTGGCTGCTGTCGATGTCCTACGGAGAGTACCCTGTCATTCGGAAACTGTGCTCCGGGCACAGTTCGTCGAAACTTACGCCAATGTCAGCGCTGGTCCTAGGGAGACTGAAATACGCATCGCAGCGTATGTGGCCAGCATGCAATGTGCTTCGATCGAAATCGTCAAACGAGTCCAAGACACGCTGGAACGCGAGGAAGCCAACCAAGGTGAGGAAATGTTGCTTGTCACATCCGCACTAATTTAAAATGAAAAAATTCGTGCCCAAATGGTTTTCAATTACGTCTATACGTTATGAATCTAACTACAAAGTTCCTATTTTGAATGCTGCTATGATGTGACAGTGTTATCAAGTTCGTTTGAATGTAGTAAAAAGAAATATTCGCTTCGTAGTTTTCCAACCATTTATTTTATCGTAGTCTTTGTTTGTGATGTTCATTGATTTTTTTCAATTTTTGAATTTCATAAAAACAAAATCGTAGAACAAAGGTCAAATATTTATTTTATAGGTCCCAATTGTAATTATTTTTATTCACCAGTAGGTTCCATTGAATCACTTATAATGAACCTTATATTTGAAGAATTATTGTTTTCGAAAGGTAACTCCAGTCATGGTTTGGTCTTTAAAACGCATACTCTCGTCACCTTTAAGTTGGATCCTTTGTGTGGACGCACCTGACCAACCTGCGCTCCAATCCCACCTCGTCGTCCGAGACCTATTCCATCACGCTCTCCGAGATCGTGGCCTCCAAGAAGCTGAGGAAGAAGTTCCGCTCGGACGTGAGGCGCTTCTCCAGGCACTACCGAGTCTCGACCGGGGACGCCGTGGAACCTCCCGGCTCTGGAGACTGGCACAGTGCCTTTGGTGGGGGAGGAATCTCCGCCCTCGGAGCTGGGGCGGACGCCGAAGCGAGCGTCGTCCTCTCGCCCGAGTCCTACATCCCCAGGAGTGCGTCTCTCAATCTGACGGTCCGCCTTTTCGGAGCTGAAGTTGACTTGTTGGACGTCGGAGCCCGCGCCGAAGGTGAGTCACGGCACACACATGATGCAGACTTAAGTATTTCAGAGTATGCCATATTTACAGATTCACCTTGTTTCAACATGTTTTGATTCAGCGTGTGGCTGTACAGCGTTTTTGTTTTTTTTTATCAGCTTGTTTTGTGCAAGTGGAAAAGGTCTGGCGGGACAACTTTGGTTATCCTCCCAGCATCATATGGAGAATCTTACATAGCATATTTAAAATTACATAGCATTTAAATTAATAATAACATTACTAAAAGTTAGGAGTTCGATCCAACAGAGTTATTAAGAAAATGCAGCTTTGTATCTTTTCTTAAATACATTCACACTTTTTGGGAAGGGATCAAAAAGCTCTCTAGATGATCTGTTCCATTCTTTAATAGTTCTGTTCCCATACCCCATACCATTGCTGCGTACTCCAGAGTTGGGCGAACCATTTCTTTCTACGCTTTCTCTTTCTTTTTATAA
Organism: Pyrrhosoma nymphula; assembly: GCA_963573305.1. Lineage (NCBI taxonomy): Eukaryota > Metazoa > Arthropoda > Insecta > Odonata > Coenagrionidae > Pyrrhosoma > Pyrrhosoma nymphula. Next base: position 135,906,767 of record OY754327.1, read on the forward strand.
TTCCTCGCAGAATCAAAATACGCTGAAACCCACAACTACTAGTTTTACTGAGTGTGCCTTGGAAGTGAAGTCTTTAGTCAAGTTCGTAGTGAAGTTATCTACATCAAAATTTTCAAATATTTCTTAATAACACTTTCAATGAGCAACTCCACGGACGCCCGTTATTCAAAACGCCTCTCCCTAGTTTGCATCAAATTTAACTCATATTTTTCCCGTAATGGCCAAATTAATATTAAATTGACACGGTTGTACTCCATTGAGAAATTAAAATTGTCTCACTCTAATAACGAAAGTCGGATAACCATCAATAATGCCTCAGAAAAGAGAATTTTAAATCAAGCGGAACAGTTCCGAAGAATAAATCTCAAGGCAACGCTAGGAGAGTCTCCAAATGAAAAATATTTATTATTTCCTTAAAAATTGTAAAATAACAGGTTCGTTTACCCTTTAAATTTATTGCCAAGAATGTTTCACAAAAATTTTCGGAAAGCAGAAGAATTATCATCTATCCACAACTACAATATATTAGTTCTATCCTATAGTCATGCCCATTCAATCAGGGAGTGTGATTAATTAACTTCACGTACCGGATCAAATGGACGGACATTGTTTATCTGCTATATTAAATGTAAGTTATCACAACTCTATTTTCAAAACATAATGTTGTCGAGCCTGAGGCGCATTTTTACTTATGTAGATTTCTATTATTTAACACACTGGCAATTTACTGAATGCTTTTACCAGTGAAGTGCTGATGAGCATTTTGTTTACTTATTTATACCATGTTTGAATCCAACGGTTAAGAGAAAGTCACAGCTTCAGAGATAGCGAAATTGGGAAACAGGCATTATGCATCCTTAAATATTCTAAAATTCTTCATTATACCTTAACTCATGGGCTCAATGGTATTGCATTGTGAAAATAACCTTCCACAACAGGTATATGAACTTCGCGTAGATAATTATTATGTATTTTACTTGTGTTATCATAATGCACTGCATCATGTGCATTTATACCCCAATAGGACTGGAACCACTAGTTGAATCCATGTTCGGACCAGCCGGAGGATCGAGCTCCTCTTCAGACGACAGCGTGGTGAGTCGAAGGTCACAGAAGACCAAGAAGCAAGGAGACTCGTCCGAGGGCACGGCGCGACGCTTCAACGAGGCTTTCCTCCACAGGAAGCCGGCGGACCTACCCGTGGAACCAAGAGGGTCGGGGTACGTCCGCGTCTTCGGCAACGAGCTCTACTACGGCCGCTTCCGGGGCCTCGGCGAAATGCTCGCCTCCTTCACCTCGAGAGTGGGCACGGTGGACGCCGCCACGGGCCGCATGAGGGGCATGCTGAGGGACCCCATGGCCCAACTGTCCGTCGCCCTCGCCCAGCAGAGGGAGTTGGAGTTCTCGCGGTCCCTAGCCTTCCTGGACGCGGCCCTCGTCGTGCCCACGTCCGCCGGACTCCCTCTGACCCTGGTGGCCAACGGTACGGCTTCCGTGGCTCTATCCGTCCGCGGCCGAATGGACATGACGGGCCGCGCCGAGGGTAACTTCGATGCCGAGGGCGTCCTGGCGCCCTCCGCCGCCCTCATGGTCACCGGCACCATGTTCGTCTCGGCGTCGGACGTCAGCCGCAGTGGACTCCGACTCGACGCCTCACTCCGTACCAACACGCGCGCCGAGGGTAGGCTGAGGTACCGAAGGGGGAAGCTCGCGGAGGCCTCGTTCACGGCACCCAGGTACGTGCTGGTCAATACAGTGATACTTTGTCATTTCCAGAAAAATCCCGCAGCGTAAGAAGATATATGCAACAGAAGTCATTTCCCGTTGCTGTCGCCATCTAAATAGTCGACAGGTACTGCTTAAAAACTTGGTTATAGTTGAGACAAAGTGTAAAATATTATTTTATTACATTTTCCTTTAGTGGCTCCGAGAGATGTTATTTCGTAAAAAATAAAAAAGAATTCATGACGAAAGGAATACCGCAGAGTGATCATCAAGGATATATATGTGTCTATATGTATACATATGAAATATGCATATTGCTCAAGTTTGTATTTATTGGCATGTAATTTACCCTCCACTATCCTGCTAAATGACTCTGGCATTCCAATTGGTTATATGAATATGTATTACAGGCTCAAAAGAAAATTACAATGAAGAAATAGTAATTTTTAAAAATCGCTGCAATATATCCTAGAACTCTATCTTGGATGAAAATAAAAGCTCACTGCATTACTTATGTACATGATAACCTCAACATCCTTTTCAATGAACCCCTTCCGACAGTGAAATATTTTAATTTATTCTAAGACAAATGTATGTACTAAGAGGCTAGCAATCTCTAGCGGAGGTTTACGCGGTGTTCCAAAATGCTACAAGGTTAGCAGTAATATTTACATCTATTTATGCATGTTAAGGAAAAAAACGTTTTATCATACTTTAACTTCTATAGGATAACCATCCAGCCCAACCCAATTGGGCTTCAATCGATACTCAGGTAGTTATTTTTTCTATTAACTACGCGTATTACCTAAACATGATTGCATTTAATCCTTCGATAATTCACTCACTCGTGAGAAATGTGATAGTTGAAAATAGCTTTGAAAATTGGTTTTGTTTCAACTTATTTTTATTTAAAACTTTGGTTTATTAATTTATAATGTTGTCTCAGGACTGATTTGGATGAACTGATGCATGGTGAAAAAATAACTCTTTGCAGTTTTCCACTGCGAAATGTTTAATGTGACCGGTTTCGTTGTATTAAATCATTATCAAGACATGATGGCTTCAATATCGAAACCTATCGCACGAAACATTACTCAGTGGAAACCGCAAAGAGTTCTTCTATCGGGATTACCCATGCTATGAAGTGGTTGATTTACTCCACTCTGTTTCCAGGGATTCTGGAGAGGAGGTGGTGGCCCTGCGGTCGGAGCTGTTCGCCCTGGGGCGTAAGGCCGGGGAGATGCGCCCGCTGAAGGGCCGCAGGGAGGGCCGCGAGGAGGCCGAGTCGTGCACCCCGAAGACCGTATCCAAGGCGATTGGGTGCGAGCTGTGCGCCAAGGCCTCCTACCCCAACGCCACCGGCGACGACACCTCGCCCCGCTTCCCGCTCACCGGCCCGGCCCTCGTCTCAGTCGCGCTCAAGAAGACGGACGCGTTCGGCCGCTACGAGATCAAGTACGAGTACACGGACGAGGCGAAGGAGGACGAGAGGAGCGAGGGCCGGGGCCCCATGACGGACGACGAGTACCTCGAGGAGATGAGGACGGGCGGCAAGAGGTACAAGAGGGTCCGCAACCTCCTGCTCTACTTCGACACCCCTGGGTCCAAGGTGAACCGGAAGATCCGGGGGGCCTTGATGATGGAGGGGGGCGTGGGAGGGGCGTCGCTGGTGCAGGCGAGCGTCGAGACGCCTTGGACGCGCACGCTGGAGGTGGTGGCGGGACTGGAGAACACGGCGTCGGCCAGGGGGGTGGGTCTGACGGCCACCCTGGGGGGCGAGGAGGTGGTGACGGCGCAGGCGGAGCTGAGGTCTGTGCTTCGGCGCCCGGGGAGCGAGGGCGTCGGGGCGCTCGCGACGCCTTCGGGGAGATACGAGCCGAGCGTGACGGTGACTGTACGAGGAAGGACGCTGATCGATCTGCACGGGAGGGTTGACTACGTCCACGGCAGCAAGTACAGCGGAGACCTCCTCTTGGCCGGGGAGTGGATACAAGAGCCCGTCACCATATCTGGTAAATGCCCTTACCTATATTTGTTTTCGCTTGAGTCTGTCCGTGCTCGATGTGAACAACTGTTATTACAACTGCTAAATCCATCCAATAGCGAGAAATCCATGCTCTTGGTAGATTTTAGGTCTCAGGCTCACCTTCATGCTTTGAATTCTTCAATGTGACTTAATTTTAACTGGGGAATTTGGAAATTGGGTGAATACTTTGTCACTGACCGAAACTGCATGACGGCACTCCCACTTTAACCTTCAAGTAAGGGGTGGGGTGGCAAACTCATTGACGTAAGCCACTACGGAAACCCTGTTTGATAGGTTTTTGTCTCCTGTGGATTATCACAACTAACCGAGTCCGAAGCAGCCGGCCTAGTTATTACCCAGGACAATTGTACACTGTATTTTCCAGAGTGACATCGAAAGCCGTATTAATTGTGCAGGTGCTTGCGGATTACATTAAGGGAATATTTATCGCCAAAAATAAGTTTTATGCAGAAAATTCTGTTTGCATTGCATGCATTATCTGACGGCCATATTTCAAGCATAGCTAGTTACATGAGCCGTAACACTTCCTTTCTTATCCAATATGTTCCACTAACCTGTAAATATTAGTCGTTTGTGGTAAATATTCATTCTGTAATAACTAAAGTATTATAGCAGTAATATATTATATTACTGCTATATCATATTATTACAGTAATAATTGATATAATGAGTCCGCTCACGAGTAACTTAGATGATGGTTTTCAGACCTCACTTGGTGGAATTCGTTGATATCAGGGATAGAAGAAGTAACTCTGCAATTCCACATGGTAATTGATTTATTTAATTAGAAAAAAAACATAAAAGACACACGACCTGTTTCACCGCAGAGCAGCATCTTCAGGTGCACTTACATTAATATCCACTCCATGTATCACGAGAAACTTTTTGTTAAAATATTCTGCAATCTTGTTGTAACGTGTGACGCTCTTCTCTCCTTCATTATCTTTTCATTAAATCCATTTACATAACTAAATCTTCGGAATCATGATTGGCTAGTTCATTTTTTAATTTTGATGCTATTATTGCCGGCCTCGGTCAAGTCCTCGTCTGCCAACCCAATGGTCTCGGGTTCGAGCCCCACCTAGATGAATTTTTCCCAGACTAGGGCATGGTCCTGTGTGTTCATCTATTGTTAAGAATGATCGCAGGCTTTCCCGGCGTATAGAATTGTGGAAGGTTACTCGGGATTTCCACCGGGTCAGGTTCTCCAACTCCGTCGAAATCGAAACGTCATGACGTCGGCCGAGATGGAGTTGGAGAACCTGACCCGGTGGAAATCCCGAGTAACCTTCCACAATTCATCTATTGTTGCTTGTCAATGAAATCCGATATAAAAGGCCTTACGTGCTGTTTTAGGGGTCAATGGAAAAAAACTAAATGTCGCATGTTGTCCGCGGAAACAATAGGTAGAAAGTATCAACACAACAGCAATTAATTAATGTGCAAATAGAGAATGAAAACTGTAAATGATCGGGATCCCAGAATTAAATCAATGGTTTTTTAAAACAATGTAACATCTTGCTGTTTTATTAAAAAAAATCTTTCCCCGAATCTTCTGATAGAGCCCAGATTCTTTCACTTACAATTAGTGGCGAAAGTATATTGTATTTCTCCCTCCCATTTTAGTTCCTCTGATATGGAGTATTAAGAAGTCTCATGAAAATGTAGAATGATTTTTTTTCTGATTTTGTGTTTACTGAATTAAGAAGTGTGTTATGTAAAGGGAACACTTAAAAGCAATGATGGTGGCTCAGTTCAGGTCATGTCCTTGGAGCCCACCTAAAGCATCAATTGATAATGCTTTAATTATATTGCACGCAATGTTCTACTGGTGGAATCAAATTAATTATCAACCATCAAGTATGGTCCATTTTTCGCAGTAGGCAAGGGACACCATCTACGCGAGTGTGAACTGCTTCCTAATGTAAAATTTAAGTCTACACCCACATTTGTTTTACTTTATTTTTTGTTGTCATTTAGATTCGTTCATACATTTAGATATATATATGTATATTGATTTTTCAAGTAAAACCGTCAAAATATGTTTCATACTCTTTAGGTAGGCCGAAATTGAAACGCGCGGTTACACAGCAGGTTATATCTTCATCACTCTTCCACACTTTCACTCTCGGTAAACTTACCCCGCTTAAAAATATTCTGAATGCAACCCGCGAGACAATAATGTAAAGCCATGCTGCCTAAGCACTAGGCTGTTTCAGTAGGAGTCGTTTGGCGAATCACAAGATTTTGAAATATCTGTTACCAAACAATTATAAATGAAAAGTAATTATTATACGGCCTCTATTGTGGTAAGAGACGTCTTGGTCATGATATTTCAAATGAAAATGAAATATCATTTTGTAGCATTACGCTCGTTCAGATCACATTCATTCTCTTTCGCCACACCGTCTCACCTTAAAGATTCCACCAGCCATCTAAAACAATGACGTGATAGCGGGCAACGCGTCACAACGACGAATTCTCTGAGACCACCCACAACTTATGAACTCCAAAATTTGTACCCCTGAAAATGCTATCAATTCGCCTCACATAATAATAATAAAGCTTTCACAGTTAAATTCGACGAATAGGAACGATCGCCCACCAAAGCCAAGCATAAAGCACATTTCCTGTTAATTGCACATAAACCTTATGAATTAGGCTAGAAATTAATATATAATTTTCACCTTTGGAGGTACTGAATTATTCATAGGTTGATAACGCCTACTTTTGAAGATCAATACATCGTGGATAACAATTAACAAGCTTTTCACCACATTAATTTTAGATCAATCTGTACTTATTGAATCTTGATGTTAATTTTCAAATTGCCACCGCTGCCTTAAAGAGTCTTTCGCTATTTTTTTTTTGCTTGAAGCTAAACTTCTCTGCCATTAAACCTTGCCGATTAATTTTTCTCAGGATATCACGGAAGCACAAATAAAAAATTGGGAGATCCGCATTCAAATTGGGGTCAAGTCAAATGATTTTTTCATGATGAGTTTCATCCCTTTGGTGTATATCCTTGCACCTGTGGCCGTGACTACGAACCAAGTAATTTATATATTCCTCATTGACATTGGTTTCAAACGTTGGTCTTTACAAAGCGAAAATATTGTTTAATCCTTCGCGACAATGGCTTATCAAGCACGACTGTGGTACAATGTGGACTGGAGACGAGAATATTTAGTTCACATAAATCACTGCTGAAACTCGCTTTGAACTAAGATAGCTTTGTTGTGAAACTGGCTGACAAACATGGCTGAAAGCTTGGAGATCCGGACTAGCATCCCAGTCAAGGAAAATGGTATTTTCATGGCGAATAGCACACCTTTGGTGGTTATCTAATGTTCTATATTTATCATTTCTTATTTCCTCAGGTGACTTAACCAATGACGGTGGGCGATATGACTTGATTGGATCTGTGAAGTCCGCACTCATCGAGGGCACCGTGCAGGGCAACTTCAAGAGAACGGTAGGCGGACCTAAGAAGAAGGGAATATCCGACGCAGACAGGGACGCCGGGAAATTCGTGAACGCCAAAGCCACCTTCAAGTATTCCATCCGTGGTGGGAATGAGCAGACATTCGAGGTCTCGGCGCGATACCTGCGCAACGCCAAGGGAGCCCTGGCGAAAGACAGCGCCTATTTAACTGTTCTCGTGAGTGGTGACTTCTTACTCTGCATAACATCCATATGACTCTTCTTTCTGCTTCATTAAACAATAATTTCTGAACTCCTAAGAAGTGGTCGTTACTAAAATAATGAACTTGATGAGAGCTAGTTATTGACCATTTAATTATAAAAGGCTGTTTTTGGAGAGTTGATCAACTACAAATTACATCACATGCCAACTTTTCGAAAATTTATATTTATATTTTCAAGGCTAAAATAGTAACAAAACTTAATATTAATTAACAATTGTTTTTTACTCATAAATTATTGAAAGAACTATATTACCATACCGTAAGGTGGAAAAATAGATTCTCAATCCATTTTTTCCACCTCAAGGTATGGCAATTCAGTTTTTTCAATAATTTATGAGTCAAAAACAATTGTTAATCAATATTACGTTTTGTTACTATTGTAGCCCTGAAGATGAAACTATAAATTTCCGAAACGTTGGCAAGACGTACGCATGTGATCTAATTTATTGATGACCAACTCTCCAAAAACATTTTTTTAAATAATTAACCAATGATCAACAAAGCCGAAGTAATGAGTAGTGACGTCTTCAAATCATAAAACGAGCTTGATTGCAGCTATGCACTATGAGTCAGAATTATCAAATGCAGACAATTGATTTCAAAGGTTGAATGAAAAGGTTGAATAAATTTGAATGAATGCACTGCATTCATTCAAATTTATTGAATAGTGTACATGCAATTGGTAGAGATAAATTAGTAACTTTTGTGTCACTCCCGAAAAAAAAAACTATTTTTTCAAACTTTATACAAATTAAATTTAAAATTTAAAAAAATATATTTTTACGTTATTTTTATACGGGTAACTTCTAAATAAAACGTAACCTCTATTCATATTAGCAAATTTCTCCTTGCAACTTGAATGTACATACTTTGATAATGCTAATATTTTTCATTTCATTACATGCTAATTTTCAGTCGACGCAGTTCCCTCAATACGAGATAGATGCAACCTGGGACTCTTCGATAAGCGAAGGTCCGTACTTTGAGGGGCGAGGACGACTGACACTTGGCAAGGATGGTCCTAGATGGGAAACCAGACCCTTACTAGTGCTTAGAGGAATGGATCATTTGGCATTCCGGTTCTTTTTGGCATGCCGAGCCAAGAAATTGCACTATGACATCAGTCTAAAGCATCAGGTATTTTTCCCTATCGTATAGTTGTAAATCCAAACAAGCATTTGCATTGCATGCTAAATACGTTTTTTCTCAAAATAGAGTAGGTAATTTATTTCTTCCTTAACTTTATTCTCATTTTATCATATCGTTCAGTATGTTATTACTATGAGCTCTAAAGTATTTGCCATATAATCATCATTTATAGTATTCCAAAATATAGAACTCAAATATTTTTACGGCATCCTCAAAAGTAGCTCATATTGATCTGTCCTGTTAGCTTTCTTAGATAGATATCTATTTTGATAGTTTTTAATCAAACCGGATTTCTATTTTTTTAATACTTGCTTTTTAATAAAAGAATCACCATGGCATCTTGACATCACCGCACAGGCATCTTAAAACTGAGGCCAGTACTTTGTCCTTTTCGCTTTTAGATGCTCCACAGATGTAGAATAGGCCTAAAATACTGTTATTCGCGTCAACTTGAAATAAAACTGAAATATATACTCAAATGAGCACGGAAATAAATCATGCATGAAAAGCTTTACATCTATAAACTCCCCCATGAACGTATGGCGTACGTTAGAGCATTAGCCATGAAGAAAGGAGGGAAAATGAGTTGGAGGGGGGCAGAACAAGTATTAGATGTTTCTTGACGTCGAATTTTGATGATACCAGGACTAGCCACGGTATTACCTGTACGGGGTCACCTGCAAGTGCACATAAGTGCGAAATTCCACAGAGGAAAAAAGAACAAACTCCTCATTGTGTTCTATGTTTTGCTTTAACCTCGCGGACTGTGGCGCTTAGTGCACGCTTTGGGGGGTTATTTTGTAATTTCACTTGAGTGAAAATGCGTCATAAAATGTGGAAAATGAGGTCACTTTTCGTAGTTCAACTCCGCCATTCAGGCGGCGTGACCATCTTCGACTCTCAAGTGGTGAACAGCTGGTCCATTTATTTGATTCGTCCGCTCTTTCGACTCTTAATCCGTATATTTCGACTCTTGATCCGTTTCATTTGGCTCCGCATTTCATTAGTTCCATCTCACCTGCCGTTAGGAACGTGAAATGGAAACACCATCGGACCTTGGGCGATCGCAAGCCGATCATTAAGAGAGCGAAACAGATCTCCCGCTTTCTCAGAAAGAGTCATTAAAAATGTGAGATTACAAAATAACCCTCTTGGACTGCTTCTATGACATCATTTGTCCGGTAGTCAGGAACAACTAGTTCCTTTAAAGCCCTCACAAATGCATAGGGTAAAATGACGCCTCGACAGCTTAACTCGCTAAAGCAGTCGTTAACGGGGAATTCGGGTTCGAGCCCCGATCAATGTTAATGATTTTTCCTCTGTGGAATTCCTCGCTCGCCCTGTTTCTTTTGTAGCCATTAGTTGTGCGTGGGAAGAGGAAGTATTGTACCTGTCGGTGAAAAATTGTGTAATTCTCTTCTTTTGTCACCTCTGTCAGTCCTAGAGATGAAGAGTGAGGTTAAAATAATTTCACTTCGTTCCACTACTCGCTCATACCGTCGTTCATTGCGTTCAGTTAGGCTCCGTCGCAGAATTTTTCTCTCAAAATATTGGAGGTATTTTATTTCCTCGCTAAAATTCATAAAAATGATGTCATATGTGAGTTATATACATGTGAGTGCGCAAGTACACACATGTACACACATGTTCGTGCGTATGCAGTGCGTTATTTCCACGACCTCCGGAGCCTTTGTTGTATAATTTTTCAAAACTTAGAACTGTGAAATATTTTTACAGCAACTCCTCAAATAGCTCTTATTGATCTGTTCTGAAGTCTATCTTAATTTTTACATTTTTAATGAAAACCGATTTCAATTTCAAAATATACTCACCTCAACAATAAGAATCAGTCGTACCATGATATTTTGATTTAAATAAAGTTAGTTCGTTCCAGTACTCTCTCATGTCGTCGTTCAGTTCACAGATCAGGGGCTGACGCAGCACGCGATCCTGCGAATGGGAACGAACCACGAATTCGCCACCGTCCTCAACTTTACGAAACGCAGCCACCCCACGGCCAGGTACAACGCGGAGTTCGAGATTCGCCTCCCGAGGAACCTGCGCATCGGACAAAGGAGCCACAGTCCCGGGCAGCGCGTCCTCGCCTTGCGGGCGTCAGTGGACGACGTGCGGAGGAGGACCTACGAGCTGGCCGGGGGCATGGAGTGGTGGTGGGGCTCCATCACTGGAGCAGCGGAGGCCTCCGGCACTTACATGGACAGGGGCAACAGGAGCAACTCGGACCGGAGACTGGACGGGAAGCTGTGGGTCGTACATGGGAGGGAACAGATCGACAAGACGGAGCAAGAGCCCTCGCTGGACTTCGCTCTGAGGCTAACCCAGGCGGACCGGAGGGCGAGCGTATTTGCATCCACCGAGAAGCCCAGGAAGTACAAGATGGAGACCCACTACGCCAGGACGGGCCAGTCGGAGCACACGCTGACCGGTTGGGCGGAGCTAAGCATGCAGAGGTACGACGGGAAGGCGGTGGTGTCGGACGGCTGGCCCACTAAAGGGCTCAACTTGGAGCTAGGACTGGGGCGTAGGATGTCACTCGACACTAAGGTGAGTGATAAAACAAAAGTTTCCTCAGAGCAACACGCGAGTCTCATTACATCGAATGTGGTAAACCAAACCTATGCGAATAGAGTTATATTTGTACAAGTAAGTCCTATCGCTATTAAAAAAAAATAATTTCTGGCTTGGCTTGGTGAAGCATTCCCCTCTTAAAATATCCGCTCCTAAACACATCAGTTCATAGTGCTGATGAATTCAATTCAATCACCGACCTTCTTTTCTACAATGGTTTTCACAATTTCCTTATTTCCATGTTTACTCTGAAAATCACGGCTATTCTTTTGAAGCTTTAGACGATGAATAAAATTTAGCAGTAGGTTTATACAGTTAACGAGTGTTTCACTGTGTTACTATCTCTTAACTTTAAAATATGAACACTATTGAGTCTCATTCGGAAAAATCACACTGACAATGTTCCATTTAACTAACATATAAGATTCAGAATTGAACACTATGTATGCAATACCTTCAGGAGGAATACATTCATTACGTATCTATGGTACGTTTTTAAATAATGACGAAACTTTTTCAACGTTGCTTGGAAGGGTTAATTCTGGTGCTCAGTTAGTGATTATATTGACACTGCCTCGGTGTCTTTGATTCATAGCAACTTCCTATAGTTGTCTTCCTTTAATTTGATTCCAAATTATTGTTTATCTCTGAAAACCTGAAAGCGCATTCAACAGCATAACATTTGATCCCTATTCACAATAATAAAGCTGTATTCTTCACGAAATATCTCTTTTTAGTTTCTGCTCAACCTATAAACTGACTCAGAATCATATTTGTGAATAGATTTGACCGTTCTTTGTCGGTTCAACCGTGTGGTATTATCATTCTCAAATAATACTTACTTATGGCGATCCCAACAAATGTTGACAGTATTTTGAGGAAATACTAGCATACTAGTGCCTTAGTAGCTGTCATCAGTAATAGCTGCAAACAGAATTTATTCGATGATTTGCCAAAACGATAAATTAACGATCCATCATACTTTCCTATTTTCTTGTATCTTTCAAGTGACGTAACCTAATTTGTGGATAATATGTGATGTGAATTAATACTTTGCACAAAAAGAGCAATATTATTCACGAGGATTTTACATTTTAGTTGCATCTCGGGGAGGGACTCAATGGTTTTGAAGTAAACCTGTTCTGGGACAAGGAGAACAATCAATCATTATCAACTGGAGCCACAGTTGAATTTTTGGGAGTAACGAGCAAACTAAAGCCAAGAGGAACTTCAGATAACGTTCATCATGGATCAGTAGGCTCTGTATGGCTGGAATACCCTGGAAGAAAAATCAGAGGACAAGGACGCATAATGTAAGAACAAAATATGTTATGTAATATACTACACTCTGTTGTCATAAAAGAGTTCATTGTTAGAATCGAATTTAACAATTTGCCTCCGCTATGCCATTAATCATTTTAATACGGGTATGACTTACAATTAACTGCCTCACTATGTGGCAATAATTTAAAAAATAATCTAATGTAGAATGAAGTGACAATTTATTCCATGTAAATGTCTTTTAAAATACCCTATGCTGTAAACGACTGGTGGTGCAATATTGCGTCAGAGGATTTATTTAAGTCATGATTATTTTTCGTATAGGCCTGATGACGTGACAGCAGACTTATCTTGGGCACCGGGGAGAGCTATCTCTATTGCTCAACATACGGAGAGAAAAGAAGGAGGAGCTAAGTTCAGCCTCAACGTGCAGACTCCATTCCAAGGCATCGAAAGACAATCGGCTTCAGCTGTATATACGTGGGACGGGAAAAGATTCAACGGAATGGTAAGTCCACCAATGTAACGTCAACCTCGATAGTTTAGGATTATTCCTCACCAGAGAAAAAGTGTTCGTACCACTCATCTCCAGAGCATATTATGGCTGCCGGGATACATTTCCTGAACGGCGAATATCCAGCCGTGTCTGAACCAAGCCTTTTACGTTTGCTTGTGATGTAGTTGTATGCGTTGCCTATCGTTTCTCTGAATAAAATAACCAAAGCCAAGGGCTCACATATTAAATATCTCGAATTCAAATAGGGGTGCAAACAATTATCCGTTGCTTTAACATTACAAGCCTGGGCAATATCAATTTAGTGTTACTACTAAGACTACTAATCAGTGTTGGATTGATACCGAATGATTTTTTAAATTTCTAATTGATCTAATGAACATTAATTTTCTCATATGTTACGGTCATGGTCATAAAAATTACCTAAATTTCCTTAATATTTATTTTTACCCTTCCTTTTTAATTGCAACTCGCTTATTGTTTGTTACTAAAAACATTAATTCTTTTAAGAGGCGAGCATAAGTAATGAACTTAGGTAATCTAGAGAGGTGGATAGAAAATGAAGACAAGAGTCTCTGGCTTAAAACGTTTGTTGCCAATAACCTTAGGAAAGGCATCCAACGGGAATTTTAACACATTATATTTCCATATTCTATCGATATAAAATTTCCTTAATTTTAATGCATTTCACTCAGTTTAGAAATGCAAGGAAATCGTTCCCTTCGATTTAGTTCATAATAAAATTGGTCAATAACAGCCTAACGAATTAATTCCAATAGAATTATTCACAGTTCAACTTATCGCCAAAGAATTTTTTTATAGAAATTTTAGAATGGATTTCATGAAAATAGAACCAGCTCTTTCCCATAAAAATTTTTATAAAACAAGGTGTCAAGTAATGGCTTAGTTGAGATCAAGCGCCGTTTGATGGAAAGAAATCTGTTAAAACAGAACTACAAATTGCAGAAAATTTTACCGTGTCGAACAACAGGTATAAGAGTGAATAAATAAACAAACTGAAAATCCACCTTTCAGCTCGACGCGAACTGGAGGGAGGAGGCTTCGAATCTTGCCTCCGAGTTGACGATGGTACTGCCTGCGGACGGAGCGTCGCCTTGGGAGAGCAATGCCGACCTCGAGCTGCACGTGAAGAGCACCATGGAATCCATTCGAGACGCTCACGTCGTCGTGCGGCACCGAGCGTGTCAGTCACCACTGGGAACCAACACCACCGCACAGATCGTCTGGAACGGCGCCGAAGTCCTCTTCACGAACGTCGCTTGGGACCTGGAGGAGACGGATAGGGATCTCTCGCTGACCGGCGGAGCGCTCCTCCGATCCGGCGGCCCACACCTCCGCCACTTCGGCGCAAATTTCGACTTCGGCCGCCGCGGGGACAGGGAAGCCGACATGACCGCGTCGCTCTCCTGGAGGCGTCCCTTCGACACGAGGAACAATGGTGTGGACCTCGGATTCTCCCTCTCCGGACTTACATCCGGTACGGGGTATTTCAATCTGAGCACCAACATAGGAGAGTACGAAAACTCCAGCGCCATTTTCTCCTTCTCATCCGGAGATTCGGGGGGCCGATCGGTCATGTCGTCCGAGTTGTATCTGGACGGTACCAGGTCGGCGGTCGCCTCAATATCGGGCATCTACATGGCTGCCGGAGTGGCCAACGTGGACGTCAATCTCGAGGCGCCTTGGTTCTCCGCGATCGAGGCCTCATTAAGGCACAATTTCCAAGACAGTGAAGAACTTCGGGAACAGCTGGAGATCAAATACGGCGGCCAAACCGTAACAGAGGTGGACATGGAGGCGTCGTTACGTTCGAAGAATGATTTCGTGATAAGATTCACTGGAGGAGTCAGTGGCACGGTGGGTTCCATGAAACTCGAACATCGGCTCGCTCCAAATAACGTTCGCACCCTGGTCGAAGTAACTTTCAGCGGCGAAACAAGCTCTCTGCTTCTGGAAGCGCGAGACGAGGAAGGCTCCGTACCCAAAGGTCAGAACTGGCGACCGCGGGTTCTCCATGGGAGTGTGACGGCAACGAGCCCTCGTCTCAGATCGGGTCGATTACGCTTCGTGGTCGACTTTGCTCGGACGGGAAAGGGGAACTTCGAGACGGCAGTGGTGGCTCCTGGAATAAGTGGCAAACATTCTTTGAGTATAAGGGACTTGCTCAACTGGGAGAGCAGACTGGAGTGCTACAGGGGGTGGGAAGGTTATGTCCAGTTACCGGTTGTGAACGTAACGCTCATCAATGGCTTCGACGGAAACTCCTTCAGCCATTTCTCTCACACTTACATGAGAGGACTTGAGCAAGCCATCACTTTCGATCTCAATTTCGCTTGGGGAGGAGAGAATCATCCGAAAGATATAGCTATGATCGGGAATGTTGACTTTTCACTGCCGTGGAACCATCCAATATCCGTGAATTTGGAGGTGCCTAGAAGTAAAACAAACGAAGCGGGCATAACTGTGCTCCAGCCCAAAGTTGTTATCACCTACGGTGAAGAACGGAAAAATTTGACCATCATTGCTCGCTTGGAAAGAGGTGGTCCGCTGACTAGTATAATTTCGGAAGTGACGATGAATGGCTGCAAACCCATGACTTTCGGAGTGAGTTACAATTTTGCCGCAGAAAAAAAAACCGTGCATCTGTTCGCGACGATGGATGACAATGACCGGGCTGAGACTATAGCCACATTCCAATTCCCAAATCACCTAGCGTCCAATGTATACCTCAAGGTATCCCCAGCTGGGACCAAGGAATTCACAGTGGTAAGCTTGGATTTTGACTTACTGGCCATGGAAAAGTATTTCAAGCTACTGACGCGCACAGAAAAGGATAATGAGATTTTGCACACAAAACTAGACATTTTGTCAAAAATGAAAATAGATGGATGGAAAGTTAGCTGCAGTACAGTTATTGAAGCACCTATTAAAAGATCGATAGCGTTTGACATTAATTTGACCAACAGAGCGACGGGAAGTTTAAAAGTTACTAAAAATGGCATCGATTTTTTCACTCTTTCTGGCTCAGGTGATAAGGGCAGGGACTCAGCCAAGCTCAGCATTGACCTGACCAGTCAGTTAGAAGGAATGGAAAAAGTATCCTTCGTTGTGGCATACGATAAAATTGACGGAGACCATCACCTTGAGGCCGTGTTTGACCGTGATACCATAAAGTCCATACTTACAGGTAAATTACGCATGGATGAATCTTTGACTGAAATTCAAGCGGTGATGCGGCTACCGATGGTAGGATATGAGTACGTTAAAGCAGAGGCGGTTTTCAGTAACACCCCGGGTCCTTCCTTTGTTCTTGAGTACCAGAAAATGGCATTCATTTATAAAATAAGTGGAAATGCTGAAACCGGTGCGGGTTACTTTAATGGATCTCTCAACATAAAAACGCCATGGAAAGGGTTTGAAAACTTGGACGCAAAGGTTCAATACTCCGTCGACTCAAACTCACGAAGAACGGATCTCAGTCTACACTTAGATTTAAATGGAGCACAAACATCAATGCTAGGTGCAATGGCTTCCCCAACTCCTTCCGCCATGCAGGGAAACATTGTCATCCTCACACCTCTTCGGGGATTTGAAAAAGTCGATGCATCCTTGTACTACGATGCCAGCAGACGGGGTCAACTGGACGCGAAAGCACATTTGATAACGATGTATGGAACATCGTCCGTTATTTTCTCCGGAAAAATCGAAGAGAACGCAAAAAGTAATGAAGGAAGGCTATTGATATCATCTCCCTATTTACCAGGGAGCATTGGTACGTTTGGCCTGGAAGCAGAATATCAAGCAAAGAGAAAAGGAGAGTTGCGCATTAATATCGGTAATCAAATACCTACTTACACCGTGTCCATCACCGCAATCGAAGGAGGAACCACTGCTATAGTAACAACACCATTTCACGGATATAGAAAACTGTCGCTGACTATGGAAAAAGACTTGATCAATAAAACCGCTGCCACGGTGTTGTTGACCAGAGAAGATGATAAATACAAAGTCTCTGGAAAAATTGAAAACCGGAAAAACCACTCAGCCAGTGCGTCAATGAAGGTGGAGACGGCGATACCCGGCTGGGAGGATATTTCCGTCCAAGTCAGCTACGACTTTCCCCCGGGTAAAGAAATGAAAGCCGGATTTGAAGCGCAGAGAAATCAAATGAGCACTTTCGTTTCCGGAAGAATCACCGGAAGACTCTCCAGAAAGGCAGGCCGCGCATCTGCAATCACGCGTTGGAATTTCGCTTCGCCAGAGCCGTCTGAGTTTTCATTGGATGGAATATATGACATGGCTGCGACAGAAAAGAGCTTGGAAATGAACGTAAAAACTCCGTTCCAAGGATTTGAAAATATGCAAGCTAAGGCTCGCGTGGAAAAGGAGAACGGATTTGCTTTGTTCACGATGCCGTCCGTCTCGTATTTGATCAAGGGGAAACGTGAAGGCGATAAAAGCGGACATGTTATTTTCAGCAAAAATAAGAATACCTTATTGTTTGTATCTACGACTCTAGACCGCGGCAGGGAATTCAAGTTCCAAACGGAAGTCAATTGCTCTCTGCCGGGATATGAGGGAAGATTGGAAACGGCTGTTCTGTGGAACAGGCTGATTGGGAGGGTGTATTCTCTGAATGCAAGCGGAATATTTACTGTGGAAGGTTTCAAGATGGATGGAAAGACTTCGGTGGACGTGGCTTTGAGTATTAACAAACCGAACCAAGGATCGACAGTGAAAATGGACATTTCCACTCCCTTTGTCTCATTCTTGGAAAAGTTTTACCTAAGCGCCGACTACAGTGGAAACGGTAGATTGGAGGCAAAAGCTAAAACCGTATTTGAAGGCTATGAGGATGTTGAAGGAACAGCTACATGGGATATGAGTGAATTGTACAGTGTAGCTATAACGGCGCGTCGAGGAGACGAAATTTATGTTTCTCATAACGAGATGGAAAATATTCCAGGTCTCTTCCGAGTTACAACCAACCTTACGACACCTATTGAAGGGTTTGAAGAATTAGGATCAGTCACTAGGTTCTTTTGGGAGGAGGAAAATGAAAACACATGGAATGTGGAAGTTGAAATAAAGACGTTGTTATTCGACGAGGTAATGCTTGGAGTTGAAGGACATTTGCGCACTAAAGAGAAGGCACTTGAAACGGAGGTAATTATAAACACGATAAATCCTGGGTATGAAACAATTAATACAAAATTTGAATACGATTTCGTGGGCTACAACTCTGAAGGATCGTACATAAAAGCAAATTCTGAAGCCGAAGGTCGAACTTTCTTTTCTGGGTCAGGCGTTTATAAAGATAATACCTTGAGACTTAAATTAAGTGCTCCGTCTATCACATCAAAGAAAATAGACGGGGTGGCTGTTTTTAATGACTGGAGCAATAGCGAAATGCGAGTTAGAGTAGGAGAAGTCGAAGGAAACGTATTCATCAACATACCTACGAATCATGACGGGAAAATAAAGTTTGTGTCCAATGTTCAAGGATATGAACTCGTAGAGGTGGCATGGAAAAAAGAGTTTGTGGCGAATGTAGCCAGTACGACTGAAGCCAGTGCGAAAATAGGTGAGGACAAAAGGGCGCAGTTTGCTCTTAAGTACAATCCGGATCTATCCAACCTCGAATCAGAAGTGAATGTGAACATGCCAGGGGATAAAAGCTATGGTGTTTTCGCGAGATGGGAAGTACTCCCAGATAGCAGAGAGTTCCAAGGACGGGTGGATGCCACATGGGCAGAGTTAGGGAAGGTGTTTGAAGTTGAGATGAAGGCCGAGGCACCAAAAGGCGGATTTTATGGCGATGTGAAGGCCAAAGGTTCACAGTGGCGCAGTGGTAAAGAAACTACTTTGTCGGTTGTTTTGGAATATGCGGGGTTAGGCGCAAAAGCTGAGTCATTAATGAAGTGGGGAGACTCAGAAAAAGAGATGGTGCGTCTTAAAGGAAAACTTGAAGTTGCTTCCCTCCAAGCTGTCTCCAATCTAGAATTTACAACTCCATTTACGGAGCCTTTATTCGTCAGCCTGGATTATGACTTTGCAGATGAGTCACCAAAGACTTTAACTGCCAACTACCGTTACGGGATCACGAGTTACTCTGTCACTGGCAAGATCAATAAGAATGAATTTGATTTTGAGCTGAAAACACCGATCACAGAATATAGTAAACTGAAGATAAGGGGAAGCAAGGTTTTCGACCGCTACTACAAGGAAGTTCTTTTGATGTATGAGCTAGGTCGGGAGACAAAAGGTGAAATGCAAGTATCTGTGAAGTCAGAGCTTAAAAAACCTTACGAAGTCAATCTTTTGGCGAGCGTGCAGGGCTCAAACAAATGGTCAGTCGCAGGAAAGTTGGTAACATCAGGACCATTAAGTCTCTCTGGAAATTTCGATATGAAATGGGGAGATGGCGGTAATTTGAAATTACAAGTTGAGTGGATACCACCTGAAAAAGTAAGATTGGAAGTTAGTCTTTCAGAATGGGTGTCACCGGTGATAGCATCTTGGGAGTTGGAGGGGCCAAAAGGAGACAACAAAGGTATGAATGTACAAGTAGTCTTCCAATCGGGAATATCAGTGGAGAAGAGGATAAAGCTCATTGCAGCTCTTACGCCAGATGACTCTGGAAAAACTCTTTTTGAGGTGAAGTTGGAAACCCCTGGGGAAAATGGATTGTGGACAGCAAGAGGTAATGTCACGAATAAAAAAGGGAACTCATTAGAAATGGAAGCAACGCTCCTTCAGGGGGGAGCCACGCTGGCAAACGTTCAAGGTACGATGCAACACCAAGCGGGATCGCACACCAAAATCTCCCTGAAAGGAGGATCCGCTGTTTTTGAGTCCGGGTACGACGTCAGAAATGACGTCAAAGAAGCGCACCTGCTGGCGATTTACGGAGACTCTCACAAAATTGACGCCAAAGCCAACGGAATCCTGGACTCGGGTGCCGCCAGAGCGTATCTCTCCGTCGAGACAAGTTTCGCGGGTCTGAAGAAGTTGAAGGTTGAAGCAGAGTTGGGTGGGAAGGACGATGAGAGGGAAGCCGCACTACGAGCCGAATGGGACAGCGGCAGGGTGGAAATCACAGCCAACGGAGCATTTGTGGAGGAAACTGGATCTGCTAAGGGGAGGTTTGCCGTACGCACACCTTGGAATCCGTTGAAAAGAGTCGAATTGGAGGCCACGGCAAAAACCAAAGGCCCTCGCTATGAAGTTAACGCCACCATGACGACAGAAAATGATTTCACGGCCTCATTCGATGCAATCCTAGACTTCGAGCTTTACGAAGCAGACTTCAATGCAGCCTTTTCGGGACCGCAAGGCAAATCTCCGACCAGATTCCACGCCTCGGCGATCGTTAAGCCGAAAGAGTTGTTGAAGATCAGATTAGAGACGCCGTTCATGGTGACGGTTGACGTTTCCGGAAGGAGAGTCGAGGACGCCTATGACGTGATGAGCGACGCTATCTGGGGTGAGGGTCAGAAGATGAAGCTGAAAGGAAAGCTGAGGTCTCTGCCAGAAGATTACGGTTTCAACGGCGAGTTGGAGCTGAATGGCAAAAGGATGGCTATTGATGCATTCACCAAGGGTGGATCTCTGCCTCCCGACAACGGAAAGATCGAGGGAGGTTTCAGCCTTATCACGCCTTATCACCAGTTTTCCCACATGAACATGTACTTCTCTCTGTTTAAAGAGGGATCAAAACTCCTCGATGGGCGTTTAAACATGACGACACCATTTGAGGCACTTCCCCACCTCAGTGCAACGCTGTCGATGAAGGAAAACGACAGGGGGCTGACGGGAGAACTGAGAGCTAATGCAGACAATAAGTACATTCGCGTCGGAGCTGAGGTCCAGAAGGATTTATTGGGAAAGAACGCGTTGAATATAGAAGCAGACTTACCGCTGCTTGGAAAATCCTCCCCACTGACCTTTGAGTGTAGGTTACAGAATGATCGTCCCGACTGGAGAGAGGTTTCGGTGGAAGCAAGAGCCTCTTTCTCAAACGCAACGTACGGCGCGGGCTTGGCATACACGTTCGTAAACTACAGAGTTCAAGGGTCATTCAGCTTGTTATCTCCGTCCATTGATTACAGGGGAGGAGTGAGCGGAAGTCATGGGAACAACAGCTTGACAGCGTCCGTCTATTTCAAAGAGAACGCACTGAAATTATTCTACCAACTGGACAAGTCAATCAGAGAGATCACAGGAAACGTTTCCATGACGGCGCCGAATCTAGGGATTCCGGATGCTTCGGTTACAATAACAGCGGCTTTCCTGGAGGATATAATATTCTTTTCCTCCTATAAGTTCGGAAATATATCAGGACTCATTGACGTTGGTTACAATGGCCGAGGGTTAGTGGCAAATTTGCTTGTTCCACCAATGCTCGATTCAAAAGTCACATTAAAGTTTTTATTGGGCAAAGAAGGCAGGAAATACAATCTAGACACGGAATTTTCATTTGGAGAGTCGAAGCACACTCTGCAACTCTCCATTGAAATAGCCGACCACCTGATAGTAAATGGAAAATTACTATCCACCTCTTGGGGAGATCGAGACATAGACATGTACTTGAGGAAAGACAAGAAAATTGGAAAATTGATTGTAAGTGGATTCATAGGCGGCACCTGGGACGCATCGCAGCCGGCAGCGGTCGCTTTTAGTTTCATGTGGAAGGGAATCGAGCACAACGGAAAAGTTGAGCTGAAATCGGCGGGAAGATACGCTGCTACTATTGAGTTGTCTTCTCCATGGTTGCCAACAGGTGGAGTCAACGCTTCCGCATTTTACAGCAACGAAATCGACGCTTTGAAGGCCGAAATTAAGTGCGAAACAAAACGTGGAATGCACAGCATATACTTTGAGAACGGGGAAAACGAAGGGAGGAAATCCCTCAAGGCAAAAGTAACGCAGTATTCCAACATTCTGCTGGAGATAGATACGTCAGTTACATTAGGCGAGGGTCTGGCGGACGCATCAGCCATGGTCAAATTTAAGAATTCAACCCATAAGGCCGGCATACTACTGAAAGCATACCCCATTACCATGCAAATTGAATTGGATTCAGACTTTTTGAAAAAGACCAATCCAAACCCACTGTCGATTAATTCTACAATAAACATCGATGAAATGAAAGGTCACATATGCATTCAAACGCCATATTCATTTTTGGAACTGGCAAATTTCACAGCATCCTCATGGTTTACCAATAATGGTCACCTCTTAGTTGAAACAGCTGCCAGCGTTAGGGCAAAATATCAAGGAGTTCAAATGCATTACATAACAATTGCTACAATGAAACTACCTTATCCTTACGCTCAAAGTAGGTCGATAAAACAATACATGTTGGAACTAAATATTTCTCCAGGAAATAATAAATTTTTGGGAGTGTTCGACTACGAAGTTCAGGAAAAATATGGCCACGTAAATGCCCAGTTGCAGCTGAGTTTGGATAACGATAAGAGTAAAGAACCGAAACTATATGACATAAAAACCTACGGAAAGATTAATAAAGAAGAATCAAGCGCTGAGGCTTCTGGGTTGTTAGTGTGGGCAGGAAAGAAGTACGGTGAGTTGGAATTTGAGTTTGGAAAAAACAAGTTCGAAGACGGATTCGTGTTATCAAGTCAACTTACGGTTTCTGAAGGAGAGAAATACCAAGGATTCATGGATATTGGGGAGCAACTTGGCAAGATTGAGTTACAGTGGCCCGAAGATAAGTCAGCAACGATTGACTTTGAACGTGAAATCGAAGGATGGGAGGCATTCCGCGTCGGCTTGTCCATGAAGACGTCTTTCGACGTGGTAAAAGATGTGTCTCTTAAGCTCAAGAGCGTAGTTACTGAAGACGGATACGAAGCTGAATTCTATGCCCGCAAGGAAGAACAAGGAATAGCCATAAAAATTGATGGTGCATTTGTGAACGATGCTTCCAACTTTTTACTAGAGGGCGGTGTAATTGTAAACGTAAACGGTGCCAGATTGTTCGAGGTGTCTGGACATGGAAGGTTTTTATGCGATGGAGTGTCACTAGGTCTGGATTGGAAATCCAAATGGGAAGATTTCCAAGATTTACATTTCCTAGGAGGCGCCGATTGGAGTCTCAAAAGAGATAAGGGTCCATCACTAAAGTTAGAGATATCTTATAACAATCGGGAGTACTTAGCTTTGGCCGCAGATTGCTCGTACAAAACCTTCTCGGGAGGAGCGCATGTTCGGACATTATGGACCCTCCCCGCATCGATGCGTTACGAATTAGACTTCCACAGCATCAAGGAGATGGGTGGGGTAGCTCGCATGTGCTATGGACATTGTGTTGGAATAAATGTCACTCTCAACGGAACGAAGGAAATATCGGCGAGGATGGAATTGCCAACTCGAATTCTCGGAGCCGATTGGGCTTGGAAGTCATCTCCGGACAAACTACACTGCTCCACAAGACTCACGTGGAAGAGGGAACACTCCCTTGGATTCAACTTAATCCTTCTAACGAAAGCTGACATGAAGATGATCCTCGAAATTGATCTCCCTGTGAGATCTTTCAGACTGGAAGCTAAAAGCGGAATCATAGGAGAGAACAACGCATCGTATTCGAACGTGATCTTCTACTGGGATTCAGCCAGGAATACCAGCAAGTCCATTTCGGTTGGCATGACGATTCTCAAGGATAAAGATAATGGGAATATAGAATCGGTGGTCACCATGACTCACCCGGCCCTCAGGAGGGATATAGTACTCCGGATATATTGCTCTCCATTTCAGTTGCCTTTTTGGGGAAGGCTCGAGTTAGAATACTCGCCTGACGAGGCAGACCTCTTCGTCTCTAGGGTCAGATTGGAAGGTCTCAAAGTAGTGGCTGGCCAAGCGAAGACCATGTCCCTCCTGATCGCGATGCGACACCAGAGCTCCGGGTTGGACGTGCGCGTCGGTGCTCAAGGTGCGGCGGGCTCGGACAAAGCCGGCGGACAGCTCGTGGCCAAATACGTTGACGCCCGTGGGAGGGAAAGGACGATCGTCCTATCGGCCAAAGCCCACCGAATTCGCCGCAGCCTGCAGCTGAAGGCGGACACCAACGAGAATTCTCTTTCGGTCAGGGCCACTCTGGAAAACATCGGACTTCGCCTGGAGACCAAAGTCAACCGCAAGCCTCCGCTGATGCTGAGACTCTTGGTGGACCGGGACATGCCATCTGCCTCCTTCGAGGCCGACCACGGACGGAGGAGATACAAGGTTTACTTTGGGTCGACGGATAAGGCGGGGACGGGTCCGATCAAATCGGTCACGGCCAGGCTGTCGCGTAGGGACGTCGACGACGACGCTCCGCCCTCGACAATAGCGGTGGCGCCCTCCGTCGAGACGGTGCTCTCAGGCACCACGGTCAGCCTGAACACCAGTCGGGTGCTGTCGACAAGGTTCCTGTGGGAGCAGAGAGGCGGTCTGAGAACACCCGACGTGCCGGCGACCTTGAGCGCAGCCTCTCTCACGATGGGTGGCTGGATTCGTGAGGCTTACTCGGACGTGGGGCATGCCTGGGCTGCGGTGGCCGGCGAGGCGGCGGCCGGATTCCTTGGCGAAGGGACGACCCACAAGCTGCGATTCTGGTACCTGTCCATCGAGGACGAAGTCGAAGGCTTTTCGACTTATTCCAGATACGAGGTGAACTCGCTGGTGGAGGACTTCAGAAGCTTGGAGGAAATGATGTCGGAGATGTATTCCAGGAATGATTTCTTCATCCAGGACATAGACCGCTTCGTGGTCTCTGGATTGTGAGTACATAAGCGGTTTACGTAAATTCTTTTACATTCGTTTCTGATATCTTCACTATAAATGCATGAGACAGTGCTTTTTTCCTGAAATTTTCGCCATTCCACAAAATGAGATTTTTCATAGAAAGAGTGTTCTATCAATGGTTTGAATCTATCCGTCGTTGTATGCCTCTATTTATCGCACAATTGCCGATTCAAACGAATATATAGATCTATTCAGTATCAATTTATTCAGCATTTCATAAAAAATAGCATGAACAGAAAATATTTATGGCATTAAATTGAAGCAATTTAGCATTACCATAGACATATATATATATGGCATTAAATTCACGCAATTTAGATTTACGATAGTAAATATATGTTTCTTTAGATTTAAATGTATACTATGACATAGGGATATTGTGTTTGAACATTTTACAAATGAATCATTAAGACAGCACCTTCAATAATTCGAGCAGTGGCTTAATAACTAATTTTGAGGATACCAGAACTAGCCACGGTAGTAACCTTTACGTAGTCACCCGCAAGTGCACATAAGTGCAATATTCCACAGTGCAATTTTGCGAAATCGAGGGATCCGGGTTCGAATCCCGGTCAAGGCGAATGATTTTTCTCCTGTGGAATATTGCACTTATTAATAACTAATGCACAACTAGTGCAAACCTATGAGATCATAAGTTTTGCACATCCAGTTCATAACCTAAATAAACTAGGAAAATACCGTTAAATGTAAAATATTTGTAAAATTATCTTTAGAAAAGGGGAAATACGCAAAACCCTACAGTTAGCTTTATTTCCAAGAGGAAGTCTTATATTAACATTAAGCCCACAAAGCCTAAGTGAAAGCCGTGAAATACATAATACTTGGGAAAGCAAATTTGAAAATTCAAAGAATTATTGCGTTAATCGCGGTCGAAAACGCTCAACAGCAACTCGCTCGTCTCCCACAGAATATACACCTTCGGAAGTAGATCTTTCTTCCATAGATCTCTAATTCTGTACTTCCATGCAGTGTACACATCGCGGTTCGCCAGTCAATAAAATCGCGTTTAGTATCCGAAAGCAAGCATTTTACACTTTTTAAATGCCATTTGATTGACTGCCGTTGAGGAACCGTTGGATACTTAAAGGACCTAAAAGCCATAGAGGTAAATCGACTTCTCAGGGCCTATTGACTACTGTACTCATCTGTCTCAATACTATCTAAGTGTCAATCATTGGCCTTTAACTAACGTAAATTGCTAATATTTCATCAACGCATGCAAAGACGTAGCACCTCGTCTAAAATAATTCATAAATAGAGGTAATGTGTTCTCCTCAGGGAAAAAGTCAACGTGGCCACGTCCTGCGTCAGCAAATTTTTCAAAGAAGCCATCAATGAGGCGTACGTAATTCTCCGTAAGGCGACGTCCGCCATCTTGGCGTCGGCTTCCAGACTCGTGGGGGACGCCATCGAGGCCACGGGATCCGCGGTGTCGTCGGCGCTGCCGGACCCGGCGGAGGCGGCGAGGCGCCTGGGGGAGGCCGCTGGCAGGGTGGCCATGACGGCGAGGAGGGTGGGGGCGGCGGTCAGGGGCGCGGCGAGGAGGCTGGCGCTGTGGGCCGAGGGCGTGGTGGAGAGCGTGAAGGCTTGGGCCGAGGTGAGGCGGGCCAGGGCTAGCCAGGCCGTGTGGGACTGGGCGGCCGCTGAGGCCGAGAGGATGCGCCCCGCCATACTCATCTTCCACAGCTACGTCCTCCGGTTCAAGGAGATCGTGGAGGAGGTGCACCAGATTGTCGACGGTGAGTAGTCACCCTGATTTCCACCAATCCCTCAGGGAAGAGGCTAACCCAATCAGTGCAAGATTCACAGGTAAATTAGCGAAGTGGGTGGGGCATCATATGCGAAGTAGATAATCATAGTCATATCCTGTGCACCCTATCTATTCTCTCAAGAACGAATATACGGTTATATAAGACCCCTAAAAATATAGGGGGAAATATGTAAGTATATACTGTATTACATGAAAAGTTTAACTTTCTACTTTTCCAAATTCAAATTTATTATAACCCGGCCGTGCGTTAAACCTCAAGCCTTCATTTTCAAGGTTAGAGGACGTTTCAAGTATATGAGTTAATAAAAAAATTACCATCAAAGAAAGAACAATATAGTTCTATAAAGAGTCATCAAAGTAAATTTTATTTCGTAATATGTGACACTGTTCCATCCCTAAGCCCTGAAAGAGCGAAAGGGTAAATGAACATATATGGTCACCTTAAGGGGGCAAAATTTAATTGAACTTCGTCTACCACGCCACAAAAACAGTTCATGAGGGTATTCTGTCACGCAATCCTCAGGCCTATGATCCTGGATGGATTGCTTACCCTTAGTTGATGTGCCCCAGGAGCTCACGCTAGGTTCCACCACGGGTCGTGGGTGCTTACTTCAGAGGATTATTTTTAATGGACGCCAGGCAGCCTAACGGTTGTCGTCCCACAAGTAGCACTGTTGATTAGAAAGGCCAGTGGGAGTCCATAGAGAAATGAGTCTGAACACTTTTTAAAGACACAGTTTCTATAAATTACTAATTTATTCAAATTAAGAACAAAATGAACTTAAGACAAACTGTCTACAAATGAATAGACATCTAGTAAATAAAAGAAACAGTTCCTTATTAACGTTTGAAAATAATAAACTAACTGAAAAGGCAAAGCAGACCTGACAGCAAAAAAAATACGTAACTAATTGAATTTGAAACAGGCCGATTCACTCTAAATACTATTTTACAATTGATTTTCAAATGATGGATATCGTAATTTCCTCTTTACAAACACAGTCTGACATAAATACACTCACGATACCAATTACCAGAACAAGTTACAAAGAGAGACAAGACAATAGGACATAGACAATCTCTCTTTTGACATTCAACAAGAAATGAGGGTGGCAGTCAGATTTCACCCAATTCAACAATCACAAACACAGCTGCCAAAAGTGTCGATTATGACACAATTAAGTCCTTAGGATATTTGACGTAATGACCAGCCGAATTAACCGGCAGACTTCATGGGCAAAGGCACTTTGCCCAGATCAGAGATATACTTATGCATTGAGACAAGGATGTGGCGTGGATTACACGGGTGGCATTTCCCCAAGCCGCGTCGCCTCACCGTTGCAGGAATCGGGGTGATACCAATTAATAATCCGCACAGGGAAAGCCTAGTAGAAGTATCGAAGTATCGTATCACTCACCCGGTGTAGAGCCCGAGAAGAGTTCATCACTGCAATTCGCCGGGAAAGCGTTAAATCTTACTTCGGAAGCCTAGTTGCTTCCAAAAGCCACATTTCAGAGAGAAGCTTCAATGAGGAAACCCAGTCTTGGACTAAGACTGGACCATATCTAACACCCTGTAGAGAGAACAGAAACATGAGTCCATTCCCTCAGTGATTGGCCAGAGAGATTTACGTAAAGAAAAAAATATATACACGTATCACGTAAATTAGTAGCCAAAATAACTTAGTGAAGAGTGTCACAATTAGACTCATATCCTTCGGGTGAAATATTAGTTACCGAGCGGACCGCTCGATTAGTGGTCAGAGAAGATCATTCCTCAAAGCCTTGCTATTCTCAAAGAACGCTCAAGTCTTCCTCACGCAAACTGGTGGAGTAGGAGAGGATTCATCTACATCTACATACTACCCCGCAAGCCGCCTCAATAGGCGTGTGGCGGGGGGTGTAAGGACACCAACCGTTTACATATTAGAAGGAAACGCTCTAATGAAATTACGCCTAGCATTTATTAAAGTCCCTTATTGTTCAGGGGAAAAACGAATTCCCATACCTATCTGTTCGGCAAAATATCTCTCTTAATTTATCGTTTCTGTCGGACCTGGAACTATAGTGCGGTTCTAATATGATGTTCTCCGTGTCGCTCTTAAAGATATCTATTCTTAATTGCTCAAGTAATCTAAGCCTAGCGCGCAGCCTCCGAGTCTCTAGCGGCTCCCAACCTAATTCGTTTAACATCTGTGTAACGCTGTCTCTACGCCCGTACGGTGTTTTTGACGAATCGCGCAGCTTTCCTTTGTATTTTATCAAGTTCCCGAATTAAGTCTTTCTGCACCGGATCCCATATGCTCGCTGCATATTCAAGGTGTGGCCGGACGAGTGCGAAATAGCACCTCTCTTTTACTTATTCATCTTAAAATCTTCCCACAATACGCTTGACGAATCCTAGCTTCTTCACAGCTCTGCCACAAATATTTCTTATATGTGCTCCCCACGATAGGTTCGAGGTTATCGTAACTCCCAGATACTTCACTTCATCTGTCGCCTTTATGTTAACACCATCCACAGCATATACATGGGGATAGTTGGACGACTTCCGCAAGAAATGTACCGCCGTGCATTTGCTCAGATTAAGTTCGAGTCCCCACTCTTGGCTCCACACATGAACGTAGTTTAAATCCGATGATAGAATTTCAGAGTCAAAGTGATCACTAATTTCGCGATAGATGACAGCGGATTGAGGGGGGGGGAAGGGAGAAAAGGAGGGGGAGAGTAAGAGGCGAGGCGAGCGTGGCCGCGCCCGTCTCCCTGGTTTCTGGTGTAAGACGTCTGGTTAAGGAAATGCACTCCAGAGCCCGCAAAAGGTGAGCCGGTGAAGGCAAACTCCCAGCGGGAAAATAAACGTTACAATTCTTAATGATGAGAATAAAGTCTGGTGGAAAAACACGCAATATGTGCTAAGCATGCGTTTAATTAAATCCTCACCTCCACCCCCTCCATCCATCCACTACACCAAGTCATTTCGGCGGCATATGCCGCAGGATACACTTCCACGAAGTGTACTGGGCTAAGAACATAATATTCCCCCCTTCTCATGAAAATGGTAACGTATTCACTAAATCAATTTTCTAGCATATTTATAAGCAAATTCTCTCTCTCTCCCACGCAAATTCTCTAAGCGTTAAAGATTGGAACTTTTGCCAGAATTGTAAGTCAAGAGGTTTACACTAATTACACTAATCCTTTCGATTTATATGTATGTACGTACTTATGTAAGCGGAAAATCTATTGCCCCCATAGCACTGAATTCTAAAAATGTGAGGAAACGAGAAGGTATGAGACATCTTAAAAGTCTTCATTCCATCATCTTGGTAAATTTCTCCTTTTCTGTCTAAAACTTTCCACGCTCTCATGATTTATTTCCAAGTTTTTAATTTATTTCTTAGTTTTAATTTATTTTGATTACAGATATCTCCATTAGCATTCGTGAAAACTTGGCAAATGTACGGGAAATAATGGAACTTGGTGAGCTGGTAGACTATTATACCTTCCAAGTAAGACACCTTGAATGGAATGACACGACGGCAAAAGTCAAGGCATACTTCAATAGGTAAATTTTACTTTATTTTTTAATATAATAACAGACGTATTAAGCAGAGAACATTTCAACCGTTAAAAAACTGGAGAGACCGCTTTTAACTTTTAATCTGTAACTCAAGTAACTCTAAATCTGAATTTAAGGAATGCAATTCTTTAAGAAATTGTAGTTTTCAAAAACTTTAAGGAGGGCTTAAATTGCACATTTCTTCAAAAGAAATTTTATTTTTATTATTAATAAATGATATTCCATCGTATGATTTTTGCGGCGTTCAGATGAAAACCACCCACGCGGTGGAAACCCGAAAATGCAGAAGAATTAATAAATGATATTTCTTTTTTTCCAATGGTGCACGATCTACTCCAGAACTTGGGAAATCATCAAGGAGGATTTCCGGAATGGCCTAGGAGAATATCGAGAGATAGTTATGGAAAAATACACGGAGTTAATCGGACGCTACGATCAATTTATGCAACTACCACAAGTGGTGGAATTCACCGGCACAGTAAAATTCCTCCGCCGAAAGGTAGGTGTATACTTATATATTTATAAATAAATACTTAATCTTTGAAAAAACGAAAATCCATAATTATCAATACCGTGGGGAGAAATTACTCTGCCCTGAAAATTAAACATATTTTACTTAAACATTGCTGTTAAATCGCGATAAATGTGATATGAACGTACTAGAGATATTCCACTTGGTAGTAAGAATGCATTAAAGTGCACAAGAAGACGTATGATTCCTTATCGTAATTATTTTTAAATTATTGCTTTATTGGAGAGTTTAATACTCTCCTCGATAGCTGAATTCATATTATTGATTAGCTATATAGAAAGTTCCTGATTTCTTGACGAAAATATTTTTCTACCTAGATTATAAATGCGTGTAAAATATTTTCTTGAGGAAAATAACACTGAAAAATGGCTAAGATACAAATTCAGACGCCATATTTCTAAACTTTCATTTCCACCCCACAGGCTGTGTGGACATGGCACTACCTCGAACTCGGGGATCACCTCCAGCGGTTGATCACCAACTTCCTCATGGACGAAGTCGTTGCTAGGGTGGTAACCGATCTCGCCAGTCAAATGATATCAGAAGCCAGTCGAGACCCCAACAGCGGTTCGGACAGCTCAGTGGACATGAACGTGGACACTCACATCCGAGGAACCGACCGCTCTTACGCCCTGGAAGCAGGCTACTTTGAGTACAACGTCAAGCTACCCTTCGACTGGGACTCCTTCGACTCAGTCCCGCACTTTAGGCAGATGTGGGAGAGCCCTAAGGAAAGCGGGAAATCCCACCGATCGGAGGAGCAGTCCTCCGGGCAAAACAGGCCGGGCTCGACGGCGTTCACGCGCCTCAAGACGGTCGTGGCCGACGCCCTCCTGGACGCCTCCTCGGCCAAAGCCCTCATGGACGCTACCGATGGCGAAATCAACGCCGCAGCCGCACTGGCCGCCCTCGCTCTACCTCCCTTTCCGGCTTCTGCACTCGTCGCCGGCGACTCGCACTTCGTCACCTTCGACGGACGGGACTACAGCTTCTTCTCGGCCGCCAGCTGCAGCTACCTCCTGGCCGCGGATCTCGAGGGCGGGACCTTCTCCTTGCTGGCTAACTACAACGACAAGGGACGCAGGAGGTCCGTGAGCGTCATAGTTCCTGCGGAGACGCATGGCAGGGTCCGGGGAGGGAAGGTCGAGGAAATACGGATAGACGTGGCGGCGGACGGCAGGGTTTCCGTCGACGGCCGCCGAGTGGAGCTGCCAATCGAGCTCGGCTCGGCAACCGTAGGGAAGGAAGGTGAGAGGGTCGTGGTGGAAGTGGGGAGACCGGCCCAGGGGGCAATCCCCAGGGGCGTGGCCCCGGCCCTGGACGCCCTGCAGTCATCCTCCGCGTCCATGATACTCGACTGCAACCCCTTCCACAACGTGTGCACCGTACGAATATCCGGATGGATCTTCTCCCGCACTGGTGGACTTCTGGGCACGTACAACAACGAGCCCAGCGACGACTTCGAAACCCCTGATGGCCGGACGGTTTACTCCAAAGGACAAGAGAAGGAGTTCGCAGAGTCGTGGAGGGTCGGGAACTGCACGGGAGAAGTGGGTGCAGCGGGTGCGCCGACAAGGACACAGTGGCCGGTTGTCAAGGTGGCGCCATCGGCCCTCCCGACCGCCACGGGCCCCTGCGACGCCTTCTTCGACCGCGAGCTGGATATCCTGTCGCCGCTGCAGCCGTGTTTTTCGAGGGTGGACCCGGCGCCTTACGGTCGCCTCTGCGAGATGGACGTCGCGGCCGCTTCGAACAGTCCGTCCGGGTGGGAGACGGCGGCTTGCGCCTCAGCGGCGGCCTACGTTGCCCAGTGCCGAAATGCGGGAATGGACATCTGGGTGCCCCAGACATGCGGTGAGTAGGTGACGCTTATGGGCCCCCCTATGGGTTAGCTACGGGACGAGGGTTCGTGAGGCTAAGCGGATCTGTGGGTGCCTGTACGGGTCATCATTGCATAAACTACCAGCTGATTGTTAGGTTTTTTGGACAGTCCTTATCCTAATTTCCCCATTTCAGGTTCATCTTAAGCCTCACATTTCTGGCCCGCCATCTAGTCTCTTCTAGATCCTCATACCGTCTGCTTCTGGTAAAGTCGTCCATGATTCCCATCCTCAATGCTCTTCCGTGCTTGCTAAGCGCTATCTACTTTTATGTCTTCTCCATCTCCAGCTAATTCACCTTCTCCATTCTTCTACAAACTCACATTTATAATGAGATAAAAATCCAAAATTCCACCTGCATTAGGAAGGGAGAGGGTAGTAAAGATATTAGTTCTCTCGCCACATAAAGTACCGATCATTCAATGATTTGCGCACCGTTCATCATTGAGGACGGAATAATTGGGTGGAGAAACAAAGGAAGAGGAATAAAAACGCATGAACAAAACATATTCAGAAAAGGTATTCCAAGGCTTTTGAAACTATATCCGCACTAACTGTTTGCACTCTTCAGTAATTGGTCACTCCGACAGCTCAGCTCCGGCTGCCTATCATTACCCTCGCCTTGCGAGAACATAGCTCCTACTGACAGTGACGACCTCCGCGGCTGCTTATCATATATTAATGCATAAACTAAACTACAAACAAATCCAATTGGTGCAAATGCAAGGTTTAATGTACGCTATTCGTCAAAGAAAGTGTACAATATACATAGGTAATCTGATAAATACTCATAGAGCCATATCCCCATCAAAAAGTAAATCTCGCTATTAAAAAAACACATCCGTCCTTAAAGCGTCAAAAGTGTTCCGTATTTTACGATATTTAGAAAACAACATTGTCATAAATTTCACACGGATAGTATAAACTTGAAATGTGGAATCAACGAATCGACTTTGTTCCAGAGACAAATATTTTTTTTAATTCATTAAGAATAATTCAGACAACTTCACCTGGTGAAATTAAAACAACTCACCTTAGGGAAAATATCAGGAAAAAGTTGACTACTCGAATGACCGGGTAGATATTTGTTTACGCCCTCCATTGTTTTATCTTCCTAATAGGGAGACTGTTTAATGGACTACTTAATAAACAGTTATCCACCATCATTTATCGAAATAATCTAATTGTTCCCGCAGTCAAGTGTCATTTATCGGATGGCAGCGTTATGAGCGCCGGAGAGACCAAGATATACGGCGGAGAGGGGTCCGAGAGAGGATCTCCGGCACCACACAATGGAGATGTCGTCTTCTTGGTTGAGCAGCGGCCTTGCCTGCGCGGAGCGAATGTTGCGAACTTGGCGATCAAACTAGACACCGCTATGCGCGCTCGAGGGCTTAGAGACAACCGCTTCGCTCTTGTGGGCTTCAACGGAGGATACAGCAGCACCGGAAGGAGCAGGGGCGCCAGCGGTGGCAAGACGACATCTCGTGTTTTCGGCGGTCCTCATACGCACACAGTGGACGGAAAGATTTGGAGCAACAAGAGGCACTTTGATAAGGCCTTCCACAAGTAAGTAGTGCACGACATAAACCAAAATGGTTGCATTATTAAAATAACATTTCCCGTATATTTCAATAAATATGACAAGAGTGCCGACCTTATTTTAAGCGTACTTCTAGAGAGAAACAACGTGTGAAAATAACCCAGAGCGGTACAGTGCCCATTACTTCAGAGTCCGCTCCCATAAAGAGACTGGGTATGATGTTAGCATCCAGCCTTGAACATTTTTTTCTGCTAAAATTTTAATGCCGCGTGAACTACCTACATTAGATTTTAAATGAAGTAATTGAACTGAAATAATTTTTTACATCCAACTAGAATTATTGGACGTTTAAACAACAATTTAAGAGTACCTGATGATGACGCCTTTGTGTTGAAACCGGTAGTACCAAATTAAAAAAATGAGAGTTAACTATGCAGTTGTGTATTTTATTATTCAAGATGAATTTCCAAAAGGTTGAGGCCAAATTCATCAAAATTTTGGACTTCTAAGCGCGCTTACACTGTCGCTGGTCTCTGATTTCTTTACGTTGACTAGAAAATACAGTTATTTGCTCGATTACGCTAGAAAAAGAATGTATATTGTTGGCGTTTTTTAAAAGAACCGATTCATTTTTAGAAGTCGGAAAAACTGACTAGAGATATTTAGTTTTAAAAATGGTAAATTTCAATTTTCAGCGTGGTTAGGTTATAACGGGCCTCGTAAGAATTCGTATAAAAACTATCTTCCTTAGGAGAAAGGTGGAGATCGTTGATATCAAAAATATGGCAATAGGTATGGCAATAGGTATATGCAGCTTCCGCGCTCTCATTACAGACCTATTTCTTCAGTAAATAATAACAAATAAGGGTAAATTGACCGTTATCACAACGGGTAACACGCATACCTAATTTTTAATTTTTTTGTGTTCGCAGGTCACACTCTTTAATACATAATACCAAAATTTTGTCGAATAACAACATCGTTTTATGAGTAATTATTGCTGAACATTTCGCATGCTTGGCGGCTTAAAAACACTACGTTATCGAAAACCCGATGGATCATAGAATGGTTTCGCTTTCAGTAATACGACCTGTTTTCACGAGTAGTTCAGCTGGCTGAGCTAAGTAGTCGAATGCAATCATTTCTATTTACTTAACGGAAGACAGAAAATATATAATCATACTAGTTCATGAACTAGTATGATTAAAAATTTCCTGATGAAATACACGTATTGGAGATAAGGGCTACCATGCGGTGAAGTCAGACAATTGAGATGCTGTTTTGGATCACTCGAAATTTTAAAAATGTAATGCCTTTTTCAAAAGTAATTATGAACGCCTGCGGTTGACGAATGTACTTGTGGGTTATATATTTGAGTTCGTTGCTAATCTGCTATCGTCAACATCACCATATGATAAATTAATTAAATGTATGATCCCCATTTTTGCTTGACACAGGAATATAATGAGTTATAATTAATTGCTTTTCCTCAGCATGCAGTTTGACGGCAGAGAAGGCACCGGCCCCGGAGGTCGAACCACCCCCATCGAAGCCCTGTGGTACGCGGCAAGATTACCATTCCGGGACGGTGTCTCCAAGACGGTGGTGCTGATCATGTGCGGCGACTGCCGGGACGCGACGGATGCCGCGTACGCCGACGCCGCCGGCATGTTGGTCGAGGAGGACATCACGTTGCACGTCCTAGCGCCCACCATCCTGAGGACCCGCCGCCAACCCAGCACGGGACCCCCCGTCGCCATCGGCTTCGACTCCGGCGGTGCGTTCACCACGCGCAACGTGCGCTCACTGGTGCCCAACCGCGATCTCAAGAGGCAGCTGGCCATCCCCAAGGACCTCTGCTCGCCCCTCGCCCTCGAAACGAACGGCACCCGCTTCGACGTCGGCATCGTTCTGGGCGGTCCTCCTCCGCCGCCGCCGGCGGCGCAGATCCCGGCGCCGGAGGGGCAGCCTTCCGAAAAGGAGGTCCACGCGGAAGAGATGAGGAAGAAGAGGCAGAGGAAGTTCGCCATGGACGTTTTCGTCAGAAGAGTTGCATTGACGGCTTCGCCATCGAGCTGTCAGAAATGCGACTGCGTGGCCAATAGGGAGGGTGTCGGTAGGGTAGCCTGCCAGCGATGTCTCTTCCCGTCCATGGAACAATTCTTTAAGGTAAGAGATTCTAGCATTCCATACATATTGATTTAAAAAATTCCCGGAGGTAGACAGAAAATGATTTCTATTTTTCCCTTATGAATGCATTAATTTTTCGGTAATTATATTCAATGTAATAAATTTTAAATATATTAAATTGCACACAATATGCTTGCAATACAAAAGTATAATAGGTACTTATAATAATTTTGGTAGGAAAAAGTAGTTTTCGGTGGCACGATTTTCGGCGGCAGTCACCAAAAAAGAGCATAATGGCAGGGAAGTTGAGGAGGGTGTGAATGACAGGGCTGAGGGACCAAAGCCCTCCAGCAAGGACTCTAAGTAATGGCCTCCAGCCCCTTTATCCCACCTCATTCAAATGATTTTCTATCATGATATCACCTCTATCAGTCAATTTCCATGAGACCTGTACCACGAACCACAAGTGAGGAATGGCTAAAGCAAAGGAGTTTTTTATCTGAATAGGCAGAAACTATGCTGAAAGAAGATTGAACTTAAGACAAGAAAGAAGTACAAAAATGAAAACATTTCTCTGAGTAATGGCACTCTTTGGATCAAAAGTATGGACCATAAGAAAAGTGAGCCAGAAAAGAAAAGAAGTCTTTGAAACCTGGTGTTAGATAAGTATGCTGAGAACAAATGGACAGACAAAGTGAGAGAGGAGTGATTGATTGGTAGTAGTAGTAGTATTTTTTGTTTAACGTCCTTTGACGTCTAAGGTGATTTCACACATACTGTCTGCCACGCACAAACAGGAGCAACAGCACTCGGACGTATCGGAGGATCACCCCTCCAAACTCGAGCTGAGCCCAACGACTCTTAACTTCGGTTACTGATCGGGAACCGGTGTTTCCGTCATGGCAGGACGTTGCCCAGGACTGATTGATGAAGACATGATTGGGCACACAATTAGAGACCACGAGCCTGTTCGATTTCTCCCAGGGAGGAAAATAGAAGGGAAACTACCATGAGGAATACCAAGAGCAAATACCTAGGGCAAGCAAGGAGGGAGCTGGTAATGAACTGGGAAAGAGATTTAGCATGGAATAGGGGCAAATAGAGGACTACAGTTAAACAAGCATAGGATTGAAAGACTTATAATGATAAGTTGAATAAACACAATGCCATCCCAGGAGGTGAAAACCCAATATAAGTGGCATCAGGTTAACAAGCAAGAACTTAACCTTTCAGTCACCAAGGCTGGCATTGAATGCATCGTTTCCTTCACAATTCACAACCATATAAATGCTCATATTCATAATGAAGTCAACTTGATTTAGAGAACTGATACATACTTACTGAATTATTCAGATTGATGGTCTTAGTTTAGTAATACATTCAGGAAAATATCATTGAGGATCATTAATAAGCAGTGAGGATAAACCTCAATAATATATTGATATATATGGACTGTAAATGCATCAGAGGGTCTAAACAGTAGACATTGTTTTAAGTTACTCTTAATTGAGCAACCAAATCTTTGTCAGGATTATACATAATTAATTCTAATTCTCTTCATTCAGGCAAGAGGTAAAGGGAAGAGTGAAAGGGCTGCCTGAAATAGGCCCTGTGAAGTTAATAGCATATGAGGGAGTGAAATGACAGCTGCATTACATAAAACATAAACTTGGTACTTCCCTGATTCTTAACATGGATTTATTTGGTAGTGAATCCCGATTATTCTTAGTCAGTGCTTTATTTGAAACAGACTTCTACATTTAATTATTGTTTCCAGCTGGCCAAACTTTCAAGTTCTTTTAGTAGGGAACAGATCAGACAGTACTTTGTCTAAATCTTTGAACATCTCAAGCAAGCAGTCAGAAAATGCACGGATGTAACACTATTGTCTAACATTACTGATTCATACATACATCTATACATATATGGAATTATCAATACATGCCATATGTGAACAATTGAACTTCTAGAAAACGATCATCTACTTGTCAAATTGTTGGTAGGTATGTAGTACAAAATATATTCTATTATAGTTATGTAGATCATTTGGATGACTGATAAATGGCATTCGAAAATTCTTCAATGTTACTTATTAATGCTTAAAAGGTTAAAAAAAATCAGAAAATCATTCAAGTGAAAAATTACCACCACAGCAGTTTTCGTCACCACCTCCATAGAAATACGGCTAATTTATTGATAAACAGGTTTACAGCTTGAAGTGACACTCCTGCCATGACTTCATGGTTTATTGAACACATAATAAAACCTCTCTCCCTTATATTAATCAACAAGTAGTAATGCTTCAGATTTTTTATGAATACATATGAATTAATTATAATAAGTGGGTAAAAAAATACTAAAATAAATTGTCTAAGAATCATGTTAACATATAAATCCTACATCTCTCCTGCAATAGGACTGGGACAGAATAATTTCTGAGGAAGATGAAGATCCAGGGGATGACATGGACTCCATGAGGACTCTTTCTTCTTTAGGCTGATGTTATGTTTATTGTACTTTTTAATGAAAT
Source organism: Pyrrhosoma nymphula (assembly GCA_963573305.1). Taxonomy (NCBI): domain Eukaryota; kingdom Metazoa; phylum Arthropoda; class Insecta; order Odonata; family Coenagrionidae; genus Pyrrhosoma; species Pyrrhosoma nymphula. Next base: position 135,945,595 of record OY754327.1, read on the forward strand.
TTGTGAATAATGAATATATTTGCTCATTGAATCACCAGTCATTTCGAAATCATTCATTCCATGTCCCCATTTTTTGCTACCTAATGAATTGTTTCACATTTGTTCCATTAATACTCATTATCACACAAGTGGAGACATTTATCATAAATTAAGGCTAGCTTTTTTGCTACAAAATAAAAATTCTTGTATAAAAGTGTTCAGAAGTAAAAATGAATCATCCAAGTTTTCAAGAATTCATTATTTTTATTTTTTTAATTGATAATAATTTTTACTCACGCAATTTTCCCATGCCATTCCTTCTGTACTAGGACTATTTATTTCAAAACTGTTTGTGTTGTTTTTATTTGTACTAGTGTTAAATAAAATATGGAATTATTTAAAAAAAAATTCAATTCTATTATAGAAAAAAATGTAGAGACTGCAACTCCTATCAAAATTGCCTTAAATGGTTTCATAAGTACAAAAATACTAATAGTATTCTAATTCTTTTCAACCTGAATGACCCATTCTTAATAATAAAATTGACTTTAGGGATACAGCATCCAGTACCATAACTTCCAAGAAAAAGAAATTGGGGAAGTGCAGGCGTTCTGCCACCAGACTATTTCAGGATAAACAAAGGTGGACCAGGCAACTATTTTAGCATCCGTACTAAATTATACACTTTGTATTTTTTCTAGTTTTAATTAGCAGTACAACGTGATTCGCCGATCTACGGCATCAACAAGTACAATTTCTAAGATTGTTTGTTTATTGACCGTTGTTAAGTTTTTGTAGTTACGGGGTTGGTTTGAGTGAGGGAGGTGGCAGTTATACCATGGCTTAGAAGTGTGGGCGTGGATATGTGGCTTGAATGGTTAATTTTTCTTAAAGTTAGTTTCTCGGAAAGGAGTTGGGAGGACAGCGGGAAAAGTTGCTCATTACAAAGGGCTGTGTTAGGGTCTGACAAGTGTCTTCTAATCTTGATTTGCTTGAGAGAATCCATTTTTAATCCCTTTGAGATGATGTGTATAACTTCAGGAATAAAACCGCTTTTGTGATTGCACATTCAAAGAGATGTTTAGCAAAGAGGGAGCTGGAATCCTTATTTTTGTGACACCTAAAGTGTTCCTTGTCGCGTATCATGAAGATTTCTACCTGTCTGACCAATATATGAAGTTTTACAACTATGTATTCCAATTAAGTTTATAAATGCCTGACTTGAGAAGTCCTTCTTGTCTGTCTTTACCATTAACTAGGAGCTTGGAAAGGGTTAAGGGTGGGTAAAATGCTGCTTTAAGTGAGGTAGGCAGGCGATTGGAAATCTTACACGAGATATCTCCCAGGAATGGGAGAGACCACCACTTGAAGTCTTTTCGTTCTACAGGCTGAGCGGAGTAAATCTTTTTAATGGCTATTGTTTTCTGTTTTTTTCCTAATATTCTGTGTACTAGAACGGGGTTGTACCCATTGCTCGCGGCTACGTTAATTATTGTCATAAGTTCCACATTAAAATTTTTGGGGGTAAAGGGGATGTGTAGGAGGCGATGGATCATCGAGTGAAGGGCAGCATATTTGTGAGAAAAATGGTGAACTGAATTATTAGGAATTATGTGGTCTGTATAAGTGGATTTTCTGTAAATTGAGAACTCATGTCTATTTTCTGTAATGGTAATTGACAAATCAAGGAAGTTGATTGTGCCATTGACGTTTTGCTCCATCTTAACATCCGTTTTTATCATCTCTTCGAATGCAACCACAAAAGCGATTTTGTTCCTGAAGTTTTACACATCATCTCAAAGGGATTAAAAATGGATGCTCTCAAGCAAATCGAGATTAGAAGACACTTGTCAGACCCTAACACAGCCCTTTGTAATGAGCAATTGTTCCCGCAGTCCTCCCCACTCCTTTCCGAGAAACTAACTTTAAGAAAAATAAACCAATCAAGACACATATCCGCACCCACACTTCTAAACTACGGTATAACTGCCACCTCCCTCACTCAAACCAACCCCGTAACTACGACAACTTAACAACGGTCAATAAACAAACATTCTTAGAAATTGTACCTGATAATGCTGTAGATCAGCAAAACGCATTGTACTGGTAATTAAAACTATAGAAAAAATACAGTGTATAATTTAGTATGGATACTAATCATTTCTACAAAGTAAAGCCTAAAACCATATAGTGAACTATGTACTTTAGCATCCACAAAATATCACCTTAGAACCTTAATAAGGTACACCTTCATTGTACTTGTAAACACTTAAATATATCAATGTTGACTTATCAATCGCAAGATGTGATGCATGTAATTATTAACTATCACTACGATAGTTGTGGAAACCACAGCATCTCGCATGCAGATAAAAAAAACATTCTTCTGCGAAATGAAATAAAAAGCCTTGATACTGTCGTGGTCCACGGCCCGCCCGGATTAACTTTGGGCCGAAAGACACATGTACAATATATTTTTTTTAAATATATCCTCGCGAACCTCTCCAGCGCGAGATCCGCGGGGCAAACCTGTGTCACCTATTACAACACGAAAAAATAATTAGAAGCCTCTCTTAGAGAGGATAAGCGGGTGGGGGGTCCCCGACCTTGCGTAACTTGACAAGCTCCCTGGCTTTACCGCCGGGGCAGGGTGGAAATGGGTCGCTGGTACTGGGTTTATGGGTTATTCGACTTGCTGGGTAAGAAGATTTAAAAAATATACCTTTTCCATTCAACAAAACAAGCGTATATTCAAAAAAACAACTCACAATTTTCTCAAACAAAATGCCCTTCTAATAATTAGTGAAATGATGAGTTGATAAATGAGGGATGAGACATTTAAATGGTTGAAACAAACCCTTCATGAAATGAATGAATAAGATGAATTTGAAAATGATGATAAACACATGTAATAGCCACAAAAAAAAAAGGCTTTTCCTCGCACACAGGCGATTTACTCAATTAGTACACTTCCAAATAAACTGGGGGTGAGGGAGGTAATTACTAGTCCTTCCCTTTTCTCTTGCAGTTATGGTATAATTATCTATTTTGGGCATCAATCACTCGCCATTGAAGAACACTGTCGTAATGTGGGGGCCCCTCGCTAACTTGATTGCTAGGAGGCTGAAATAGGGGGGAGAGTTTGTCAGGTCGGCAACATTACGTGACCGTTGACACAGGATTCTCGGCACAGGACATCAAGCGTGGCAGGCACCTGGTAGTCCAAACTGGATCCTCTGATTCTACAGCGGACTCCAGACTCAACACGCCACTCGTGGTCTCCGTGTCCGTCGAGAATATCTTGGGGGGAAATGTGGTCCAAACAGCGGACGTGGTACCTTGTGTGTACCTCTCAGCCTCCAGCACTTTCAAATTAGCTCTCCCAGCTCGAGCAGCCTTCCGCACAGTGATATCGCTCAGCGTATCCTTTTTTTTCTTTCTATCCGCGATCACCTTTTATACCACTTTGTGGAGGGGAAGGGGACGTGGCGGATAGGGGAAACTGAGGAAGGGGGAACACAGTGGGGGATTCACACATCGCTTTTTTAACTTAAAATCAACCATACCTTGTGACTCATTCATACTCCTCACTCCACTGCGTTTTACTCCACTCGACCTTGTCACGTATACTTCGATCTCAGACACGCACACATTCACCCGATTTTCACACTCACACCTCCTCCCACCTCAACAAGCCAAATAAAGGAAGGCGAAGGAATAAGGGGGGAGGGGGGGGGGAAGAGTGGTTTGGGTGGAAGACAAAAGGTGTAACGGCTTGGACCGTTACAATACCAAAAGTGGGTTTCAGCCTGGTAAGGGCAGGAAAATGTTCACCAAAGGAGAAACACTCAAAACTGGGCGTACATGTGAATAGAGTATCAAAGAACCATTGGAAGTGTTGTGCGCACTGACAACAACGGCTGCTGATGGCGACATGCAGTACACTTCGGAAGAGTGGTCCTTGCCCTTGGTGTTGGGAAACTAATAATCACACAGAGGTTTTGAATGTAACATGACAGAATTTATTGACTTACCTAATTGAAAAAATTTACATGTGCATCTACAATAGCCAGATACGAATATTACAATGTCTTTGGAAGAAGAGATGCTGTGGATGAAGGCACGGTCGGATGGTCCGTATTGTACATGCAACATTGCCATCCAACCGTGCCTTCACCCGCAGCATCTCTTCTTCCCAAGACATGGTATTATTTGTATCTGGCTATTCTAGATGCACATGTTAATTTTTTCAATTAGTCAAGTCAATAAATTCTGTCATGTTACTCTCAAAACCTCTGTATGATTGTTCATTTCCCAACACCAAAGGCAAGGACCCACTCTTTCGAAGTGTACCGTGTGTCCAGGCATCGCCATCAGCTGGTGTCGTTGTCAGCACGCACAACATTTCTGGTTGACAGCGGTGGGATTGTTTTTTGCCCCTCCCCCCCTGGTGGTTGAGATTGGTACATTCATCCCAAATACTGTGGGATCACTGCCTACGTACTATAGGCCTTATAGGCGTTGGTACAAAAGTCACCCTGAGGCCTTATTTCATGTATCTTCAAGCTCTTTTTGTTCGTAACAATTTCAGTTTCTTAAAGATTTAAGTTTTTAATTGACCATTTGCGTAACTATCTGTGCGATTATATAGGGAAGTCGAAACAAGAACGTTTTTGCCTAGGTGACAATGGATGGGTGGGAGAACAGGAAGGTATGAAAATCAATGAATGTTAAAGTAGAAGCTTCAGGAAATTTTCCCTTGGTTATTCTGAGCTATTACCAATCACTGCACAGAAATATACAAAGAAAACAAGCAAATGTAATTAGAAGAATTAAAGGAAAACAACAGTCCATCTAAAAGAGATAGAAACTCTACCATGGTGCACCAATATCTCGGTCACAATGGAAGAATTGAGATGGTAGCCAATGGGTTATATTCCAGATGTAAGTACTGAACATACTCAATTATATGTCGAGAAATTTCTGCCTTATTTTTGGCCACTGAAAACCTAACTTTGACTAATACCAGAGTCATTAAATAAATAAGATGATTTTCTCGGGTTCAATATTTCCACACGTTGGCTATTTCCGTTATTGACACAAAACCATATCTCTATTATTGTATGCTCTGGAGAATTTCCGCAACAAAATGTGTTTTAAAAATGTTTTAAGTTTTGTAACCATCTGCTACAAGGGTACCATGCCGATGGCCGATCTACGTCGAAGTCAAACACAGGTTGTAAATGCCTGTGTTGTGAAAATTATCAAAGAATCACCAATATTGTCTCATCTATCCTAGCTTTCTTTATCCCCTTTGTCAAATGTTAAGATATATGATCGTGCACAAAATCACTCTCCATATTTAGTACATTATTTCGTGGCAACATTTTGCACTTCAAGTATACATCACATCTCTCATCTATTGTTTTATTGTTTTTCCTCCAGCGATACAGACTGTCACCCTTACAAAATTTCCAAATTTTTCAACTTGCTGGTAGTTTTCTTGTCAGAATGCATCACACATGAGCTTAATCCAAATTGGAGTTTGATTAAAATGGTTCATGTAAAGACATTTATTAAAATCACATAATTTATACAGATATTCAGTTATAGATTATCACATTTAAATTAATTACTACAAAATAATGATTGCAGAAAGAAATCATGCTTCATTGACAGTAACTTATGCCCAGATCACAAATGAAGTTTTGATTAAATTGTGTAGTCCTCATTCAAAACTGTCTACATATGATTCCAAAAAGTTAGCATAAGTTTTTAAAACTTATCACATGGTTAATTTAGAAGTATATATGTAATTGAAAATATTTTAAATTATAAGAATATACAAGAAACACAACTTTAACTCTTTCCCATCAGTACATAACAGAAAGACCTATTGGTTTTATTCACTGGAATCAATGGTATGGATGTATTTGTCATCAATGATCAAGCAAATAATTAGGTCATTTAACATTTCCAATGTACAATCCTTAACAAGCTAAGAATCCATAAATCATTCTGTTTCCTACTCTAACAAAACATTGTGCTCAAGAAGAAAATCAGAATCATAAAAGCAAGTCACAGCGGAAAATTACGTAACATCAACACATGGATAGCATGTGTACACACTTGCAGGACTAATATTTCATGGCTTTGTCATCTGTCATCACAAAAAAAATTTTAGGATAAAGAAGCTAAACCAATGGCATACTACAGATCAAATATTCACCATCAGTGTCAGCGATGATACAACACCTAGTGATCAAAACAGCAACAATTTCATTTTCCATTCTCTGGCTTTTTTTAATCACCCAATTTGATAGCACTTTACAAGGGAAGAACTCAACCACCACCATGTGTAAATCATTTATTTAAATGGTAACAATAAAACCACATATGTAACAACAATCCTTCAAGCTTGCCAGAACATTCAAAGAATATCCAAATTAAAGCTATAGCTTAAGAAAAATGGACACCTCCTAGTGTTCAAACCTTGGATCACTTCAACAACGAGGGGTTACTTTTGGCTATGGATGGGAAAATCAAGACCTCACTACTGAAATTTCCCAAAGTTATTACAAAGCACCTAGTCACAACTAATTTCCAGTACCTCTGGAAAATGACTGTATGTAAACCAAGAAAGGAAGTAGAAATCAATTTACAGGCTGCATAAGTACCATAAGGTTATAAATTATACAAAAGAATTAGAGTGGTGCCAATCTCAAGGCAAACTTTTTCATCCTCTCTGCCTGCATTTTATCCTTAGGTCTCAGCCACATATGAAGTAAATTTAAATTCACAGGCTAAATGAATGGCAGACTCATTGAAGTTGGTGATGTAAAAATCCAGGTGTTCTCACAGCGTTTAATGAGTGGGTCTCCACAGCATAGGCATTATAGATACACACTTCCTTGGACATGAAACATTCCATTAAACTTAAATTCATGTTGAATGGAAAAGAAATGCATAAATGCGATATTACAAATTTAATGAGGATTAAAATTTCAACATTATTTCCAGTAGGTAATTTATTATTTTAGCCAACTTCTTTGTTTGCACTCTGACATTCATGTTTGTCATCTGAACCATAGGAATGGCATTCATGACATAAATCATCTGCATTGAATAGGTTAAGCATAATTCTGAAGAGGGAAGATCAAAGGTAATGTGTGAAATTTTCAGTGATTGACCATTAATTAAGAATGAAATCATAAACTTGAACTATGAGTCCATCACCTTATCCATTGCATGGATTTCCCTTAGTAAGGTCAGAGCCTAATAATATTGCACCAGCAAGGAGGAATCCAAATTCCTCCTCGAGAAGGAAAATTAAACCACCGTTGTTTTTGAGTAGTTAGTAACCCCCTATCATACACAAAAGATAAAAACTTAGTAAAATTTCACAGACTTTTTTTTTAATATGATGGGTTTCATACAACAGTGGACATCATCAGGTCAGTCCCTGATGATATCCACTGTTGAATGAAATGTTTCATTATTAAAACATTCCGTGAAATTTTACAAAGTTTTTAATCTTTAATGTAACAATGACATTTCACAATGTTGAGCCTGATACTATCAAATTCATCTCATTGAACATATAGCCATTTACACTCGCATTACTGAGACATGTCAAGATGACTTTCCTAAGTCCTGGACAGTCCTCATTTATTCATTTTCAAAAAGTTTTGTAAAACCTAGATCAAAATGTGAGACCAAGTAAAAAGATATGCCCTATATGCAGAATGCTATGAAATATCCCAGCTAATATTTTAATTAATTTTCTTTATAATTGAAACATATGATGGAATGACAGATCCTCAAATGCTAAATGCCTTTCAATTACTGTGGTAGGAATGGTAAAATATTTATCCTGAATTTCCTTGTTATTCAAAAGTTGACTTCTCCAGTATTAAAAATTTAAAACAAACTGAATAACACCAAATGGGGTGAGTATACATAGAACATCTACATTAAAGAAAAACTGGTAGACAATGGTAGGTGCATGAGTATGTTGCAGAGAAATACCAAGTACGACTTAAAGCTATTTGCCAGATAACTTCATCGAATTTTGTTATTTTTCTGATAATGTTTCTAAAAAATGTTCAGCCAAAAGAGGTCACATGTCTCTAAAAGAGCAAATGACATGGAAAGCAAGGATGTAAAATGTGCACTAAATGTGTGTTACGTTAATTAATAGATGTGCTTAGGTTACAAACACCAGATTCACTAAACAATGGTGATCCGAAAGGGGAATTTGAATGTTTCAAATCAAATATCCTCAACAATATTGAACCTTTCCCCTTCCAAAGGCCAAAACCTTCTGCAACGCTGGAGCTGAGCTCCACACCCTGAGACCCCTCCAATGTTTCAGAGCTCCTGGACTTAAACTTAGAAATTTAGCCCTGACGTCCATCTACCCAAATGTTGGCATTAATAGGTAAGGGTAAGAGGTGAGCCAGCACTAATCCAGAAGGGGCATAATAATCACAAGTTAAGGCAAGAAGGTCAGTTTCATTACTGCCTGTGGTTCCCTAGAATGTTCAGATTTCCAAAAAATAAAAACGGCTTGAATTCACCTCACTGTGTCCAAAAGCCTACAATTTGAACTCCAGGACTCTGTACAGTAGTCAAATTCTCCACCCTCTTAAGCTACCATACCACCTGTGATACTGTTCAACATTGGCAAATGCTTATGCACTATTCCAGTTATATTATCAAAATGGCCAGCAAATAGTCAACCTCACCGATGTGAAAAGATTATCAAACACCCACTCACTTATTGGCAAGCCAAAAAATGTGATACCTCCATGAAACTCATGCTGGAATTTAGGCAACGTGCTCTTTGGCAGAGTGACTCAAGCATAGACATTTGGCAGTTACATTTTCAAGCTAGATCAAAAGGTCTCATACTAGATAATGAAGGCCAAGAATTCACTTCCCTTACATCACAACCTCATTATGTACAGTTTTTTATTTTAATATAAAACATCAAATCAATACGACACAACTACCTTTATAATATTCCTTTTGCGAATGAAATCAAAGTATAATATTAATCATGGACGAATGAAGGTTTTTTTCTGGATATTGAAAATGTAAGCTGAAAATATTAGCATAAAATGACTCAGAGGAATTGCAAGGAAAAGAAAGCATTAAAACTATGAAACCGCTAGAAATAAAAACTGCTCATCCTTCATTAAGTATATCCAGCAATATGATCATCCACCAGCTGTATAATATAAGTTCAGCATAATTTGAATAAAAAAGTGGAAAATGTTTAATACCAATACCTATACCAACATCATGAAGGTAATGCAAAATACTTTAAGAAATACATATAGTAAAATTAAATGAATATTAGTAGTTCAGAAGTATTCCAGCATTGAAATCCTACAAAAATAACAAATACATAAAACTTATAAAGTAACAGTAACTGATAATTTTTGTAAACTTCTAAAAGCACATAAAGATGAATGGCTATGTAATTTAAAGTAAGCAACACAAGAAACCAGTGGATATATGTATATACTTTCAAACATTAGGTTCATATGTAACTGTTATGTGCTGATAATGTCACAGGCAAATAAAAAATTTGGTATTCTGAGTTATATACACTATTCGGCAAGCAAATGGTGAAGTTAAGACGCAGGAATCTGTGGCAATCCAAACTCATCTACAAGGACACCATCCTGAAAAGAAAAAAACAACTTCAATTACCTCCAAATTTCATGGAAAACATTCAACACCAAATATGAATTCAAACTGAATTCTATACATCATGCAAGGATGAATTTATGATACAGAAATATTATTCTCTTGGCTAAAAAAAAGATACAAAGCATGGCCATTATACATAATATTTGTACTCATTCTCATCTTACTGTTACATAGTGTTCATGAGAGGAGCCAAAACTTAAACATCAAATCAAAATTTAAAAATTACCACACTTTTCAGCAGCAAAAATACAAATATATGTAAAGAATGATCCCCCTGAAGGGTTGCCACCTTAATGTGGTGGAGGGGTTTGTGTGCCCCAGTGACCCTGAGAGCTATGCTGGCGGGAGCATAAGCTCCTGGTAGCACCACCCAAGCCAGACAGGTCAAAGGGTAGGGGACAGAATAAAAGCAACCCCTGGTCCTCCAAGTTGGGGGTTGGGCATGGGGCTAACGACCCCACACTATAAAAACTATATTGTTTCAGAACTCTTAAGGAAGCCTTGGAACATGGATGGATTAACAGATATCGAAAATGGCAAATTTACACGGACACGGAAACATAAGACAACTTTGAACTTGGCTACATGGATGTAAGAACTATGTTTCAGGCAGGAAAAATAGCAGAGGTCGCTGAGGAAATATTGAGGTATGGAATGGATGTTATGGCATTGCAGGTAGTAAGGGAGCGGCAATGGAAGAGTAGACAAAAAGCACTACTCTATGTTTTAGAGTGGCCCTAAAACAAGAACTGGACAATGTGGAACAGGTTTTATTATTAGCATTATAGTGAAGCAATGTTACCACAGGTTTGAGCCTTTGGGAGATGGAATGTATAAGTTAAGAATAAAAAGACGATTTAGTAACTTATACATTATCTCGGCCTACGTACCAATGTAGGATGCCAATGATGTAGAAAAAAATGCATTTTATGGCAAGCTAGATGAAGAATGCAGCAAGATAGCCAAACATGATGCATTGATTCTCCTTGGAGACTTCAATTAAAAAATTAGTAGAGAAGAATTCTTGCAGGAATGTAGCTAGAAAGCATTCTTTACATGATCAAACAAATGAAAATGGAAATATGTTAAGTCAGTTGGCAAAAGATAATGACTGATAATTAAAAGCACCTGGTTTGTACACAAGGATACACATAAAGGAACCTGGAACATTCCAGGCACTGGAGTGGTCACTCAAATCGATCATGTCCTTATGTCCAGAAGGCATGCATCCTCAATTATTGATGTAAGGCATATGGCCGTGATTGTGATTCAGATCATTATTAGGTAAAGCTTCAATTTAGAGAGAAACACACGCATGTAGGCTGTGTTAAGGGATTCAGGAGAACATGATGGGAGGTGGAAAAATTACGACAACCAGAGCTTGTCGCCCAATATCAGAAAACACAGGGCACGAAATGGGAAAAGGAACCTCAAGATTTGACCCAGAATGACACCGTGCAGAGAAAATAGTCTCAAATAAAGAAGGCTACAGAATAGGCTGCAAAAGAGACAATATGAGAGAGAGAGAGAGAATTGAAGAATAGTTCGATGATGAGTATAGAAAGTACATATATAGAAAGGAAGAATAAAGATAGATTAATCATGATTCAGACGGAAACAAGGCAGAACTGGGCAAGATACAAAGACAGTAGAAGAGAAGCTAACAAAACATTACGAAAGAAGAAAAAAAAATTAAAGAACTGTATGAAAAACATTGAAGAATTGATAGTCTGAATTAAAGTATGAAGTTATGGGAGAGCCCCGCGCAATGATCAGCTCATAGCTGAGCTACTCAAGTATGGAGGAAAAGACTTAATTAGGCACCTCCACAGAGTGATACTTGAAATCTGGGAGAGAGGAAATGCCAGAGGAATAGAGGACTGGTTTTATCTGCCTTATTTTTAAGAAAGGAGATAAATTTACTGTGCAGTAACTACAGTAATCACATTATTAAATGTTAGTTACAAAGTCTTCTCTAGTATACTACAGAAGAGACCGAGCAACTACATATGTTGAGGAACTCCTGGGTGAGTTCCAATGTGGTTTTGTGAACTCAATACTCTCAGGCGTTACTTTGTAAAACAGAGGCAACCTAAGGACATTATTAAGTAAAACCAAAGACAAAATAGACATTAAAGAAAAAAGTGGAATTTACAGACTGAGGTGCAGTGAATGCAAGGCAGTGTATGTGGGGCAGACAGGGAGATCATTCAGAGTGAGAACGGAGGAACATAAGAGACATTGGCGAAATGGACAGATCGAAAGATCACATTTCGCAAAACACCTGTGGGAATGTGACCACAAAAGTGACTTCGTGCCCGAGATTCTTCATCTGGAAAGAAAAGGACGCAGGATGGACTCACGGGAGCAGATGGAAATAAGAAAACTCATGAAAGAAGAGCACCTCCTAAACGAGAATATTTTTGAAAATTATTCACCCCTCTTAGATGTCACACTTTCCTAACCTAGACCCTTAAGCAACCCCTCCCATCTAAGTCATACCTTCAAAACACTTCCTTAATTGCTACCTCTCCATATTCCCAACCCTTCCCCCCCTCCTTCTTCCCCCCCCCACCTGCAGTGAGGCACACTGCTTACCCAAATTCCATCCATGCAGCCCCTTCCTCTTCCCCCCCCCTATCCCTTCCCCTAAACCACCCCCCCGCCAACCTCCAAAACACACTCCACCTTTCCTCCTACCAAAACCCTCTCCCACTGTCTTTTCCTCTCCCCCCCCCCTCCTGTCACTACCTTCCTTCCCTTCCTTTCCCCCTCCCCCCATACCCTCCCAGCTCATGTATATATACTCTGTACTTGACATGAAATTTACCAGAAGATGTCGCCTATGCGTCGAAACCGGTCGTAGTGAATAAAATTGATTGTAAAATTTACAGTTTGTTTTTGTTTCTATCAATGTGGTTTTAGACTGGGAAGAGGGTCAGCCTATCAAATCTTAGTCATGGAGAAATGCTATGAATATAATATTGACCTACATATGTTGTTCATCAATCTCCAACAAGCATTTGATAGCATTAACAGGAGAAAGATGCTGAATACCATAGACGGATTTGGTATACCAAATAAACCAATCAAGTTGATAGATATGACTATGGAGGGATCTGTGGCCAAGGCCTTCACTGGAGGGAAGACAAGTGGAGCATTCCGGGTAACAAGGATACTCTCTATCTCTGCCATTGCATCTGGCTCAGCATGAAGTTATGAAGGAACTGAGTTTAGTCGGGACAATAGTTTTTAAGTCATCTAAGGCTTATGCAGACGATATTGCATTAGTGCCGCAGAACATTGATTACCTCAAGGAAATGTTCAAGATCTTAGAAGAGAAGAGTCAAACAATGGGGCTTATAATTAATGAAAGAAAAAATAAACACATGAAATATCTGCATAGGAACACTGGAGATGAACCAAAAATATAACCTTTGGGCGTAGCTACCAAGGTAGCTGAATAACTTCGAAAGTAAGAAGTTACTCAGCTACCTTGGTACTGATATAAACTCTGAGAACTCAGTGACAGAGGAGATTAACAAGAAGATAATGACCAGAAATATAGCTTATTTTGCTAACATATAACTCCTGAAATCAACCCTTCTACCTAGAGATTTGAAAGTCACCCTTTATAAGGCACTCATAAGACCAGTTGTGACCTATGGATCGCAGGCATGGACCATGTCAGCTGCCGATAAGAATGCTTCACTTGAATTTGAACTCAAAGTTTTAAGAAGAACTTATGGCCCTGTGAGAGATGGCAAAAGATAGAGAATGAGAACTAATAGTAAAATAGAAAGCATTCTAAGAGATGAGGACATAGTGAGATTTTTGAAGTCCCGACGGTTGGCTAGGTTACGTTACATGGAGTGGATGGGTAAGGACAGGATGCCAAAGAAGCTGCTGCATGAGAGAATGAAGGGAAGGAGGAGAATGGGAAGGCCAAGGAAGAGATGGATGTAGGATTTGGAAGAGGACATAAAGACCATGCAGGCCAAAAGGTTGTAGGAGAGGGGAAAAAAATAGGGAAGAAAGGATGGGCGTCTTGAGGGAGGCCAAAGCCCACCCCGGGCTGCAGTACCAAGGAATGAACGAAAGAAATATACAATGAAATTACATATGATGCTTAGCCACAAAACAATTTTAACCAGTAAATGTTCATCAACTGACTACCATATGCATTGTAAGTTAAATACATAAATGGCGGTACATTCAACCAAACAAATTTCACAAGTCACCATTAAAGGAACATACATCATTCAATTTTCCTTATCTTAAATTTTTCACTTTACTCTCCAAATAAATGTAAATCATATACATTTGGGAGTTCTAACTGCCAATACTGATGGTTGAACAGCATGAATTCTATGAAGTAGCAGTAATCTACCATTAAGTTTAAATTTAATCAGATAAAAATAATTTTACACAAAATTCATTACACCCACAATTAACATTTATTTTTTGGATCCTTCTTCACAGGCAAAATTAGATCAACTTATAAAACACAGGTCACCTGCCATAATTGATTCTACATTCTGGAGAGCTAAGGGGTGAAGCTATTTACAATATATTATGCACTTCTTATCCATATCAGCATATAGTTTTCCTTTGGTTGATGGTAAACATTGATCACCATACATCAAAATAGACTCCATAGCATTTAGCTTTAAAAAATATTTGTTTTGATCAATGTTTGCTGGAGTAGTTACATCAACTTAGAAAATTTTCCACATTGTTTTACTGTCTATGACCCCCATTACTGCTTCAAACTTAGATTGACTTCATTTAAATTAATTAAGTATTTAATTATTTAAAGCACAATTGTTTTTCCTCATTGACCAAAATAACTAATAGGATTACAAGGTAGTTTTCAATGTGAGTAGAACACCATCCTTTCAATCTGTGCAGAACAGTATCAGTCAATTAACTGAATTTCATGCTCCTACTGCACATATGTTGCTAGATTTTCTTGAATGCTGCAATGAATGGCTAAGAATGCATTGAACATGGCCAGATGAAATAGTTTCCTGAAGCAGGAATGGTAACATTGGCCTTCAGCTTTCTAGACTAATTTTACTACTTTTGTCACTGCCATCAGAACAGAGCATTTGAAAACAGATCTCCTTTATGGTACATCAGTCCCATTATGTACACTTACATAGAGAAGTAGTCAAAAGCAGATGATAACAAATTACTTTAGCTAATTCAGAGTTATCCCCAACAAAAAAGTAAAATAATGCATATTTAGTGAGCACTGAAGTATTTGAGACCATCATCCATTAACTACTCTCTTTTGAGCAGGCAATACTAACACAGAATAACACTTAATACCAATTCAACTTTTAAATTATTTCAGTTACAATGGATTACATGGGACCATTTATTTCTTTATTTATTCATATCATGTATACATTACCTTATTAGTGATACTGTCGCTGCCTGGTTCCTTGGTAGGAGCATTTGGTGCCTTGACTGCATCATCAAGGTAGCTAGCATCATCATCCAGAGCAATTTCATCACCCAAAGCATCTAGCTCAGCATCAAGCTCATCATCATCTATCTCTGGCATGCCATAGGTTCTCCCCAATGCATCTTGGACTTCATCTGCTTGGTCAAGCATGTCTGACATATCATCTTGAATGTCCTGAAACATCAATAAGCATTCAGTGATAAGTAAAAACACAAATTATAGCACTAAGGCAGCAATATAAATGAAATCTATTGTAATACCTCTATTTCGTCAATGTTTATTTTCTTGAACTCTTTTTGCATTTGCTTAACTCCCAATTTCATTGCTTGAACAGTAGTGTGCGTATCCTTTAGTGTTTGGCATGCATAGTTAGCCTGCTCCATGTTGAAAGCTTGCTGCCTAAGATTATCCCCTTGTTGTTCATACCTGCAATGCAAATCAGGTCATCTTTTCACCTTGCAGTTGAAACATAACCCACACACAAGTAGATATTCTCACAGAGAGGCCTTCAATTAATGGTAATCAAGCCAACAATGATAACAAAAAACAATACATTATGTATAGGTTGACCATTAGATTTCTATTTAAAAAATCCAAGAACTTCAATTCAAGGTTTACTATGGAAAAAATCACATATATTCAAGATTATATAGCGATGTGGGGGTCTGTGATTGGCATGTCCAAATTATTTTCTTATTTATTCACCGTATCCCCGGCACTTTTTTCTCAAAAATGCTTTCAAAAATCGGCCTGAATCTTAACACATTCACTGTCCACAACGAGTCTGGCATGGCAACGAGTCTGACTATTGTCCCATGCCAAGTTGAGGGAAAACAGAGGAGAGATATATCTAATGGAGAAAGTTTTTTATAAAAATTATTCAAATTATACATTTCATAAAAAAATAATAACAAACATAAGGCACCAGGATAGTGAAAAATTAAACATAGCACTCCTCATCGTTCATTAGTTTCTGGGATTGTACGTACTACGAATGACTTTAATGCAGTAGCTATTTTTCACTCATATTATATTAATTTTTTTCTTCTAAAATCTAACACGAAAAATCATGGTGTCTTATGGGTCAGTGTGTCCTATGGCCAGGAAAATATGTTAACTGCCTCCCTGAAACATCCAATGACAGGATTTCTATTTCAATTCAAGAGGAAATGGATTAGACATTTAAACAAGAGAGCTGAAGAACTGTGTATGCTTGTACTTCATAAAGTTAAAAGTGATCTTAATGGTTCCTTTACTTGACCACTATGCAGGTTCTTGACAAGTAGGATTGCAAAGAAATTTCATCTGGGAAGAAGTTGAAATACTTTGATTCAAGTTGTAACGTTTCAAGAGCCGTCGCAACGTTCACGAGTTCAAGCTGTCGCCATTCGCAAACCCAAGAGCCGTCGCCAAGGAAGAAGATAAATAAACAGCACAACAGAGGAGAGGAGATAAGAGGAATCGGGAGTCTATAAATGATCAGACGGAAATGTATTAACATTGAAAATAATTAAAAAGTGTAACAGTATAAATTAAAGTGAAAATTAAATTGTTACATTATGGGCGCCACAACGTGTCGGACACGACAGCTCAGAAGAAAGTGAGACCACGAGAGTACCGGAGATTAGAGTTACGGAATGGAAGCATTACTAAGAGAGATGAGGGAAGAACAGAAGAAGAGGGATGAAGAACAGAAGAAGAGGGATGAAGAACAGAAAAAGAGGGACAAAGAACAGAAGAAGAGGGATGAAGAACAGAAGAAGAGGGATGAAGAGCGAAGAAAAACAGCTAGGGAAGAGCAGGAATGGCTGAAAGAGATGATAACAAGTATAAAGGAAAATACCGATAGCAGAAGGGTAGAGCGGAGAGAGAGCCTCGAAACCCATAAGATAGAGACTGAGGAGGGGCAGAAACAAGTTCGAGAGGAGATCGAGAAGTTGAGAGAAGAAAATGAAGAAGACGACAACGTAAATAAGGGAATGATGCACCAAATCCATGAACAGATAGACAAGAATGAAAAAATGGTGAAGCAGCTGTCGTCCAAAATCAGCGAGGGAGGATCGGCAATAGGACAAAGCATCCATGAAAATACGCCAAAAGAAGTGACAGAAAAATTCAAGCAAGGAGATCGAGGATCAACGGGAAAACCAACATCCATGGTCCAGTTGAAGGTGCCTAGTTTCGATGAACGGAGGAGCGCGAAACCTATGCGGGACATCAAGGAACTAAAAGAAAATGGGAAGATGTACCAGCGATCCGGAGCAGACATGGTAAAAATAATCAAACAAGTGCATCCATTTTTATTTGAGAATTTAAAGTTTTCCGATGAACAGTTTCTGTATTCAGTAGGGTTAGCTGATGAAGGAATAGACAATCGCAGAGAAAGGATTCTTTCTGCAATAAGGAGTGCAGTGATTCCATTGAGGGCATATGTCAAGGAGTATCGGCAATTTGTTCCAGTGTACACAACAAAAGAGGAATATGTATTATATGAGGATTTTCACTTCAAGGAACCCTAATGCTGTTGAAATAAAAGAAGAGGAAAATATACCAAGAAATGGAGTCCAAGAACTAGAGGAAAGGATTCCCGAAAGAATGAGAATTGGCCCTTTTGAAGTTCATCTAGAAAATGTAAAAGAAAAACGTATTGAAAAAAGATAGAGCAACTATAAGGCACCACTTGAATATCTATCTACCCAGTTAAATGAGAAAATCGAAGATATTTCATCAGAATTCAAGAATAATTTGAGAAAGTTGACTGAAAAAACACTGCCTATTGAATGACTATCTGGTATTAAAGACTGGATGGAAACCATACTACTGAATGCGAAAAATTTAGAAGAAGCTCCGAAGAGTGTTCCAGAGGATTATTCCCAGACCAAATGGGAAGTCATTGGATATACACATCAAATTTCACGGCAGATTTGGAATACTTAAATAACGTATGAAGATGAAATTGATAGGTTAACGAAGTTTCGACTAGGATATGAAATAGCTCGGAATGAAAAATTTGAAAATCTTACTCAATGGGTTCAAGGACTTTCTTTGGCCACAACTGACATCTCCAAGTACCAAGAAATCACTAATGAGGTAAGAAGGACCTGGAAAACACTGCAAGAGTGCCTTGAGTTTGGAAATCTATTCAAACAGCGTAAAAAGCTCTTCAGAATACCAGTAAACTCGTATGAAGATATTGGAAACTTGATAAGAAAAGGGAAATATAGAAGAAATAGAGCAAAGAGAGAGAAGGGACAAAATTCAACAAGGTTTAAGTTAGAAGATAAAATATTAATACATACCTACATTATTAGGGGGTTTTAAAGGGCCAGTGTCATGCATAGTGAGTACCCCATGACAGGTGAAATACGAGGTACCTTCCACGTGAGGAACTTCAAGAGGTACAACGAGGAAATAATCGACGGTACATCAGCTGACTACCAAAGGAGTCGAGAAACTGAGGAAGAAAGGGTGGGAACGTCAGCGGAAGTGGAGTGAGTGTGGACCGGAATAAGGAGCGGAAGTGGAGTGAGTTTGGACCGGAGTAAGGGAACAGTGCTGGACCAAAAAGTGAACGATAAGCAGGAGGAAATTGATATTATGAATGAATGGATGTGAAATAAAAATTATGGTATTAGTGACCGCAAGAGTTGAAGAATTTAAATATTGTTTACTGGTTAGAAGTTATGTTACAGTTTTGTTTATTTAAATAATGTAATGTTATATTTGGTATTGATAATAATGCTAGTATACCGGCACGTCAAACTGAAGGCGTTGGGGCAACACCTATTAATCAAAATATACTTCCGAAGGCTTTGAAAAAGGACACTTACATTAAAATTTCAGTTTCTTTTTCAATGGGGCTGATGTAACGTTTCAAGAGCCGTCGCAACGTCCGCGAGTTCAAGCTGTCGCTGTTCGCAAACCCAAGAGCTGTCGCCAAGGAAGAAGATAAATAAACAGCACAACAGAGGAGAGGAGATAAGAGGAATCAGAAGTCTATAAATGATCAGTCAGAAATGTATTAACATTGAAAATAATTAATAAGTGTAACAGTATAAATTAAAGTGAAAATTAAATTGTTACAAAGTATAAGCAAAAATAAATTAAGTCATTGTGTAATAAGTAAAAAATAGGCCCACAGCAGGAGTAAAAAAATATTGGCCAAAGTAATTATTTCACAATTTGATGGGATCACAGATACCATTGAAAATTCAACAAGGCTAAGCTCGTAATTTTGTAAAATACCACAGTAATATTCTGTGCCACATTAAACTCCAGAAAAATCCAGGAGTAATCCAAATGACATTCAAATGAAGGAGAGGGGTCCTGACCCCGATGTTTTTTTAAATCCACCATGGGAAAAAAATCATGGATTTTGCTTCCGATTGTAAGACAAACCCACTTTTCTTCGGAAGCCCGAAAGGGAAAAAGACAATGTCTTAGACTCGTGCAAATACGGTAATCACTTTCTGCCTGTTGTAGGCCAGTTGTGAAACCTAAAAAATTAATTTCTACTTTTTAGTAAGTACATTTTTAAGAAAAACATGTTTTTTAAAAAGGTTTATTTACTTATTTTTATTGTATACCTAGTTTTTAGTTTACAAAATATTGTATTAATTTTTCATTCAATCATTGTCGTTATTATATGGATAAATTATTGAAAAATTTATGGTGGAACTTAATTGAAAAAAAAAGGAACTAATTTTGTTGTGTTGAATTAGTGTTTAAATTTAGTGTTAATTTGTTTAAATCAAGAAAATATTGTATTGTCATCCTAAATACACAAGTGGGAAAAGTTCCAAGAAAAAGGAGCTAAACTTGGTGGACGTGGGTGAAAAATTGATGACAAGATTTGACCCAAAGAAAGAGATGTGAAGTTAAATAAAACCACGTAAAAATGCGGAAGTGGGTGGAATGCTTTACCTAGGGTTACCATACGTCCTCATTTATGCAGTCATGTCCGAATTTTCAACTTTTAATGTAGCGTCCGCGTACATTTTTACGATTTCTGCTAATGTCCGCATTTTTTACTTTTGGAAAGTAAGATATTTTGATTTTTGTTTTCATCTCTTATCACCAACTATGTAGTTACATAGATTTTTATATCGATTATTGAATTACACCGTTAGCGATCTGTTATGGTGCTTTCGATTGAGGGCTATAGCCGGTGATAGACAGCGATCGCCACGCCACGGTTCTTTCCATTTAGCTGAATCCTGGCTGAATAGGGGCTGGCATAATTTATGGTGCTTCGTGGTATGCTATTTTCTCTGTACAAAACCTTAAACATACTGTTGATAGATGGCACTACTGGTCTACAATGGGTTGGTACTAGGGATGGGATGTGTAAACTTTTTCTTTTTCTTGCAAATTAATACAAGTCAGCATCGTCTGCCTTTGATCACAAATTGCCACCACATCCGCCCCCCTTTCCCAGTCGCTTAATATGACTTGAGTCAAGGTGAATCGTTATGAATCAGGGTGTACAGTAATTCCTGGAATCTGGATTGCAGTCGGTGACTACTGTCACCGCCTGCTGTCACATCTTACTCCCTGTGACAGAGTTTGACCTTAGCAGGTAGCCGTTCTGACAGCAGCGGTACGGGACTCCAACACTCTAGGCGTTCACACCTTTAGGCCTACCGCAGAATATTGGTGGTCAATTCTGATTTGGTTTATTTGTTTTTCATGTTTACTTAAGTAGTTCTTTTTATCTATGTTCATTTGTTTTTCCTTATGAATCACATAAGTGTTTTGTTTTGTAACAGTTCGCCAGTCTTGCTGTAATGTGCTTGAAGTGAAGAAGAAGTTCACGTAATTGAAGTGTAATGACTGATAAGAAATAAAGTAAGACGTGATTCCCCTTACAGAAGAAGTTGTTATTTGCCCACCCATCATAACTATCAATATGTCAAACTGGAATATGGGGCCAGAGACTACCAATTGTATGCGTTGGGACAGGTAATACATGTACACGCCTGAATTACAAGGGTGTACACCTTTACTGCAATACAGGATTTTGCCCATCCCTAGTTGGTACCGTGTTGATCAATCCTGTTGAGGGTGTCCTCATTTAGGGGTTCCAGAATATGGTAACCCTACCTTAACCCACACGGTCACAGCGGTATTTGGATGAAGTGGAGTAATGCAATGAATTTAGGAGAAATGAAATTCTATGGTAGAAATTTTCTCGTGAACCCGGGCCTATGGGAGAGAAATCCGTGACTTCATTTAGCAATATTAGAATGAGGAGCTACTCACACCATCATAACATTTATGATGAGCAATTAATGAGCATGTTTTAATGGCTCTCACAATGGATGTACCATGTAAAACTGACAACCCTAGGTATACGACATAGTTTCACATCCCAAACTTCTAACTATGGGAGGTTATCCACAGTGAATGTGAAGTGCAGGATGTAATGCTTCATGGAGAGTACAAAATTACTATTATTCTGTCATATATTTCTAGCCCTTGTAGGCTACTGCACATTATGAGTCCTATCCTTCCTCAGCCTCCTGAATCAGCTTTGCCAAAATGTGTCAATGCAATCCAATAAAATAGGGTATTAACCTTTCAACAGTTGAATATTATCCTTGATACAACATTTGAATACTAACCTTAACTAACGTTTAAGAATTGACATGAAAACAACAATGGTATTTTACCCTTGCTATAATCTTGCAGTATTATCCTTGCTACAGTATTGCAATGTAAACCTTGTAGCAATGCTACAAAACGTGCATTAAGGACCTAGCTACAACACAGCCATATTGTTAAACCTCACAAATGTATCATTGCCGCAAGGACAATCTTTTGGCTGTAACGTTACCGCAATGCTGCTACAAGAATAATTTGTTGTTTGGAATATGACCTGACACAACTATCTCTTTTTAAATCGCAAAGCATGAGAGAAGTAAATTGCATAACATGCACAGATCAGGACAAGAATTAAAATAGACTTCTTCCACTCAATAAGCTTTTAAAGCTTGTAAATAACTGGTATCTCTGCTATATAGCCTATGCCATTTAATTCCCATAAGATAGACCCAGATGTATTAACTTTAAAAATAAAAATGAGTTACATAAGGAGTCATTGGTGGGCAAGATGATGAAATGCATCCAAAATAAAATTATTCAGCATTTGCCCATTCATTTTTCTATGGTAAATGGCAAGGATAAAAATGATTCGCTTGGTAATTTTCTTGCTGTATTAATATGCTTACATTTTCCTCTGTTTCAGGACTCTCATTGCCTTTTGCTTGACTGCGTTTTTAGCAGGCCCTTCTCTCATTTTTTTCATTTGGTCTTTATATTTTTTCAGTTCAGCATCTAACCTCGCAATCTTCTTTTCGATGGATTCCGCCCTGCTGTCCACCTGTAACAACGAAAGGATATTGAGATGTAAACGATGTAAAGCATAAATACGTAATTTACTAGTCAATGAACATTTCAAATATCGACTTTCAATCACTTACTCCAGCAATGACATCAGTCATATTCGGAGGAGGCTCCTTTGCCTTAGCTTTCCCGAAAAGTCGATTCATTTTGGGAATTAAAAACAAAAATCTTGAAAGTTCTTCTTATGCAAGCTCGTACACCTGCTGAAAAGAAATATCACGGAATTTTATAAACGTCAAAGAACTAACAGCACAGGGAAAACCATGGGAAAACAACGAGTGGACGACCGCGACATCTACAGAAGAATTCAACTAACAAAAAAATCACGCGACCGTGAGTCGCGTAAGGCGGCGTGGCGGGATAATTGAAGCATCGTTAGCTGTTGACCAGTGTTGACCGTCAAGGTGCTCACCTTCGTTCACCGTAGCCTTCGAGATATTCAGCGTTTACGGTGTTGACATACCCAAGATGCGAAGTTCTCTTATTATTTTAAACTACCAAACCCTACAAAAGTTTATACTTGCCAGTGTGAGTTAAATAGCTGAGGTCGTCCACAAAGCAAATTTGCATTAACGTTCATTAATTAATTCCCACTTATTTGATGGAATGGATTTCCTTATTATTTAGGTACCATTCATCGTGGACACTTTAAAGTGGTAGACATTGGAAATCAGGTTGAATGTGCTTCATTGATGAAAGATATATTCAGCGTAATGGATATTGGGGTCCATTTTCTTCTTTCTCCAAAAAGCTTCTGTTGCCAAAGTCACCAATAGTCTCGCCTTAATAATTTGGTTTATGAGTAACTAGAAAGATGCATATTCATAATTTGTACTTGCAGGTCTATATATACATAATAATGGCTATAGTTTAAACTGGCTATATAGAAATATTATTGTCTATGGTGGCTGCAATTGTGTATGTTCTGAAGGGAAGACAATAGATGCTTATTGACCTATTTAGCAATTTTTCGGGTATTTGCGGTCTGTCTGGTTGCTCGATCCAGTGGTGCCCACAAAATGGGTTCATGATGAAAAAACGCATAGCAAAAATAATTTTTCCGGAGGGGCAATCCGGGATTTAAGGAAATTTGGAGAGTGAGGGATATTTTTAAAAATAATTTATTTGGGGGGGATGAGTCATTGAGCCTGGGGGGGATGTGCACCACTAGCTTGACCCCAAATGATATTCTAGTAGATCAGGTGTATTTGTACATATGTAATAAGAATTTGTTAAAGCCTTGAGGGTAGGGTTGCCATAAGGGGCATGCAAAAATTCAGGATATCAATACAAAGTGATTTGATTATATTGTCATACATTTTTTATACTAATGCTTTGCATAATTTGCTAGAGGAAACTATCTTTCCTGTGTATATAATCTTCACTTTGCATATTCAAATACTAAATGAAATAGGATCTGCAAAATTTATATTCTCATCCCTTGGATGGTCAAATATTTTGAGTGAAATTATATTTGGAAAATATGCATTATTTACTTGTGCAGGCTTTTTTTTAGCCAAAATTCAGAACCACCCCAAATTTTCAGGGTGTACGGCAACCCTACTCGGGTGGAACCTCGTTTCTTACTCTAGCCAAGGCTCCAATCACACATGATTTTGCTAACAAGGCCAAGGTGGATTCAGACTTTTAATCACCTCGTTTCCAGCTAACGTGGTAGTTTATTTTACAGTTACAGTTTTAATGAACGAACACAAAGTTAGTTTTTTTATTAATTAAATTAATCTATTAATAGACAACACATTAGCCTTTTTGTTGACCAATTAAGTTATGATGTATCTGGTGTATTATGAGGTTGATATTTCCACATGAGTAATATATGCTAGTGTCATCAGCATACAGGGGTGGATTAAGGTCAATTTTTTGAGGGGGGGTCATGATTGCTATTTTCCCGGGGTCAGGGGGGTATGAACACCAATTTTACAGGTATATTGAGGGGGGGGGGGGGGTGGCTGCTCCCCCCTGCCTCACAATTCACCACTCCTGGCATATGAGGTTAGCTTGCAAAATAAGGCTGGAGAGAATACTTCATTGATATACAATTAGAATAATGAAGGCTCCACCTTGGGGTACACCACTCTGTACTAGAGTTTGAGCCAAAGAACTTGCAATTTGTATTGGCATCCCTTGGCGAATCAAATATTACACCAAGGAAAGGTAGCCTCTCTTATCCTAACTGTTCCAAGTTTAAATAGAAAAATTTAGATGTTGGCAGTTTCAAAGGCCTTCACAGGAAAAGTTGCATCCAGTGAATGTCAATACTACCCCGTTAATTCATTTATACTAGAATTAGGAATACTAGAGTTAATATTTTCATAGACTGACTTTCGTAAACTGCTACAAACTTGAATATATTTGGCAATTAGTATTTATCACCAATAATTTAAGCTTGATTAAATACATGGTCACCAATCATTTGACAATTAGAAAATTGTTTAGTGTTTCCTATGTTACTTGAATTGATGAGTTCCTTCCAAAGACAGATGCTTCAATGTTTTTTATTTAAGAAGATCATGATAAAGTGCCTAGTCTAGCTGATATCAAATGCAAACTTTGTGTGCTGAGCATTATTTAAGGGCAGGAAAGACAGACAGACTGCATATTTTTCTCACTTCTTACCACATATCTCCACAAGATGCACTCTTTTCTCCAAAATGTGCTCTAGAAGTAGCCTGCGTCTGATAGGCTGAGGATCAAGCTAAATTCTCATGCATCAGATTTTGCATTGGTGAAGGAGCTTATCTCTCTTACTTTCACTGCTGAATATGCTGTAAGTGTGGATTGAGTGTGTCAAAGGCAACAATCTCTATTTAAGTCAATGTATCAAAAGTCAAAGTATGCAGGGTCATTATGCTTGTGATAACCTTGGCAAAACAGGAGCATGACGTACACTCAGCCGAGGCTTAAGGGTGACTGAAATTTTCAATTCCAGTGTGGTGAAACACATTTCTGCCATCTAAATAAATCAGTGGAAAATTCATTCAAATATATTCATCATCAAAACTCCATCCACCGACTCCATCCCAGCATTCAACTTAAGAGGATAAGGGCCATTTCCAAATTGAATGCAGGGAGATTCCCTTAAAGTCAGAGAGACAATAGGAAATGGAGAAGAGTCAATACACCTGTCTGGATCACACATCAACTTGATTTGCCAAATAATGTGAGGACTAAAAATCCCTATGAGGCTTATAGTTCCAGCTAAATCCTTTAAATTTTACTCAAACATCAGTATCCAACATCTGCGGTTCTTTGATATGAATAAAATTCATGTTTACACATTTCACATTTCTACTACATAACGTGAAAATTCTATCATTAAATGAGACAAAAATTACAAATTTTGTTAATTGTATAAATTATCTTTATTTTGATTCATCAGCTAAGTAGATTGCTTCATATAAAAAAGTAGTATCAATGCCCTTCCACTTCCCCAACCAGTAAGGATAGCAAAATAAATAGAGTTTAAAAAGTTTTGCACCACCACTTAGAAATGATACTAAAACCATGGCATGCCACTATTACTATAGAGACATGTTATGCTGTGACTAATTAATCTTTTGAATGTGGTAGTCCAGCCAACTCACCGACATTTATGATCATAAAGGTATCCAGACTTTGGTCCACACTGTGCATACCACTTTTTTCCCCTACCATAAGACAGAATTAAGTGTCACCATTTAATATCCAACCTCACCTTCATCAATACATTGAAATAATACTACAGTTACATTTAGCCTCACGTTCACATGAAAACATATTTGTTAAATCACTAAGCTTAACCTAATCAAAGTCACACCCTAAAACAAACAAAAACAATGAGAACACAATGGTATCATCAAGAACCTCATTGCCAGTGCTACTGACAGCATTTCAACAAAAGTTTTACAAATACACTCAACTTCAATTTGTTATACCTAACGTTGTGACTCATTCCAGATTTTATAAAAGTTCTGCTTTAAGTGACCACACCTCTCAAAGAGTCATTAGGGGGAAAATATATAGAAATATACCTTAATGGTAGGTTAAAATACCTCACAAACTTAATTATGTCTGCAGCATGTCCAAGTTTTTAAGTTGAAGTCACTGACCCTAAATAAATACAAATCCTTTCTTTTCCGATTTTACCATTTAAAACTTTCAAACAAGAATTTCCAGACAGCCTCTTGAGCTCACAAACAAGATGCACTTCTTCATAAACCACAATCTTTAACTGATAACAAACTGATACACCACTGTTGATGGCATATAAGATGCACATTACACCAACCCCATTTCAGCAAGACATTATGAGGGGGAAAATGATTTTAGTATATTTTGGAAAGTAATATTTCAAGCTAGCTAGCACTACAGCTTAACATCCAAAATTGCACAAATGAAGAAAAAACATTAGCCTACAGAAGTGAGTATCTGAGATAATTTATGGCATAGGAAGCTTCATTTCAGGTCAGAAAACCCAAAGGAGTTTTCTTGAGCGATTTATCAAAAGTGCACCTCATTTGCCATTACATACCATACAATAAGATTGGATAAAAGCCACCTATACACTATATGATTAACACTTTTGTGCTTGATCAGTATTTTCACAAACAATGATGATTGATGTAATTACTATAAAATAATCTTCATGATATCCCATAGCCATGAGCTAGTAATAAAAATTTGATTCTTACATCAAGTACAACATTTGGAACAATTTCACAATAGTTCACAATAGCTCACAAGCACTTCACAATAGTTCACAAACTATTAAAACCTTAAACAGAATTTCCAGCGTTAACAATTTTAATATCATTATATTCTTGGCACAAAGACAATTTGACATAGTAACATTGACTCTAAATATTTTATTACATCACAGCACACATTATTCCTGGAAAACTACTGTCACTCCAGACCATAAATATAAAATATTATTATGTACCATCAGAGATTCTAGCAACATACTCTTTCATTTGAAACAAAAATGTTTCTAAAACATCAAACATTCAATGACAATTCATTCCATTCTTTAATAAGGAGGAACTTTGATTGAATCTTTAATGTTAGAGCTTCAAATTATTTCCTCTATTATTTGATCGTCAAATTTTAAGAACATTTTAAAGTAAATTCCTAACTAATATCTGCCATCTTATGATGATTAATGAGGCATACAACACTTTAATGCACAATTTATTGGAGCATTCAATATTTCACACAAGGCAGAGTAGCAACCAAAAGGATTATAGCATTTCTAGCAAAAACATTTAACCCATACCAGGCCTGAAAAAATGTACTTTTTAATAAGCAAAATGCACAATGATTTTAAAACTTAGCACACTGAAGCTTCACTGACTTTTTTGCTACAATAAAATACTGATACATTTAACCCAACGAAGTAGGGATCTTTTTCATGTTTCACTTCCAAAAATTAATATAAAAAAGTTCCTTGCATTACTATTCACTTAATGAAGAGTAGGTAATCATCAAGCCAAAGTAAATTTTATGGGAATACTAATTTATCCAATAGTACAAACCAGACACCCTCAGCTAAATCCTGATCTCATGATCTCCAAAAAATAACGTCTTCACCACGAATGACTATTTTCATCAAGGACCTACAATTGTGATTACCAAATATCATGAAAGATTTGGTGTTTTCCTGGCAAATAAGGCTGGTGAAATTTGCAAGGGTTTCCCACCGGGCCAGGAAGGTGGCTGTTGCCAACCTTTCAAAGACTTTCTGCCACCAGCCCTGAAGACATTGGCTGCCAGCCATCGAAACATTGGAAACAAGAGCAGGCTACCTTCCTGACCCGATGGCAAACCCGTGAAAATTTCACCACCAAATATATCCCCCCTCCGAATATTAGACTCCCTCCACAACATATTATCTACTTTTTGGAAATACCCTATTTTCTATCGTGAGCTATCTTCTTCATGAGAAGCACACTTCATATAAAAATGTAAAAAACAATAATTCACTATGATTTAAACATGTTTGAATTTGATTTTTTAAATTACATTTATGCACTGGCATTATCTAGCTACCACTCTGTGTATACAAATAGCCATCAAGCAGTCCTCATAGGGCTTATTCATTTAGATATTATGTAGTTAAAATTGTTATTACCCTAATTACAGATATGAATTATATTAGCACAATACTACCTATTTTTCTTCACTATTTTGGGACATTAGCCATGGTATTTCTGAGTGGTGTTTTCTCTCTTTTTGGTCAAAGATATTTGTTTGTCCCCCCCTCACACTTTTGACAACAATTATTTATCGAAGATGGTGGGCTTATATTCAGACATATACGGTAGCAAAAACTGCAGAGGATAGAATACATGCCCCACAAATAGGCAACACAAAATTAATGCTGACATGACTCAAATGCTTAGCTTTCAATGATTCAACAAGATAATAAAAAAGAACAAAAGACACATGGCAAATGGAACTATTTTCACCCACAGAAAACCATTGACTTACTCTTGGCTTTGATGAATTATTACTTTTCCTCCGTGAGTTTTCACTCTTAACCTATTTCTTGAAATAAAATTAACTATGTCTTGGACAAAAACTAACATTTATCCAGCAAAGTAAGAAATTGAAATACAAGGTTAAAAAAAAGAAAATGATTACTAAAAACACCTCGGCCAGTTATGAAGACAAAATAGCATTTGAGCAGGAGGTACCAATGAACATCTCGAATTATTTTCTTATGATGATACCATAGAGAAAGGAATAAAAATGAGAGCATATCATAAAGAATTGAAAAATATCCTTTCAAATGCAGTGGTCTTTGCTCAAGGTGACAAAAGGAAACCATGTTCACTAATGTAGCTGAGCTATCCCAAAACATTACCAGCAAGGTAACCATAGCATGTCATGACTTGACATGGTTCTCAAAATTTCCGTTGAAACTATGCAATAGGAATATAGCAATCCCTCACGATTGAGAGTGAAACAGAAATTAATGAACTTTAAAAGCAGAAGAAATTGATGAGGATTGATCTGTACTGATTTATTTCATCAAATGTAACAATATAGGCAGAAGTAGATGGCTTACACTAACAGCTAGAAAATAGAGGCCAATTGTATACTGATATGTTCACCAAAAATATCACTGCCACTTCCACTTGCATCAATTATAAAGGCCCATTTCATGAAGAACCTAATTACACAATTTAATGTACAGAAATTGCAAGAAAGCATTATCTAGCCATTGATCACTAAAAACGACGCAACTTTCAATGCACATCCATACATGTATCAGGATTGTGCATTTAAGTGCATCATGTTAAACGGCCTTAAAAGTCCTTTTCCTAATGAAATTACACATTAACCTAATTCAAAGTAAATTACCTGAATGTGTGCAAAACGCATAGTAATATATGAATTACAGGTATCCCTTGCTTAACATGAATTAGTTTTACATGATATTTGCCCTAGCACGAGAAGCTAATTGTGAATGTGTACACATAGAACCACAAAATATTCCGTTTGAACATGATTGCTGGGGTTTATGATAAGGTGAGCTCCAATTACCACTCGACTGAGTTTTGAATATAGTGAGACTCACAAATAATATAGAGAAATGATCCAACGCTATCTTGAGTACGAAACTTAAATTGAATGAACCTTTGAATTCTACCTCAAGATGAGGGGTAAGCGCAATCATAACAATTAAAACAATTACTGCAAATCTTTTAAACTCCACGGAATAATTTTATTGTTACTTGAAAACTAACTTTGCAACATTCCTGACACTTTATCACTATGCCAACTGGGGTTTCAGAACCTTAACACCATAGTCATGGATATAAAATACATGCCTTTCCCAAATTGGTTTGATGAAGTTCATGGAACACGAATTAATAAGTTAGGTTATATTTCATAACAAAGGTTGTCTACCACTCTAATCTATTAACCAGAGTCAATACAACATGTTAGCTATTTGATGTATCTGCAAAAATGTACTTTAAAGAAACAGGCAAGAATTATCTCAAGTTGCATGTTGAGCAAGTTTGGCAGTTGCCAAACAGTGACATAATGGAGTGATGGAGTTTTTTTTCATATCCTCAGCATACATCTCAGACAGTGGTATTAAGGTGATATGTAAAATTCCTTTCTAAGTTAACATTATTGCAAAATTCCACAAAGGAAAAATCATTTGCCTTGACCAGGACTCGAACCTGGATCCCTTGATATCACGCAGTGCCATAGCCAGTCAAGCTACCAAGGCATCCTTCTCCCCTGTGGATTTTTGCAGCACTCGGCATGATATAAATGAATCCTGGCTCAAGTCCCGGTCAAGGTGAATGATTTTTTCAATGTAGAACTTCACACTTTTGTGCACTTGAAGGTGACTCCATAAAGGTAATACCGTGGCTAGCCCCGGTATCCTCAAAATTTGTCAAAGTTACCATTTGCCAATATGAACAAAAAACAACTGCAACCAACCAAGTGTGATGGGCAAAGGAAAATACAAAGAAAAGCTATTTCGTTGGAGACAAAAACGAAAGCTATTGAAAATTTTATCTTTGAGAAAGTGATAGAAAGACAGCAAAAGAAAGAAAAGAAACTATCAGTGATTCGGCACTGCAATAAGAAAGCCTGGGTTAAAGGAGGCCTGCATTTAGATTAAATATTTGAAAAACCATCTTCACAAGGAAACTAAAGACTACTGTGCAAAAAATAATTTGGAATTCAAGACTTTATTATTTCAGGATAATTGCCGATCTTTCTGAACAAATTGAAGTTGTGTTCTTACCCCCAAAAACCACGTCCATAATCCAACCTATGGACCAAGGCATTATCACCACATTTAAAGCCCACTATGTTCAGAGAACTTCTTTCACACTGATTGAAGAGACAGATGGTGACTGACAATAGGTGAAGGACTGCTGGTATAAATTCAGTATCAAACAAGCTACTGGCATTATTGCTGAGGCTTGGACTGCAGTGCCATCATCATGTAAGAACAGTTTATAGAAGAATTCATGGTCTGATTGTGTGCACTTCAAGGGATTTGACATTAGTAAAAGTGTTTCAGTCTTTAAAGCCAAAATATGCAAGTTCTCTGAGACAGCTGACCTTGAGGTGGTGGACAAGAAAGATGTCAAAGGCCTGCTAAATGCATACCATGAATTAAATGCCAAAGTATTAATCCAAATTCACAGGGCGGCTCTGATGATGAGGCAATTCCTGGATATTCTAGATGGCGTGTTCTCTCTCGAACTCCACAATAAATGGCAAGGGATTTGGTTTTATTGAGGAAGTACTCAACATTTATGAAGATCATGATCCTAATGAACTCCACAGTTCCTAGGAAGAGAGATGTCAACACTGCTATTAGGTGCAAAAGACAAATGCAGGTACTGCCTGACTTACAATAAGGATACGTTCTCAAGACTTGACTCGGAAACGATAGGTGAAGCATGGGTATACATGGCTTAAAAAGACTCAAACCACTAATGTACCGAGTGATGCAGCTTTGCTTATAAATTTCATGTCACTTTTACGCATAATCAATTTAACTTCAAACAAAGTTAGCAATATTTAACATTTAAATTTAAAATATTATTGTCCATAATACCACGGAAGTTTTGAAACGCTGCCACCCACTATATGAAGAATTGAGGTACGAAATGACCTTAGATATCAAAGCAGCTATACCAGAGGTCAGTAACTGGCATTGTTTACGTCCCACATTTTATATTAAATTTAATTACAAGCCAGGCGCGGACCACCCCTAAGTAAGTTTGAATTAATTGTTCGAAACTTTATTTTAATCGCCCTTTTCTTGGTGTGGCACCAACAAACCTTTTGCATGCCACCTGGTGGCACTTGGGCATCAGTTTTCCAATCGCTGACCTATACAATTACATTGCTAACACTACAAAGAAGAGCCTTGCACAAGACACCCTGTAGATTACACAGCCATCGAAACATTGGCAACAACCACCTTCCCCATCATCCAACAATCTAATTATCCGACGACCCACCTCCTTACAAGTAACATCCCTTCCTCTCCTATTCCTTTCAATCCCATTTTTTTATATTTTGTGTGTGAGGAAAGTAAAAAAATTACATGATTTCTTATAGCTATAATATATTTGCTTAATCCTTAAGCTGCTGCAGCTAGAGCGCATGTCGTCCACCCTGTGCAGGAAATACCTATTCGGACGGAGCCTGTCCATCCATCTCATGGGCCGAGGCCGGGAAATTAAATGACCCATATAAACCCTTCCCGACACTTTTCTCGGGATCCCAGGGGGTGGACACCGGAGCTTGTTGAGGGATTAGTGGGACTTTGAACAAATTTTGAAAATTTGTTTATAGGCATAATTGTTAAAAATAAATATGACAATATTTTTTTCTAGCAATTTTCTGTTTAGTTTGATACACCAAAGAAATCCGTTGATAATTGAGCCGGGCACAAACATTAGATAACTAATGTTTGAGACAACCTTAACCACCTTAACCCATTGAGCGAGCAATCAAAAGAAAGGGTCGTACCTCATTGCAGTGGTATGCGATCCCTAAAGAGCGTGGGAAGGGAGTGGTTTGTGTAAAAAAAAGGGTGATTCCCAAATGTCCACCGCTGGAAAGAAAGAGTTCAGGTCATAAAAATATGAAAGGGCTGAGGGAGCAGATAGACAGAGAGGGTCAAACGTACGAGAACGTTTTTCCCGCAGTTGCCGGTACACACGTACGTTTCCCGCAATCTAAGGGTTAACACAAATACATTTTGCATGATAGTTTTTTGGAATACATCTCTCATGTTAAGCAGGGGATTCCTGTACGTCCAGCAGTGATCAGTTTAAGGGTAAGATTTGGGTTATCCTTTGATAGGAATGTGACCCCACAAATGCAACAAAATTACTATGTTTAAGAACATTAACGGATTTTTTCTTACAGGAAAGTGTGTACCACAGTAATAGCATAGAAATTTTGTATAAAGGGAAGATGAATTTTATGAATTAATGCTGAGCTGCAATTGATCACAACCAATAGTACTAAGATCAAAAAAATGATAATAACATATATTCATTGGGAAATTTTCGCCAATTGGCAACAAATACACAAAATAAACTTACAGGAGGTGAGAGAAAGAGATTAAATAAAGATTTGTTCTTGCAGAATGTTTCGGACCAGTTGGTCCTTCCTCAGCTTTAGAAGTGAGCAGTTAGTACTGCCTTCTGTAAGTACTTCTACTTCTAGTACAGCCTGTTAGTACTTCTAAAGCTGAGGAAAGACCAACCGGTCCAAAACGTTCTGTAAGAACAAATCTTTTTTTATATCTCTTTCTCTCACCTCCTGTAAGTTTATTTTGTGTATATATATATACTACATATATATATATAATCTTTGGTAACTTCCTGAATCTTACGTATATTTTTTAATAAAAAAGAGTATCAGACACTTCCTAAAAAGCATGCTGCTGACAAGGAGTCAAATTACAGTAAAAACCTGTATTCCCATTGTTGGAATTTACGCTTTCCCGCAATTTACATAATTTTTATCATTTTCCATTAAATTTCCAATATTCATAATGCATGTAGAACCCTGTATTTACACAATTTCATTTTCAGGTATTCCACAAGTTGCATCACTAAGCACTTGATGAAAAAAAATTTCACTTTCGAAGGCAGTTACTCACGCATATGAGCATTTACATAATACTTTTTACTTATTTTCGCACATATACATTAAAAAAAGACTAGAGGTCATCCGGCCAAGGTAATGTGAACTGTTTTAGGGAGGAGTTTGAATGTCACGGGGTAGTACACAGCACCACTACAGGCAGTCCCCGAGTTACGTAAGCCTTGACTTACGTAAATCCATACTTATGTAAGTGGCAACCTTTCCCAAAAAAGATGAGAATTACGAAAGATACGGATTTGGAAGGATGGTTGCCTACTTTCATGGAGCGCATGTGCCGAAATGGTAGTAAGAGCTAAAAACGTGATATAAATAAAAACCACTATCAAGTAAACCTTTACTTTAATGTATTTATATTTACGTGAATCGTAATGCAGAACTCGCAGCAAAGTCAATGGTGTTACGCAAATCTCTTTACATGCCGTAACCGACATGAAAGAGTTCTTGAATTTTGCAGTGAACTGAATAAATTTTGGCCTAAAATTATTCCCCAAAATTTTTGAGAGCACGGACTCGGTTACGGAGTAATTTTAGATCAACGTATTTTTTGACTTCCGTAAATTTCGACTTTTGCTGCTAGTGTCGGAACGCATCTATTATGTAACTCGGGGACTGCCTGTATTGATGAAAAGTTGAATTACTTCGACTCAGAATCTCAATTTTCCCCAGAAAGGTTCATAACTTCATACCATTCGTACTATGATATGAATGCATTGTGGGACTCTCCTATATATTTATATAATGTAAGAACACCTGCAAGAGAGTATTTATTTTGTACAGAAAATTATGAAGTTGAAATTATGAAGAAAAAAATGGCTTCTTACCCAGTTACGATAAATGTGAAAAATACAAGAACTTCGTGAAAAATATTTATTGATACTTCCTTTATCGCATCTAATTGTAAGCCATATTGAATCGAAAATAATTTTTTTTACAAAATGCTGAATGCTGGCTTGAAGATGTGTGAAGAAGGCTGTTTTCACTAGTCGAACAGCAAAGTAGCTCAGAATCTTATGCATTGTTAAGTTTTCCTAAAGTACTCCAGAAATAAATTTTATCTTGCTAGGCAAAGGAAAAACGAGGTTAAAAAAGAACATTTTCAATTGAGAACAAAATAAAAATTTTAAAACAAGTTGATTCTCATGTAGGACCATCCATTGATCTGGCGAAACGTTTATGATTCTCAGTCTCTGCACTGTAAAAGTGAATATTCTCCTTTTCCCATTTTTTGCATTTTCCCCACCATTTACACGTTTTTCTGGGGTAGTTAGAAAAGTGCAAATAAGGGGTTTTACTGTATTTATAAATTTTCAAAGTTATTTGATAAAAAAATGAAGTACCCTCTAATACTTTAGCTTAGACAGCTAGAGAGCATTGCTGCATATATCAGTGTTACATATTTTCACTTCTATATCATCCATCCACACAATCACACCTTAGACCCAAAAAGACTCCATGAGATCACATTTTTGAGCTAAGTCTGAAATTTACTCAAAGAAACATAAAAAAAATTGTTGGTAAGTACTCATGTAAATACTGAGATAATCAGACTTAATAAAAACACACTCTTACATTCCTGCATTGAGATGAATGCATGCTAAGGGTCACTCCTGTCACTTCAGAACATGCTTCATAGCACATTACTCCTCTGGCAAGCATATTGGGCTAAATTTCCAATGCTTGACTCAACTATGCAGCAGTCTCTGCAAATGTTTAATCTTCCTTAGCAGATAAAAACAACTTCTGCACAGCACTGGTCACCTCCTCTGTAAAGGGTAAAACCAAAATATGATAAAGGAGGCAGAGTGATATTTTGGTAAAAGTTTAGGTGAGTGGGCAGCAAGAGACATACAAATACTCTCAACAACTTTGGGCATCAGTGGATATGCCCAAAAAGACAGCACACAAGAATGGTAGAAATGTAAGTTCTTTGGCTAAAATAAAGTAAAACACAGTTTCCCTTTGTGTTCAAATCAAATTCAGAGCAGCAATATACAATTTACATTTTACATTTACATTTTACATTTACATTTTACATTTACATTTTACATTTTGCCTTGTATATTTTACCCTTAGTGTCTCCACATGTTAAACACACAAACACATTTGATGTAGTATACATTGTGAAAAAGGCCAAGTCTCCCAAGGACGAAAAGGAAGATTAGTGACTAGCTGTCCTATATTGGGTATCCTGGGTAGTGTAGTGATCTGCAATTCGGTCCACATACATTCTAAGTACATTCAAGGGAGCGTGGTGGCCTAGTGGGTAGAGTGCTTGGCTACTGATCGAAGGGTCCCGGGTTCAAATCCGGGTGAAGCCTTTGGACCCTTTGAAAAACCCTCGGAGTGAGAGGTGGCCCAGCGAAAGGAATTGGCCCCCCTACCCTGAATGTGTGAAATTCACATGCCTGTGGCTTAGTCCGGGGTGAGCTCTACCCTCAACTATCCAAACCAACCTTCGAGTTGCATCACTGACAAAAGGTTTATGTAATAAATCAGTTTCTATTGTTGATAGAATTTCGTTTAAAATTGTATATGCACAGTAAACAACGAGGAATTCATTCCAAAGTCTACAATTTGAGAGCAAGCAACAAATATACATGTAGTAAAACCAATAAATCTACGATTAGTTGACCGCGAACCAGGACAGGTTGAGCATAACTTCCCCCGGAGTCAGAGATAATGGCTAGGTCCCTGATAAGAGGGGTCGAAAAAGGTAGGAGCTGAGTGTGAGTGTATACCTACGAGAACTTTCTCCACGGATGCCATTCAAAAATGGTCCGTACAGAGAGGAAGGAAGAGTCTCTTGGTACTCAGTTCAGTAGACATGTGTAGGAGAGAATTCCGTCGTCTCGAAAGGGTTAAACAACCAAATACCCCAATGGTAAGTAAGTACTTTTAGCTTTGAGTAAACCCTGACCCAGTAACAACTGCTGTTTGTTTCACTTTTCAGTACCTTCACTAAATACATCCATACCCAGGCTTTAAAAGCCTCTCCTTTAGAAACATGGCATATTGTTTGAGGCACTAGAACATTGAGACGGCGATCGAGAAAATAGTGATACATATAAACAAAGTCTCAGGATTAAACAGATAAAATTTTTCTCCAATGGCCGTAAAATATATGCACCACTCGTCAAAAAAAAAAAAAAAATTAAATACTTACTGTGTTGGTTTGCGGGAATGATGACTCCACAACAGGGACCAACCACAGCCTCTCCACCAGAATACCCTCCTGCGGTAGTTTACGGGAAAATAATTTCCTCGCCAGGGACTACCACAGACACACACACACAACCCAATTGGAATCCTTTGTGGGCTAATGAGACCTAGCTAAGGATTCCTGGATTATAACCTGGGATCCTTCGGAGAGCTGTAGTGACTCTACTAAGGCTGCCAAGTTATTAACACAACCACACACGCAATCACACAAAACACTCACTCACACACACAGCAGGGCCCCAGATTTCTGGGAGAACAGCTCAAAAAGAGCGTTGTCAAATAGAAAAACAACAAACAGGGAACGAGGGTGAAATTTGTATACGCGTATTTCGACCACAAAGTTCCTCTTCAGCGAGCTGAAGGGAAAAACACTATCAACACGAGGTTGAAAGTGAATGAAGAGGAGGACAATCCTAGAATAAATAGGGAAGGGACAAAAGGGTTAGGAAGCGGGGGGGAGGGTAAATTGGTAACGGCTAAAAGGTCATTGGTGAGCAGTGGGAATGTGGGTGAAGTGGAGAGTGGGGGAGGCGAGGAGGGGTGGGAGAAAGGGAGCCAATGGCCAATAGATGCAGTAGTGAAGGAACGTAACCGTTGAAGTAGGGAAGGGGGGTGGGAGTCATGTTGACCGTTGGCGGGAAGGGGGGTGGAAGCTAATGACCGTTGTAGTGAGTCAAGAGGGGGGGGATACACTACCCAGGATACCCAATGAAAGTGCCCGTCATAGCCTGTTTAATCTATAGAGGCCGTAGAGCTCATCTACCTTGATTTAAAGTCTCAGGAGTAAACAAAATCTTACCCAAAATGACCCTCAAACCCCCCATTGTGAAACAATGTAACCCCCCAAAGTACCCCCTCTAAAGAAGAGCTGGAAGAACCCAACCCCCTTCCCTTCCTACGTGAAACTTAAATGGGTTCCTTACTCAGCACGCTGAGTCAAGGTCACTGACCACCCGTATTCCCAAACATTTGATGTCCTGTCCTGTTTTCTCTTGCATCCTGTCATCACTTGCCGTGGCTCGCTTACGAATTGATTGTTTAGTAAAATATTTATATAGCTTCTGCTACCTCCTGCGATAAAGTAGTAACAACCATAAGGAAAAAAATATTAATTTATTATTTTTTTTGCTTTTGAAGTTTATTTGCACAATCCGATAATGATGAATAGTCTTGCACATTTTATTTTATTGCGCACTTCAGCCATCGGAGTGCATCACTAAAATAGCAAATGACTCTCCCTACGCACTTTCATTAACCCTCAACTTCTCGGAAATATCTAATGCAACACGATTTCTTTTTTCTGAAGGATAGACATTCTGAATTAATAATTTTGATGAACGAAAGTTAGCAAATGTAACATGCCTGCAGAAGCAATATAACCATGAAGCTTGAAGCAAAGTTGGTGTGACCCGGGTGCATCGCACTGATTTAGGGGACTCACCATAATGTAACACTGTGCATAATTGAATAACCTACAGCAGGAATAGCATTTGTGATGGCGAAATGTAGCAACTTTGTAGACTAATATGGCAGCTGCAGATGAACAGTAGCGGTAGTGGGTGGGTGGGGGAGAGGAGGGAATGGAAAGGAGGAAGAGGGGGAGTAGTTGATAGATGGATCGTCAGATAATCGAACGGTTGGTTAATCAAACACCGGATAATCGAATCTCTACTGTACACTTAGCATCATAGTTTCCATAGTATTTATCTGTAAATCACTGAATATTAAGTTACAGGGTCACAAAACATCCAACATTATACACTCTCTTGGTTGGTTAATGTTTTTTAAGGAAAGGGAGTCACAAATGATAAACGTTTAAGAAGCCCTTCCCTAGCCTAACTTCATGCCAAGAGGATAGACAAGGGAGCCTTAACTACCGTGAGGCCATGCTGAACCCTTGTGGTACTGCATCAACACATTGATCATGATTACATCATGAAAGGAGCATGGGGACAAGGAGGAATGCAGTATCACATCACAATATGGAAATGAATGTTAACCATGGGAGAGGTTATTCGAAGCCAAAACTGATCTTGAAGCTAATTTCAAAATAAAAGTTAGGAATTTTCAAATTGAATGACATTTTGAACTAGTTAGAAAGAATGGAGTTTGAACAAATTTTTACGCTTAAATAATAAAGCCCATGAGTTTTTTGTATGACTCACCATTCAGCTTACTTCATTATTAATGACCCTCGCTGGTCCTCTTTAACAATAATCAACAATAGACCAAAAACCAATAGACAAACACAAATAAAATATCTTGAATTAATTACTATAAAGCACATACATAACACAAGCTAATTATTGTTAAAGAAAAATTAGATTACAACTAGCTACTTGATACAAAATCAAGAAATCTACCATTGATAAGCGAAGTTCTCCAGGGATTAAGATAACAATGATTAATTTTCTATAAATACCTACTTAAGATATTTTTCACGGTTTAAAAAAATTAAAAATAGTATTCTCATGAATGCCCCACTTCAAGATGAAGGACTACACTTTACTCACCTACACTCTTAAGATACCATACAGGTCTGTTCTTCCATAGAATACTGGCATAATAAAATGGTATTCCAGAGAGTGTGATAATGAGCCCCATTGCCACCTCAAACGGTCGCACATAAATTGGCAATGCAACAAGGAAGGCACAGACAAGGACAAAAATGCATGGAAGCACCATTGAGACCTGCAACAGAAAGTTTAATTAATACATAAATAGTAATTCTGCATGATAATACTAATGGAGGGTGGAGTATAATTTACTTGCATGAGATGCCAATCTGTACCAAGAGGTTCAACACTAGAACCTGGACCATTTTTTATAAAAATTTTATATTTTGAGTGTTGACAGCCTTGACAGTTCAAAGCCACATTTATTTAGCTTCTTATACAATTTCACTTTGTCCATCTCGTGCTATCAGTGCTTTCAGGCTACCATATGAGAGATCACATTGAAGAGTGACAGGAAACAATTTTACTTTGAGATAGCTGTTGATTATTTGAGTGAAAATAGAGCTACACATTTTTACAGACTATAGTTGTGGAATGCAAAACCTTACCCCTCATTTCCCAAATAAGTAATGGTTTTCTTATGGAATGCAGCTGACGAGGGATACCTCAGAGTGGCCACTCACCTTGGAAATCCAGGAAAACCAGGAGAAAACCCAGGAATTTAGCAATTATGTGAAGATACCTTGCTGTAATATGTAAACTTAATGCAAAAATATTTTCAGCGCTTAAAAACTGCATTGGTGGCTAAAATATGGAACGTTCCATTGAGGATCTGAACAAGGGAAATCAGGTTTTATAAACACTAAAGCTTTGGCTTTCTTTCATGCTCACCTAATTAAGGCATTTGTAATTTTTTTTATTCCAAGATGCCATAGTAATTCAACAAGCCACTTAGAAAAAATGATATTTTAGGAATGTAGGTATGTCTGTTAAAGCAAATACGCTTCACAGTTAGAAGTGTACATTAGTCATATTTGGGTATAATAATGCAAACGGAGATAAATAAATTCAGCTCTACAAAAACATGTTCACCACATGCCAGCTTTTATTTAAGTGCACACATTGGTGTACAAAGAATCATTCCATTTTATGTACGTTGAGATGAATTTCAGGAGAACTCTACATATTTTGTACAATTTTTAGCTACTTACTAGTTATGCACTGAATACTAGTTCATTACCAATACTGTATTTTCAGGAGAACTCTACATATTTTGTACAATTTTTAGCTACTTACTAGTTATGCACTGAATACTAGTTCATTACCAATACTGTATTTTCTTCCCGTCTAATGCATAGAATAGATATTTTATAGAAACTAGGAGTGAGATATCCAGGAAAAACTGGAAAAGTAACTCGGAAAATAATAAAAACCTGTGAATTCTATTTCATCAACTCAGTGGCCACCCTGATACCTGCACTTACCTACCTACATACCTACTTACATGTGGATTGCTGTACTTCAGCAATGGAAAAGAGCAATATACCGAAGTAGACTTGACTGTTGCAGGCTTCACTCTGTAGAAGTTACTAATATCAGTACTCATGATTAACACAGCTTCGTACTTTTCTACAATATTTATTGTTGCACGACGCGTTTCGCTGCTTTACGGAATCGTCAGGTTAGGTACACAATATATAATATACAGAAGTTTGTTATTGTTGTTGTAGTTACAGAGGAGGAGGGGGGGAAAACAGATATTGGGGCAGGGTTGAGGGGGAAAAAATAAAAAACACGATGATTAAGGGCTGGTGAGGCGGGAAAGATTAATTTTATCTGAAAGGAGGGGTGAGGGATGCAGAAATAATAATTCGTTGCAAAGGTGTTTTGACTGTCTGATAATTTCTAATTGTTCAAGTGCATCCATTTTCGTGCATTTGGGAATAACGTGTAAAATTTCTGGTATAAAATCGCTCATGTGATTGTTATCAAGAAGGTGTTTGGCAAAAGTTGAGGTGGAATCCATATATCTGTAACATCTGGCGTGTTCTTTGATACGTGTACTAAAACTTCTACCAGTCTGGCCGATGTATGCTATATTGCAACTATTGCATTTAGTTTTATAAATACGAGAATTTAGGAGTCTATCTTGTCTGTCTTTGCCGTTTACTAAAAGTTTTGAAAGGGTTAGGGGAGTGTAAAAAGTTGCTTTAAGGGAGCTTGGTAGGCAGTTTGAAATTCTAAAAGAAATATTACCAATGAATGGGAGAGAGCACCACTTGAATTTAATAGGTCTTTCTGAAAATGCGGGACAAATTTGTTTTAAAGCAGTGGAAAGAAAATGCGGGACAAATTTGAACAGCAGTCAAGGTCGAATGTTTTGTTTAAGGCTGCTGAATTCGTTTAAAATAAGTATTTAAAACGTTATATATAAATTTAAACGTTATATAAGTAGTATAAAAACGTTAACTTTTAATCAAAGAGTATTTTAAAACCTCACAATGAGCATGTTTACCTCCTTTACTGAAAATCAACAAACTTGACAACAATCACGGATGCCATGATCAACGTTCTTTTGTTGTTTAGCGCACATCAACTTTGCTCCGATCTGTTTTGAAGTGCGCTGTCCCAGTAGTGCGCAGGGTCTGTTAAACAAATGAAAGGCAAGTGTGTTTCTGTAAAGCGATTAGCGCACTAGAGCGAACGGAAAACTTCGTGCGCCATTTTGGTTGTAACCATTAATTGCGGCTATAGACACGATAGTCAACAGTTCAGATTTGAAATTCGTGAGTGTAAGGGAGAAGTGTAGGAGGCGATGAACCATAGAATTAAAAGCTGCATGTTTGTGGTAAAAATGGTGAACTGAATCGCTTGGTATGATGTGATCGGTGTAAGTGATTTTATACCCGAAATTTTACACATTATTCCCAAAGGAATGAAAATGGACGCACTTGAACAATTAGAAATTATCAAAACTCCTTTGCAACGAATTATTCTTTCCGCATCCCTCCCCCCTCCTTTCAGAT
Organism: Pyrrhosoma nymphula; assembly: GCA_963573305.1. Taxonomy (NCBI): domain Eukaryota; kingdom Metazoa; phylum Arthropoda; class Insecta; order Odonata; family Coenagrionidae; genus Pyrrhosoma; species Pyrrhosoma nymphula. The sequence goes on from OY754327.1 coordinate 135,988,542, forward strand.
AAAATTAATCTTTCCCACCTCACCAGCCCTTAATCATCGTGTCTTTTATTTTTTTCCCCTAAACCCTGCCCCAATATCTGTTTTCCCCCCCTCCTCCTCCGTAACTACAACAACAATGACAAACTCAAATAACAAACTTCTGTATATACTATATATTGTGTACCTAACCTGACGATGCCATAAAGCGGTAAAATGCATCGTGCAATAATAAAATATTGTAGAAAAGTACTAAGCTATGTTAATCATGAGTATTGATATCGATGTAGGGTCAGCTACATATTCTGAGAAAAGAGTGACTCATTTAGCCCTACCTAAAGAAACTAAGAATATGGATAGTTAAAAAATAATCTGATATTTAACTCATATTAGCATGTAAGTCATACCTTCATATACCTATCACCAATTCCAAACTACTGTCCAACAACAAAAATATTCACTACACTTTTTATTTTAATGATTTTCACTCAATAAGTTTATGCAAACTACCTACTCAAAAAGTTACAATAGCTTTGAATAAAAATACCTTATGACCAGAATATTTACCATTAATAGCACCTATTTGTCTAACTTGTGTTGTGTAACATAAAAATCATAGGCATAATATCACTCACTAACCATGGATAGCAAAAATCAAGCTAAATTATGTACAATACCTTGATAGGCCTTGGCATCTTTGGATTCTTCCATCGCATCCATATCATCCCTCCCACAGACAGGGTGATGAACAGTGACTCCACAATACTGCAGTATGTTATTAAAACATATATGTCACTGGTGCTAAGCATCACCAAAGACAAAATGTTCTGAAAGAAGTTTAACATTCATGAGTTTGTAAACAAAATCTCGAACAGAATGGTAGTTTCAATTCATTATTTATATGTATCAAGGTCCCTGTTTTAATTTTTGTGATAAAAGCTTTCTCATGCAGAAATTCTATTTTCACATCAATTATAATAACATACTTTGTCTAAATACGCTGGAACTGATTCCACATGAAAGAAGATATCTTTATACTTGGAATAAAGATCAATTTTAAAAGGATTTCTATGGGACGAGGTATTTAAACTAAAATCCTTAGCAGGTGGTGACAAACCTTTATCAGCATTTATAAGTACAGTAGAACTCCAATTATCTGAATCAATTGGAACTGGACCCCATCCAGATAATCAAATATCTGGATAAATAGATTACTCGCAAAAAAGGTAACTTCTTAGGAAACTTCTTAATGTATTCACTTCGGATTGATCTAAAAACGCTAAAGAAACGTAAGTGCTGTAACCATTAACTGTCAAACGAAATAAAGGTATAAAAGAAACAATATATGTTTCTAATAGCCTATTGCCGTGACTGTTAAAAGCCAATTTTCGAGGATTTTTTCCTCCAAAAGCGATCCGGATAATTGGCGATTCAGATAGTTGGAGCCCAGATAATTGGAGTTTTACTGTACTTATTTGCCAATTGCAAAAACATCTAAGACTTCATGATTCATCATGTTCTCAGAGTATTTCACCACTGAAAATTGATCAGTTTTTTCTTTATTTCACTTATGTTAGTTTCTAGACATTCAGTGTTATTTATGGCTAATGTTCTCAGGGTATGAATTTGTTTCTTGAATATTAATATCAACTTTTCATCAGGATAATATTTCCTTAATAAATGTATATACATACAGCGTTTTACGTCTGCGTTGATATGTATTTATATGACACTTTTTCAACTGGCTAACAACCCACATTCACATACATATGTACATTAGTGCATGATGTCATTAAAAATCAAATCATTATTTAAATTTAGTGGTAAATTACTACAACTCCCCTAATAATAAGCATTGAGCTTACCAAAAAAACCAATGATGGAGTGGGAGTTAGGCGCTTCACATTAATAAATGACAGCATTACTGGAAACTGGCCCTGCCTGGCACCCACAAAACACAACCTGGAAGAGTAAAATTTGAATGGTAAAAAATAAATAGAGGAGAGGTTAACATTAATTACGCATATCATTTTGACACACAATGAAATCAAGTACTCCAATAAGTTGAAAAAAATGAGGGTAATCACCTGGAAGATGTCATGATGTGGACACTAAGACCTCCAAATGCAGACATGGCGACAAACAGAGGCATTATCCAAGACATGAATCCAAGTACCCTGTCTCCAAATGTCTTTCATGAGTGGAAAGAAGCAATGAGAAACACAAGGTAGCATGATAAAAATACAAAATAGTCATAAAAGAATGAAAAGAAATGATCAAACATGGATAACCGATTAAATAATCACTTTTAACTTTGTGAAACCATTAAGATGGAAATTTTTAAAGACTTCCATAATCATATATCACTCAAATATGGAGGATAATGCGTGAATAATGCCTGGACATTTCAAATCCTCAGTTTCTGGTAAACATAAATGTGTGCAAAAGTTGATTTACAATGATAATGCATTGCATATAACCATTATTCTTGGTCCATAAAATGCACTTTTAATTCATTACTTACTTATTACTTATTAATTACACTGCTCTGCATTTCAAAAATTTTTTTTTGATGTTTCAGTTTTGAATGTTTTCCCCCCTAATTTTGAGGTGCTGATTCCAAATATGTTTTCAGTTTTCTTCTGTCACGTCCAGGTTTTTTTAAAAAATGAAAACAAAATTTTCATATTTACCTTTTACCGATATATATATTTATACCCTTCTACAAGATAATTGTCATGCTTAAGAACATGGTTTATCTTTGAATTATGTAATTGTATGCACAATGTACGTACATTTCACAAGAACTACCAGCAATTGATATAATTGATATTATTTTAAGGCAGAAATTTTCTTCTTTCTGCACTTCTTCCATAAGCATGAGAAGTATTTTCCCTCTTCAGGGTCCAACAGTAGCCGGCCATCATGTAAACAGTCCAACCACCATGTTATCTTCTTTCAATGTCTTTCAAATGTTGGTGAAAATGTTCACCCTTTTCAGCGCTGTAAAATCCAATACAACATTCTGGAAAATAGTCAATGTGAGCATGGAGGAAGTGTAACTTCCAACTCATGTTACAACCTAGTTTTCTGAAATTTTCCAACACGGTTTTCACAATGATTTTGTAATATGCACTCCTTCTGTTTCCTAGGAAGTTTTTTACGACATCTTTGTAGCTATGCCAGGCTTGCTTTTCTGTATGGCTCATTGTATCCTCAAAATTGGGGTCACCCATTAATTTCCTGATCTGAGGTCCAGTAAAAACACCTGCTTTCAGCTTATCAAGGATAATTCTGTGAAAAACACTACATATGCACTTAAAACACTCACTATCCTTGTCTAGGGCACGTACAAACTGATTCATGATTCCCAATTTTATGTGAAGGGGAGGGAGAAGAACTTTTGTGGGTTCCACAAGGGGCACTTGCATAACATTCTTTGTTCCAGGTGTTAAGGGTCCTCTGGTTGGCCACTCCCACCTTCACCAGTGATTTTGTCTCGACTATGCACAGGAAGCAAGGCATTTTTGTGTATCCCATTTGTAGTCTCAGTAAATGGTTGATAACTTAGAAGTCACCACAAACTCCACCCATGCTCGGGGTACTTCACACACTGCAATAGAAACTACAAACTTTCATATGATTCTTTCAAAGTAATATAATAAGCATTTGGTACCGATCCAAGCACATTAACATTGTGGAGTAAAACACCTTTCAGGCTGGTTACAGAGGAATCTATGAAAAGCCTCCATTCAGAAGTTACATACTTCACACCAAGCCACGTTACAAGTTTCAGAATATCAATGCAGAAGATCATAGACCTTGCTTCTGAAAATAAAAAAACTATTTCTTGTTCCCAGGATCTGTAACATGAAACTTTAGTGATAGAATGATTAAAACTTTGTAATTTTCCACACTGTTTTTATTGATGGTACAAGCCTGACCGGTTTCAATGTTCACACATCATCATCAGAGGCTAAAATTACCTCTTGGTAATTTTAGCCTCTGATGATGATTTGTGAACATTGAAACCAGTCAGGCTTGTACCATCAATAACAAGTGTGGAAAATTACTAAGTTTTAATCATTCTATCATGTCGAAATTCCACCAAGTAAATGCTTCAACCATCTTGAAACTTTAGGTAGCCAGGTAGCCAGGTAGCAATAAATGTCTGTCATTCAGTACAGAAGCAACGAAAGATCACATACCAAGTCATTCAGGGCAGTCTGACTAAATAAGTGTGTGGGTATTGTCACTTGTACAGGGTACAGTCGTCTGTATCTGATCCACTGATATCCATTGTATCACTAACTTCCTTTTGAAGTGATGTACAGCTTGAAGATGGACGAGAAGGAATGGAAAGGCTTTCGTCATGCTTGATTGATCTCATTGCAGATCGAAAATTTGGATACACTATGTCACTTTTGTTCTTAGCACTGAAACCTTGCACTATAACCTGACAGAAATAGCAGTCATCAGTATGGTTTAATTGTTCCCTCCTTACCATTGGAAGGGAAAAATAAAATTTCTCTCTTTGTCCGTTCATCCACAACCTCAATCCCTCCACACACACACTTTCTGGGGTGCCCATGGTTTATTCTCATTGCCAAGCACAGATCCAAAAGATGCAAGGTAGGCTTCTTTGATGAGTGGTGTTATATTTAGTCTTTGTTTACACAACATGTACTTCACATATATGTTTAAAAAAAATTGTTTGGGTCTTTTTTGCAGCCACGTGAAGACATTTTTGGAATACACAATTTGTCACTTCATGAAACCGTTGAGTTCAGCACACTGAATACAACACACTCGACGTTCACTCTTTTCAGTGTCACCACGTGTGACACAAACAAATGTCGAATTACTATTGGCAGACCACATACACTACACTCTACAAATGAATTACTGTTGCAAGACCACATAAAACGGTGTAATCACACTTTAACACTAGATACTACTAGATACTAATATTGCTCAGCAAATTCAAGAGTAATGTAAAATCAAGGTGCGTAAATTTGAGGTTTTACTGTATCACAGTAAAGATGCCATTAAAAAATCACTCTGCTGCCATATTTCTTCGAGAAAATGTAATTATTGGATGATACTCTTTCTATATACATATAATGAAAGCTATTATTGAAATATTACGATAATTTATTATTATACACGCACTGAGATATTGTACGAGAGGGTTTCCTGGAATATTAACCTGAGAGGTGTTTGAAATTTTCTCACAAAATATTAGTCTTCAACTTGTTCTACACCAGCAAAAAAAACAAAATTTGGCAAAATACTATCAAATGTAGTATTTATTTATAATTAATATAAATTATGAACTTTCAATGAGTTTTATAAAAGCTTTACAATAAAACTCACATATTTGCATAAATACTCATGTTTCATCACTGAGATATTACATGTTATCAGCACAGATAGGTTTAGACACAGAGTGAAAAAATAATTTCAGTTAATACTTACAACAGCTATAGCATTCGATGCAATCATTTCATTTGGAGTCAGCACAGCTAAATATGCAACATTTGCTAGCACATATATTATTGTAACTAATGGCAATGATATGTATATTGCTCTGGGTAAATTCCTATAATATAAAATTCACATTTCTGAATACAGTACATACTCAAATACCTACAACATACTGCATGCCTTATAGGAGATGAACTACGAGGACATACTTACTTGTATGGATCTTTTAATTCTTCAGTCATGAAATTCAAGTAGTTCCTGAAAATAAATTGTTCCTCAGTATGAGCACAATGACATCACAATCTCCACTGAAATAATTTTGCATTGTTCAACCAGTAATCCAAACATTCACGACATCCTATTCAAGATAAATGAAGTTTTACAGCTTTCACAAATAAAATGTATACACAATGGTAGTCTTCCTGTAGAGCATATACTAACAAATGACTATGAAATCCTGCAAAACAGCTGCCTCATTTAAGGCAGAATTTCAACCTTAAATTTTTCATTTAAATACCTAAAGAAGGGAAACTCCATATTAATGACTTAAGTTGCGACTACCTGCATTTAGACTGATTAAAATACATTTATAATTCAACAAGATTAATAATCGGGTAAATTCAGCACCTCATGACCCCTAGTATATACATGACATTTTACACCAAATGTATGCCCTTAATACTAAGCATTTCTATTACAGTAGACCCTCCCTAATCTGGACAAGGGATGGGTGGTTGTCTGGATCATGAGGGGATATCCCAGAAGGAATATTAATAGAGTTTTAGGGTACCCTCTGTCACCAGTGACTTTCAATCACTTTCCAGGAGGTAGGAGGTGGTGGCTCAAATATGACTATCATACATAAATAAACTACATTACTCCAAGTTCACAATTAGAAAAAGCAAATATAAAATTTTCAAATATTTTGTGACATTCCAATAGTAATGTGCTCACAGTAATCGTACGTATAAAATGATTGTTTCCTGCAAATGACAGCATAAAAACTTAATTTATTCGAAACTTTATTATTTTTGCCATATGATTTTGAACTTATAGTGCCAGTCAGTCAACTGATGTGTCAATAGCATATCAACACAGTGGCCATGTCCTTGTGCATTGCTGCTGACCAGAAGACCCAGACTCCATAACACTATTGAAAATTCGATTTCGTTTGCAGTGTTAGCAGCAGTTGCAACTTTTTTCACTGAATTCATACTCTTCAGTCTTTTCATAAGTACTTCTGATATGATTAACATTGCTCATGTCACCCCATAAGAATTTTTTAAACGCATGAAGTTAAAAAAAGCTGACTGCACCCACCATTTTGTCATGTAACAAACTTAAAAACTTACCAAAGAAAAAATAAAATTAATTAAAGTAAATAAATTGTTTTATAAATAGAAATAACTAGGTTTTTATTCGATAAGTAAACTCCTTTAAGTACCGCAGCCGCAAAGTGAAAACACCTAAATTTAAGTGTTTTCAGAGAAATACAATGATAACATTCTTCACAGAATTTCTTCAGCTTCGAGCCATTGTTATTTATTAATGAGAGATAACTATGAAAAATGACATGCAAAGGTACTTGCAGAAATCAATTAAGAGTTACAATGAGAAGTTTCAGGTCTCACTCTAAGAAAAGCCTTTATCTTGTTGGCTTTTTTCAATTACAGCCCACAATGCACAGGTTCAAAATTTGGGACGAATTAAAATGGGGCAATATCAGAGTGCACAAGCCAAATAAAATTCTGCTTGGCAGCATGGAGCGCATGCAAGTCAATGTCATTTCTTTCCTAGCAGTTTCCCGAATTAGTAGTACTAGTACTACTAATATTCCTAGTACTATTATATACTGGCTTATCGTACTTCAATGGCTTAGGTAATTTCACACTTACTGTCTGCCACTTGCAGACAAGGGCAACAGCACTTGAATGACTATGAGGATGATCCCTCTGTAAATGAGCCAAGCCCAATGATGCCTAACATTAGCAGCTGGGCAGAAATCGGTGTTTCCACCGTAGCAGGCCATGTTTTCCGTGTTCCACGACTCATCTCAACTTGGTAATGCAGCACTGAAGGGTGTTGGCTAAGTATAAATTAAGAGCATTGAAAAAATTAAAATGCTGATAAAAATAATCATTTGCTAATGTGATGAAAAACAAAATTTAATTTAAAAGTATGGAATGCGATTTTTAAATAGTGAAGTTGCAAACATTATTTTTCCCATATTAATATTTTTTCATGCCCAGTTGTGGCTTGCATCCATCAATGTTAAGTTAGAATTGTCTTCGATGACCTACGTTTATACTTAAGAATACATGTTTCGTCTAGCTACAGCTGTGATCTTATCCTCTATGGTGTGCATGATTTTTGCTCCTGCACACTTCATTCACATCCCTCCTGTTGTTTGCAGACTTCTTCAGTAAAAGAATTCATAAAAATAAACATCAATAGGGAAATCAATTTCTAGACATTCAATTCCAGTAATTTTAGCGATAAATCAAGCAACTTGGTTTAAGAAATAATTCTGGATGCAGCAGTAATGATCCCACTTTACAACCCCATAATAAACCACAAAAATGCCAAGGCTTGTCCAGATTAAGTGCAGGTCCAAATTTTCCAGGTTTGGATTAGCAAGGGTCTACCATAATATTAAAATGCATTTACATAGAAATTTACTGACAGAAAATGTTTAACTGGAATTCATTCCAAATAGGAATAAGTTAAGCATAGAAAAAATTACCAGCCAGCATAAGAAAATATTCCTGAATAGAATGAGACCGCAATTTTTCCAGGATCTGTAGTGGTACCATCAAATACACCATCAAATTTTCCACTGGGTTCTAAAAAAGAGGCACAAATTAGTAATTAAAGGTGCATCAAAGAGAAAACTCATAGTATGAAAAGGCCATTAATTACTTATCATTTATGTACTCTTACCTACAACTAGAAATGCAAATCCTGCAATAATAATAATCACTAATGCAGCAACTTTTCCAAACATGAATACATCCTGCATTTTAGTAGTTATTCTAACATCATAGCAGTTCACAAAAGTTAGAAAACCTGTAAAATTACAATAAAACATTAGCACAACATTTCTTCATTTAAAACAAAACATACTTTTACCAGAACAGACTAATCTACACAGCTTGAAGGCCATGAGGTGATCAAACTAGTTACGAATGACATGTATTCCTGCTATTCTAAGTGAGAAAAAAGGGCATTAAAATAAATACTGCAGGCCAGAGCAATATGTACCACCATTTAAACCTCTAGAATAAAGAAAGAGTAATGAAATATGTAGCTGCATGCAAGTTTGAGGGCCCAAAAGATGTTTTAAATATCTGATACAACCCACGAAAGGATTTGCTGCAGGGTAAAGTACAAGGAAACTATCCAAAACATGATCCACAAATTTACATAAAGGGGTGACTTAAGGGTAAGGTGACCCATGGAACAATCTAATACACCACCTTAAAGGGACAGCCACAGTGCAGGTTACCTGGAGGGTAGTGGGTGGCAGGTCACTAGGAAACCCACAATGCAAGTTTCCATCACAAACCTCCAAATATAGGTGGCCTGCACTGCACCCTCCAACTGACCCAACCCACCTAACAAGTCGCCAGGTGAGTCACGAGGGAATCAGTTGTGTTGGATAATTTCATCTACCCATTACCCTCTCACTCTCAGACATGGATGACCAGGTAATCGTGATTAAAAGTGGAAAGCTATATCGGAGCCAGCAGATGAATTGAACAATAATTCCAAAATAACCATCTACATACTAAAATACGAGCCACTGAAGAGGCTTGTGGCAGGGATTGTTAGAAACCAGCCATGAAAGGGGAGGGAATAGGGAAAAGGAGGGGTGAGGACAGCGGTGAATTGTATGTTAATGATGTGTCTTATGTTAGTGTCACCTTGTTTTTGTTATAATCACTAATGGTGCATGGAAAAAAGAAATGTTTGTATTGTGTACAAAAATTTTAACAGATCAAATGTAATATTTGCGCACATCCATTAAGCATTCAATATATTATCAAAATATAACTTAACTAAATCTAATCAACAAGGCAATACAATTCTGTATTCAATTCTCATTTCAGAAATTACTATCCCCAATCCTTTTACACAGGTTGTATCACTTTTTCTACAAGGGATGTCAATATGGGATACATGCATAGCATCCATAGGATCAAAACAACACATGCAACTCACTAGCTCATTCCCCTTCTTAATTGTTAAAAATTGCATGCAATGATTCAGTTCCAATTAAGGCTGTGATTTTCCTCAACTCCACTGATTGTTTTTGTGCTCAGAAGTTATAACATTTCTTAAATTTTCTAAAATTTCTTAGCCTAGCTTAGTAATTATATAATCAACCTCACAATAGAAATAAATTTCTATGTATTTCCAATATAAATGCCCAGAATGAATTGCTAAGAGAAGTAAATCATGATTACAGCAAGATTGGGTATCCAGAAAATTGGTTGAAGAAAAAAAAGCTCTACGACAATCCTGAGAGCAGTAAAATACTCAAATCTTAAGTGAAATTTAATCCCATGATAAAGCTTCATTATCAATAAGGAATTCGTTCAGTTATTACTAAAGCTGAACTTCAAGACTAACCAAATGTACATTTGAGTTCCTTGAAAGATATCAAGCAGTGTACATACATACAGGTATACCTCGTTGTACGTCGTTAATTGGTTCTGTGAGGCACGACATAAGTTGAATTCTGACATAAGACGAATTTCAACATGAGTTGATCCAGCACCCCCAGAAACCGCTACAATATACACCATTTTACCTGTTACGCAGAGCTGTGCGAATGCTTCGAAAACGAATCGATTCGACTTGAATCAGGCTTAATTCGATTTGCCTGCAAATCGGGATGCTTCAAAACCAAATGATTCGAAATATTTTAATCTGATAGTCTCGTCTTCAAATCATTACACACATTCAAACATGGCGCACATTCCCAAAAGGCATGCTGTATGTTTAGTAGATGCTTTCCTCACAGGAAATTAAAATTTAAAGTCTCAGAATGAAATTTACTTAATTTATATGTGAAGTTCGTTGTGGAAATGGCCCATTCAAGAAAATTTTCTTTAAGTAATTCCCTGAATTATTGTGAAAATCTTTATGCTTCTGCATTTTACCAACATTGGAATTTGATTTGCAAGCAAATTTTTTTGTGTGATTTGATTCGCTGCCAAAATTTAAACAAAATTCGTTATGAATCATTTCAAAATTTTTTTTGAGAGATTCGATTCGGTTCGATTCAAAGTAAAAATCCCTGATTCGCACAGCACTACTTTTATGAATATATAGCAATGTCCAGTAGAGTATACATATATGACAGGTTTAGTTTTAAAAAACTTTTTTCAAAGAGTTCAAGTAAAACATTAACGAACTTGTACACAAAAGTAAAATAATAGTACCCAACTACAAAGATCACAAAGCATAACTGTGATCCTATTCAATATAAGACATTGCAAATTCATTTCTATTCACTCAAGTGTGCTGCTCACTTAAAACAGCACACTCCTTTCATTTCATTCAATAAAGACTCTGTTCTCTAAGCAACGCCCTTCAAAACAGATCGGGGACAGACTTGATGAATGCTAGTCAATAAGATAACTTTGCATCAAAATGATTGCATCTGCGATTTTTTTTCGTGCTCATTTGAGTGAAAGCTTAAAACATGAATAATGCAAAGTTTTTAATTACTCTGTGTTAATAAGCTCACATTTTAAAATTAGTATTTTGAACAAATTTAAAGACCAAAAATTAGGCCGTGACCAGAGTGAATAAAGAATTCCTCTGGCAGTTTATAGAATGTTTCTTTCACACACATCACTCCATTCATTGCCGTTCGAGTGCACTGATATACTCCAATCTATGCTAACTTCAACACTGAGAATGGAAAGCTACAAATGTTACCACTTCTGCCTCTGATGGCAGTAGACAGTACACATATACGTAACGTGCCAGCACTAGACAGCATACTTGAAAACAAATCAGTATTAGACTTGTGCTCCTTCTCCACTAAAGCCTTATGGTCCAATGTAAAAACCCTACACGTAGTCCCACTACATTGGCGTTACAGCTATAACTCCATGCTGCCCTCTCCAGGAATTACAGCAAACAAGTGAAGTGCAATCAGTTAATTTCAAACTAAATTAGAATCCCCACATTCATGATACCTTTTGCAATATGCGGAATAGTCTCAAAAGCAACTGAAACACTTCTCCGCTTCTCAAATGCAGTAATTTCTTGCTATTATCCATTCTGTTTTCCTTTTCAGAGTATTGCACTTTATATTTCCGGTTCCTCCTCCACAATGCCAGCAACAACCGATGCAGGGTTGGCAGTGCATTCCCACAGCAATTTGGGCCTACAGGCGTAACTACTGCGGTCCGTATTGCTGTTGTGGAAGCAGGGCATTGATCATTGATGAGCGCCAGACAATAACAGAACTTCGATGGCTTTGTTGATTTTCCATAAAGGCATCATACATATTTAACGTCACATTTTTAACTACTATGAGGTAAAGAGCTTCTGAATTTAAATACGCATGTTGAACGGGTTCGATAACTACACACAAAACATTTGCCCGTGACTTTTGCAAATACTACTTACTACCTACTGTCAGGTTACCAAACGTTTCTTCTTTTCACATTGCTCCATTCATGTTTGATGATGTTATCTAATCTGCCCCGAATTCCTTGCCTTAAATTATTTGTTATATTGTATTGTAATTAGCTTTGAATTATTTGTTTTAAAATGATTTTTAAAATTTCAATTCAATATGATTTCTTATATTTTTAATATTTTTTTAATTAAATTTTCGTATTTTCATCCAAACTCCATAACGCTGATGCATCTTGACCTATTTTATACATTAATTAACCAAAAAAACCGACGCATCTGTGGGATTGACGAAACTCGAAATGATATAAGCCGAGGTATGTATACAGAGGAGGTACCTGTATATACAATCTCATAATAAAAAAATGAAGTTAGGTTCATTAGAGGGATCTAATTCTTACATAACATCAGCTTTTAAATTGAATAACTGAATAAAATACAAATACTAACCTAATATTTAGTGTCAATCTTATACAGAATTGTAAAATGGAGGAATGGTACACTAAACGACACTAGGGACTTTCTATATATAATTGCATATATACTGGATCATAAGTAATGTCATTAGTATACAGTAGGTAATCCACAGACTGTACATAAACTTTGAAATGATTTTATTTTATTTTGTTATAAATGAAAAATGTATAATTCGCAGGATTCATTATACATATAGCATCTATTATCACCAGGCACATCAGCAAACTACCCACCCTCTCAGTGAAGCATCACTTAACTTTAAGAAAGGCCTTTTGTTAGATAATTATTATGAAAATACATGTCATTACCTCCATACACATAAATTAATCCTCGATTCATTGTTTTTCAAGTTCCTGCATTGGAGCTGGCAGCATTTCTAAAGACTGAAGTAGACAAAAATGTACACAAATAGCTGATAGGATTGCCAACAATTTGAATGCATCTTACAAATTACTCAAGAAGCAGGATATCTGCACAAGCAATGGAAGAGAAGGAATATCTACAAAAGAAAATTACATGTTACAAGCAAAATACAAGCAAATCAGATAAAATGACAATCATCAAACAGGGTAAAATTTAATGCAGGAAAAGAAAACAAGGTAACTAGAAATCACAAAAGGAGAATTGTATGAAGTTCTACAATCTATGAGCTCCTTATCTGAAATACAAATGGCATACTACACCACATAAAGAAAGAGTCAAACTGGACCCAAAATCTACCCTTGCTAACATGAACCACCATGTAATTATTGTCAAGTAAAGAAATATTTGTAAAATTGCAGAGAATGCACTAATGATGCATTTATTCACCAATTTTAAAGGACTTACTACAAAAATTTTCATTAAAAATCAATCTTTCCAATCCAAATAGAACTCAAAAAGCTTTACACAAAGATGAAATTTGACCATTAAGATTTTTTATTGTCAATTTATTTTACTAAATCATAACGTTAGAACAAATTGACCCTTAATTGTAAGGCGGCCCAACCACCAGTGGGCTGAAATTTTTCTCTTGTAACATAGATACAGCTCTCGCGAAAGCTTATGGCGTTCAGATGCGCAGAAGAAGACGTCGTGGAGGGGTAAAGTTTGGTGGAAGGGGTAGGAAAAAGGGACGTAGGGGTAAACGAAGACATGGCATTTGTGCCATTCATTATTGCATTTCAAAAAATGGAATTTGTATGACGTGGACAGCACAAACGCCGCGCATCCGAAGGCCATAAGCTTTCGCGAGAGCTGTACATATGTATGTACTTTGACTGAAGGTATACATGTGAATTGGAATGACACCCACAGTATTTTGTCATTAATTCAACAGGCAATATGTACTCAGTAGGGTAAAAATTAGTGATGGGATATTCAACTCCTTGAATCCCTCTTGAAGTTTCTCTTCAAATCTGAATATTTGAAAATGAGAGTCACTTACGCCATCAGCAGATAAAGATCTTTGCTTTCCTTTCATTTAAAAATTACCGCCATCACCGTGACCATAATTGATAGCATGGACAGAATCAATACTCGGTGAGAGCGATAAATTCACTTTTCCTGAGCAGGGAAAACTGGAAAATGTGCCGACTGGCACTGCCCTTATGGAGTATCAAAAATTGTCATGTTAACATAAGAAATGGTATTAGGCACTTTGTGGGAGTCACAAGCATTCATGATTAAAAATTACTTAGTTTAAATCCACACTTTTTTATTCTAACAGACCCAGGTTTCATCAGCTATGTGCCATTATCAAGGCACCTTGATAATGGCACATAGCTGCTGAAACCTGGAACCATTTGCAAGTTTTGTAAGGCATCAACATCACATGGTGGTAAATTGCATTGCACAAATGCAATGAAAAAACACTTGAAGAAGCACTGTTTGCATATATTTGCCGCCATTGCTCTCCTCATTGATACGAGGCTTCTTGAACAAAAGGCAGCAGTTATACTGGCCACCACATATATATGGCCACTGGCTGGTTATATACCACATATCTTCCTGTTCCTGTAGAATTAACTTCTCATCAGTGGGAACAGATTGCAAATGTTACAGACATTGTAAACATTTTTTATCAAGCAACCTTTCCAGTGAGTTCAGTTTATGTAACCATATCAGAAGTTATCCCAATCATTAACAGTGTTATGAATGAGTTGAAGAAACCTGCACCAATCTCTTCTGGCTTACAGGGTGTGAAGAACGACTTAAAAGACTACACTGAAGTGCCGATACCCATCAGTGGAAAGTAATGAATTCTATGCTCTAGGCACTCTCCTTGATCATAGGTTCAAAGGAATTGCTTTTCAGAGTGGGGAGCTTTTGCTACAAGCCGAAACACAGCTAATGCAAGAGGCTTAAAGCCTGAGTGGAGCATATCCTGAGGAAAGGAGAGATCTGGTAAGAAGGTTGGCTTAACCATTTTATTATTAGATTGTTTCTTTTTTCACAGCATATCCTGAAGAAAGGAGAAATCTGGTAAGAAGGTTTGCTTAAGCATTTTATTATTTGATAGTTTCTATTTTCACAGTTTATGTAGACGTGTGTTAAAAACCTTCCCATTATCTTTCCTTTCATATGCTCCCATATCAGATGGTAAGACCACACACTCAAGGCAAGGAATGTAATCATTTTATAGCCATATTACGAGCACTTCAAAAACAAGTAATAGTAGTGCTTCTGCTGAGGAAGAAGTGGAAAGGTATTTGCAAGAAAAGCTACTTCCTCGTGAAAACAAAGTTTTGGGGTTCTCGAAAAGAGTGGAAAATCAGTAATCGAAGAGATCTCTGATCTTAAAGTAGGTACATTTTCTTTTCAAGGTGATACAGAGCCGCAAAGTAATTTATATTTGAATAATTTTGTCGCTCGTAGCAGAAGGTGCCTGTAAATTATGCAACCTTGATGACACAAACGAAAAATCGTACTGTGGAAGGTTATTCGGGATTTCCACCGGGTCAGGTTCTCCAATTCGGCTGACGTTTCGAGGAACGAGTCGTCCATCGTCATCAGGATATCGTATCAAAAATTGACCAGGACCACCAAGGAAAAAGACATACAGGGCATCATATCGAAAAATCGTACTCCTTATGGCGATACGAGAGAAATAACCACTCGCTACAACCGTCCAACTTCGTATGTTATTACCATGAGGCCAACCATAGGTAAAAAATCACTTGCTACAGACAGATTCTCGCCATATACCACACTTGTAATGACGGACTTCTACTGTATTAGGTATTGATAGTCGGCTTGTTGTCTAACTTTAATTGCTACGACTGTTCTGGGCTCTTTCTAGGAATTTTGGATACACAAGTTTTCAACCCAATGCAGTCATTAAATAAAACTATCGACAAATTACAAGAGGTTAGTTCATTTCAATTTCCTATTGGAACTGTTCAAGACACATTAATTTTATTTCATCTCCTAATTGTGTCACGATTACAATAAACATTCCTTATCACCTTTTCCCTTCTAAATCAGGCCATATGTTCGGAAGAAAAAATGCACTAGGGGATTGGGAAAACGGGAATATGTTGGTGCATGCATTATTATACTGCCTGGTTGGGAAATTGCCAGAGTTCATACAACTCGACTTGACTCGATACTCACGAGTAACTACAACGACTTGAGATCAAAAAGTACTACTTGCACATCCCTACTGTTAACATAATGTAACACTTTCAGAGAAAGCATTCTGAAACACATCAAACGATTATATATGTATAGGTTCCAAAAATCTGCCTAGACCAGAAAAAAATTAAAATGATTCAGTCGTCATAAATGCTTCATTGTTATTTTCTTTTGAACTATTTTTAATATCACCAAGGAAAAACTCCAAAACATTTATACATTAACATTAGCATGAATTTTCATAATCAATTACGATCTTCTAAATCAAATAACGGCTGAGGAATATTCCTACATGTCACACTTAATGGCCGTAATTATTTTGTGGGTATCCCCCATATCGTAGCATAAGGGTTATAGGACAAGAAAAATAAGAGGAAACTACTTACTTATTGCAAGAGCAGCAATTATTCTGGTTGCATCATCTGGTAGTTCACAATTTGGAAAAAAAGGCTGAATAACATAGCTGGCGAATGTTAAGCCCATAATTGCATTAGTGGTCGGTCTAAAAAATGAAAAACAAACACACAATAATTAGACATTACTTTATAATCTTACTAAATAACTAAAAGAGATTTTCCATAAGATGTATCGTACAACATAAGATGTATTTTATGAACTTAACCCCTAGTCCCACCGTACATTTTTTTTTAATTTATTCATGAAATATATGCCTGTATGTCACATGAGCAGGAAAAAATCATGAATTTGGCACTGACCAGCTGTTGGCCTGAATGAGACTTATGTTGCAAAGAATATATATTGCATAATCTGTACGAAAAAATGCGAAGAGTTTTCCAAAGAATCTACGAGCCTAAGTATGTATTGTAATTAGAAGGAATTAATTATAGCCTACGTATCAACTGCATGAATTGCATGAACAAACATACTGGCTCACGATATTACACCTAGAAATACCAACGCAGCAGTTCCCTATTAATAGTGCGTGATTTATTGACCACGTTACAACAGGTGATTTAACAACAGATGTTAGCACAAATTAATTCTGCTTTGGCCATACAATGAAATAATATCAACAGTTCGCTCAAGTATCCCTTTACGACCTGAAAATTATTTCTTTTAATTTTTATTATTTATTTCGCTAATGTTTTGTATCAGGCATCTCTAGGCTTGGGAAAAATAATTTAAAAAATGTTACTCGCCTAATTAGCTTGTAATTACACCGTCACGATCGTGAGGGTCAGGCTTTTCTTCTGTTTGAGTCTTAAAATTCAACCATCACGATTGTGATGCTTCGGTTTTAATAGGTACCTGAATCACTTAGTGAAAAATACATAATAACCATGGGAATCAAATACAATATTATTTATTAAATTCTTTCTAACATGCATAATGATTATAGTGTTCGATTACATGATTGACATATGAAAATGAGCCATTTAATGAATATAAATCTACTTTTTTCGATGAAATAATTTGAAACAATTTTTTTGTTTTGATAGACAAAGATAAGTTCTACATTTTTCACACATGACTTTGCTTCTGCTCTTGCAGTTCTCCATGCGACAAGCTCTTGGTGTTGCAATGTCATCAACCACTGGCCAATGCCCAAAACCATCATACCTCTTGTCTTGTACTGGCATTTTTACAGGTGGATTGTAAAACTTAGACTTTTTGACTATCGGCTCATCAGCATCAGATTCTCCTGTATCACTTAAAATAGCACTACCCGATTCTTTAGAGGAATGTACAAGCCATTCGTAAACTGCAAGTCGAAAACTCAGTAAATCATGTCGATGTTTTCGTGGAAATTTATTTGCTTTTGCATCTCTAACGTTTAACATCCAGGAATTTACAATTGAAAAGTCTATAAAGTGAAGAATGGCCTTCCACGTCCATTTCCTTGTCCTGAAAAAAGTGCGATAACACTCCATTTGCTGGTTGAAAACATCAACCCCACCCATACATTTGTTGTAGTTTTTTACGATCGGAGGGCATGGGACATCAATAAATTGATTTTCTTTCTTTGACCAACGTTTTACCATTTCAGAGGGTGTTGATCCAAAACAGGTAGAGGCCATCAACACTTTCTTTGAATCTTGCCATTCCACTAGCACTACCTTTTGATTGCTTGAAACATACTGATTACATTGTCCTCTTCCCAACTGACTGTCATCTTCTGAGTCAGCCTCCACTCCACTTACTCGGTTTCCCATTATTGTACCTGTACCTTCAATACCCATTGATTCAAGCTTTTCTAACAATGGAATGGAAGTAAAATATCTGTCAAAAAAAACAAAACTTTCTGGGGGAATAGTTCTCACAAGTGTCATCACCACCGATGGGCCAAGTCCTAGTTCTGAATTTACGAGTTCTGTGGTTTTCCCTTGGTAAACTACAAAATCTAGTACTAAACCAGAAGAAGCCGTGGCTACAAATACCTTGAGGCCAACAGGGCGTGGCTTATTCCTCACAAATTGTCTAAAAGGACACCTTCCGGTGAAAGGGATCATTTGCTCATCTATACTGTAGGTTCGGAAGTCTCGGGGCAAACGCATACACACATCTTTGACCATATCGATGATTGGTTGTATTTTCCACAGCCGGTTTATTCCGTGACCTTCAGGATTTTCTGTATCTACTAAGTGAAAGAGATTTCTTAGCATAAGAAATCTATCTCGCGACATAAACTCAGTTACACTAGGTAAACTGTAACCTTTTTGCCAGTAAAGTCTCAGGCGTGGAAATGGAAAGCAGCCCATGAGAAGGTGTAGCGCGATAAAAATTTTCAATTCATGAGAATTAGTATTCACTGACCGTCCTGTTGTTCTAACAGCATACATGTTCGTAAAATTTGCAGCTCGTACATAAAATTCTTCAGATATGTAGTCTTTGAAATACTCGCTCGGCAATCTCACGGGATCAGGGTTCTGTAAAACAGGCGAAAGTCCAAATTAGATGCACTGTATGAAACAATTTGAAAAGATTTCATAAATATCATGGATTATTTCTTACCTGTAGCAAGGAAGGATCTAATGCTCCAGGGAATATTTTGCTGGTGAATAATCGTTTCTTCCATTGTTGTTTTGGTTTCTCCACCTTGCCATCTTTCTTCTTTTCTTGCTTTCTTCCACATTTAGCTGCAGGCTTCTTAGATGCATTTCTTTTGGTTAATTTCTTCTGCTTCTTATACTTTTCCGTTTTAACACCCGCCTGCTGAATAATTTCTCGTACAACTGGAAATTTCTTCTGCCTATTAACAGTCTCACTCTTTTCGCTTTTCACATGCTCTTGTCCATCTTCTGTTTCAATTGTGCACGCCTTCGGCGTTATTTCATTTTCAGAGTTTTCAACTTCTATCAGTTCTTTTCCACATTCAGATGAAGTAGATGGACGAGCCTGAATCAACATGTCACTAACCCCTAATCTTACTAAATTAACAGCCTTATTTTTCTTGGGCGCAATTACTTTTTCTAACCTGTAGTTGCTATCGGAGCTTTCAGGATCGTCACGATATTGTTGATAAGTTTGATCTGTCTCCTCGTCTGATTCACTAATATCACTCGTTTCCTCCAACATCTGAAGAAGTCTTTCATCACTATACGGGTCATGTCTTCTTTCCATTATGAAGAAGAGAAACTTAATGACTTGGTACGCACTAAGTGGAAACTGTCCGTGGTACAAGCAAAATAAAGAATGGTCACTTCACAGAATTTACTTGCTGCACCACTACTTCACTAGGCCACCATCAGGTACACTGTATTGAAACCCCCTATTCGTCGACTTATATAGGTCACCTAACAAGGCTCAAATACATTGTTTCAGCTGCTAGATCATCAACAGATACAATGTAGTTTAACCCTGGTGTTCGATCTATACAAGTCACCGATAAAAGTTTCAATACAACGTCCCAGCTGCCATGCTATCATCTGGTACAATGTAGTGGTTGACTTAAACAAGTCATGCATCAAGGTTTCAACGCATCGTTTCAGCTGCCATGTACAATGTATTCTGGCAGCCTAATCTGACAACCTTGCTGGCTAATCTACTCAAGTTCTCCACCAAGGTTTACATAGTCCCTGCTGATGGGATAGTAGATAAAACCGGCAGAGCATTACGTACAATGTGTAGGTAACTATAATTTGTTCTTTTCAAATAATAATGAATATATTCGTCAGCAATATTATTTACAATTACACCAAGAATAATGTCTTAAGAGTTTATTCTTAAGACTTTACAACTATATAATCGCAAAAAAAATAAAAAAAAAATGCAAAAAAAAAACACAAAAAGCAAAAAAAAGATATAATAATTTTTATTTTGTTCCAATATTGCTGGAACATATATAAATTTTAGGTAAGAAACATTTTCAATTCCAAATTTTATGCATTCGATGTATTCATTAATGCCGAAACGTCACATTCGTGATGGTTTAAAAATAAGTGAACGTGTTAACAAAAGCCTAACCATCACGATTGTGATGGTGCATAGTATTTTGCATGTAAAAATGTAAAACATATAGAAATTTGATATTTGATGGCATATTAATAAAAAGCAACGTAAAATCGGTTTTTTTTAATCTAAGCAATCATCAGTAATTAATATTTAAAGAAATTGCGACATACGTGAATTTTGGGCTACAGCGTTCAAATTTCTAAAAAAGTAAAATGACCGACAAAGTAGTAGAATCGTAACACGGCAGCGTATATGCGATAAAATAGGACGCTACTAACACTGAAGAAACTGAACCAATCATGAAAGTGCCAATTTTACTAAAATCAATTACCCATTATATAATTTTAAAAATTTGCTGATTAACCCTCACGATCGTGACGGTCAGGTCGTAAAGGGATATACGATGTGTATATAATAACTTCTTTACCTTATTTCAGGGATGCAACAACTCCCCAAATCGTGAGAAATTTCTACCAGGATGGTAATACGAAAGAAATTCATTTTGTATTGTAATTATTTTTTGTTTTTATTTTTGAAATTTGTTATTATTTGTAATAATTTGTAATATGTAACTATTGTAATTTGGCTCTGTAATACCACCATAATACAACTTGTAAAACAATTATAATTAGGCTCTGTAGTACAATTGTAACACAAACGTGCTAGCAGACATTTGACACAGTATTAAGATTGTAATACAATTGGAATACGAACACCCCATTTTAGTAATACGATTGTAAAATTACTGTAATCCAGTAATATTAACAAATTTGTGCTGTCTGGGCAAGAGCATCTGCAGACCAATTCTGAGATTTTTCATGAATTAATTTATGAAAAAATTTACTTTGAGACACCTGCTTTAGAAAAATATGAAAATTTATAAAAGATCTACACACACATCCTTTTGTAAAAGGGCAAGAAAAATTCCACAACCAGAAATCCAGCATTCACTCAAGGCTAAAATATCACCATTAATTATACTCAATGTTACATTCAAAATCTCTTATGGCCAGCATATGACCTGCTGATTTGAAAGAATACCCATACATAAAAAATATCAGCATTTCAACCTGAAACAATTCTCTCCAAGAAAACATTCAGAGAAAACTGATATTTTTAATATTTAAGCATTAAACAAAGATACCTATCAAATATAACTGTTTCAAGCTGGACCTGGTGGAAGTTGCCGATATTCATAATGAATAAAAAACACTTAGCAATCTTCCACAGATTTATTTCTATGGCACGACCCATTTCACCACTCTGTGGCATAATCATGTGCAAAGAGTCTACCATTTCCTCTTGAAGACTCTTTGTACATGATTACGCCACACAGTGGCATAATCATGCACAAGTTTTAGGATTTAAACCCCCCCAAAAACATGTTTACCTGAACTAGCATTTAGAATTTAGTTTATTGGGATGAAAAATATAGCTGAACTGTCTTTTCTAAAAGATAATGTTAATTTAATTATGGTTTCAATGAATAATAATCTAAATATCATTTTATGATGATGCACATACATAAATATTAATGAAACCCCCCCCCCCCAGAAATCAATCCTGCATACACTACTGATGCCACAGAGTGGTGAAACGCGTCGTGCCATAGAAATAAACCTGTGGAAGATTACCAAGTGTTTTTACTTACTATGAAAAGATCACTATTGAAGAATTAAACGTGAAAAGTAGCAATTTTTAAAGTTTCCAGCAGAGACAATAAATTAATGACACAACAGGGAGCATGTACACATGTGATACCAGGGTGGCTACTGATATCCAATTTTTAAATTCCCTGACTTTTACCTGATGGATTCACCAATTTCCCTTACCGATCGCCAAAAAGTCACCTATTATAGGAATATTTTATTTCTGCTGAAATAAAATTTCATCGAAATTCAGAAAATGTTAAAAGCTACGAAGTACATCCTAATGAAAAAACACACTGAGGAGGGTCCATTCTACCCATGAATGCTCTGGCAAGGTGAAGGACACTACTATCTCACCCCTACCCGCTACCACAAAGATGCTAACATTTTTTGAAGATTTTTTTCAGAATAATCTTAAGAAGTCTTCAATTAAAACTCTGTACAAATATCTCCGTGCACATATTCGTGAAACCAATTAAAATGACTACATTATGGGAAATTTTGCCAGTAAAAAACGTCTGCCATTTAGTGACGTAATAGCACCCAAATATCTACCATAATCTCTTAAACTTATGCATAAGACATGAAAAGTACCATTATTAAAAAATGGTATTGTTTTTTATTTCATTAAAATCCTTCCACAACTCTACTATCTGCTTAAATGTTAAGATTTTTGAAGAATAATCAAAACGGTGTTTTTTGGAATGTTGGGAATGTTTGGGCCTCCATATACAAGTAATGGGTAGGACCTAAGAAAAATGACTTACAATTTCATTATGAGTAATAATTTGTGAGTATAAATGCCATGTTTCTAGTCTTTATCTAAAGAAAAAGCAATTTTGGATTTTGTCCGGCTTTTTTCGATTTCCAACCACTGTGCACCGTTGCAGCAGCCGTCTACAAAATTGCAAAATTTCCCTACACAAAAGGTTTTCCTACAGCAGGTTATTGAACCAAACTGATGAAAGAGGTCTGACAAAATTATTAGTAACCAAAGTGATGAAAGAGGCAAACTCCTCGAGAGTGTAATATGTACTTGAAAAGGATCTGTACATAATGAATGAACCAGGCAACGCACCCACCTTCTCAGGACCCAGAGGGGAGTCTAATATTGACTTGACACTGGTCACCACACAAATAGTGCGGGAAATTAAGCAATGGAAGGTGAACCCAGGCTCCATAAATAGTGACCATCAATTAATTACCTTCGAAATATCAGGAGCACTGGTGAAAACTGAGCCTACCACCAGATTACTTTTAAAACGGGCGAACTGGGCAGTGTGTAAATCTTAACTCCTCTGGCAACTGAGGAATTCCGATAAGGAAATCACCTGGACACCAACTCAGCAGAACATAGATTGTAGAGTTGAACGGTTAACAAAATCAATCCAAGAAGCAATAAGGAAAAGTATTCAAAGGGTGGAGAAAAAACACAAAAAACCCCTTGGTGGAACACGGATCTTGAGCGCAAAAAGCGCGAACTCAAGAAACTACTTAGCAAGACACAAAGAAGTATCTCGGGGGACAGAACCGCAAATTGGAACAATTACCTTAACATGCTTGGGGAATACAAAAATGAAATAAGAAAAGCAAAAGACCAAAGCTGGGAGAAATTTGTTAAGGAGAATTTTGGCGGAAACGCTTGGGGTTTTGTTTACCAACTATTCTCGGAGAAGCTTAAAACATCTATCCTTCAAGGAACTGCCAAGGATGAATCGGGACATATCCCGCTTCTACAAGAACATCTGAGCAAAATGTTGAACACACTCCTCCCAGATGAAGAAGAAGATGAAAAAATCCATCAGGAAGACCGAAACAAATACGATGAACCTTATACTGAAAATGACACAAGCCCTTTCAGGATTGTGGAAGTTCAAACCTCCATCTCGGAAATAAAGAAGAATAAGGCACCAGGCCCGGATGAGATACCAGGGTTGGTGATTGTGAGGATGAGCCATATAATAGAGGATGCAGTCCTCACAATCGCCAACTTCGCCTAATACTTCCCAAAGTGCTGGAAGATCGGAAATCTGGTGAAAATTTTGAAATCCAAAGATAGAGATGTTGCAGAATTGAAATCATACCGGCCAATAACTTTGCTTCCGGAACTCGGAAAAATTCTGGAACGAATGATTAAATCAAGACTGGAGGATGCAGTTGGCATAGAGCATCTATATCATCCTAGACAGTACGGTTTCCGAAGACGCCGAAATGCAGAGGAGGCAATAATGACACTAAAGAATTTCATCAAGGGAAGCCAAGAAAAATACACTCTAGGAATTTTTATCGACATCCAAGGGGCATTCGATGCTGTTTGGTGGCCATCAGCCATTGCAGAACTGAAGCGGCATGAAGCGTTTAGGAATATAATAGACCTCTTTAAAAGTTACTTTTCGGATAGAGAAATCTACTTAAAATCAAAACTTGAGCAAGCAAGGAAAACAGCAACTAAAGGATGCCCGCAAGGGTCTGTGTTGGGACATCTTGTCTGGAATCTGGTAATGAATCATTTCTTAAGAGAGGACTTCCCGGAAAACTGCGAACTGATTGCGTATGCTGATGACATGGCTATCCTCATCAGAGCCAACTCCCATGAAGAGTTGGAAGGGAAGGCCAGATCTTGCATGGAAAAGGTGGAGAAATGGGCTCATAGGTGCAAACTAACACTTTCAACAAGCAAAAGCGAATCCGTCGTCTTCGGCGGGAAACTCAGCCGAAATCAGAGTATAAGAATGAATGGAAAACAACTAAAATGGGCATGCAGTTTTAAATATTTAGGAGTCTATATTGATGAAAAACTTAGTTTCCAAGCACACGTCAACAACTTGACAGCGAAGATAAAGAAAATCTTCCATGCCGTGCGCAGATACTGCCGTTCCATGTACGGTAATAAATCAATGCACCAAGTGTACAATGGAGTGGTAAAACCCATAGCGATGTATGGAAGTACAGTTTGGGGGGAAAGGGCACCTCTCAGCAGAATGAATAGAAAACTACTGGAAGCCAAGAGATCCTGCCTGATTCTGGTAACCCATTGCTACTCAACCATAAGTTCAGACACATTGGCAGTAATAGCACTTGAACCGCCACTAAAATACATAGTGATGGAAAAGAAGGCACGCGTAGAATATCAAATAACCAATGAAACAACTTATTTAGGAATAAAAATCATCACCGAAGAATGGCCAAGGATCAGCATCTTCAAAAAGAAAATACGGGAAATTACGGAATTGAAATGGGATGAAGAGTGGAAAGCCTCTACTAAAGGACGGCACACCTTTGAAATCTTCCCAAGCATTCTGGAAAGGAAGAAATTAAAGTTTAAGCATACAAAAGCTGTGGTTCAAGTAATATCTGGCCACAGAGACTGCAAAGAATATATTAAGAAGATTGGAAAAAGCCAGGATGGAAAATGCAATGAATGTGATGAAGAAGATTCCTTTAGGCACCGCATTGAGAGGTGCATCCGCTTGGAAACATGGCGAACTAAACTGAGTTTAGAAATCTAAGTCAGATCCGAAACCTGTAAGGATCTAATAACCTTCTGCCTGAAAAATGGGAGGTTCAAAGAACTGGAGAGACTCTGCATCACGCCCCAAGAAGACCACTGATCACAGTGGTAACAAAAAGGACAGAGGAATAAGAGGGAGAAGAAATGAATTAAGAGATAAAAGAAGATCTCGGCGAAAGGAGGGGACAAGGGCCGAAGAAAGAAGAAACAGTCCCAAAAGAAGAATGGTAACCTCGGAAAAAGGAGAAGTGCAGGGTCGGAGAAAGAAAGGAGAAGAAGACAACGAACGAAAGAAGAGAACGCGATGGCCTCATGTGGCATCTATCCGCGTAAAATCAGATGTATGCACAATTTAAATCTAAAGTTAATTTACAATATGTATTAAAATGTAAAATCAAATGTATTGATAAAAATGCAGATTAAAGAGCGGTAAACGAGAGTACATACCCTCAGATATAATGTATAAAAAAAAGTAGGTTATTGAATTACGCATACAACAGTTTTACATTATGGTGAGTCCCCTGAACCATTACGAGCGTTGGGGCGACCCAGGCGAGCGAGCTATATTCCATCCGTGACCGCGTATCAGTGGCCGTGTATCGTATCTTCGTGGCCGTGTATGTTTCCTTCGGTAAAATTACAAATTGACAATGTCTAATTCTTCAAGAAAGAGGTAGCGAGTCGTGGTAGTTCTGGGAAGTTGAGGATTACTAAAAACGCATCCAAGGGAAATTAATGGCCAATATACTGGCGGACTCCGGCACAGGTATGACTAAGGTACGAAAAAAATACAAACCAAAGCAAAGTTGTTTGACTGGATCAATATCGGATGGCGCGAGTGACCTTCAGAAGCAAATAGCAATTTGATTAACGTGAATCAGGGAACAAAAAAATGTAAAAAAATTTGGTTTAAAAAACGTAAGCGCGCCACTGAGAGTGAGGACGACAGGAGGTAATTAGCAACAGCAGCATCATGTTCAGGAATATCATATTTGAGGTGGTTTGTGACCTGACTAAATTGCTTCGAGAGAGAGCTTAAGGGGGCCATTCAATAATTACGCTGAGCATGAAAGGTGGGGAGGGGAGGAGGGCTCTTCTTAATGTCTCACGAAGGGGGGTATGAGAATCGAAGATGATCTAGCGTAAGACTTAGTTTACACATGAGATCGTACTTGTGTTACTATTTTAATAACCATGGTCTCGTATTTTTAGAACTGCAAGCAATTATTTACTACGAGCTAGCGCACTTCAGTTACTCTCGACCTGAGTCTTGGAAGTTAAAAAAAAACACGAGTTAAAATTTTCCGAACAACATAGCCTCGGATTCCTTGTGATGAGCGTAATACATTGTGATCATGAATTTTAATACTACTTGGCAAATATCGAAATACGGATATACAAAAGGTATACATTGTACGTCTGATTCACAACTAAATAATTAAGATTCACAACTTATAAGATTCACCACTGAATTTCCCACGAATTGGTGGGGCTTATTCCATGCACGTCAGCGACGGACATTAGTTTTAGTTGGTGAAATATTTTCGTGAAACAAATGGCGGGAATGACTGGCTGATAAGCGTAATTGTAGAAAAATAACGATAATTTCCAATCCCAGTTTCTCCTTGACTGTTACGAGAATTCCCTGACTTCCAGAAATTCAAAATTCCCTCATAATTCCAGGTTTTCCCTGACGATCGCCACCCTGGATACGCTTGAGAGGTTCATAGCCCACTAAAAAAGGGTAAACTCACACAGCAATAAGTTCTTCACTAGGTAGATGACATTACCAGAAATAATGCTTTTCAAAGAAAAATAAAGACAAAAATTTCATGACAGAGAACTTGCATTTCAATACCATTAAAATTACAAAATATTCATTAGCCTAGAACAAAGAACTTCATAAAAGTGAAGAAATCATAATGTTTAATCAAATAACATACTAATTCTGTACTTATTTTTATTCATATGAAAATTCTTATAGTGCCATCTGTATACCTATATTTTATGTTGAGTTATGTTTGCCAAATTAAACCAGAGCCTTTTCCCACAAAATAGTGAATGGCATAGGCATAACATACGAACAGCAGCCAATATTCACCTAAATACATGTTCCTTTAGCTGCAACTTGAGGGGCCCTAGGCAACCCATCTCAATTATAGTATTATGGGCATAACATCAATAAATATCTTAAAAGCTAAGGTTAAGGAGATATTACTCTGCAAAGCGTACTATTCAGTGGAAGAATTTAAAAAATTTGTAAATGTGTACTTCACTGTTATTTTGTATTTCCATATCAATTTTATAATGATGTATTATTCTTTAATTTTTTAGTCTGCAATATGACCTGTTTTAATGTAATGTACTACCACGATCTATATTTACTTAATTTATGTTTTTCTTGATGATGTCTAATGTGGTTTTGTACCATTATAATGACAAATAAATAAATTATAATGTGTAAATGTATAGCCTCATGCAAAGGTTAATTATTCAGAATTAGGATTTCTCCATCATAAATCTACAGTTTACCATAAGGCAGGTAACATCTTTAAGAGACCTAATAGAAATACAGGAAGAGCACTAAATTAAATTCTGACTTCTGAAATTTCGTTCAAAGCAAAACTCTTGGTCCCATCCAAAAGGCATCCTAAATGTTTGTATCAATGTGGGGTATCACAAAATTTCATAGTAACAAAATTATGAACTTTGACCATCATTGTGAACAGAAAAATATATAGTTTTGACGAATAATGATAGTGAAAAGGGAGTGTTTTTAAGGAGCAAGACTTGCAGGGTAAGGCATAATCAATCAGCATTGCCAAAATATATGACACACTAAATAGTGAACCATAGGGACATTAGTGCCTTCTTTTACCCAATATGACTAATGTAAGATTTACTCCAAAGGATTACTAATCCAAGGGATTGCAATGCAGATTATCTGATGCCACTCTGACATTTCAATGTTTTTAACCACTTAACGACGTTACGTAATATTACGTGCGTTAGTCACCATGACTGAAAGACCACATCCGTAATATTACGTTCTCGGTCTTATTTGTTTTATTATTAGTACAAACGAAGTAATTTTTGCATTGTATTTTTGTGCTATTACTTCTTTGCATTTATTTTTTCAATACTGTTTACTTTGTACATATTAAGTGGTATCTCTTTTATATAATTTAGAGACTTAAGCCGTGGCTCGCCGTGGATGTCACTTCGCTACAATACGCCTGAACTTCTTTCAATGTATGGAACTTCAATGAATGAAATACAATACAGTGGAAGCCCGGTTTAACGGGTGCTCATAATCCCTCGGAAATCACTCGCTAAATCAAGCGCTCGTTGAATCCAAAAGTGTTGAATAAAGCCCCCTAATTCTCATAGTCGTTCGTATTAACTGTTTTTATTTTGTTTCCATGGTATTTGATGAAGGTAAACAGCAAAAAAAGTCGTTTCAGGCACAATCTGGTGGAATATCAACTAATATGAAGAAAGAAACAGGACATTTTCCATTACATAAAATATTAATTCCTCCAGTTTCCGTGTTTTTCTTCCAGTTCTTCTATTTTTCGATCGCCGAAGAAAGCTGTAAAGACACCGTAACTAATCGGAATTAAAATATTAGGTATACTGTAGTTTTTGGATAATTTTGCAAATATGTCATGACGATAATATCAACTTTGTCAAATTTTCGAATGTTAACCAGTACGTCCATCAGTTGGGAAAATTGGCCTGAAGGTTCACTGAAATACGGTATGTACTAGTGGTCGAAGATATTTCTCGCATAGTCACCTATTCCTAGCAGTTTCTATGATTAAAATTCAATTATCTACCGCAAATTAGTGTCATTGAGTATTTATTTACACTAGAAAAGAAAATACCTCGGTCGATTGGCTAGCACATCATGTTTCGTGCAAGTGAAGTCAGCTTTCGCCTTTAACATCGGACCATTTATGGGCAGTCCTACAGACCTTTGCTGACAAAACCACTTGAATAGTGCAGATTCCATTTTAGGATTTTCCCCATGCCGCAAATGTTTTTGGCTGCTAGGTCATCCTAGTTCGGTCACTGCTGCACGAATTTTATCTTTGTTCTTTAATATTGTGAACAACGTAGATGACAACACACCAAACCGCCTCCCGATATCAGTCTTTGAAGACCTGTTACTTTCGCATTCGTCTATAATTTTAATTTTGGTTTTAAGGTCCAAAGATTTACGTTTCGCGGACATGATGCTGTCTCACAAACCACATGAGAAAACTCCGCCCCTCCAACCGAGAAAACTCTGCCCCTCCGACCAAGTAAACTCCGCCCCTCCGACCGAGTAAACTCCGCCCCTTACCTACATCACAACTCTCTGCTGCCGTGTGATTGGGCGCATCGAATTGACGGAATGGTTTGAGTTTTTCAATTGCTCCGACAGATCGCTCTCATTCTGCTGAATGTTGAGGACCCATGCCATGGACCGTGCCCTAAGCATTGGATACATTGCTTCAAGCTGAATGAGAAGTGATGAGAGGACTGGTTGCTGCAATTCGGAGCGGAATATTATTTTTGACATATGGCTCACATCTTGAATATTTAGTTTAATTAACAGATAATACAAAACAAAATAGTTAATTTTTGCTAGGTGGTGCATCGCCCTCGAGAGATATCTGTCGTTATACCGAGCGTATACCGTAGAAGGAACTTTATGGCCTTGCTATATCCACTTTATTTTACATGTAAAACATAGGCCTTTTGGCGGTACAAAGACAATCACTCGCTAAAATGGGATTCTCGCAATAAGCCGTACTCACTATACCGGGCTTCCACTGTACTAATACCCGTAACATATACAACCTGAATCAGTTTACTTTCTATATTTCTCTAGCTTGTTGGTATTACATGTTTCGTTTCATTCGGTGGACTTGCCACAAAGTATGCCTTTATAGATATATCTTCTGCTTTACGTCTAAGACCAACCCAAACATTCTCGCACGAGTGACAGTCTTGCACTCGTATACCTCAAGCTAGGGAGCTCTCTTCTGCCTTTCTAATTGCCAGTGATATTTTTCTCTTTATTATTTGTATTTATTTACGACTTATCGTGGAGTATCTGCCGTGTGAAACATCGAGTTCTTCTGAATATTTGACCTACTTTGGCAATTGGTAAGTATTATTCCTTACTGTCAACTATCAGTTGTTTTCATAAATTGTATCTGATGTGAGGAAATGGTGTCCTGTGAGTGTTGTTTGTTCTCCAGTCGCTCCTCCTAGGTTCCCTTTCACCGGTTCTCCATCAGTGAATTTAGCTTTAGAAGATAGGTTTAATATTTTGAGTTACATCAAGTTGTTCCTGGAGGACAACCTTTTCCAAGTTATTGTAGATGAAACTAATAAGCAGGCAGAAAAATTTAAGCATCCTAACTGGGAACCAACATGCATAGATGAAATATACATGATTATTGGGGTAAATGCATTGATGGGAATCGTAAAAAAAACCAGTCATTTCTAGGTGTTGGTCCAAGAGAAAAATAACAGAAACATCATTTTTTGGCAAAAAAAATGAAAAGAAGTAGATTTATGCTATTGAAAAAATGTATTCATTTCTCTGATGACTCAAACTTTGATCGTCATTCACACCCTAATCCAAAACTGCGCAAAATATGGCCAATATTTGATTTGCAGAACAAAAAATTCCAAGAGTTGCATGTTCCAGACTGCGATATAACAATTGATGAGAGCCTATTGATGTTCAAAGGTCAATTAGGATGGAAAGAGTATATTCCTCTAAAACGGGCAAGGTTTGGAATAAAATCGTTCCTCCTTTGCGAATCTAAATCAGGTTACATATGTTCCTTTATTATTTACACAGGAAAATGAACTAATTTTGATCCACGGTTCAAAGACTCTCCCATATCTACACAAATAGTGCTGACATTGATGCAGCCTTACCTGGGAAAAGGTTATTGTGTCACTACAGATAACTTTTATACTAGCCCACAGCTTGCCGATATTCTCGTGAAAAATAAAACGGACACATATGGGACAGTAAAAGCTAGAAAAAAAGAAATTCCACAAGAATTAGCAAAGAAAAAACTAAAGGAGATATACATGCTTATCAGCAGGGGAAGGTACTTGCACTAAGATGGAAGGATAAAAAAGATGTTTATCTACTCTCTACTGTACATTCCACAAATACGTATGAATGAGTAAAGCGATAGGCACTAGGAAATGAAGAAACGAAAAGTATACCGACCATAGTTAAAAGATTACAATTTCACGATGGGTGGGGTGGATCAACATCTTTCTGATTGTCCTATCATTAGAAAACGTGGTAAAAGATACTATATAAAAATGTTTTTTCATCTAATTGATTATTCCCTGTGGAATTCATATATTCTTTATAAGAAATGTGGGGGAAGTTTATCACATTTAGACTTCCGAATGCAAATGGTAGAAAACATTTTAGAAGTACATGGCCGCGAAGTTTCCACAACTAAAGGCTGGAGATCAGAACCCGGCCCTTCTCGTATACATGAAAGACACTTTCCAGAATATGTCCCTGGTACAGCAAAGAAGAGTAATGCAGTTAGAGTTTGTGTTGTGTGCTCAAATAAACGAGATTCGAAAGGCAAAAAAGTAAGAAGAGAATCACGATACCAATGTACAGAATGTGACGTTGGTCTGTGTGTAACACCCTGCTTCCGGAATTATCATACCCAAAAAGAATATTGATTTTTGCTCATAATTATGTACTTAGTTGGCTAATAATCTTTTTCTGTGTTTTTTGTGCACTCTTATGTATGTATTTAACTACGTTCTGTTTGATTTTCAAATAAACAAATTGTAAGATATGTTAAAAATAATTTTAAAAAGTTATTCACCATCAACGTAATATTACGTAACTGGTAATATGCTGTTCTAAAGTATTACATTTTTCGTAAAATATAAAGAATTTTAGCAAAATTAATATTGCGATATGAGTAACAAATGAAGGTACATTGATACATGCCAGAAAAAAATTTGGTACTTTTGTTACGATTTTTCATTTTTAATTGGGTCCTTAAGTGGTTAATACAGATTAACAAAGAGCCAAAGAATATGGATTAGCCAGTGCAAAGGCACTTGTATGTGAGAGGTCAGCTGCAGTAACCCTTTACTCGCATTTTTTTACTCTAAAGGATGGTAACAATTTCTCTTTTAGTTCATACCAAGCACTAATTCATTAAAGGTATTCTGAATCCAGAATTTGGGAAAGACACATGAAGCTGAAAGAATTTTGAGAGATATCTGGGTAGACGCTATGTATTATGTTTGAGTGATCAATTCCGTTGCTCAAAAAAGCTCTTCTCACTATCTCTGACTGATTTCTCCCAACCTAGTTGAACATCACTATCATTATAGATGCCATCAATATGGTAAGCAATAAAGCTTACTGGAAGAACCAGGTCTAATTCCCTCTCCTAATTGAGTTGCCTGTTCACTCCTTTGCTGTTCTCATCACATAAATACTTACCTTTTGATAAGTATTGCTCTTCCCTTCTTCCATTGCCACAACAGGGGAAAATCACATCAAAATTATTCAAGCACCCACATATTTTTTAATTTACACTAGAAAATTGTGGACCCATCATCCCTTTAATCCCAACTGGGCTATAGAAAACAATATTAAGTCAGAAATATGCTTCTAAGGAGCTTTAAATGTAACAATTGAATCTCTAGGTTTTTATCCTTGTGTCTAGGCCAGTGATGGTGAACCTTTTTAGCACGGTGTGTCAAAATTCTGAAAAAATCAAGGTTAGGTCCGGGGCCGTGACATCAAGGAATATCAATAACTTGGTGATATTTGCACTCTAGCAAATTGTAATGGTATACATATCAATAAACAAAGTCAACTTTGGGAGTCGTCACTAGGGATGCGAAGTTGAGGCAAACAATCCAACAATGAAAAAACGGGGGGATAAGGGGAGTCGTAGCATACGTGCTGTGAGAATGGGATGAATGCCGCATGGTCGGAAGAATAGACCATAATTTGCCTGCCTTCCAGACCAGACATCCCACGAGGATGGAGAAGGGAGACATAATTTATTTCCAGTTGAGAGCAAACCCAAATAACACAGAGTCTGAAGAAAAGGACGGGTAGAAAGGTGTTTGCGGGAAAATTCGGGGAATACAAGGCCAAAATCACCCCGAGTACAATAAGGAAGGACGTACCCAGGCGCCAGATAGAGAAAGAAGCCCTGGAGATGGATAAGTGACAAAATCTTTGATGGCCTTAGGATATATATGTGTGTGTGTATGAATTGGGCCCAATAATCCCTTTATGTTGAAAGAAGTTCTAAATTCAAGACAAAAATTAATGCACGCATCATTTTTATGTTCTGTTATATTGAATGTTTTTTGCAAGCATACAAAGAAATTATGTCTCTCCTTAACTAACAATAAACCAAGAATCCATAGTAGCGGGGGGGGGGGGGGGGGATCAACGCACAAAGAGAGAAGAAAGTATTTATTATTTTTTAAAAAATAAACAATTATTTTTATACTAGTGACTTTTTGGTTACTGAATTGCATTTGCTTTCTCTTCAATTGAAGGTTGGTATTTCGTACATTTCAAGCACAAGGAAATGTACGAAAGGATTTTTTTTAACTTTTTATATTACTTAATGCCAATAATAAGGTTTCACAAAATTACATTGAGGGAAATATGAGTAAAGCCATCGATAGATTATTCAGAGTGCCAAAAGTGCTTGGTTATCGATCCCAAGCCAAGGTATCCGGTGAATCTCAACTTCTTTTATCCCTGAGTTTTCCAAGTATTCCAGGCAAATTTTTACATTTTCCAGGGTCTTGTTGCACTTTGTTTCTAACATATTTTAAATGAATTTGCAATAAAATTGGCATATTTTGCCAACATGAAAAATACCAGAAATTTGGGTACCTACTTTGAATTAAATAATAGAGTATACAAGGAATATGGAGTATAATGGGTTTTATTTCAACCAACAAATAAACAAAAATGGTTAACTGACAACAACATTTTCAGTCAGGTTCAATTTGAACACAATAAACTAGATTCAGTCTAGTTTGTTAAGAACTTGCAAGTAAAATAAGACACTGGTGTGATTTTTTTTCAATGAGTGCATTTCCGGGTAAATGAATCGTAGGGTCCAGTCTGGGAGAAAATTTGTTGTGAGAAACGTAGGAAAGTGAGAGTATTAGAGAAATGGGAAAGGAATGCGCATTTAATAAATGTAAGAAAGAAAGGCATGAGATACTTAGTTTTTGAGAAAATAAAGTTTGAAAATGACCAAATTTGCGTATTTTTGGTGATATTTTGACGCCATATTGCGAGATTTTCCGAAATCCTGGTAGAGGGATACAGACTAATTTCACGTCTAAAATATGGCCTTATCCAACCCCCCCAACAAGGTTGCAGACGGGCATGGAGTGAAACAGGGGTGCTAGGGTAGGACAGTACACGGCCTCGAAATGGCCATTTCCAAACAGAAAAATTTGTTTATTTGGCGGATAGTTACGTTTTATTTTCACAAACACCCTTTAGAACCAGAACATTGGGGTGGGTTGGGTAAAATTACGGCGAGCGGCAAGTTGGTGATGAAAGTTCTGTATGGAGGCACTGGAATGAGGTAGCTCAAAAGATTATAGGATAGCTTGGAGAGGTGATCCGTCCCTCCAGTCTGTAAAAGCCGTCGAAGAGCGGGGATAGTTTAAGTTGAAGGTGGCAAAAGTCATGGGTGATGTGTATGAAGCGAAGAGGAGTAACTGGTCGACCGCTGCGCCATCTCGGGGAACTAGGAAGAAAAGGTCAGGTTTTCGAACGTGGCGTCGAGAAATAGATGCACTTCACAGGTTTAAGTGAATGGTTTACAAATGAAAAAGGGTATGTGAAGAAAATGAAAGGTTAGTATAAATGCACATATGTAGGGTAGCAATATATGTGAAGTAGGTGGTTGAAGGTGAGTGGAAAGCAGGTGAATTTGAGGAATTTGCAGACTGGACGCTTCGATACAAATACCCATTTCCAATTCAACTTCAGCAACAAATTTCTCGGCTCTTCATGAAATTACATTTTTTTGGTTTGCAGCTCTTGAACCATTTGCAGTACGTCTTTCTTATTCTTTTTCTCTTAAGGCCTTGGTACCTTTCCCCTTCCTCCCAAAGGCATCACTGTACTTTGCATGAGCATTTCGGAAACTGTGAATTAAGTGCTTTGTGATAGGTACGGATCTAACACCCGAAAGAATTGAGTTGGAATAAAATTATATTTGTTGGACAATTAACTAATTTTAATTAGCTTGGGTTGCCCCTGTACAGAGGACCTGTCGACTTCATACCAGAGGGCCATGATTTCAACATGCAGTGACCGCAAAATGTATTTCCGCTCCTCCAAAAACATTTACACTAACATTAAAGCAAGGAGGGTTAAGATTATTGGAAGAAGATTATCAATTATACAACAATGCCCAATTATCCATTTAGGTTGCCGGCCGAATGGTTTTCATAGCAGGAAATGGCACCGTGCATGCGCAGACATTTAGATTTCTCGTAAACTTGGCAACACCAAGAATTCCATTCATACGGCTCTTCGAATGGAATCAAGATTTCTGTGCGGAATTCTGTTTCTGCTGATGGAGATACACAATCGCATTTTGGCATCAATTCAGATTCCATTCGTAGCAGCCATTTTACATCAGAATTATTTGGTGTGGAATTTGCCTTGTTATGCTAGGACTGCACGAAGGGAGAGGGGGGTGGGGTGATGAAGCACAAGTTGCGAGCGGATGCACAGCTACAAAAAGAGTATGAAATGAACAGGGAGCACCAGGCTACGCTGATTGTGAGCCGAGCATAATGCAAGCAAAGGCGCAGGTTAAACCTCTCTCTCTTTCCCTAAATGGAAATTGGCTGACGTTCATTTACCAGGGTTTTTCAGAAAAATACAAAAACTCCGATTTTTCCAGGACAAAATATTTCCCTGAGTTTTTCTGGTTTTCCAGGTTGTCGGACACCCTACAAGCATTCCAAATTTCTTGTTCGTAGTGGCACTCTTGTCCTTTCTCCAAACGATTTTTTTTTTTCTAGCTTTATGAGTTTGGACCTCAAGTCGACAAACTCCTGGGCCCAGCCTTGAAATTCTGCAAGTAGCATTTCCAAATCACCAAGTTCCATCCATTGAAAAATCTCTAATTTCAAAGTACTGAAGACTACAACATCTGGATATTAAATTATTTTAATTGTCAGTTCCAGGCTTCTGAATTGATTAAATCTTTCACCAAACTGGTCAAGTAATGAGTTTACAATGTCCTTGTACTTTATATTGATGGGTTTCATTTCATTTTTTAGAGTTGTGTGGGCCTCCACTAAATGCTCTTTTACTCAAGGAAAATACCTACGTAAGTTTTTGTCCCTACATCTCACTTGTAAATTGTAAGTTAACTCTCAAAGGCTTTTATGTATCCAAGCATAACATCAATACTTTTGCCAAAACCCTCTTATTTCATAACCTTAATTTTAGGTTCAGTTCATTCATATGAATAGAGGTCAGTAAAAAACATGTGTTGACCGACTTATGATCATTGTGGAGATAAAAACTTATTAAATATGCTGGAGCAAATCAAATTGGGAAAGTCTTCCTCAAACAGTATACATACATTGTTTGTGAATGATACAGATCTCAGTATCAGGTGAACTCTAGGCTTATTGTAATTGTGGCTGGGTTTGTAACGTTTCCAAATAACGAGAGAAAACAAGTGTGGGAATAAAGCGAAAAATAACCCACATGGATATTTCTTCTTTAGTAATAATAAATGGAAAGTCCATACTTACATGAATATTAAGTTGGCAGCCCACAAAAACAGGAATGAAGGAAGTGACCCAAATGCTTCATGAATGTATGCATAATCTCCACCCGACTTGGGCACGCTCGTTCCTAATTCCGCATAGCACAAAGCTCCTATTGTAGACAGCATGCCACATAGCACCCAAACTATCAAGGAGAAGCCGACAGAACCAACTTCTTGTATAACCCCTTTGGGTGATATAAATATTCCTGAAAAATAGTAAAGCAAAATACTCAATGTGTCCAATAATTAACAATGGTTATCAATCACTACTTTGCTTATAAACTATATTAATTTTATAACAATTACTCTCTCACCTGATCCAAATATAATACCCAAAATAATTGCTACGCCTTCCAAGAGGCCAAGTTCTTTCTTCAATTTCACTTTGCCCTCAAGCCCATCGTCATCCTTGCGTTCAGGAGACATGAGATCTGTTTCCAATGATGTTCTACCCATTTCAAACCTTCACAAAGGAGAACAATTTTTAACCGTGTTCTCTCTCGCACAAGTATATGAATCAATGTTATTACAGGTACTACTGAGATACACTACACGTCGATCACAATTTCTACGCAAACAAAAAAATCAAAGCCATCGCTTAATCTAATTTATTATTATGCATCGGTTGTGAAGTTACTACGAACACGTGTTGCGATACCTTTCAATTCAAGACAGCTTAGAGTGGGTTAATGATTCCTTATTGTTTTTATTCACCCAACAAAAAAGTATAGCACTTAGTATTCAAATGCCACGTGAAACGGTCGAATCTCTCGTCCTAACAAAATGAAGCTTGTAAAATTATGGTTGAGGCGGCTGATGCATGCATAGACTAAACTTAAAAACAGGGCTTGTACAAAGACATACCAGAGCTGGCACCAAAATTCCCTTCTCTTTTATCAACTAAAAACTATTCCCCACGAAATAAATTACTAAACTTTATCACAGATAATTAACATCTGGTGCTGAAATTTAAGTTAAATTTCGTGTTTCGTGCGCAGAACACGTTTACCCTGTTTACCCTTTTTGGAAAACACAATCGCAGACCGTTCCGGGGGTTCCGGTGCCCACGGAGTGATGGTGATGTAGTGGTTTGGATTAGTTTCTTTTATTCTCTGTAGCACGGTGTATCATTAAAATGCAGCGAACCCTCGGTATTTGTTTATCCTTGTCTTCGGCACTATAATTTTTAAGGATTAATCTTTGATATGAGTTTTAACGGCTTTCCTATTGCATCAGCCGAGGGAATAGTCTACTCCGTGATCGCCCAAGTAATATAGCGGGATGCGATTATTTTTGTTAAGCAAAAGGGAAGACAAAGGAATCTCATCGGAGTAACTAGTTTAACAATATGCGAACCACTGCCTCTGTGGTATTAGTACGGTTAACTAGGCCAAATCCAGTCCCTTTCTATAAATAGATAGTTCATCGTTGAGTTTCGCGGCCCGAAACCAGGAACTTTTCCTTAAGTTACAGCAAAGATCGTGCCCAAAGATATTCGTATTCCCTCTAAATTATAACTTGGATCAGCTAGATGTGTCATGCAATGAAAATGGTTGCGTTTACACAGTTCTCAAGTTCACTACCAGCCGGGACATCTCTGGCAGGAGCCGTTCCTGATTATATTTTTGCTTTTATATCGCATCAATTTTTCCCTTGTTTGAGAGCTCCTTCTTACCATTTAACAAAAAAATCTGTACCAGCATGATTAATGAAAGAATGAAAAAATATACATACATTATAAAAAAGTTTATTAAAATTTCACCATTCCATTTACATTTTTGGTAGAGGCCCTCTATTAGTGACTCTTTAAGTTGTGGAAGTAGCGAGAGACAACGGCAACTTCCAAATTCAATCCAAAATGTATTTTGAATAATCATATCAGATGGTGAGATAAGAGCTAGAGCAAATACGATTATTCTAAAGTGATATTTACATGAATAAATGCAATCATATGGAATCACATGTTTAAGATCAGGATTTAATTTTGATCTTTTAAAATCAAAGCCCACACAACAATATGTTTATTCAATGGTATTTAAGGAGGTC
Source organism: Pyrrhosoma nymphula (assembly GCA_963573305.1). NCBI lineage: Eukaryota > Metazoa > Arthropoda > Insecta > Odonata > Coenagrionidae > Pyrrhosoma > Pyrrhosoma nymphula. The sequence goes on from OY754327.1 coordinate 136,028,231, forward strand.
ATAGAATACCACCACTGAGATGGTTAACCTTCTCAGCGCTGATATTCTCACAAGAATTCCTTCATCTGCGAGACAATTTTTCCTTGAAATATAGTCATTTGGTGACTTCGTTTACTTTCCTCTAGATAATTTACAATGCCCATACTTTAATGAATCAAAGTAAAACATTCTTTGCATTTGAAAAGGTGTTCACAAACATAATTATGACAAAGTAATTACAATAGTTTTTTACACCTTTTGTCCATTGTAAAAAAACACTGTTTCTTGGAGGTTTTTTGGCTTTCAATTTTTCCTTTATGAGACATGATCAGATCATGATAAAAAATGTTTATGGTTTCCAAAGCCTAAGTAAACCATCTTCACTATAAGAACACAGTAAGTTTTGGTGAGGATGATGCGCTAACCCAATCACGTCCTTCTCGTGAATCTGAAACAGATATAAAACAAAATCGGATGCAAAGCATGAAAAAAATTATATTTATTTTCAGAAACTGAAAAAGAATATATTATTGTTACACAACATTAGCTTTTTTCCCTATAATGAATAAATACACATTCTCTTGCAATAAGGGATAAAAACACATTTTTTGTACTAACAATTATTATTAAGGGCAATTTTCAGGACTAATGCACAGACAAAATATCTAATTTATATTAAGTATACGGTATTCATTATTGTTCATAAAAAATAAATAATATCTACATAAATAACATATATGTTTTAAACATCATAAAGAATGAAAATTAAAGCTTGGTTGGGGTCCATCATTTAAGAAAGTGGGAAAAAGACTCTGTGCTAATCTGACACACGAGAGGAAAGGGTGGAATTTTTGCATTGATTTTTTAAACTACTTTCCTATACATAAATTTTATTTTATACATAAATATAAATATTGGTACCAGACATAATAATACAGTACAATCACACTCTCTGGCTACAGTCTCGGACATATTTAGCATTCATAATCTGAGAAATTTTGATCAGATTAAAACACAACTTTCCAAGTAAGGCGAACTCTTATTCTGCTCACCAGGTTTATTTCCTCAATCTGTCTAGGTTTCCTCAGGAAACTTTCCCATAGTCATGAACACAATCAAAATGTCGGCTAAAATTAAGAACTTAACCCGGTCTAGAAGAGTTCACCTTGAGAATTTGCTTAGAAAGTGGCAAATCTTTCAATTTTCCGTGCACTTCATTACTTTAATATAATATTTTATGTATTCCAAATGCATACAAATATGGAGTGAAGGAAAAGTGGAAAAGGAGATGGTCATACATAGCAGTTATTTTGCTGTCAACCTGACTGGCACTACATCAAAACTGCACTAAATGAGCATTTTCTAAATGAGAGTTGCAGAAATAACCAACAATAGAGGTTCCCTCTAAGACTATACTAAGCCATTAGTATGCACGTTTTTTCTATTGAAAGATACATTTTCATTGAGCACAGCCAAAAACACAGATTAGGAAACTCGAGCATTTGAAATTTACCACATTTTCCAACTTGAAATATTTGCTTTTTCCCCAAAGAAATCCACAGAAAAACACCCAGCATTTTAATTGTTTGATTACAAGGTCAGATTTGGCCAAAAAACTTCCGTATTATTTGCCATATGGTCGTATGGTCAATAAGGAATACTACTTGGAAGTTATGCACAGTTTGCGTGAAGCAATCTGACAAGAACACACAGAATTGTGGCAAAACAACTCTAGGAAATTGCACCATGATAATGCTCCTGCAGACACACCTCACTGCTTATTAGTGATTTTTTTCATAAAAAAACAAAGCCTCAGCCACAGTATTCACCGGACATGCCCCCCTGAGACATCTTTCTATTCCCGAAGCTAAAGAGAACAATGAAAGGACGATGTTTTGCGATAAATGAGATAAAAACAGAATCGCTGAAGGAGCTAAACTCTATACCAAAAAGTGAGTTCCAGAAGTGCTTCCAAGATTGGAAAAACCACTGGCACAAGAGTATTATATCTAAGGGGGATAACTTTGAAGGGTACAAAATTGAAATTGATTAAAAAATAAATATTCTTTAAGAAAAACAAAAATTCCCATTATATTTTTATCACACCTCGTATATTGGAAAAAACCTTACATTGACTTAATCATCTCATCGGTTAACCAGTGCTACTGTATATCTTTGATGTATATTGTAATGTTCAAGGGCTGTGAGTGTGTGCATGAGTGACTGTTTCATGAGTGAGAGTAAGGTTTCCCCCCTGTAAAAGGTGCCGGAGGTGGGGGGAGAATTGTGACGGTTTTGTGGAGTGGTATGATCTGGTGCTTTCCCAGAGTAGTTGATGAATGAACTCTTTTCTGGTTTCCAACCAGGTTAGAATCTCCATTATGGCCGACGTTTCAATGCCCGACTTGTGCATGGTCATCAGTGCAGATCAATCTACAGCCCTGATGACGATGCAAGAATCAAGCATCAAAACATCAGCCATAATAGAGATTCTAACCCGGTTGGTTATGTGGAGTGTTTTCCCATGTGAGTTTCATCCCATTCCTTCCCCCTCCCAGGATTTCTGCATTTTTCCAGATATCCAACACATTTTTCATGTCTGCAGACAACAGATGTATTGATATTGGTGGTTCTTTGGGTTTCCGACCGGGTCGAACTCTCCACTTCTGCTCACTCAACGACTCGTTCATCGAAACATCGGCAGAAATGGAGAGTTCGACCCAGTCGGAAACCCGAAGAACCACCAATATTGCTACATGCCAGAAAGCCTTAGATCTTTTAACAGATATATCCATGTGAGTATTTCATCCTTAAATCATTATTCCACCAGTTTAATTACATCCATGTGACTATTAAAACCATTTAGCAAACAACGATCTTCAATGTTTTTCCCCCAAAATATGTGGCCAAAACTATGTTCCCAAATATCTTATAATCCGGAAAAGATGGTACTTGAAAGTTATTTGTAGATAAAAGAAACTGATATCTAATTGTACATCAACAAGACTTTAGTACAACATTACGTGAAAGATAACATAATCATCTTTTCAGCACAAAGAAAGCATACTGATTACTTCAAGATATGATGAAGCACAGTACTGAGCAACTCGGAGCAAATGTTACTACAGAATATAGCTTCCACTCACCCTTTTCTACATAGAAAATTGAAACCCCTAACTATTCTCTCTAATTAAAAAGAATTGGGCAACTAAAGCAAGACCCTATAGGGAGGCGAGAAACATTATCTTCCAAGTGAATACAATTTACTAGGAATTGATAGTGTAACTCTTTGATGCCCTACAAACTATACTGTTAAGGAGAGGAAAAATCATCACTTATATCTGAAAAAAGACCCTTAAGTCTCAACTCACTACACATGTATATAATTATTAAAACCTTTTAGCAAAAACATTCATTTAGTTGTACAGATGAGAGTATGAAAAGAACACCTTCACTCATTCAAATGACTGAAATCCGCTTTGTGACTAACATTATAAAAAAATAAATAAAGAAATCAACTATGTATATTCAAAAATATACCTACATTAAGAGTTCTTTCCAGCTTTCCAGATGCAGTGGAGAAACAGTACAGCACTAAATCTTCACCAACACAGTAAATCCATTCTCCTCGAGGTGATGAGCATGCACAAACAAAGTCTCCTCCTTCCCGCTTTCCACTTGAGAATGATCGTACAATCTAGGAGTCACAACATCAAAGAGGAAAGGAAAACTCATTGAAAATCTACACTTATGACATTGATACCACTAGTTATAGCATAATTGGTTGATGGGTTAACACACACAATGCAGATGCCTTGACTCTAAAGTATCATTCCATGGTCCTCAGCATAGGCATATCTAGAAACGTCTGAAGGGGGGGGAGGTTTACATGTGGGGTATTCCATAACCCTCATGTTAACTTTTTTTATCAATGGGGGGTTACAACCCCCAATATTATTTTCAAATGTATACTTATAATTGTATCCTTTAATTTTTTTGGGTGAGACACCAATTTACTTATAGCTATGAAATGTAAATTTTTTGAGTCAATAAATTATTATTATTATTGTTATATTTTTTTATTCCCTTGTTATCATATCAGGCATACACCTAATTCTAATAGACTTGACTGGTTTACTCCTCTTTTCATGGTAACACTTTAAAAAGTAGTTTTTGGAAAATAACACAAGGCACTAGGATGGGTTTATAAGCACTTTCTGTTTAAGTACCAAAACAATTACAGATATCTTTATTCTAACTTTGCAGCTTCCAACAGAAACATGCCATCAATATCCCTGGGTCTCATAATGACAATTTCTAACAATAAAAACACAGCAAATATATGGATATTAATTGAGTCCTGGGACTATATTCAAACATACCTGACCCTGCATATTCATAATGACCACAGTATTGGTTCTGTTGCAAACAACAAAGTGCTCAGGGTTTTTAGGAAGAAGATGGATGCCGTTAACAGGAACATCTGTGCCAGCACCACCTCCTCCACCAAGAGACTTGAAAGTTCCAATGCACTCAGTTGACTTGATGCTCCATGCTCTCACTGTACCATCAGATGAAGCACTGCAAGAAAAAGCAACACCAGCATAAAACCTTTGGCAAAAGAATTGAGGAGGTCGGATTTGGGCATTAAATACAATTTTTTAAGCATCAGTCAACATGAGATTTTGAAGCAAATCTGAAGCACTAGGTTTATAGCCACCATTGAGATGTATACATTCACACTGGTACAGTACTCATACAGAGGGGTGACTCAAGAATATGTTTAAACACAGGCAAAGTCGCTTTTTAGCACCACCCCCTCTTGCAACAAAAATTAATGATACATTTTCATCAATGAATAAATATTAATTCCTAAACAATCATATAACTAGAATTACTATGTACTGTGTTGATTTAAATATGTATGTACATTTAAAACCAAAGCTTGCTCTGGTTAAACATAACTTTGACGCCCCACGAAGGAGATGCCCCCCAGGGGGTCTTATGATGCCTATGATGCTCGAATGATTATGTAGGTTCCCATCATAAGGATTGTGATGCTACAGAGAAATGGAGAACAAAAATTAACTATTAGTAGGTTGGTAGACCTTCGTAAACGAGAAGAACCAATGGAAATCACTGACAAATCTCTACTTCCACACAAGAAATTGACTAGCGGAGGCTATCAAGTAACAACAAACACCATAAAATAATGTGTTTCAAGTTTGTTAAGTTGTTCTTAATTCAAAAGTTTATATTGTAAAATTGTGCGTGCTAAGACATTTGTGGTAGTACATAGTAATGACCAATATCCATTCACATGCTGTTATCATTTACAAGTTTTCAAATAAAAATCTATTTGAAATATGTATGTGAAACCGCAAAGAAATAAGCAAATCTCAGACTTTTAGCCCTTCGGATCGCGTGCCCTGTAAGGTCCCCCTAGTTTTTACATTTCCTAACCTACCAAACGGTCGCTGTAGTCATTCATCTACATCTACATACTACCCTGCAAGCCGCCTCAATAGGTGTGTGGCGGGGGGTGTTAGGACACCAGCCATTTACATATAAAAAGGAAACGCTCTAATGAAATTACGCCTTGAATTTATTTAAGTCCCTTATTGTTTGGGGGAAAAACGAATTCCCATACCTATCCATTTGGCAAAATATTTCTGTCGGACCTGGAAATATAGTGGGGTTCTAATATGATGTTCTCCGTGTCGCTCTGAATCATTAGTGATGGTAGGCCCACCAATGCCTACACTGACCTTCCTTGCTCACCCACAGTATTCTCTCGTTGTTCATCCGACGCATCTGTGCCATTGACAGCCAAGAAGACCTCGTGGGTCTGCTGCGCGTTCCCAGGTAAGTCTGCTACTTATTGAGTACCTAACTGCGAATTTTTAGTTGCGTGTATGTGTTGCGGTGTGTCTGTGTTTTGGCGTGTCTGTAGTATGGTGCGTCTGCAGTTTGGCATGTCTATAGTATGACGTGTTGGTGTTGCAGCGTATCTGCGTTTCAGCATGTCTGTGTTACGTCGTGTCTGTGTTTTGGCGTGTCTGTAATACGGTGTGTCTGTCTTCCGTCATGTCTGTGTTTTCAGCATGTCTGTGTTACGTCGTGTCTGTTTTGGTGTGTCTCTGTTTCAGTGTGTCTGTGTTTCGGCGTGTCTGTGTTTTGGCGTGTCTGTGTTTCGGCGTGTCCATAGTATGGCGTGTCTGTGCTTTGGCATGTCAATAGTATGGCTGGTCGGTGTTGCAGCATGTCTCTATTTCGGTGTGTATGTTATGCGGCATGTCTCTGTGTTTCGGCATCTCGATGTTACATCATGCCTGTGTTTCGGAGTGGCTTTAGTATGGTGTTTCTGCGCTTCGGCATGTCTATAAAATGACATATCGGTGTTGCAGCGTATCTGTGTTTCGGCATGTCTGGGTTAAGTCATGTCTGTGTCTCGGCATGTCTGTAGCAAGGCGTGTCTGTGCTTTGACATGCCTATAGTATGGCATGCCAGTGTTGCAGCGTGTCTGTGTTACATCATGTCTGTGTTTCGGCGTGTCTATGCTGCATCGTGTCTGTGTTTCGGCGTCTCTGTAGTCAGGCCTGTCTGTGCTAGGGTGACCAACTCTCCCGTATTTCCCGGGATCTCCCGTATTTGACCCTGTTTTTTCACGATCTCCCGGCTCCCGTATTTTTGGTCTCTTTGGGTGAATTTCTCCCATATTTTTTCGTCAAGTAAAATCATTCAGTTTCAATCTTTTAATTTTTGTGCACACGGTCGAAATTCGTTTAAACGTTCGAGAGCAGACGCCATTGATACTTTATCGAGTTTTTTCTATCGATTATCTCGTTTATAAATGACCAACCAATAGTTTAAATCTCCTTATCTGTTTAACCAATGAACGCGTACTTCCTTTCGTTCGTTGTGTTGCTCAGCTGGTGGTGCTTTGGCATGATTACAGTGGTTTTACTCTACATCACCAGTGAGCCGTATAGGGGAAAGAGTTTATAATACAATAATGGGCAGTGATGAATAAGCTACAACGCCACCAAAAAAGAAAATGAAGTATATGTGTACATATCTTGCGAAATGGGAGCAATATAACTTCTGAAAACTTGGGAAAGTTGGTAGGCTATGTTATGAGCACACCAGGTAGTAATTCTCATGCAGAGAGAGTATTTTCTCTTATGAATAACAAGTGGACAGATGTTAGGAATGGGAGCAGTACAAATATGATCAAATCGGAACTACAAGTTGCCATGAACTTCAAGCAATTTTGCACTGAATTGTTAGAATTAGCAAAAAGTGATGGCAAACTATTGTCTGAAGCAAAATCTGTTGCAAAATATATTTAGGTCTTCTTAAAGTATAAAATGAAGTTATTTTTAATTTTTTATACAAACACTGCATTGTTTTTTATTTTTTTGTGAAATTTTGCCGTGTTTTAAATCTCCCTTATTTTTGGTCTAGAATATAGATATCTCCCTTATTTTCTTCAAAAATTGTTGGTCACCCTAGTCTGTGCTTTGGCATGTCTATAGTGTGGCCTGTCGGTGTTGCAGCGCGTCTGCAATACAGCGTGTCTGTCTTTCGTTATGTCTGGGTTTTCAGCATGTATGTGGTACAGCGTGTCTGTGTTTCAGCGTGTATGTTTTACGGCGTGTCTGTTTCGGTGGAGTAATTTTTTTAAATTTTCCTCAGGAAAAATGGCTGCACAACGTCGAAATTACAATTAGAGTATTTCTGATAACATTGATAAAATTCGTCGTGCTCTATTTGATGAAAACGAGGATAACATTGATCCATGTGGTAATCTGACTAGTGAAGAAGGGTAGGAGGTAGTTGAGGTGCGCGAAGGGGACTAAGAAACGGAGCAGCCTGATGATGACCACGAGGATTGCAGTTTGGATAACCCACGAGACGAAAAAGAGCATTACTTTTTCGCATTCTGGAAAAAGAAGAATAAAGTTTTTGACTTTTAGCAATGGAAGAAAACCTCTTAGCGCCTGTAAAGAGGGGAAAAACAAGTTACATGGTGAAATTGGGGTTGTTCTAGGTTCTACCAGTGCAGCAAGAACACCTTTAAGCCACCAAGCATGGGAGAATTTGTTTTATCCTTACATGCTCGATTTGATCGTGAAATACACAAATCAGTACACAGAACTCAAACAGCGTGCAAATTATCAGCGGCAAAGGGATACTCGTTTTACTGATATGATGTAAATGAGGTCAAGGCTCCAATTGGTCTGCAGTATTGGGCTGGACGACTCCGAGCTCACCGTCTCAACACCCTAGATTTATGGGACAACAAAGGTCACGGTGCTGAGATTTTTGGTTTGGTGATGAGCAGGAAGCACTTCCACTCTCTGATAACGTATAAACGCTTCGACAACAGAACTACAAATTCCTTTGCCCTTCAAGAATCTGTCAGACCATATAGTAAAATCGAGAATTTTTGGTTTTCGCCAAAAAACCACTTTGATTTCATATGTCCCGAAACATAAAAAATATTATACTCATACCAGCCATGTACGACGACGACGATATTGACACTACTATGGGTGATAACAAAAAACCAGATATCATCACGTATTACAATAAACACAAGGATGGAGTGGACACTAACGACGAAATGTGTGAAACCTATAGCGTCAACCGTAACACGAGACGATGGTCTATGGTCATATTTTATTCGAAGCTTAATATGGCTGGACCTACAGGTTATTCTCGCTGGCAACAATGTAAATCTGTGAGATGACATTCATTTCTGAAGAAACATGGTGATGGGTTGGCAAAAGACAAACTATTTCGACAAGCAATGAACTCAAGAGGTACCAACCTCCCCTTTCAGCTTAAAATAAAAGGCCTCTCAACGAAAATGGAAAATTCATTATCCCATGAAATTATTGCCAACGAACCCACACCAATCCGACCTACCAACGAACCCACACTACAACCGACCCTGCCCCTAACAGCTCCAAAATCAGTCATGAACCACGAGAAAGTCACCGAGGCAATATGAGAAAATGGAGCCGACCTAAAAGAGCCTTCAGGAGGACCTAGTTGCCTAGAACATGATTTGCGACGAAGAAACGAGATGGAAGCTAACGCTTCAAATCCTGTAAATGCTGAGGTAAATAGGAAAAGGTGCATGCCTTGCAAGCGTACAAAGAAGGAAAATCTAACTTGATTCAGCTGAAAGTTGTGTTACACGTATTTTTGCCTTGATAATGCCAGTGTCATTTGTGACTCTTGTGCCAAAGATTAACTATTATGAGACTTGTTCAAAAAAGAAGAATTTATTGATGTATATTTTCGTTACTAGTCATTCCTAGTGATTTTTCAATGTCATTTTACGTAATTATTACTTTTATTTAACTAAAATGTTGTGCACAAAATATTATTGTATTTATGACAAAATATTATATGTATGCTTTTTTAATTATGAAGTAGTATTAACTACTTCTTAAGTATTGTTCCTAGTGATTTTCAAGCCATTTTAATGAATTTTTTTTCTGAAAATAATTTATGAAAATATCTTAATTTTATCAAAAATTACGCAGTTTTGAATAATTAAGTAATGTTTACCACTTCTATATTCTATTTTTACTGAAATATCCGATCCCTGAAGCATGAAAAAGTAGTTTTTGCTGAAAAGTATATAAAAGATCTCTCTGGTCCATTGCGCGTTCCCATGTAACTTTTTGATTGCGCATTACCGAGGGTTAAGCTAAGTGTGAAATCCATCATATAATTATGAAACCAAATATCCCAGTAACATGTGTATGAACTTCATCATGTACGTCATAATTTAGTGTTGAAAAACCACAACAAAATATCACAATACCCCCAAGCAAGTCTCACCTTTATTCCAATAATTAAAAAATTCAAAAACAAAGTGACAGAATTAGACAGACAGGAAGGTGCTCAGTCAAGGACCTGCCACCCCAGTTAAATTCCATGAACAAGCATCATAACCTTGATAATGAAATAATGGCTTTGTTACACGATCAATGAAAATAAAAGACTGGTAACTTTACTCAATACATATTTTTTAAAGGCAGGTTGCCAACACTGCACGGCAAAACTCACCTAAGAATTCCATGGCCATCTGGAGTAAACACCACTTCATTAACAAAAGATGAATGCCCCCTAAATTCCTTAAGTGTTTTTCCAGACTTCAGTCCATGTATTCTGGAACAAGAAGGAAGAAAGCAAAGTTATTCACTCGTTATCAATACCATACATAGTAATATAAAGATTCCACCTCCATGTATGATTTCTAACTGCTTATCAATACCAGAGAAAATGGAAAAGTTTCATCAAATGACAAGAATGAACTAGGTAAATTTGGGATCAATACATTGTGGCCAATTACAATGAGAAGGGACAGTCATAAAAGTTACCAATGTCCACATAAAAGCAGCACCAATCTCTTTTTTTTCAGATACTCATATTAGCATTGATAGTTAGTACATAGTTAGATTTTGCAATACATACATTAAAAAAAGTATTTATCTATTGTAACTTTCCAATTAAACCTGTAATAGATTAATTAATTCTCGGGATTAGCTGGAAAATATCCAAAATATTAGGCTAATCTGGTAGGTATTTCTGAAGGGCAATAAAACGTTCCAGCTACCAAATGCATCCACCAGGTAGCACATGGTGGGTCGACCCTCATATAACAGCTAACATACATATAGGTTAGCAGAGATGAGAAGCTTGTTCATTAGAGAAAATAAGCAGTCATTGACATAAACCAGGAGAAACAAGAGGAGACGGGCCCAACCTCCTGTAAGTTTAATGAAATATTCTACAAAACCCATGAATATACCTTGACTTGGCAAAAGGCTGCCACCAACTAAAAGGCGACCAGGAACCCAAAGAATGGGATAGCAGCCTCATGTAATCAAGTGATGTAGGAGACTGCATGAGTCAGTATAGCAATACTCTATATACTGCAGGAACAATAAGGAATTAAGCAACATAGAAACAGCTATAGTACTGAAAGGTGGAAAGCTAAAGGAAACCACCATGTTATCATCCTCAGGTGTAGAAGCTCACAATTTCTTTCCTGTTGCAACTATGAGGGACATTAAAACGAAAACTTATGAAGGAATAAAACCATAAGGAGAGAGTAGAATAGAGCGAAGAGCTGCAGAAAACCAATATCTGGATTAATGACTTATGATCATAATGCAGAAGGAAAAGTCACTGAGGGCATCGGAAGGCAAAGGAAATCATTTTAATCAGGAGATGTAAAAAAAATATTTAATAAATAGTTGATGGTTACATAATTGGAAAAGCAAATAATGTAGACTATTTTGGCCAAATGTATGCAGAAGACAGTCGGATCGACACAAAAACCATTAGGCACTCAAAATCTAATAAAAATATCACTAGATATGCCTATCAAATATACCAAATAAAGTTCATTTCCATGGAAGAAAAATCAATGGGCGTATTTAAGAACCCCTTTCTACCTCATTGCATGTAGGTGAAACTTCAGTATCCCAAGATAAATATCAATGTTAGTTTATTGTGTGTAAATGGGGAACCTAAGAAGAGCAAGCTGTACAAATAAGAAAGAGGGGTAAAGAAATAAATGGGTCATGAGATAACATGGATTGAATGTTGTCACAAAGGACATGTATGAAAGGACTATTTAGATTTTATTACATCTACCCTCCTTAAAAGAAATGTTGCAGCAGCTTACCTGATAGTAGCATCAAACGACGCACTCAAAACTTGGCCATTATCCCGGGAAAACTGAAGACATGTAACTCCTTTGGCATGAGCTTTCTCAAAACGTCGCAAACATTGCCCAGTATTCACTTTCCAGATCTTGACTTTACCGTCTCGGGAGCCAGATGCAAGCATTTCTGAATCTCTGCTGAAGGCCACACACAGAACAGCATCCTCCATCATCATGAATTCATCCTGTCACAAGAAACATCCATTAAATAAATCAAATCAAATATTACCAAATGGGTTCAACCACAGTCGTGGGGAGACCCTAAAAAATTTTCTTCATAACTGTTGGCGTAATCCAAACATACAATAAGTCAACAAAGTGTCAACAAAGAAATTCTTCGATTTTTCCTAGATTTATCTCACACGGTTTGTGTGCATTATTCTGCCGAGATTCATGAGGTAGTGCACCATCATATTTATGCCAATGCTTCACACAATTTTATTCAAAAGCAGTGGAGATAAAATTGGATAGCACTTCAAACATAAGTTGGATAATGTGCACACTATATTAATACTGCATAACTTTCTTTCTTAAGAAACTTTTCTAAGCACTACAGTGGGCAGGTTTCATTCTGCACAAATACAAATATGAAAATACAAAAATAATTCAAAGTTGCTTCAGCTAGGGTGAGTGACAGCACCTCAATATAATATTGAAAATGTAACAAACCTTTGCTTGATATTTTAGATCCTTACGAATCTTTCCTGTAGTAAAATTCCATACTTCCACAAAGCCATCCACACTCCCTGTGACAAGATACTGGCCATCAGGTGAGAATCGTGCACATTCAACATGTGATTTTGTACCAAATTTGATTTGCTTGGAGAGCTGGGTTGGAAATTTTTCTTCTTCCTGGGAAAAAATTATTCCGGCAGAATTCATTAACACCAGGTCAAACAAAAAGTAAGATGTCTAAGGCACAAGTGCACTACTACATAAAATACAAAACATTTGGAATTAAACAAATAGTAAAGGTAGTCACAACTTGAAACATAATGTTGAAGTTTATCACATTTAATTCCGCAGTGTAATTTCATTTGTTTTGTTTTGGTATCGTGATTCTTTTTTTTTGTATATCGATGCATGGTATGATTGAATGAATAAATCTGTCAGTCTTTCTTCTGCTCGCCAAGTGAACGGACGTGTTATCATTTCTCCCTGCAACCTCCACTTTTTATCAGGTTATGGAACCAGCACAGCACGAGTTTAAAGTCGCGAGTCAAAGATGAAAAATTATTCGCAGCATTTAACTTATCCAGTTAGGAATGGCGAGCACGTTTTTGACTTAGGGCGCGCGAGAGTACGTGAGTTACGTTAAACTTTAAAATTAAGTTACGCAACGTGTTACGTGTGTGCGAGCTAGACATGTCCGATCAGGGGACAACTGTGGTGGCCGTGGCTTCCAATCACCTGCCTCCGATAGATAAACTTGAGGGGGAGAAAAACTGGGAAAATTGGAAGTAACTAATGGAATTATACCTGGGTTTGGACGATTTGTTTGAGTGCGTGTCGCAGGAACCACCTGAATCTGTCCGAAGCAATCCCTCGTCTCCTGAAATGAAGAAAGACAAAAGAGCCCACTCGAAAATCTCGCTCATGGTGCAACCTCACCTCGTAATTCATGTGAGATTGGCCAAAACTGCCTATGAAGCCTGGAAAAACCTATGTGGCGTGTTCGAGGATAAAGGGGCATTCAGGCGCATTTGTCTGTTTGAAGAACTGCTGGACACTAAACACGAAAATTTTAGCTCACTCTTAGATTACGCTATGGCCATGAAGAATATCATTCATAAAATTGCCGAAACCGGGAAACCTGTTGATGACGAGTTTGCAGCATTCGTTATGTTAAAAAATTTGATGCCTGAATACAAATGGCTTCATCAGCTGATTGAGAAGAGTGTTCGGAAAGAAGAAGACTTGACGCCGGAAACAGTGTGCAATGAGCTCGTGCGAGAAGGACAGAAGGAAGCGGCGGAGACAGGGGGTGCAACCAATCAGGCGCTCCTAGCCGGCACCAGCAGGAACCAGCACCGCGGTTCTACATCCAGAGGAAAGTCCAGTGGAAGAGGTGCAGTAGCATGCGGAAGTGCAATGGCAACTTCACCAGGAGCAGCCCAGCAGACGACAATACGGCACCATAACCAGTATCATCGTGGCAGCCAGCACGGTGTGACCTGTTATCGTTGTAAGAAACCGGGCCACATAGCTGCCAAGTGCTGGTTTAAAGGGGAAGGTAAGAGAGGATACAGTAATGATGGTGGTGGAGAAGGCAGCTCAGGCACAACACCCTGGAGCCTTATAGCCGCTATGAGTGCTGTGAGTAACAATAATTGCTGGTACATTGATTCTGGTGCTTCATCACATATGTGTGGCAATAAAAATTGGTTTAATTGGTATAGTGAAACAGATAGTAAAGTTGTGAGTTGCGCTGGCAATGAAACACTGAAAACAGCTGGTATTGGTAGTGTTTCTGTTAATGGTATCAATGGCTTAGGTGTCATAAAGAATGTTGTTCATGTCCCCAAACTTTCTACTAACTTACTGTCTGTTAGTGCAATGGTTAAGAATGGCTTGATTCCTGTTTTCTCCCAAGATGGTTGTAGTGTATATAATAAGCATGATGTTTATATAAAGGGTGTCCCCCTGCTTAAAGTTCCTGAATCTGGTGGCACTTATAAAATAGAGTTAGATGTAAGGCCAGTAGCCATGTTAGTAGAGAATACAAATAATTGTGATTTTAACCTGTGGCATCTAAGGCTATCTCATTTAAGTAGGAGTAACATGATCCGCATGTCAAGGGGTCTAGTAAATGGTCTTGTCCTGAATCCAGAGTGCATAGACATTGAGTGTGATAGCTGCATAAGAGCCAAACAAATAAGGGCACCATTTCCGAGGGGAAGAGCTCAAAGAGCAAAAGACACTTTAGGCCTCATTCACTCAGATGTTTGTGGCCCACTAGACCAAACATCATTTGGAGGGCATAGATATTTTGCTACCTTCATAGACGATAAGACACGGTTCACATTTGTAGCCTTGCTTAAAACTAAAGGTGAGGTATTTGATAAATTTAAGTTGTACAAAAAGCTGGTGGAGAAGCAAACAGGAAAAGCTATTAAATGTTTAAGGTCAGATAATGGAGGGGAATACTTTTCCAAAGTGTTTTCTTAGTTTCTTAAAAATGAGGGCATCCAACGGCAGTCAACCGTCCCTGGAACACCAGAGCAAAATGGAGTAGCGGAGAGGGCTAATCGAACAATTTTAGAAAAAAGTAGGGCTATGCTAAAACAAGCTGGTCTTGATAATAGGTACTGGGGGAATAATAATAATAATATTCATTTATTTGCCCGAAGATCATCTTACATTAGATATGTAGGAGATATAAGGCACGTCACAGAATCATAAATAGACACAGTAAATTACACGAACACTCATTGTTATACAATATTCATTCAGATATTTAAAACTTTGAGCTCAAAAATTCTTTTACAGAATAAAATATTTTGGAGCGAAAAAAATTTAATACATTTTTTCTGAATACTTTAACCTTAGTTTCAGATTTAAGCTCATATGGTAGATGGTTATAAATCATTATGCCCATGGACATTGGTCCATGCATGGCAGTGGTTGTCCTTACAAAATTTTGATGAAGGTCCATGTGCCTTCTGGTATTGTGACCATGAATACTGTTATTAGTTACATAGTTTGATAAGTTGATCTTGACAGACACACAAACAGCATACATGTAAACGCAGGGAATCGGTAGTAAACCGAGCTTCTTAAACAATGGAAGACAGTGTGCATCAGCCGTAGCATTACATATTAGCCTTATCACACGTTTCTGTATTTTAAAGATAATGCTAGCATGGGGGGAGGAACCCCAGAACAGAATGCTGAAAACCACATGTGAATAAAATTCACCATAATATGTATATGGCTAACAGCACTTCAACACTTACTGATCGTCTTATGCTTCTAATAAGAAAGCATGTGGAGCTTAGCTTACTACGGAGTTTGCAGATGTGTTCGTCCCATGAAATGGTGTGGGTCAGCGATATTCCGAGGAATTGTGTGCTGGAGATTTGCGGGATACAGGTTCCATCTACGCTCACAGAAATAGGGGCAGGGGCTTTCGGCATGTAATGCCATTCTCAAGGATGAGAATGGCATTACGTGCCGAAACCTTGGTCGGTGTTTGTTAATATACTGTGGTTGATAATATACTGTGTGGAAATTTACCATCTTTGTTTTATTTAAAATGGACATTTCATATTTCCACAATGTCAAGCCTGATACGCTTCTATTTGTTGGTGTTCAGTTTTAGAAGATTGTGGAGGCACCAATCGGACAGTATGTTTGTGACGCTTTGAGCCCTGTGGGATAAAGCATTAACTGAAGGGGCAGACACAATTATGTTGGTGTCATCTGCATATAATACAGGCTCAACACCAGGCACAGCTTTCACGATTCCAGGTAAGTCATTTATATAAATTAAAAACAAAATAGGGCCTAAAATGGAACCCTGGGGTACACCAATGGTGACTGCTTTTCCAGGAGAGACAAATTGTGAACCTTTTTTGGACAGTATAACATGTTGGCGACGTTCGCTCAAGTAGGATTTAATCCACAATTCAGGGATGCCTCTTATCCCATATCTTCTTAGTTTAATTAATAGTATCTGGTGGTTAACAAGGTCGAATGCCTTTGAGAAATCAAAAAATAAGCCTAATGTTTCAGTTCTTTTGTCTAGGTTTGATAGAATTTGGTTCACCATGTAATAAGTGGCCGTGGATGTGGATCTTGATTTTCTGAACCCATTTTGGGAGGTATGCAGCAGGTTGTTAGCTTCAAGATATGAGGTCAACCGGGTATAGAAAACTTTTTCAAATAACTTCCCGATTTGGTTCAGTAGAGAGATAGGCCGGTAGGAATTCATGTCATGCTTGGAACCTTTGCCTTTGTAGATAGGGATGACTTTGGCAGTTTTAAGCGCAGCAGGGAAAACCCCAAGTCTTAGCGACTCATTAATAAGAAATAACAAATGATCTTTAATAGTAAGGATTGAATTCTTTATAACTGTTACGGGAATACCATCTAGACCTGAAGTGTTTTTGTTAGGTAGATTATTGATAATTGTAGTCAATTCCATTTCAGTACACGGAGTGAGATATAAAGAATTGCAGGAACTGGGGATATGCGAGTACAAGTCAGGATTCACAGGATTAGTGGTTGTCTGATGAAATAAATAGAAGTTGTTTAGAGTTGATGAAATTTCAGAATAGTCTGTAATAATATTGCCACAAGAGTCCAAGAGCTGAAGGTCGCAATGTTGAATACTTGGGCTCCTAGATTCTTTAACTATCTTCCAAATTTCTTTGGATTTATTGCAAGCGTTAGTGATTCTACGGTTGTTAAAGGATTTTTTTGAGGATTGTAGTATATTCCAGTAGTTTTTCTTTAGCGCGGCATATTCTGCCCGGTTAACCAAATCTCTTTTGTGTTTGTAGTATGCAGCAGCTGCCTTCATGTTTCTTGAGAGGCATCAAATTTCGTCAGTGACCCAATGATTTCTTTCTGTAGTCACAGAGAGCGAGCTTTTGGTTTTTTTGGGAACCAGGGGAAAGCAGATGTCAAAACAGTGCTGGAAGACAGAGTCAGAGGGAAAGCAGTCAATACTGAAGTTTATCTGAAAAATCTGTCTCCTACAGTGGCATTAAAAGGAAAGGTTCCATTTGAAGCATGGACGGGAAAGAGAGTCAATGTTGGCCATCTTAAAGTTTTTGGATGCAGCGCTTATGCCCATGTTCCAAAAGAAAAATGCAAGAAACTTGGTGATAGAGGTATAGAGTGTATATTTGTGGGGTACGATAGTGAGAAGAAGGAATATCGTTTAATTGATCCCAAAAATCCTTACCAAATAGTGTTGGAAAGAAGTGTATTGTTTCATGAAAATAGATTTCCAATGAAAAATGTACTAGTTGGTAATGAGGATGTTGTCGGGTCTCCTGATACCTCAGAGATATTGATTCATTTTCCTGCTAAACCTAAAGAGGTAGATGTAGAAATTCAGAGAAACTCCGAAGAAGACAATTTGGGGGAATCGCAGACCTCTAATAACAGTTCTGTAAATTCTGTAGAATTAGGAGAACGAAAATACCCTGAAAGAGTCAGAAAACCCCGTGATTATCCAGACTTTGTGTTGTACAAAGCTGAGCTTGAGAGCTCAAATGACAAACCTGAAACGCGAAAACAAACTCTAGCTAGAGGGGATAAAGCCCAGTGGAAAAATGCAATGGATGAGGAAATGTTATCTTTAAGAAAAAATAAGGTGTTTACTTTAGTTCCTAGACCTGCAAATGTAAATGTTGTACAAAATAGGTGGGTATTCAAATTAAAGACTGGTCCTGATGGTACAATTGATAGATATAAGGCTCGTTTGGTGGCAAAAGGCTACACCCAGTCGCAGAGCCTAGATTATATTGATACATTCTCTCCTGTTGTTAGAGCTGAAAGCTTGAGGTTAATTCTGTCTTTGGCTGTAAATATGAGTTTATTTATAAACCATATTGATGTTTGTACGGCATTTCTAAATGGTGAATTGGAAGAAAAAGTGTATATGGAACAGCCTGAGGGTTATATTGATCTTGACAATCAAGAAAAGGTATGTTTATTAGAAAAGGCTATCTATGGATTGAAACAATCATCTAGATGTTGGAATGCCAAGTTACATGAGATATTTATGTCTTTGAATTATGTCAGATCAAAGGGTGACCCCTGTGTTTATGTTAAGTATAAGGCTCACCATGTTATAACTATTATTGCTGTGTATGTAGATGATGTATTTATTGTCTCTAATGATCAGGATGAAGTGAAAACTGTGAAATCGACATTTCAAAATAATTTTGATTGTAGAGATTTAGGAAAACTTTCCAATTTTCTAGGTATTGAAGTAGAGTATTGTAAAGATGGGAAAGTCAAGCTTTCTCAAAGGTCCTATTTGAATAAGGTCCTTGCAAGGTTTAACATGACAGATTGTAATCCTGTTAGAACACCAATGGAAAAGGGCATATGTCTGGTAAGAAATACAGGTACTAAACCTGATGTACCCTATCAATCTCTAATAGGTTCTTTAATGTACTTAAGTGTATGGACTAGGCCAGATATTGTACAAGCAGTGAATTACCTAAGTCAGTTTAATGCTTATTATGGACCTCAACATTGGAATTGTGCTAAAAGACTACTTCGATATCTGAAAGGAACCAAAGAATTGTGTTTAATATTTAAAAAGGGTAACAATGAACTTTGTGGTTACAGTGATGCTGATTGGGGAGGTGACACTGTGGATAGGAAATCCTACTCAGGATACTTTTTTGCATTTTCTGGTGGACCTATTTCTTGGCAGTGCAAGAAGCAGTCTGTGGTAGCGCAGTCAACAACTGAAGCTGAATACATCGCTCTCAGCCAGGCCTCCAATGAGGCAATATATTTACAAAACTTATTAAAAGAACTTGTTAAAAAGGATTTCATTGTGACTTTGTTTTGTGATAATAAATCGGCTGTGTTTTTGTCTCAGAATGCCGCCTACAAAAGGAGGACGAAACAAATAGATTTAAGTTACCATGTTGTGAGAGACTTGGTGGAAAGAAAAAGGGTGCTAATTGAGCATGTTCCAGGTGAGAACATGATTGCAGACATTTTTACCAAGCCACTTGTTGGTCCACGTTTTGATTTTTTGATTGAATTGTTGGGGATCCAATGACTACGGAATTAAAGGGGGTGTGTTGAAGTTTATCACATTTAATTCCGCAGTGTAATTTCATTTGTTTTGTTTTGGTATCGTGATTCTTTTTTTTGTATATCGATGCATGGTATGATTGAATGAATAAATCTGTCAGTCTTTCTTCTGCTCGCCAAGTGAACGGACGTGTTATCATTTCTCCCTGCAACCTCCACTTTTTATCACATAATTAATCAAGAGCTTACTCTTTTCTTTTAAATCTCCAATTTAAACCGATAAATACATTATTGATATCCTTTTTTCATCCAAATGGTAATTTCTAACTTTAGTGCAGTTTACTATAGCATTGGCATGAATATTATCGAAATAGTTACATAACTCGCACAAATGCTTCAATAAATCCGATGGTGAAATAAACGAAAATTTGATGACTCCAAAAATCAAGCAAGTCTTTGATTTTTTGTATTTTGTAGTCTTACTGGCATACTGTACAGTAATGCACCCAATAAACTCACCTGATCTCGTATAGCTGCCTTTCCTCTGAATAAATCAATTGTGGTCCCAGGAGGAAGTAAACCTTGATGCTGCTGCCACTTCAGGGCTTGCCCTAACAGAGCAAGGAGACGTGAAGAAGGTACAACAGACACCTCACCAGCTAAGGCCTGAGCTATTCCTGCTCGCCTTTTTTCCTTAGTACTACCATCAGGGTATGCCTCACGGGGGTCGAAGTATGAACGGGCAAGTAAATTTTCTGCAATAATAACAATAATATATACCATACTATATAATACAATTCCACCACATCATAATTCTATAAAGCAAACATTTGCACGTACCTAAATGTATATAGCGCTCCGGTTCCTGCTGTTTCATCATGATCATGGGGTCTGTCTGCCTTAGGAGTGATCGTGCAGCACCAAGTTCTCGCAATTCGATAAGTTCCAAAACCACCTAAACAAAATTCAATTAGTAGAATGAAAAAAATCAAGAAAAGCTGACTTCGGGCAGAATCTTAAAGAAAAGGATTCCACCATCGGCACATTCCATGCCTTTCACAATATACCTGCTCATAGAGATCAATAAGTTTTTTGTCTGGCAGCTTTAGAGACTGAATTGCTTTCAACACAGTATCCCAATGTCCATTGTTGATATCAGCAACAAAACCCTCGACACTGTCGACAGTATTTAGAGATACTCCGGTTTCTTCCTATGTTTAAGTAAAACTTTTTTCAATACACCGGATATAACATTTCTAGTATTCCTTACATAAGACGTAACAACTTACCTGTAAAACTTGCAGTGTTCTAGGCAAATTTGACTCCTTAAGATACTGCTGTATTAGACGAATCACACTGAAAAATGTCGAGTGAAAATTCATTCATTCAAATAATTGCCAAATAAAAAAATGATCACTCAAAATTATGCCAAACGAATGGGGTTGGCATCAAATGGTAAGATTAACAATTAATTCAGAAGGATAAATAAATTTTTAACCCAGATTCCCTCAATCGGTAGCCAAATAGTGGAAAAACTCTCAATTAACTTTTAGAACTTATACAGCGTAATTACCACATAAATTAGCGAAAACAATGGAGGCTTTCTCATAAAAATTTAAGACCATCATAAATTATTGAAGCATCGAAACTTTTCACAGTAAATAGCGAAAAACAAAAGTTAGAGAGAGGAATTAAGACATTTTCTAGAGTCAATATAGGCCTTCTATATTTTCAGCTGATGATACATATACAAGTTTGTGATGTAAAGCATTGAAAGCCAAATTCCCAAACAGCTATTCCTTCGGTTTCGATGGCTTGAAAACAAGAAACCGAGATACACACGGAATTATTTGACCGCATCATATCACCCAAATAATCATCTTCACAAAAAATTACTCACTCCGCAGATTCGATTTCTATTGCCATTTTGAAATAACTCCTACAGGATCAAAATATGAAAAGTTCAAACGTTAAAGCAGACAACCACAAAAATCCATCAGTAATCACTTCATATCAAAACACCGAAACATCCAAGCACACTGCGCGCACCACGCGTCAGCCTCAGGAGATTCATGCGGCAACCGCGGCAAAAGCGGTAGCGTCGATCAACGTGATCAATGGAGGGAACTATGAACGCCTTGAATGCAAAATCATAACCATATCATTACGATACCACGATATAAAAAAGGACAACTCATTCATGGAATTCATTAGAGCAATCTTAGGAGTTTTAAAACTGTGCTGGACTTTGAACATTGAACTCCTAAGTGCTAAACAGACGCCAGAACATAATCCATAAGTCGAGTGCACAACAATGTTGCAGAGGTGCGCCTCGCGAGGCCACGCTTCCGGGGAAGACTCTCTGTGTCTGCTTCGTCAACTTTTCTCTAGGGCAGCAAGACAAGCGCACGAAACACTGGTGAACGATGAACTGAAAACGTGATTTTTTTGGCATGGAATTTCCGCAAATGTGGAAAATAATCAACAAAATTTACAAAAGCCTTGTAAACAAAACCGTTCAGAGATTGCTCGAAGTAGATGATTTTCTTGCATCAAAAGGTTATATAGTCTTGAAAGAAACTAAAAAAGTTAATAACCTGTTCCGTTTTCCCACTGTTGTTTTGAAGTAAATATATTTGCAGCCCATTTTTAAATTATTTTGGGAAATAAAAACACTAACCAGTCAGTTGATCAACCATTCAATGACAACCTATGCGAGCAGCCAGTGGTGGATCTAGGTTTGGACCAAGGGGGGGCAGCAAACCGAGGGGTCTGGGGGGAATACCCCCAGCCAAAGGAGGATTCGGGGGGCATCCCAAAAATTTCGATTTTATCTAGTGTAAGTTTCGACCCAATTGGGGGGGGGGGGGGTTAGCTCCCTTAGCCCATAGATCTGCCACTACGAGCGGCGAATGAATAAATTCGATTGATTTCAATGTGACATCATCATTAGCTCTGAAGATGATGAAAGAGTCTTACATGGAAATGTAGGCTGAAATGAAGAGCATAAGCCAAAGGAAAGCTTAAAACCTTATGCAGCATCAAAATGGCTCCTCATAGGCTTCAACCCACTTAGGCTCAATGAGGTGCACTAGATGGACATATTCCCACTTCCTCTCTCTTCTACACCTACCTTCTTTAGTTCCCTTCATTTTATCTTACTCTACCTCAATGTCTCTCCTCTCCCACTCTAAGCACATTGAACAAGAAAGTAAGATATGCTTGGAACCTTTCATGGTTAAGTCCCCCAAAGCAGAATGTGTTTCATCTTTCTGCAATGGTTGATGCTAAGACGAAAAACTTTCTGTGAGTGTGGGCATGTTTTAGTAATATATCTTTATTATCTTTCTGCAGCCCTCATTTTCGTTCTGCGACAATGTCGTGCCATCGCTTGATGTTCTGCCTTTGGGATTAAGTTGAACCATTTTTTAACGAATGTGTCATTCTCACATTTTTCACCTTCTGTTCATCCTTTCATGAGTTACCTAATTCTTTTCCACAATCCAATAAACCTATTACTGTCCGTATGCATATACTATAAGACAATATATGGTTCAGAGAGTGAAAACTACATTTTACTGAGGAAATGTTTGGGTAAGAGTGAGTATAAGGTAAATAAACTTCATGGGTCACTTTTAATGGCCATTTTTCTAATGCATGATCCATTGGTTAATACAAATTCATTAGTGTATCAGACATGTATGCAGAATCTATTAGATCTAATTCCGACTATACAGAGTGAGGTGGTGTCCGGATAATTCAAAGTCCGGAGTATCTAGGGATTCATCAAAAGCAACCTTTTTTTGGAGAATTTTTTGTGAACCATCTATCACCGACGAATTTTAATTACATTCCAAGAGGAAGGAGGCCCTTCTGAATAAAAATTATGGATTACATAGGACAATCAAAGTAAATAAAATATATCACGCGATCTATAACTGATCAGCAAAGACAAATAATAAATTTTCAAATATCTTGTGAACAAACAATAGTGATGTGTTCGCAGCAGTCATAAATACAAAACCATCCTTCTTCCTGTAATTGATAGCATGAATACGAAACTATTTGATAAAAATTTTATATTTGTCATAAGTGCCAGTCAATCAATAAATATGTCTCAATAATGTATCACTGGAGTGGCCGTCGTGGTCACTGTACGCTGCTGCTGACCAGCAAACTCAGATTCCGTCGCACGATCGAAGATTTGATTCCATTTACAACGTTGTCAACAGTCGCAGTTTTTCCCCTAAAAGTTGCATTCTTAGGTCTTTGTAGAGTTTCATGACATGAAAAGTTTCTACCGATATAATTGTTTCGGCCTATTAACAATTGTTTTTCTGCATAAAAAATAATAAGTAAAAATATAACCATGAATAATATGTTGTCATTTTTTTATATAACAAACACAAATACATATTTACTAAATGCCGATGCAAGGTTTCCTGGAAAACATAAATAAATAGAATTTTAGTTTATAGGTGAACTCTTAGAGGTACCACAACAGCTTAAATCCGAAATTGTTCAGAGATAATCAGGGACCTACGTTTTTCTCGGAACTTGCTTCATTTTGAGCCATTCCTATATGTAAACGATTCATAATTGTGGGAAATTACATGCAATTTCAGGTGTAGCAATTAATCTAGAGTGACCATGTGAAGCTTCGCTCAAGTGAGACAAAATAAGCTCGATATCAAAGCACAAGCCAAAGCAAAATCACTCTTGGCTGAGCGTAAGGCGCAGCGATCCAACTACAGGTCGACCTGTAATTGATATGCTGCACCAACAATTTTTGCAGTATTGTAATTTATTCACTGATTATCACAATTATAAGCTTTGTTTTTAAAGCATATTTATCCTTTAAAATAAAGTCTTGTTTCATTTATTTTCCTTTGGAAGAAAGTCAGCAAAACAGATAATTATGGAAAGCCAGGCAGTGAAGTTATTGAGGAAAAATAACAAAAATTGTCACAATGGGGATTATTTTGTGTTAACATGTTTATATTTATTCTTATGTGATGTTTAATCAACAAAATAAATTAGTGCTAAAATTTTTATTCATAAAATTATTCCTACCAAAGTATTAATTATTTGTTTAGTCTCAAATAGGTGTAAATTTCACTATTTTATAAGAATTCATTTAATGCTGAGTTCCCTCTAGAATATTTCTTAGGAATATTCCTAGAATCTCTCTCAGGAATGTACTTAGAATATTCCCCAGATATATCCTGCAGGGGAGGATGTTTGGGATGAGCGAAGAATATTCTCTGGGAAATCCTAAGAATATTCCGGGAATATTCATATCACGTCCTGCAGGGATGTATATTTGGGATGAACCAGGAATATTCCTCAAATATCCCTGGAATATACCTAGAATATTCCCCGGGTATATTCCTATCATGTCCAACACGGGTGGACGTTTGGGACGAGCCAAGAATATTCTCTGCAAGACCCTGAGAATATTCCTGAGATATCCCTAGAATTTTCCTCAGTTCCTATCATGTCCCAAAGGGGTGAACGTTTGAGATGAGCTAGGGATATTCTATGGGATATCCTTAGAATATTCCTAGGATATCCTAATATCCCTGAAAGAATACACTCAGATTATTCTGAGAATATGCCTCCACTGTGTGGGTCACTCCAAAGCAATTCCCTCGTTCCGCTAATCAGGTCATTTGGGTAATGACATTGAATAATGTAACTTCATTATTTTTTTAAAGAGCCTATTGAAAACATTTTAATGTTTTTGAATAGCATCCTCAGATAATAGGATGAAGAACGAAGAGTAATGTAAAAATATGCCAAGCACTGTTTTAATGCTGAAGTTCCAAACAATATTTTCAATAGACGCAACTACTAGTTTACACTGCTCATTTTCATTGACGGAAAGTTAGAATTTTTGTCTGTGAATTACATTTTTACTTTGAATACAAGTCTGGTACATCTACTGCTCTGATCTCATCCTCTCTGGTGTGCACATCAGAATTCCAAGCGATATTCCACGTGAATTTAGCTTTCGTGTACGGCAATCGCTTTGCTCACCTGTGTTTTCCGACTTTCACCGCAACAAGGGGAAAATATATTTCTAGGTACATATTCAGTTTTCATTTCACGTCAACCATATCAACCAAAATTAATGGTTCAAGACATAATTTTGGATGATGCAGTAGTGATGCCATATCACAATCCCTTAATAAACCACCCGTACTACATGCTGGATGTTTGTCCGGATGATGTGGGGGTTCAGACTCAGCAGGACCCAGGTAGCGATGGTCTCCTGTATTGTTATAAAGAATCAATAGAAGAAATGAATCCATTTTAACAATTGTCATTAATTTTTTTAAGTCATGAAAGGTTGATTGCCAATTTAAATCAACAGAAGATAAAATAAATTTGAGATGCAGCATTGCTTTATCTTCAAAAAGTAAAATGGGAATATATAGCTCCTCCTTATAAATCTAAAAACTGACACAAAGCCAAAGTAAAGCGAAAGAAAAATACTAAATTTTAGGTTCCTGAAGAGTTATTTATTCAACAATAAAAGTTATAAAAAAACCAAGATCTTAAATGAACAATATCATTACCATTGATGTAAGGTTTCTAAATAGAAATACATATGTGGTGTCTTTCACCAGTAATTATTTTCTGTACAAAAATAAAATTATTACCTCCTTAACCTCCTAATTTCTTATCAATGTTAAGAGGAATAATCAGGACTTCACCTTTTGAATCTTACCTGAGTTTTTACGGGAAAGATTTATATGTATATATTTTAGCAAACACTTTTTTGAAATGTTAACAGATGTTATATCTTATTGGACCAATTAAGTCAGTACACTCTGCACTTATTGAGTCCATTTATCTTTTGTTAGCAATTGGTAGATAAGGAGTTATAAAAATTTTTAGACATTTGAATTTCATAGCCTGATGAGCATAATGGTGATAAAGAAGATGATACATATGAAAATATGAAAACATTTGTCCTTAGTTTAAGACTATTCCCAATTAACAGTTGTTTACCATTTTCATATTTGCATTTCACTAGAACCAAAAAGAGTCATTTAATTTTTCCTGATTCTATTTTTAACAATGAATTTCAATGAAAGAACAATTACTGCACCCATAGCGAATGATGATTTTATCTCATCAAAATAGTCAGACTTAGTCACTTAATAACTTTCTGATGGTTTTTGGGAATGTTTTGTGAAAAAGACACACTGTAATGATTAAGCAAACATAAACTGCCTCTGCTTCAACAGTTCTCTGGGAGGTGCTCATCTTACTGATAGTAATTCATGTTCTATAATATAACGAAATACACCATCGGCAGCTTAGGAACATCAATTGATCCTTTGAGTATCTTGGTCACACATTTCATAAATTATAATTTATATACAGTTACACTCAAAGAAACACTGATGACCAATCACTCCACTGATAGTGCTGGGAGTAATTCACTTGAATTAAAAAAATGACCGATGAATCACTGTAAAATCAAACCCCACTGTCTTTAATTGATGACACTGAATGCCTCTTCATTGCTTCCATTTCCAGTTTGGTATCCACTGATATTCTCTTACCAACAGCAACACCTAAGGAAAGTAGGAAAGTATTATGTCCATAATTTTTTGTTGCATTCAAACATATATTTTTGTACATATATATATACTCAGTCATACAAAAACATGACGCTTATCTCTATCATGAGCTTTCCTAATCATGTTCAGCAGATTTTATATTAAATATAGGAAACACTCACTACCATCAAAGCTGAATTTTGGAATGAGTGAATATATGATTGGCATATCCATGAGTATTCACTCGGCATACAGGTATTGCTTTCAAGATGTCCTTTAAGGGCTTGTAATATTAAAGGGGCTGAAGCAGGCTTTGCACTCTCCCAGGAACAGCCAAATAAGAATTACCTATCTAGGTACCTATCCTTTATTACATAATATGAGAAAACCCTTGAAGGAAAACATCTTCAGCATTGATGGCATTTATTAAAGCAAACTAATAAATGCAGAAGATGCAAGATTGTGTTTTACAGATGCACATTGATTTGTTTCATTTGCTACTTTTTATCCAAGTTTTTCCAATTGTATCTCTATAAAGCAGATGGCCTAATCATGTTTGAAGTAAACTGAAATTTGAATGAATGATATAAAAAATATTGTTAGCAATTCATATTTTCCCTCATACTAATTTTCTTCAAATTAATGCACTTTATTTAATAATTAACATCCAATACTATTTTTCAACGATTACCTAGATAATTCTAATGAGTGTAAAAATAATTACACCGCCATTGGATTTCAGGTTGCACAAGATCTTTATTGTGGCATAATACACCTATAGCAACATTGTCATAGAGAAATATTAATGAGATAGCAAAAATATTGGGCAAATTCCTATAATTATTGCTGAATCCAAAAGAAAAATTGTTTGTCATTTTTCAATGTGTACCACTGTTGTACACAGGGCCGTCCCAAGGGATTGAGGGGCCTTGTCCAAATGAAAGTCAGCCCTAACTTTGCATTCTCTTATTGATATTGTAGCATCTTTTAAGCACATTTCATGGAATGAAGGAAATTAACCAACAAAATGGCTAATGATTTCAAGAAATTTAAATATGTGTACAAATTTATGTACAAAGTGTATGTATGTATGTATAAGTTGTTGGAAATTTCGGGACACCTGTCGCACTACCCTAGGGACGGCACTTGTACATTGTTTTTTTTTAAATATTTACAACACACCTGTGTTGCGGTTCCCATGAGATCCTTATCATGTGCTATATTTTGGTTATGATATAGTCATGAGAAAAAATTAATGAGAAGAAAATAATTTTTCACACATTCTTAGGAAAACATTTTTCATACTGATATGAGTAATATTTGGGCATTATAACTGCACTTAATGAAATTGAGTAACTTCCACTGTGATAGCATTTATTACACGACTGGTTTCGCTTTTTACAGCATCTTCAGGTATGTAGATAAACCAAGTGTGCACAAGCTTATATAGGGAGGCAGGAAGGGGGGTATGACGGAGGAAGGTGAAGGGGAAAATCTTCCCCTTCTCCCCTTTTACTTTTCCCCTTCCCCTTCATCTGTCACCCCATCTTACCCCCCTTCCTGCCTCCCTATATAAGCTTGTGCGAACACTTGATATATGTAACTGAAGATGCTGTAAAAAGCAAAACCGGTCACGTAATAAATGCCATCACAGCGGAAGTTGCTCAATTTCATTAAGTGCAGTTATGTTCCGTTTCCACTCCATCACGCCTGAAACCTCAGATTATATTAGGGCATAATTATCCATTTTCCTCAGCTATTTTTGGGCATAAGGGACAAATTTATGGTGTTTTTCTTTCTTTGAGCTCCAAAAAAAGCATCCATACTTTTAAAAGCCAATACATAACCAACAATGGGAGGATTATATTTGGAGCTGTATGGTAACTTTTCTGAGTTATTCATTAATTATGATGATATTGATAATATATCAATGAAGCCTATCAAGGTTTTCCTCTAAGATTATAAGCAGTCTAAATTAGCCATGAATAGTGTATGCCCTTCAAGTAGTTGATTCAACTTTGGGTAGAAAAACTATACCATGCTCATTTTAGATTTATAAGACTATTTCATTAAAATTAAATCATTTTCACAAACCCTTATGTTCCCTTACAATAACTGAGCGAGGCATTTGAATTGATCATTACAGTTTAAAAAATTCACTGATGTGTAAGTAGGAGTAATTAAGGTGTACTTTAAAGCTAATTTCAGATGACAACTAGTCATAAGATGCCAAGTCATCTACTCAATCCATCCCTGCCCTTCAATGTTAAACGTTTCTCTTATGAAGGAATTTTCTAATTAATTGACCTCATACATCTCTAGAATTAATGAAACAACCAGAATTCTCTTTCCCTTTCACAATTTAAAATCCATTAGAAGTCCATTCTATGTACATATTTGATATGTTGTAATCCCAAATTTGTTGAATATAAGCATTATAAAATGAGGTCACCCCTCACGAACCTTTCCTCTTACCTCTTAAAATGTGGTGCAAGTCAGAATCTGTAGTTGAAGTGACAAAATCAGGATGTGAGATATTGTCAAGTATCTTCATTACTGAAGGATTCAAATTGTGGAATATCAAATTTCTTCCATTTTTCCTGAAGTCCACGATGAGAGCCTCAATCCCCTGCAATTCAAAGTATTTAAGCTTTATGTTGAAAGTTCACATTTCATACATTCTCAAATTTTTTACATGCAGTATTATCCATATTACAGCTTATTAGATGTCATTTTAGATACATATCTTTTGAAGTAATGAAGAATATACCTTTTTTCATAATTTTTATAACATATCATAATGCAAATATAAATCCAAGAGTAAAAATGTTCCAGTCACCTACATCGTAGTTAAAATCATCAGGAAAAACTGAGAGCCACTTGTGTCAAAATGGCCATACAGGTCAAATTGGACAGCAGTTTTCATTAATACTGACTGTCAAATAATTAAATTTAATATTTCTGACAGTAATTACTCAGCCAATGCAACCTTATGAACACTTGATAGAACTAAAAATAAATTTTATGATAACCATTTAGTATGTCTGGGTAAAAAATATTTACCAAAAACACAAGAGGAGTAGGACATAAAAACATATGTAGCATAGTTTACAAAACTCACTAACCTCCTTCACAGAGAAATCTGCCAGATAAACATGTCTGCAATCCAAAACAACTGGAAGTGAGATGACGTCAGCTTTGGAAATCATCCTCTTCCCTTTGATTTCAGTGCGGGAAACAACATCACGGATGAAGTCAATGGCAGGAAAGAGGAGACCTGAGCTTGGAACTATTAAAATGTGATCAGGTGTTCCATGGCCATCCTGCAGTATTGAAGAGAGAAAAAATAAGGACAAAGGAAACATTCACTGGCAAATCTCATTCAACTTTTTAAATTATATTAGGTACTCATTAACCAATTAAGGCACACTTGATTCACGTTTAAGAAACCTGACTGCCATTACATCATGTTCATTAATGGGCTGGAAATCAAAACGAAGTACCTATTGATTTTTATGACAGGGTAGATAATTCAAATGAATTGAAATTTTTATAAGAATAAATTTTTTTATCCATGGATTTTGTTATAAACTTGGATGTATGAAAGGATTCCTTAGAATCTCCATCCTAACATGAGGTCAGTTCTTAATTATACTCACGGTGACAATGTCAACAGATACTTTTGGTCTAGCATTGTTGTAAAGAAGGAATGACATATCCACAGATATGCCAACCAATATTCCATATTCCACTCCAATTAGCAAACAGGAAACAAAGGTCACAATTGCAGAGAACAAATCCCTTTCTGCAATGAAATATTTTGACAGTAATCATAAAATTAATAAATGTATCTGAGGCACAAAGATGTCGAGATTAAAATAAATATGCATTGGTATTTTAGGATAACCATTAACTTACTATTTGTCCTCCACATAGGTTTTATTTTGTCCACCTCCACCATGAATATTACAGCACAAATGATAACTGAAGCTAACGTAGCCTTTGGTATGAAGTAGAAGTATGGTGTCAAAAAGCTAAGAGCTAGTAGCACCATCACCCCTGAAAAAAAAGAAGTTATTCCTAGAATAACACTCAATGAGCATTTACTTCATATCACCTAACCTCTAACACTCAAGCTTAATTGATACAAACCACTTCAACCAATATAGGTTGGGGTTTTGATGTGATCTCGTATTTATTATTGACTTTAAAAAAACATAAATAGGACACAATCACCGATATGGAGGCTTGTGGTACCTCTGTCATTCAAACTGAATAGGTACATACATTGAAATGAAGCATTCATGAACAGAGAAAATAAAAATATTTATCAAATATGTATGTATTTGAGTACTTTTTGAATGTTGACCTATTTCTGTACATAATAGCGTTCTGATACTTCGATAAATACTTGTCCCTTTTATTTTAATAATGCTAAGCATAGAATAAGTCAAAGTATTTACCTGTATAGAGACCGGCTAAAGGAGTACGAACACCACTAGCATTGCTCACAGCACTTCGTGAAAAAGATCCATTAACAGGCATGGAGCGGAAGAAGGAGCCAAAAATGTTGCAGAAGCCTAAAGCCACCATCTCTTGAGTGGCTTGC
Organism: Pyrrhosoma nymphula; assembly: GCA_963573305.1. NCBI lineage: Eukaryota > Metazoa > Arthropoda > Insecta > Odonata > Coenagrionidae > Pyrrhosoma > Pyrrhosoma nymphula. Next base: position 136,059,880 of record OY754327.1, read on the forward strand.
ACAACTTTACCATTTGCTGAAAAATGTAATAAATAAAATTTAATGAAAGCTATTTAGCTAGGGCAGAGAGATGATATGATATTTCTTAGGTTCCCTTTCATCTATAATCATTTTTAAATTTTCTGAAATTTGTTTTTTTTTATAAATATTGTGATAAATCAATATATACATATATGTTTGAAAATGGACTTCTAAGTCAGAAAAGGATGACACAAGTACTTATTTCTCCAAAAAAATTAATTATTCTCATAATTGAAGATTCATATTTTTCACTCGATCAAATTTTACTTTAAGTAGTTTTATTTGAAATATTCAAGCAATTTTCTAGAAACCACAAAAATCTTTGTTCACTAACGAGATAGAAAATAAAAAGAGAATACTTATGACTTTATCAAAATAAACATTAATGAAAACATTCTTTCGATTATTTTGGTGTATTTGAATAGCCTCCAAAATGTGAAAGTAATAATTTAATTAAACTTTCATGAACCAAAGTATTAAAAAGTTATAAATCTTGACACTTATTAGACTTTAAATTAAGAGGAATCCATGGTATTAGTAACACCATTGAGAAATTGAGGTAAATTATGAGAAAGAGCATACCAAAGGCCTTTGCAATGGCAACGTTTCCAATTATTCCAATTATAGGTGTGACAAGGATACCACCGCCAAGGTACTGGCACATTTCGACGAATCCATATGTTGTATTTCCAATTTGTGTAGCGAATGGAGGTGGGCCAATAGGAGGAATGCCCACATCAATTTCACCTAATTAAAAGGATGAAAAATTTGCTTGAGTCACCATGAATTCGTACCATGTTCAAGCAATAAGATAATAAATTCATGCTTATTTTAGATATTGCTTTTTCTTAACTCCTTAGGAGTTAAGAAAATAAAAAAATACGTGTGAGGTAAAGAAGATAAAAATTCAGCAGCAGAAAATTTCAGCCTCCCCAAAGTGTTAAAAAAATAATCTTCAAGAGCAATATGTATTTCGATATTTGCTCAAATATGGCTAATAATTTATTCACCTGTCAAAACAAAAGGAGCGGATCCATATGCCTGGAATATCTTGGCAAGGCAAGCACATACTACCACCACCAAAGCATTTCGTGCATTCGACAGATACCAATAAAATTTGCCAAGAAATCGTCCTCGGGGGGTGTTTTCATCAGTCTTCACTTCCTTAAGACGCTGAAGTGGGGAAAAGAAAAAAATAGCAGTTAAATTTTGATGAATAGACTGTCATGAATAAATCAAGGCGTTTCTATAATTTTATAGCAGTAACATAAAAACAGAATACACAGGTTTTATTCAGCGTTAAATGATAATTTTTCCCGGGTTCGATGTTCCAGTGATTTTTAAGTCCACCGTCAAGGGCATTACGCCGCGCCACTGACGCAGTGCTAGTTGAGCGCCTGTTTATTTCCGCTTACGCAACACGCATAACAATAATGTGTCGCGGATAAGCCTGTTTTTAAGGGGCAAGAGAAAATTTCTGTATTGATAGCTGCGACGTTGAAGGAAACGATCAAGCTTTTCGGAAATATGTTACATGGCCGTAGTGGATAAACTATAAAAGAATGCGAAGACGATATTGTCTAATTAGCCAGTATTCTCTCTTGAAGCAATGGCCAACCAATAATGGAACTTAGCACATAAACTACTTCACTTGATCGATTAATTACATAAAATCGAAGCATGAGAGGCAATTAGGCAGTTGTTTCAATTTAAACCTAACGAAATGATAGCCCAAAAGGAGCGTTACCGTTTACCAAGAACAAGGTACAAATTTCAGAAACGACTGCAAAATCTACATATTTAAAAATTGTTAACTGCTGCACCATATACAAATTTCATCGCGTTATCTTATTAAGTTTTGCAAGAAACATCGACGGACTGGCCCAACCGAAAGCCAAACCAAATGGCAATACTCTCCAGTAGATAGTATTTAGCCTGGCCTTAATATTGCCTTAACTTTAGATAAATTATAAGATATAAAATGCACATGCTACTGCGGGAACACTAGAGGTGTTTAAGCACTATTTTCTGTCGCTTTCATCAGAGAACAAAATAAATACTTGATATTCAGTTGTTACAATTCCCTATAATTTTATGCAATCCAGAGGCGATTTTAAAATTTTCTGATGGAAAAGAGTATTTTAGAGAGATTTTGTATCTTTCATCATGCTCGGCAATTGCCACTAATGTAAATATTTTATTCCTTTATTCCCTGCCCCGGACATAACATTGAAAAACTAAAATATTAAAAACAATAATTTTTATTTAATGTAGTTTAACACTTTAAAACATTATTATTAACTCAGTATTTATTATTTTATACTTTCATTCAAAGTTGTAGTATTAATGTAGGTATATATTCACTTACCTTCAATAGTAACAGGGTCACGACGCAAAAGCAGCTTAGAATTATGTCCCAAAGGCGTGATTCGCCAATGTGATGATATAGCTGAACCCAAATTTCCTTGAAGCCTTCTGCTTTGTACTTAACACCCACAAGTCCCTTAATTTGCGAGGAAGCGATGATTACTGCAGCAGCTGACGTAAAACCCGATACAACGGGCAACGACACAAACTGCACGAGAAATCCTGCATTGAGAGATAAGTGAGAGTTAATTGACAATGCACATGTTCAGTCAGTTTTTTATGAATGCTCACATACAACCCCATATCTCTTTCCCAACCAGAATCAAAATTCTGGCTAAATTAATACTTACAAAAAATTATAATTAATCTCAACACCGAATTAAAACTAATATATATTGAAATGAAAGTGAGAATTTATAACTTCTTATTACAAGGACACCTGTGAAATATTATTTGATCGCCTAATTTGATGTTAATTACGTAATGGTCTTTAGTCAAGAATTACATATGCATTCGAGGACCCGAATCATTTAACAGTTTAGCGTCGTGGTCATACGTAACGATATGCTTGAAACGACAAAGTAAAATAAATAGAGGTGATTATTCATTAAAATGTTATTTTTCGCACTTTATGGTCAATATACCAAATCTAAAAAGGGTATTTACAGTTGGAATGAGCTAACCACAAATTATCAATCTCTCACCTCAGCTAATGAAGATTCGTATTTTGAGCCTCGCTACACACAAAGTAAATATAAAGGATAGGAGGCATAAAAATCTAAAGTTCTTACGACTCAGATTTTGATGGTTCTCAAAAGAACATTCCGATATGTTATACTTATGGGTAACAATGAATTCACACACGGACAGATCAATGGATTAGAGACGTCAAAGGAACAATGAAATTGAGGCAAGGGACAAAGGAAACGGTTGTAGGATTGATTTTGTGGAAGTTATCCATTACGGAAGAATTAAAATAACTAAGTTAACTCCGCTAATTATTAACTATCATGACCTGGGTTTTAATACTTGGTGTCATTTTCAGGACCTGAAGGACCCAGGACCTGAAGTGAAGAACCAAGTGTTGAAACCCGAGTCGTGATAATAAATAATTAGCGGAGTTAACTATGTTATGTTAATTCTTCCGTGAGGCAAGGGAATTGTACTAGGTCCGTTATGTCACCCTGTTTTACAATATCTAGTTAATGTGAACGGAAATATAAGTAAGCCTTAACGATAACTTGATATTTATGGGGAGTTTGAGATTTGTTCATTATCAGACTCTCGATTATTTTACGTGAGGGTTATCAATCGGAGAACGAATTTTCTTCGGTTTTCATACCCAGAAAATATTTAACCAGAGATTATAAAACATAAATTAACCTTCAAGCAAGGAAAAAAGGAGACAGGATGACAAGGAGGGACTTGATATTCTCTGGCGTTACTTTGTGGTACTCCCTAACTATGTAAAAGAAAACTTTGTATAGTTCCCTAACAACTTTATTAAATTTGCCGACCAAGGTTTCGAGTTATACAGTCATTATCAAGGTATTATTGAAAAGGAGAGGACGAAATGACAGCTAGATTATTTTTAACTTTTAGTTTGGCCCTTTTCTTTGACAATTTCTCTCTTGAAAAGCCTTTTGCTCAGAAATGACATTCTCCATAAATAATATTCTGACCTTCCTTGTCATACGCCGACATAAATTTGACATGCAATTAATTTTAAGCGTTTAGCATTTTCCAGCTGCAAAATATTTTACGCCAAATTGTATTATATTTCACGTAAAAAATTTGCTCTGCAGTATCCTATTCTCATTTCCTTGAATTAGTCAAAGAGTCATAGACGTCAAAACAGGAACTTTTCTCAAATTCTCAGCAATAGTTTAAGCCAATGAGATAAAAAGGAAATTTTGTTTTCCTCATCACGCAATAGATAATAGGGCAACGTGCACGTTGAAAACTAAAAATTATTTATAGAATTATTCAGGACCATATGGATCATTCAGCTCAGCTCATAAAACAAAGTCTCACCAAGTTGAAGTATTCCGCATATCAGTTCGATGATTCCTGAGAGGAAGCACAGCAGAACGGCCATATCGGGATTGGAGTCATGGGTGTAATTGAAGGTCAAGAGAGAGAGCAAAGCGGATGGCCCAATGTTGATCTCCGGAGTAGTCCCGAGTATGATGTACACGAGACTTCCAGCGAACGATGAGTAGAGTCCATACTGCACGAAGAATTTAAAGCATGCTATTAATTGAATCATTCTTCGAAAGGACAGGTAATATGCGCAATTAACTCTAGATACAAGTAAAAAGAATAGGAAATAATTCAAAGGAGTGAGTATTGCGGGTAATTGGTATTATAGAAAAAAATAAGAATTTTTATTAAATTCGAATCGGTACTATTTCCACAGGCATTCATTAAAATTACTAGGAGTATGCTGCGCTTTTAGAGCTAAAAATAATTGTCAAATGCTTGATATTTGCCAGAGAAGTAAATACATCCTAATTTAATGGTGGAAGTAAAGTTACCGATAGCCATATGGAGTAAGTGTGTTATGCTACAGCTGAGGATAGAAGGAGGTCTATCCAGAGCCCGGTTACGAGCGTCGAATTTGTCTCCTGTTGATTTAGTATCAGTCAAAAACCCTTATTTCAAAAATTTATAATATTATAATATGTGTCCGGCCGCATAACACAGAATGGCAATTTTGTGTAATAATCTTTCTCGCACATACAACCTTAAAACGCAACCATCCGTATCCTTGTCGTTCAACACGCATTTTGAGCTCGGACCCCATTCAAAGAGGGACTATTGCCTTATAAAAATGAATGACGAGGAAGGCACTTGGCAGCGTAACGCGTCGTGCTCTTGGGAGGATGTTTACAACTGTGACAAGGGGAATGACATTATTTGAATCAAGTGGAAGAAAAATCCATACTGGTCCCATGTTAAACACTCCATTTGAAGCAATTAGTTTTTCAGTTAAAGAACTCCCACAAAGAGTATGGAAATAGAGACGGAATATAAACCGAAAGAAATATATACTATTTAGGGTAAACGCGATAAAAAATGAGACCAAACACGACGAAAACAAAATTATCCAATGAGTGTCGAATGTGCGGGGTTCACTTTCTCGGGAGCAATTTCTTCGTCTACCGTCACCAATCTGTATATTATTTTTATAAAAAATGTTCGTTTTATGATTGGTAAGGACAGTTTGCATAATCATTCCGTTTGGCGAAACTCCAAAAAAATTAACGTTTAAAACGTATTTTTCTTTAACAAGCTCAACTTTAAAGACTTGGACATGGGGAGACAAAATGAATACAGAAGCCTGATAATGATGAAGTACATCGACTCCTAGGTCGCAATAAATCCATTTTACCAGTGGACGATTTCAATTTCTGTCTTCATTATGTAGAAATTCCACCATAACAGGCCTGACACTTCTCTTTTTGGAAGAGAGGACAAAAAGATTTGACACGAAGCTGTTTTCAAGTCGGTGGCCAATGTCGTTCAGTTGCTTCTAGAGCTGTACCGGGGCTGAAAATATGACTCGAAACTGTTTTTTTCGCATTTTTTGAAAGAATTCTTAAAACCGCTTAAAATAATTCCAAATAAGTAACACTAACTTAAATTACCAAGAAAGCTGTTAGGTAAGTACTATGTGAACAGCTGGAGGAGTCATGTGACTCCTCCAGCTGATCCTCCATTTCATCAGGTACGTCCAGTGGCACATATGCAAAAAGAAAACGTTCCTTGAGCTAAAAAAATACGTCTTTTAGAAAGCATTAAAATGCATGAAAAGACCGTTTGAAAGACCCATCGGTACCCATCACAAGTTCGAAAAGAGCGGCAATTAAAGTTTGTGATACAATGTCACCAAAAATACTAGGTCCAATCGCCTCGGAACAGTGAAAAGAAAAGCATGAGCGTTACTCTGCGAAAAATTACCCATAACGCTTAGGCAAACCTTTAGAATAACTTAAAACAAAATCTTTGAAGTCTGAGGGAGTCAAATTGAATCCTTACCTGTGGTCCCAGACCGGCAAGTCCCGCGTAGGCGATGGCTTGGGGGATGAGTGTCAGTCCGACCGTGATGCCTGCGACGAAATCGGACGCCGCGACGTGCGGGGAATAGGTTCTCCCCCACTGAAGCGGCGGGAAGCCTTGGCGGATGATCGCCCCGGCTCTGTGGGCACACCGACGGCTCAGCGCCACCGCCGCCTCCGACTCCCGCCGAAGGGACCAGCGTGTACTGCCCACCATGGGGTCAGATGATGGCCGACTAAAGGAGGGGAAAGAGATTGAAAAAAGAATAACAGAAGGACAAGACACTCATGAAGGGGAGATGATCTTTAATGAAAAAATCGGTAATCGCAAAATTCGAAGAGGAGTATGATAATTGACTTTTAGCTATCCACTGTTTTGAATCGATTCATTTAGACTAGTTTCGCTACAGTGTAGTATCTTCTGGAATACGTAATTTTGGGAATGTCATATAGTGTCAGCAGCATCCATAAATTACAAAGTTCATTCGGGCGTCTAATTGTATCTCAGCAGATGTCATCGATGACTTTCCTCAATAAAATGTTCACGAAGATTCTGCTAGTCAACAGCTTAGTTTCCATTCATTGGCTGCTACGAATGATCTGCCTTCATTTGCCAATTATTTTATGAAATTCGCCTTGGCAACTTAACATCACCCCCTTCTAGTTATTTTTCCCTTGTCTTTCTCCTCTCTTCCAAACACTCATCCTCTCATCGGCACCGAGGCACGCATAAGAGCGACTGTACTTTTAAGATGTAGGAGGCCATCTATACTTTTAAGGTGACAGTTTTTAGTCAAAACCTTGGCTCATCTTGAAGAAAGAGAAACACTGGTTAAAATTTCCACACTTTTAATGTTAACTTTTAAAGTGTAGAAATTTGAACCAGTGTTACTCTTTATTCAATATGGATGTATTATGTCTCCAAAAATTCATGCCAATACTCTTGAAAACCCTTGGTTGTATTTTAATAAAAAAGGAAAGTACTAACAATAAGTGAAATTATTATTTAAGCATGGGGCGTCTCCAAGCTTAAGACGTTGGAATATATTCGTAAAATATTGATTCCGAACTATCCTTCAGCATCAATTTAAAATAAGTATTATGACTGAGGATGTCTATTTGTAAGTCTTTTTCGGACAGGTAATCGAGAAAGAATGAAAAATGTATTCACGCTTGCTCTTCGTTCGCATATTTTCCGCGGAAGAGACAATGGAGACGTCATACTAATCAAAAAGCCATGTTATACTTTGATCGATGAGCAATATGAGCAAATCCAAAAGGCCTCAATTAGATTAGACAAATAAAGTTAATGTGGAAAGGGAAAATAATTAGGAGAGCGACAAACCTCTCATTAGTGCTCACTCAAATAGCAGCGTCCTGAAAGGGCAAGTCGCAGGGATTCTCTGGGGTGATAGCTTTCGGTAACAGTAGAACGGGATATTCGTTTGAACGTACAACATAAAAAAAGAGCAGACAAGTAATTATAAATAAAGAAATTTAAACTTTTAAGTTATTCAGAGGAGCTGAAGTTGTTGTTTCTTGAGTAAATAGAGCTACAGCAAAAATACGCCGGAAATGCACGCACTAGATAACTCACAGGTCGTAGATCCAAGTCCCACCTCCTACATGGATGTGAACTAAGATGCTTTGGGTCCTGGGAAACCTGATGACAAGCTAATGACTTATTTTCGGGACCTCGAGGCTCATGGACCACAAGAACTCTCCAAAGGGCAAGTGATAATTTTATTTCGGCACAAGTGATGTCCATGCACCTTGAATTTTAAACCCTGAACGAACTCCTGATTTCTAAATATGAATAACTATTGCTGTAACAAGACTACTTTTATATGAAGCCGGGAACAAAAAATTAATAATATACAAAGAAACCTTTTAAACATTTTAGAGGAGACAAATACAAGCGTCATTTTAGAAAAACAGCTTCAAACGTGCAATTAACGATGCCTGCAGCCGTAATTCTCCTTATCTTTCCATGGTCTATTCGTCTTTTTGCTTAGATTATTCTCAAATCTTGTATTGTTATTTGTCAATCTATAATTATTTTATCCTTAGGTGTTCAAATTTCCATAAGTATCACATGAGCAGTTTTGTTCGACTGAGAAAAGAGTTCTGTCATCATATTACTTTTCTGATTTGAATATAATCACTTTGACATTTGTCATTTGCCTCCGTACTCTTTTACTGTATCTTTTTGTTTTCTCTAGGGAACTAGTCCCAGAGTACCACTCACTCAGTGTTTCAACCCGGAGGTCGGTTTGGATAGATGAGGGTAGAGCTCACCCCGAACTAAGCCACAGGCGTGTGCATTTCACACATTCAGGATAGGGAGGCCAGTTCCTTTCCCTGGGCCACCTCGCACTCCGAGGATTTTTTTTGCTCGCTCCGAGGATTTTCCCAGAGTACACTAAAGGTTTATTCTATTATATTATATCTTCAGAGAAACAGCAGCATATTTTAAATAATTTGTCTACAGGTACACTATGAATTAGAAATCATGGGATGTATGAAGAACGCCGGATTCCGACAACCTAATTGTTCAATTCCGCCGTATATATGCAACGTATATCTTACATTACATTATAATTCAAGCTAACAAATTATGCAATTCATCGTAAGGCAATTAATTATATTTATGTAGAATGATAAGGTTTTTATTTTTCCAAGAATACTTGAACAGTACGTATTCAGTCACCGGCATGTTATAGCGTAGCTATGCTAGTCATTAATAACGTTGAGTTACATTTCTTTGCAACACCGCAGATAAAGCACGTTGTGTTAAGTGGGCTTCCAATAGGTTTCAAAGTTCACTCTATTTTTTAATATTCTGAAAAACGAGCATTGATCACGACAAGTGAATATTTTTATACTTATGAAGGAGGAAAAAGTTTTCGGTAAGTCTCTGAAAATACGGAAAGTTTTCAAAAATCAACCCATTCTATTGCAGGTACAAATTCCTCCTATGCCAATGACCTATTCTGTGGGTCATCCAGTATTTCGATGATATAGTGCAATGCCGCGAAATCATATATTATGAAGAGTCAGTCTCCTAAGAAATTAATGGGAATATTTTACTCCAATTTCTTTAATGTATCTGATAAAAGATCTACTAATTACTCTCTTCTGTCTGCATTTGAAATCCGGAAACACTAAAGACGTAGATGGTACCGTCTATCACTCATCAAGCTAACAGGAAAGTCAAATGGTGCACTTTGCTAATGCCAAGGGTAAATCATGACAATTAATGGTTCAGGTTTTGGTGTTTGCCATATTCATCAAGTGATCCTGCAAAACAACCTTATAAATTAGCAGGAACATGTCGTTGTGACAGACGTCACATATCTCTTCCCCCTCCTTCATTCCAAGGGCTATAACCGGCCTCAGCTGCACTTCGTCTCCAGTTTTCTCTCCTGCTAATTTTTCAGAATTCGCTAATTACTTCATGGTAAAAACCTGTTTGAATTTGGCATCAAATACACACCGCGAGAATTTCTCCTCTGCGAAAACAACACGACAGTGATTAGGAATTGCTATTACAGTGGAGCAAAAATTTGTCATATAATGACAGAAGAACAGAAGCAGCCAAAGAAATAAAGATTAAAATTAGCTCGCATAATAGCTTATAAATGGGATGATGGGAATTGTGGACACGATTGGAAATATTTTACTCAAAATCATGAAAAACATTATGAATACTTATAAACTCCAATAATGCAAGAGGTGAATCATCCTAACCCAGGATGAGGAACTCAATTTAATATACCGATTCTGCCTATAATATGTTACATTAATGCGTAGGTACTTTCAACGATTCTTATTCCGATCGTGTCTATTTGCAGACGATTTAACATACGTATGTAAATTAATATTTAATGCAAATAACAAAATGCATAATGACAATGTTTTCCGAATATCAATTCCAATCAAGTTATGGATTACCGATTAAGTCGCTTCAAATACATATCAAAGAAACTAAACAATTAGTATTTTTATCATAAACCTACAGTTCATGTAAAAGCAGAGAGGTTGGAAAAAATTCTAAAGGAGACGTTTGATTGATACACAATGCACCACCTTTTCCAAAAATTAGAAATGGGTCGAATATTATTTATTGGTTTTCAACCAACACCGACCATTTCTTAACTGAAAAAATATTCCTCAGAAATCAACTACCAAAAGGGGATGTAAAAAAAGAAATGCAGAGACCTTATTTATTAGATTAAAAGGAAGAATCATAAGAAATTAAATATCCCACTCTACTCCAAACGTCTGGACTGCTGTGAGCACAATTCATTGAAATTAACGCATTGAGATTGAATATTTAAATTCCAATTTTTCAAGGAATCACAGAAGCGAAGATAGTAAAGCGAAATTTTGCGCGAGTTTTGAAACGTTGAGTTCAAATCGGCCGGTGTTTAGCCTGTGCTCCAGGAACGTTTAAATTAGTTCTTCTTGTGAGTGCCAGCGGCAGGTTGTCCATCACTGATCTACGTTCATGATTATGTTCTCGATGAAAGGGTGCCGACCATATATTAGAGGGTTGTTCAATTTTTGAGCAATGAAAATAATCCATTAGCCTGAACAGTTAGGAATTTTGTGATGAAAAAGACTCAGAAACCCATAAAAGTAAATCGATATAATTTATAGAAAGCCTCCCACACATTAATACCTCAATAGCTATATTTACGATCATTCGCGATTTCCACTTCACTCGGCTTAAAAGTGAGTCTTTAAAATCAAAGATTTCTGTGCGGCTTCCAGCTCATCTTTTAAAATTATGTTTAGCTCCAGCGTCCATATTTGTAAACAACTGCTATTTTTATTTCTACCTTAAAGGCAGCAGATGATCAATTCGAACGAGGTGTATAAAATAACTTTTAATTTCAAAGTGCGACGATTATTTTGCCTATCAGGAATACTATTCCTCTACCCCGAATTTTTTTTTTAATTTTCCTATCAAAACCAACAAATCTTTACAATGCATTAATCGATTTGTAATATTAAGTTTATTTTGATGTTTTCAGGAAAATTATAATAACCCTAATTGTTATTTGAAATTCACTCCCCACCTGTTCATTCTGTTAAATTATATGCTTGCTTGCTTTATTTATACTTTGAACATAAATTTTCGTCAATATTATTGTTAAAAGTTTTAGTAAACGCACTCATTCAGCAATGAGTCAACATTAAATCCCGAGCCAAATTCCTGCCCCACCCTGTAGAAAGGTACATCAAAATCCACTGCGGAAAGTTGGTTGGAGAAGTGCGTGAAACTTAAACATTATCTCGCCCAAAGTTGTTCATGCATAATATAAATTATTATGAATTATATTAATTGTACGATTACTGTGTGGAGTAAGCTTACAGATACACATCTCATTCCGTTTCCGACATAATTAGGTACCGACTACGATGAATAAATTTATAGTTTCAATCGATTGAACAACATTTTTATATATTTCCATAATCAAAATCACGAATAACTCGTGGACTCACGAATAACTCGGGAATGCTTCTCACTAAATCGCTTCAGCTTACCGGTTTGAAGCATCTTCCAGCAAAGGTTTTTGAGAGGTTAATAAAAAAAACGTGATGAACACAATTCATCAGGATTTAGTATAACTTCCTTAAATATGCTGCATTCTTACATTTCTATGTGGCAATACGCAGAAAAATATGTTTCCATAATCATTTATCCAAAAGCTACAATAGGTTCTGGTTCACCACTCCACAGATATCAATGCACTTTATATAAGTCTATTGGATGAATTCCATCCCGATTTCTGAGTCACATTCCACGATTTTCCACCACTTATAGCACCACTTGAGGCATCCAAGACACCATTTGTTGGGAGACAATGGAAGCTCTTCTCTGTAGCCCACTTGCAACCAGTAACTTTCAATTCCTCCGCCAGGCATAAGGCAGCGAGTAGCACCACATCGCGCACACATTTATGCAGCAGGCGAAGAGTGAAGTCCGTAACATTTTATCGAGATACGCAAGATCGTTAAATGCAATTTGACACTCACCTGTCTGAAACGAAGAAATCCGAGGCACAAAACCAAAAGATGTGTGAGGGTACTGAGAGGTTGGTGTCCTTTTTCAGTTGTGAATAGAGTTGGATGACTCCTCTCTTATATACTCGATCAAGGGGGGATACCTTTCCCAGATGGGAAGACATTGAACACGGTGGTGAGGGGGGAGGGAGAGCTCGGGGGGAAGGGGGAAAAGGGGGGGGGACTCTGGCGATGGTGCAGACGCAAAGACGGTGGGGGGGGGGGAGGCAGAAAAGGGAGTAAGGGGAACTTATGAAAGAATATGTGTGTGGGAGAGATGGAGAAGAAAGGAGAAGAATTGCGAGAGTTGGCGATGAATTGCGCGGGGACAAATGAACGAGCTCCGAGAGCAATGTGATGCAAGGCTCTTGTTTGGGTCATTCCATTATTCCTCGTCATTACGACGCTTGGCCGCAGGAAAATAACCATTGTGGGCTCGCTCATCCGAGGGTCGCGGTGGGGGAGGGGGGCACGGCTAGAAAGGGGGGACGGATACCAATTGACCGCTCTGGATTTTATTTTTTTTCCCGCCCCTGCTTCCCCTCTGCTATCCCAGCGCCTCCTCCACGGCCTTTCGGCGTTGCCCTGTCGCCAGAGGCCTCGGCCTTGAGAGTCAACGCGTCATCCGCAAAAGAGAACGTCACGAAGTGTTGTGAGCGGTGCTAACCAAACGGTCCTTGGTGACTTTCTGGACAGACTGCGCGGCACCGAACTCAAAACCAGGGGCTCTCGCCCTCTTCCGAGGTGCCACGGATTCGGCACGGCATGGCCCCAAAGGGGGAAGCGATTTGTGCTATGGGTGGCGGAAGAGGGTCACCCACTTGCGCACACGTAGACACCCCCCCCCCCCCGCACAAAGATCGCTAATTGATCGGTTCGCAGGCAAATGATTGCTTGCGATTTTTTTCATATTAGGTCTCCCCCCTCTCGACGGACATCATTCCGGCGCGGGCGTGAGGGACTGAATAATCTACGTGAAGGATGGCGGTGTTAAAGCTCACGTTTCGGAGTTTTCAAATACAATTATGCCGGAATTGGAACCATTTACGCTTAAATTAATCCTTGTAAGCACGGAAGGCGGCCGTCAACAGGACACCGATTCATCAACAGGACTAATATAACCTCAAACGCTCGCGGCTGACCGTGAAAGAGATGGTTGATTTCCGATTGCCTCATTACCATTGCTAATAGAATGCGAGGATTTCTATAGGGTAGGGCGTAGACTAAGGATCGAAAGGTCTTAGGTTCGAGATCCAGAGACTTTTGTAACACTTTCGGCTAAAATTAAGTACTAGCGTAAATTTTCTGAATGCAACAATTCCTTAGGAAAGAACCCGCGCTCACAGTGAAATTCCCGCCGGAAAACGTGAATGTCAAACGTCTAGTACACTTACGAAAAACTGTGTACAGGTTGAACATGAGTGCAATCCTAGCAATTCTGTAAAGAAGTTTAAAAAACTATTCCTATGGGGGCCAGCACTGACGCCAGTGTACAACCATTAACTACGTTTGAAAATCACGCAGTGCATGGCTAAGTGAAAGGATAGTCTTTTATTTGTTGCGGAAACAACCAATCTTTTCAGCGAGGCGGTTGTTGCTAAAATGCCCTGTAATGTGCTGAGCATAATTCCATAGAGTGGTTTTGTCCACGTGGTCTAAAGTATTCACGTTAAGCCTGAATCAAACGATCATTTTTTCCCTCCTAAATGACCGTGTTACGCGATCACTTTCAGCGATGGTGCTTTCAGCACAAAATATGATAAAATTCCTCAATAATATTATTTCTTAGATGTAAAGGTTACATCATTGCACACATTGGGATAATAATGTTTTTAAGAAAACTTTAGATAATATTTTTGAAAAAAATATCAAATGACAGAGATACAAGGCAACAACCCCTAAGAACCACAGTAATATGTCCATGCCTTGCCCCAAAGTAAAGATTGAAGGTCCTTTCTCTCCCCCTACATCCTAAGGAAATATTGGCTACATGAGGCTATTTCAACTGAGTTTTCATATTTCAACTAGAGGTAGATATCCTACTTTTAGGTTTTAGTCAACTGAAGCACCATTTGGCATTAATCAGGCTATGCGTGGAAGCTAAGCAGAGGCTCCTCAGTCATTGCAAATGACAGGATTTTCGGAGTCACAAAATTGCATTGAAGATTCTTATGAGTAAGCCATCTAACTCAGTTCTAAACTCTTATGGGCCAGCCAACTGTCAGCAAAGGACGCCTATTACTCCATCAAGTCTTCCATCTTGAAAAAATTTTGCCCAATTTTTAATAGACAGGATACTCTCACTTACTGTATGCAGCTCAAGTAAACCAATTGTCATTGATACACCACAGCCACACAACCTACCTGCCTTAGCACTGTCCCTGTGGATGGATCAGGCAAATATATAGACTAAGCAATTCCAAGTAACTCACCTGAACTCACTTCTCTTCACAAGATGCTTTTAATATGTATTTGTTTATTTACAATAAGCCTCTATCCAGCTAAAATGCTTGAACACTTTATTTTGGATGCTTTCCTCATTGAGATTATTTGGCACCATAACTTAGCATCCATTTAATCATGGCTACATTACCCTGCAGAGATCAATTCCAAACTTATCATGTTACCAAAATATACATAATCATATTACCTATGTGAATCGATTCTCAAACTCCAAAATGTTTCACACAAATGGAATGATTTACCTCTGATAATACATAATGAATCACACACTAAGCTTAACGTAATGCTTTTCAAGATTGAGAGTGTACAGAATCATTCCAAGAGCAATTAAATAAAAAAAAGTCAATAGCAAAAGTGAATTACTTTTATAAATATATCTCTGAGAAAAAATTGACTGGACTGCAAAATATATCAAACTTAAATATTATATTGCCTTGCAATTAGCAGCTAAGCTCTCATTCAATTAAAGCTCACACAAATTATTTAATACTAAAATATACAACTCGAGGGAAATTGGGAAGTTCGAAGAGTCATTTAAGGAAACAACATCAAAGAACCTTCCTATTTTCTTAAGACTTCGGCATCACAGAAATAAATATGAAGCTGAATGAATGTGAAATTTCATTTAATAAATTACTCATTAGAAATACCTTAGGCTATTACAGTATTCTTGGTCAGTCTGTCTTCTTGGTAGGATTTCAATGGTTTTCACTTTCCCAACATGTAGTTTGTTCTATTTGTTCATACAGCTGGAAATATAAAACCATCTTCACAATAATAATCACATGATAAGGCTTCGGCAACATCTATCACATACTCATCAACAAAATTGGCAATCAATCCTAAAATTGGTGCCAAACAACAATCAGTCATAAATCACATTCACGTGTCCGAAAACAACAGAGCACTTCACCATACCATCCATCCATGGAGATATATGTAGTTATATGCACAATATACATGTCCGTTGTCAATATGACAGTCAGAAAAAAGGAAGACAACAGTTTCCCTTTTGGCCCCATAAGCACAACTAGTGGGCGAGGTTATAAAGAATAGCAAACAGTGTGCTTGCTGAATAAACCCCAAGTGCAGCCCACCAAATAAGCTGCTCGTGAAGCTTCTGCTCAAAGTTCTTGAGGACTAGAAGACCAATAGTTAGGCCAGCCAGGGCACCAGTCAAGTGTGCTACATAAGAAACTACCCCTTGAGGTCCCATCTGTTCGGCAGAGTAGCGGTCGTACACCGCAAAACCAACATCAGCACTGGCTTTAATAAAAGAAGGCAGGGATTAGTGATGCGAGGTCGTGTTCTAGCTGTTGTGAAGATTACATAGTATTCATAAACAATGCCATAGAGATTTCTATAATGTACTATTTAAATACTCTTAATTATTAAAACTATAATTTCTTATCATTATTTATCTTTTGTATTCAGGTTCAGACAAGTAATTGTAAAATATTATACGTAGTTATTCTAACATGCAGACTTTTTCAGAGAAAAATTATTTCTGTGCATAAAAATTTATAATTTCTTTTATATCTCCATCAAAGAAATGTTAAATTTTATACACCTAAAAGGAAAAAAGAATTATATGTCACTTGCAAGAACATATCCAACTGATACTTACCAACAATGAAGATTCCAATTAGTCTCACAACACCAAATTCCATGCTGTTATAATTCTGAAAATAGGATGGACTTGAATGAGCTATGAATCTAACATGTTAAATTAGAACAAATGATTTCAGAAAAATACAATTTATCAAAAGCAAGTTACTTCAAAGTTCAAGAAATCAAAGAATAAAGATGTTCTTTCACAATAATATTTCCATAATCCTCTATCAGATTTAGGACTTGGAAGGTAGGAAAACATTTTAAGTAGCAGCAACTTAGTCCTGCATTGCGTCATACATGAATTCAAGAATGGAACATACTTTTATTGGAACCAAGTTAATGAAAGATAATTTTCAGTTTTTGGATTTTAAAAAACGTCAAAACAAAAATGTCAACATAATAAAGACAGGAATTGATCCATAAAACTAGAAGAAAGAGGTGACAATTTTTCTAAGAGAAAACTTACCAGAAGAACATTCGCCAAATGTGCTGCAAGGAGAGCATAGACACCTCCAGAAGAACCCACAAGGTAAACATCTCCATCAAAAACTGATGTCCCTAAAGACCCTGCATGGAAAAATATATTAGTGAAGCAATTTTAGATTTTTTTATTTTCTGAAAGGGGATTATTAGCCCTCTAATGCCATGGGCCAATATACTTATCAGATCCATGTTGATAAGTGCGGACAGACAATCTATCAGCTCATGCATATAGCTAGAACACAATCTTCATAAGAGACTATGCTTTGTTTTGCGCTGTTACAATTATGAAATGTGAGAAACTTTTTAGCAAGATCAAATTAATACAAGGCAGGAAAAGTAAACTGAAGTTTGATACTTAAAAAGTAACTACCTCGTGTAATTTTCTGATGGATTGGATTTTATATGCCAGTTGCCCATAGCAATTCTCAACAATTCCACTGAAACTAAATAGCACTACGGGGGCTAAAAGACATAGATTTTTGATCTAATTCCTCAAGTACCAATACACCATGTGTAAAAAAAAATGTAACTTCATTTACCATTGGATTGAGAGAACAAATCTAAGACCAGTTCACCTCAAAAAACTTTTATGAAGGAGCAATAGTTCTTCTACAATTGAGCATTTGAATTTGAAAAAAAATCCAATCAGTGCAAAGCTAGAGTGCTCTTGTGGTCCTCCTTGCTTCCTCACTTCAGTGCTAACACTGAAGTGAGGAAGCAAGCTCTCAGCTGTAAGCAGCCCTACTACCTCTCTTCCTGCACACCTTGACCTTGACTATGAAGCTCAAAACTCATAGCAATAGGCAAACTGCAATCCGACTGCTTTTTCTGTGTTTTATTTGCCATTTACAGTATCAGATAGAATAATCTGGGAAATTTGTAATGATTGCTCAAGGTTGTTCAGTATCATGTGTACATAAATCCCTAAGCAATGACGATGCCACAGTCTTTATTGAATAGCATGAACCCATGCCCCAGCTGTTTGTTCTCTTTGGTAGTTTCACAGCAGTGCTATGGAGAAAATCAGTGAGTTGGATTTTGCAAAAAAACAATATTAAGAGTTTCTCAAAGGTACTACATGCAACCAAAAAGCTAGATAATCACAGGAGACCAACAAACTTTTATATTGAGGATGGGAATGCGATAACTGCAGAGAAAAAAACTACTCAAATGATGTGGAACTGATCCATGAGTGAGTTTGATATGAGTTCCTCATGGAGTATAATGCATTTTTCTGGACAATATTTTAGGAACCAATTGATGCTTTGGTCCTTGACCTTTGGCACCATTGGTCAATTTTCTCCCACCTACATTTACATCTGCTGGCCTCAAATCAAAAATTCACAGTGAAAAAATCATTTTTCAAAGGCCGCCTGGACTAGGATATGAACCCATATCACCAGATTTTTCACCTGGAGCTTTAACCAAGTAAGCTACCCAAGCATCCTCTTCCACTGCAAATGTTGTCAAGACATTAAGAAAAACAAGACGTTGTGATGAGGTATGTACATATATAAATTGCACATAATGCCATGATATACCTATACTCATGTGCATAGCGTCACAAAAGCCCATTTTAAACACATTGATGCTTACCTCAAACAAATTTAATCAAAAACTTAAACAGGTGTTACCTTCAATGGAGGAAAATGTGAAATCTATAAGGGAAAAATCATTTTCCAGGACTGGGATACTAACCCAGATCCCCCAATTTTGTGCTGGGTGCTTTAACGAATCCCAGTTCAGTAATATTTTTCACTATGAATTTCACAGCTTCCTCCAGAGAGCAGAACCCACACACACAGAAGTTTCATACTTCTAATTAGTTTGTGGTGAACACCCATGTGATTACGTGGGCATTACCTCTTGGAGTATGAATCCATGCTTCCAAGTACAGATACTTCGTGGTATTATTTGCAATTTACCTCATCACAACATCTTTCACTCGGCGTAAACTTCCTCACTACAGAATTAGCATTATCATTTGGGATGCCGTTACAATAATATAGCCACAAAATAATTGCTTCTTTTTCCCAATTATCAAAGATCAACTGCAAAAAAACTAATGCATCCTCACTGAATATTCTAAAGAGAGTTCTTCTAAGACTTTCACACTTCTTCCATTAGTGTATACTTTGAGTTACATCGATTTTTTAACATTCTTAGGTTAATTATTATTTTAGCCATTGTGATGAGTGGCTATTTTTACTGTTTTCAACTTAATAATAATAGCTGGCAGTAACCTGAGAGGCAATTGGCTAATTACCTGGCAGTATGGAAGTAACCTGAGAGGCAATTGGCTAATACTATGTATAGTTTACTACTTTCATTAATTCCTGACGTGCCTTAAATACTGTGTGCAAAATTTGTAACTCGATCCACTGGGCAAATAAATATTATTATTATTACCATATTTCTACAAATATAGTGTCCCACTTTTTGCCCAAAATATTGGTGGGAAAAGTTATAGGGGGGCCTACACCTATTTGAGCTAAATAATGAAGGTATACTAAATGATGGAACCAGTGTAAGTACAGGCATTAAGTACTTGTAATTAACCTATCCTGGGAGAGGGTACCTAATTTATTCTATTTCAGATCATTTATTGATAAATATGCACCAATTACTTGAGGCATTGGACACTATATTAGCACACTAGTTAGGATTGTGACAATATATAATTTAAGAGAGAATGACATATTTAAAGCTATGATGGCAGATTAACCAAAGTTAACTTCATAACCTCCCAAATACTGATGATTAATCAGCAATCCATTGCTTCTCAGGGATAATACTTTTAACTATACATATGCACCAATTACTTAAGCCTTCATACACACTAGGTAGGATTGTGAAAATATATATACCTTGAGAGGTAAGAAATCTTTAAAGCTTCGATGGCTTATTAATCAAAGTTAACTTCATAACCTCCCTAATACTAATGTTTAATCAGGTCCCTTATGCATATAATGCATATAAGGTCCCTTATGTTATTTAAAAGCATTTTTTCCACAACTGACGCTTCAGAACTTGGAGGGAGAACTATAATCCGAAGAGAGGGGTTGAGGGGGTATGGGTGTTAAGCACTACGTTCAAATAAATACAGTTATGACACTAATTTCAGGGGAGGATGAATGGGGCTGATTGTTACCTTTGAGATTAGTCAAACCAAGTATGTATTTAGTCTACACCTCTAATTGTTCTCATCCCAAAGTCTGCAGTACATGCACAACACATTTTAAAATCTTTCACAGCAGTTTTTTATGAACCAGGAGTTGTTTTCTCCAGTTTGTCGACTCATCATGATTTTCTCACAGAACAAAAATTATCTGAGCATATTTGTTGAGAGACTCAACTTGAAAAAGAAAACCCTGGATAATCAGTACTTTACTCTTTCCAGGATAACCCCTTACCCGACATAATCTGGATAAGCAAGGGTTTACTGTAATCTTGAAGTCCTACCTCATGGTTCTGAAAATGTTAAGATTTTTTTCATGCATACATCAGATAGGCAATGACTGCAAATTCTTATCTAGTCTTCATACAAAACTAAAGAGAAGATCATCCAGTATCATCAATCAAGCATATAACAGCAGTATTCCAACAGAGGAAAAACTTTGCTGATTAACACAACTAAAACAGTTTAAGGAGAAGTCTTAAACTGCCTAGGTATAGCTCCTTAAATTAGGAATAATGAGCCACCATAGCTAATTATTCCTAACCAAAACGTACAGGCCCTCTGAATTCTATTTATTCAAGAGCTCATACTTTTGCACCTTAAAGCCATTACATCACCATATACCAGAGAAATATCACTTTTTTTTAATTCTGAAAAATAATTTGAAATGAAACTAATAAATTTTGGGTTCACAATTGTAGAGACATAATACTAGTACACTCACCAGCAAGAACTCCTGCCATATATACAGCACCAATGCGCAGAGAGCCATGAACCATCTCCAACGGAAGACCCACTAAAACTTGTACCAGGAGATTGAAGAGAAGGTGGAGCCACCTGATAAGGAATAAATAATATCCAATGGTTATTGAATTTCTAATAATATGAGATTTTTGCTTTAACCAGAAATACCTAATAATATTAATGGAAATGAAATTAATATTTCAATAACCATAATTTTGGGGGAGGGGGCTTGAGGAATATTCCAATAAAAATTCCAGCATCACTTTAAACTGAGTAAATTTCTGGTTCCCGAAATTACATTGGATGTACATAATCATATTCTTGACAAGGATAGCAAGTCGCTAACAAAACATAAAAATTACTGCAAAACCTTTTGAAATTTTTGTTGATTAAACTATTTTTTCAAGAAATGTCACTTTTTCGAGGCTGGGATTTGAAAGATTCAAATAATGAAGAAAAAAATTCATACATCTTTAATTTTTTCAAGATTCATAGGATAAGAATGCACCATCCATCATTACAATATACTCTCAGTGAACTAATATTCTTAAGAAAAGGTATTACACCTCACCAGATTACAAATACAGTTTTTATATGAAAACAGATATAAGGTATAAGCTCACCCAGCATGAAGGACCATGTAAAGAAAAAAGCGCCATATTTCTATTCGCTTATCAGGACGGTAGATAAAGGGGCTGTCTATTGGTACAGGACCTGAGGCACTCACTTCCCCCATGGACACAGCATAGTAAGCAAAACATAGAACCTGTAAAATGAAGCACGCAGGAGGTTGAAAGTATTCACATGCACAAAAGCTCTACCCAGTAATGACTAACTGATAAGAAATACAGAAAAATTCATTGATTCAGAAAATATGTAATCCAGCAGGTTAAATGTTTGTCGGTACACAATTGACCGAGAAATGTAATCAATAAAAAATTCCAATAAGAATGAAAGCATCTTATAATTAAAATAAATGTAAACACCATAATAAACTAAATCTTACTTCAATTAGGGTGATGAGAAAAATGAAGAAGGGTGGTGGACAACACTTGTAGTGGTCAGCATAATACTTGCGGTCTCTTTCATCAGTTAGAAACTCATCAGCAATAACTCTCACCATTCTGAAATAAATCCAGTACATATTTCAGGATCTTATAGCACAAAAACTTTGCAGATGTGTGTACCAGTGGCGAATACAGGTTATAACTTGGGGAGAGAGGGAGTGGGGGCTAGCTGGCGGTGACCGGCTGTATCCGGTGAACGGTTTAGGTATCTGCGCATGCGCCTCTTGGAACCCCGCCATATATATACGCCAATGGTATGAACAAAGATTTTAATAAATTTGAGAAAATTAAATACCTGTATGACTGACTTTACACTAGGGATGGGCAAAAGCATGTATTGCAGTAAACGTGCTCACGCTTGTTATTCAGGCGTGTACACGTCTTACCTGTCCCGACGCATACAATAGTTAAGTCTCTGGCCCAACATTCCATTCGGCAGTGGGCCTACAGGTACGTACGCCTAGAGTGTTGGAGTCCCACACCAATGCTTGCAGAACGGCAGCCTGCTAAGGTCAAACTGTGTCACAGGAAGTAAGATGTGACTGCAGGCAGTGACAGTAGTCACCAACTGCGATCCAGATTCCAGGAAGTACCGTACACACTGATTCATAACAATTCACTTTGACCTAAAGTCATATTAAGTGACCGGGGGAGGGGAGAGGGGATGTGGTGGCAATTTGTGATCAAAGGCGGACAATGCTAACGTGCATTATTTTGCAAGAAAAAGAAAACGTGTGCACGCCTCCAAATGTGTACACGTTTACACGTCCTATCCCTACTTAACACATTCTTAAACTTACACTGTACTCCTATCCCATGCAAGTTAATTCCAATATTTCAGTTGGTGTATGAATTATACACAGAACATCCATGTTTGAGACAAGATTCTAGCATTCAAGTTTGAGCAGATCACTTAGATTTTCAACAACATGATTAGAACCAAGATATAATGCTACCACTGTCTCAGGGAAGCATTTTCACATTTTAATAACTGATTATATATAATCAGCACACCACATACATTCATGCAAAGACAGTGGCGAATGCATTACCTTTCAAATAGAGGTGGTTCCCGAGTCAAAATATGGAAATCGTTCTCACTACAGACTTCTCGATCACGTTGATGAACAGCACATTTAAAACTCCGAGTCCTCTTACCACTCATCTGAAAAGTGACAGTAAATATTAAAAAGTTATATCGCTTATCACGAGAGAAAATTTGTAACTTGTTTTATAAAATTCTAAATTATATAACCATAGTAGACTGCTTTAATGCCATCAATTTCATACAAAATAGGGTCATACTATGCTGAGAAATAACACATATATATTTAGTAAAATATCCGCCAGCATAATGCAGTAAAGAGCTAAATGTATAAGCAAGTTTAATGACTAGTGATTTGAAGGCATCATCAATTTCAATTTTTTATAACATGCCACTTAACAACAAATCTGGTATCAGGACTAAAACATACACCTTAACTCAGACATAATCGGATAATTAGACATGATTGCAAAGATAAGTGAATAAACCATTTTTCCACCAAAAATAGACCCCTCCGGCACACCAATTTACGACAGGATTTTGTATTCAGTGTAAACTTAGTAGCTCCAGTAACGAGTAGCACCCAGCAAATATATAAGACTGACACAATACTGGTGTACTTCAGGGAGTATGTGTATGGTCATCCTCATATTAATTGAAATACCAGGGCGTTAAAGATGGCTATATATGCCTACAGCACTTACAACCATGTCTACATTGAATAAAAAAAGGCTTTATGTAAGTCTTTAGTCACAACAGTAGAGAGGGAACTTCACGGAGATCAAAAAAATCCTTAGATGTCCAATTCCGGCTACTTTCAAGAACCGGAGAGTTTACTTTCACGAAGAATGCCCTTACCAAAAAGAAACGCTAACAAGTTTTCAAAAGTATTACCAACGATTAGCCATTGATGAACAAAATTTCTGCTTATCCGTCACACCCGCGGTACCTAATATAGGACTTACAAACCTTTGCTACGTTCTACCACGAAGTATTAATCGGCTAAATTGACATTGTCTTATGATAAGATGTTAATTTTCATTAGGTACTTACTCAATTTCTGTACTTTCATATCAAAATCCACCATCATGCAGTCATTGGGCAGGTTTTCAACTATAATATTTCCATGCTTCCCTCCGATTACGATAACACAACCGAGGCTAATCCTATATTTTTATCACGGAAAACAGCAATCAGGGCACGGCCAACGATAATCTTGCGGTATTAAAATGAAAAACTGACAGAAAAAGTCCGAATGCCGATTAATTAGAATGCACTGTTACAAAACATTTACGAACACTCCCTTTACCGATGTAAACATTGCGCACGTGAAATAGGTGCTCATCAAATGATGACTCACCACACTCAACTGACACTAGTCAAAATACTGAGGTTTTCCGATAAAGCATATCAAACGCAGCAAAAAAATATAATGTCATAACTTCCTACTAAAAAAAGGTAAAATTTTAGCAGCCTTCCAAGGCTAAAAAACATTTGCCGAGCGTGATGAGTAACCTCGTCCCTCAACATTACCGGAAGCTACCGTTGGGCACTGAAGTCGAGATTGCATAAACAGAAAGAAGAATTTTCTGTGGATACACCATCTTTTGCTATATTGTAGTGAGTATATTTCATTTCAGCAGCTGAGGTAAATTCTATGAAGGAGTAGTTAGCGTCCGTCGCTTCCACAAGCAGCCGAACTCACACCAGCGTCTTCACCCAAGGATGAGGTCTAACAATCTCAATTATTGGAAAGTAATATATTATGACGCTATTAAAGTTCCGAAATCGCGTAGGTGCATTTTTCGTCCTTGTATTAGACAGAGAAAACACACGAACACATTGTTGGGAGTCTTAGGATGAGGCACAAAACAGCACCATAACGAATCCCTTCTGTGCCAACCGTTGACGATACACATACCCCTAGAAAGACTAAGTGGTAGTTTAGTTGTTATCTCGTGTTGCTCAGTCTACAGTTGAGTAATGCAATTATCCTATCCCTGAAACTCCCCCCTTACGTCCAACTCGCTCATCCTCCGGTCCCTCAGTGGCTCAAAAGGATTCCATCCTCTACCTTGATAACGAGATGACCTTGATGGGGCGGGATCGGTGGATTTCACAAGAGGAGATTCACAATCGGAAGGTAAAGCTAAGGCCCGTTTCAGCCCTCCATACGATATAACATCAATCTCCATTTTTCCATTGTTCAAACGACACACGAGAAATGACTTCGGACTTCCGTCGCAGAAAACGAGCACGAATGGAAATCGCTACTTCTTTGAGAAGTTCCTATTTTGGGGGCGGGTAGAAGCACGCGGGGGCGGGTTTTGGGGGAGGCTTATCGGGGATGGTAGCATTAACGTATAAATTTGTCTTTTCACAGTGTTTATCCCTGTCGAAGCCATTGGGTAACGAGCCCTTCGGAAGGCTGTATGGCTCGCAGTCATTTATGGGGAAGAGATCAGACAGGGCACGTAGAGAAGGGAGCGTTAGAATGAACGAGTGTCCTGGTTAGTGCTTTTTATTAGAGATTTTAAGCCAAAAATAGAAAGTTCGTTTGCCCGAAAAATGAGAAGTTTTTATTGCGCAAGAGAAAAAAACATTGATTAAGATAAATTAAATTTGGGCGTGTTTCAATTCTCGCAAAGCTATGATACGAAAAGTTTCGCATTCCGGCAGCAGGAGGGGGAGAAGAGACAAGGACCGTGGCAGGCATTGGGGCAAAGGGGATCGGAGAAAAAGCCTCCTTGTCTAGAGGAGCCTCCGATGAGCCTCGTGCCCTCACTGTTAGGGTGTGGTCGCCAATCCACTCGGGGCTCCTCCTCTGCTCCCCCCCTCCGCCCCTCGGCGGGGCGTCTGCCATGTCACTGTCTTCACTCCACTCATCGCATTCCTCTTCCTTCCCACCTCCCAACGTTGCCTTCACCCTTCCACTCCACACTTTCATTTCCCCTCACCTCGTCTCAAACCTCTGCCCGTGACAGTGTGTGGCCACACCTCGGCACCCTGTCGGGATTGGCGAAGCATTCTGATAAAAACTAGAAATATGCGATTTTTTCAACTTTGAAGGGATCGGGTTAGTGTGGTGGCTAGAGCACTGGCTTCCAATCTCGGAGGCCTGGGTTCAGATACCGGACGTAGCAAATATATTTCAGTGGAATCCAAATCCGTACTCGGGCGCTATGTGGAGAGCACTTTGAGTGTAGTATTCCGACCGTCGGATAGCAAATTAAATTATGGTCCACTCGGCGTCTAACCTTAGGAATAAGCTGACGCTGGGTATCTCTCCAACGTTATCTCTCCGTTCCCAGAACTATTCCTGCCTTACCAAGCAGTGCGAAATGGCTCAAATTACCTCAGCTGTCGGTCGACTGCCCTAATATCCAATCGTCAAATTTGTATCAGGAATGTTCGAATCCGAAGTATGTATTCCAAGATTTAAAATAGCTATGTTTCGAATTTCAATTCTCGGAACCACTTACAAAACAAACTTACGACGCGAACCGCGACTTTTCGCGAGTCGTCCTACATGTTGCCTCGTCCAACATTCTCGTTTGCGATCGTGAGAGCACCACGCGTAAACAAATGACGTAAGATTTTGCTCCGTCAGCAGCAGTAGATAGTTTCTGTGCTTAGATTCGAATGTGTTATTGCAAATGGGATTTTTTTTTGCAAATGGGGAATTTTGAAGTGTTTCTGGAATTCGATTCCAACGAAAAAATCATGATTAGTAAACGTACTACTCTTAGTCGACACTTTTTGAACTGTGCCACCATAACTGGATCACAAAATTTGGATCCTACCTCCAATACTACCGACGTAATGAAAACCAGAATAAATCTGAAACTTTCATTCGCAATGTATAATACGACGATATAGTTGTGACTTTTCTGATGACTAACAATAAGTGCACCTTACTTCCCTCGGATAAATTTATTAGGCCATCCTGATTTAACCGCAGAATTTTCGGTGCTCCGGCGGCCCTTTCCACTGGCAACGGGTATGTTAGCGGACTACTAAAAAAAATTTGGTTACATAATTTATTACTCATAAGATTGCTGGGATTTATAATTTATTACTCATAAGATTGTGACTATTGACCGCGTTGGGGTATTGCTTGAAAAAATGCACAACTCGCTCCGAAAGTCCCTGAAGCTATCAAACGCAGAACGCAGGCACCGACACACCAAAATTCGGCTTAATCGTTACCGCCGGCGCCAGTGCATTAACTTGGCGCCAGCATGGCGCAAGGGGAGGAGTCTTTCAAAAAAATTGAGAGAGCAGATTCCGAACAAAGCCTTTTCAATGCTTGGAAACCTTTTCGACACCAAGGGGTGCGGCCCGCAGTTCGCTGTGAGGCGCGTGAAAATGAGCTCCACGAAACTTCATTCCAATTGAGAACCTTCCTTTTTCCGGAGTGATTATTTCATTCGCCTACAATAGTTACATCATTTGAGGGTATCTACGATTGCAAAGTTGCACCATCTCAAAACGACACCTTGATACAACCGCGTTTTCTACATTTCACTTTTCCTTTAGGTTTATGCACTTAAGAGATTCTAGTCGGAAAATGAGCATGTAAATGACAAACTAGTTATTGGACGTGAAAGGGCTGTAATTTTCTCCCCAGGAGATTCTAGTTGTAAGTTTCGCGATTTATTCTATGGTCCTATTTTTAACGATAAAAAATTCTAGGTTGCGTGCGGAGAGTTGAGAACATCTAAAATGAGTAAAGGCTCTGTGAATGCTCAACTTTCACTATACCTTAGACAGTAGAGCATGAAAAAATTTCAACTGATTATCTATAAAATGTACCGTAGTTGAAATTTGCCTTAACAATTTTAACATTATAACAGGCTAGACAAAGACGCTAACTTGTTTAGGTATCGAATCTCGACCTCCATGCTCACTATGATTTCATCACTATTTGCATAAACGAGGCATTCTTGTGACAGAAATATTTATTTTCGTTTGGCGACATTTTATTTCAGCCGCAGTTGGAATATTAATTGCCTTATATAGATGTGCCTGACTTGCCACTGACCTCAGTAATTATATTTCAACCATTTCCAAAGCAATGCTTGACGCAGAAACCCAAGGAAGTCTTTCCCAGCATTCGGCGAGCCACATTAAAATCCTTGCTCGGGAAAGGCGAGTGGGCTGTAGGCTGCTGACCACTAGGCCACACAATCAACTACCTGATGGAGTAACGGCATGAGTAGCATTCTCTCCTCAAATTACCTCTGTACGATTTCCCATGCAATGACACTATTTAATATTAACTATATAAGACGTGGGGGTTATTTTTTAAATTTGTATAACTCCATAACAATCACAGTATCAAGCTTTACTTGCTAGTAAAAGAATTCCATGGTTAATTAATGCATTATTCGAATTTTTTTGCAGTTGAATTCTTTCATTTAAAAATAATGTTATTGCGGCATACGGGAACGGCTGCACTTCCGGCTCAGAGAGCTGAAACGTTCGTAGTGACCAAATTGTCATGCGGTACCAAAATGGTGATAGTTTGTCTATCCCCCATATATAAGTCTTGAAATGTTAATGCATTAATGTTCTCTTTTTTTAGCGTAACGTGCTCTCTACACAAGAGCGGACGTCACCCACTGAGCAGGAAAGAATGTGCGAAGTCCTCAGTGAAAGCAATCATTCGCCTGCACTCGTATTCGAACCCAGATCCCATGAATGACGTGACGAGTGTTTAAACCAACCAATAAGTCTGGATAGCGCAAATTGGTTTTAAAAACACTTGGCGCTATTTCAGGGGGTTCTGGGTACGAATCCCAGTTCAGGAAAATGATTTCTCACTGCAAACCTCACAAATTCGTGTGATGACTTTCCTGAACCCGAATAAAATACTATTACTACATTTATTGCAGCAGCATTTTGTTAAATACGGCTCCATTAGCTCCATACGGTTAAATATGACTCCATTAGCATACTTTTGGTTAACGTTGCCAACGTCTCCTCTAGGTGGACAACTATTTCTAACGACGCCAGTATCGAACTGAGAATGTTTCATAGTTTGCCTCACTCGACTGAAATCAGGCAAGTAAAAATGCCTTTTCATGTAAAGTAAAAATGCCTTCAGGCAAGCAAACATACATTTATAAGAGCCGTATATTACTTCTTTATTCAATGAATGATTTCCGAAACGCTGCTCATGCAAAGTAATTCCCACATAAAAGCACTCGAAACACCTTAATTGAAGACAGCGATGATAAAAGGCTTTGCGTGCGGTTCCCCTAAGTTTCCACGTCGTTTATTATATAACAGTGAGGAAAAACTCGTTTTGGCAACATCCTGGTGCCTTTGCCCACTAGAGAACATTAAAAAAAACTCGATTCTCCTGAGAATGACGTGTGACAAACCCGGTCACGTTTATATGAGCGCTGGGCTTTTAACAGGCTAATGCTCTTAACTTTTTTTCGTAGGATATTTGATCTCACAAAAAGGATGCACTGAGTTCGAATTGTTATGTCACTGAAAATACTTCGCTTTCCTCTCCGCGATATAAATACAAATACATTAGTTCATAATTGCCAAGATGGAATGAAATCTTAGGTACGGCTAATAAAAAATATGAAAAATTGGGGAGAGATGCTTCTTTGCTCTGGTTAGCCCACATCTCGAATACACCGCGAGCATTTGGGACTCTTCACAGAAAGATTTAAATCGCGAAGTAAATAAAATACAAAGGCAATCCGCATGCTCAATTAAAAACTGTTACGACCGAAAAGAAATTGCTACGCAGCTGATGGAAGGACCGAGTTGGGAGTCGTTAGAGGCTGCGAGGTTTACACGCTAGACTTAGATTAATTGAAAAATTCAGAACAGGCGCGTTTCAGTACCACATGGATAATATTATTTTGACCCCGCGCTACGTCTCTAGAACTGAGAGAAGCGACAAAATAAGCAACTGGAACTGATAGTCACATTCATTTCTTCTTTTCTCGCACCATTATTGACTATAGCAAAAAACAATGAGAATTAACATACATCACTAACATACTCTCGTTAAATTCTCTGTCCTTTCCCCCCATTTTACCTATTCCCTCCCCCTCCATGGTTAGTGACCTAACTCCCCCTGCCACACACCTCTGCGGCGGCTCGCAGAGTAGTATGTCGATAAGATAAAAGAACCAAAGCGAAAACAGCATATTTTTAGCATTCGACGCTCAAGGATGTCGATTTCAAGTTCGACGACGCTGAGTCCTCTGGTTCCTTATTTACCAAGTTGGTCCCGTTGATAGCTGACACGCCGTGTGAAGATGGCGAATTCTAAAACAGTTTTGTGTTGTGATACAATGGATTTCCTTAAATTTCGTACAACATAGGAATAATTTACCAAAAAAAGGAGCAATTTTACCATTCTGTCCAAAATACCCTCACTTTCCTTGATGTATCCACTTGTACAACACGCCTTATAGATATCCTAAAACTTGGTGGCACTTGCTTGCGTAGTAGAGTATGACGCCAGAGAGTAAAGCATATTGGGGTGGTTGGACAAAAGGACGAAGAGTTCCTCCAGATGTCATCGTGGAAGGCCTTCCGTCACCCTGCCCGCTCACCCAAGTTCTCCTTAGCTTCCTTGACATCAACCTCTCCGACATAAAGTCCCGCCAATCTCTGAGATGCCTAAACTATACTTATACTAGGGCAAGAGTTTTCTCTGGTCGTAATTGTGACCACATGCGAATTTTATTTTCAAATTTAAGCCGTTGTAAGAAGCATGATGTTAATATAGTAATATTAACGACGCAGACATTCTGTTTTATTAAAACCTCTCCGTAATTTACTAAGTATGCATATTTGAGGCTTTCATTGATTCATTTGTTTTACGTCGTACGCGGAAAACGCCGTCAAACCAGACGATTCGACTGCTTGCGATTTTAATAAAAGCATTAAGGTGAGAAATACAAAATATGCTTAAAAATAATTGAGAAAACATACGAACACACGCACATTTTTGACACGGTCTGTGTGTAAGAACTTACTAATTTTTTTAATGTTTCTCTGGAGGGCACAGCCGCACCAAATCCCATAGAAAACTGCTTCTATTTCTTGGCAAACATCACGAAAGGTAATGCGATAACTGGTATTAACTAAATTTTGATATCATTAGAAAGATGAGATTTTTTGATGAAGTTTTCTTATTAAGAGGCCCAATTCATTTCATCATATGCGTAGTATTATCTCGCTCAAACTTCCTTAACCGTTTAAATGCATTATGTTAGGCTCAAAATGAAAAATCAGCCCGAATTTACCTAATATTTTTCTTCTAGATTTCTATTCGCAAAATATCCCTGGCGAGACATTTGTTTGTTATTTGGGGGAGGCGACCGACAAATGTGGTCATTTGCGCCACGCCATGTTGCAAATGTGGTCAGGATGGGTGGGTAAGGGGAAAGGGAAAGATTATATCGGAAATAGAGGAAGAGTGGAGAGAAACCCGGCGTCGGACTACTCTTAACGAGAGCGCCAAGGGGTCCACAGACCCATTCGACGAACGGGGTACAGCACTTGAGGCGCTCTCCACACGTCACTCAAGCAAAGATCGGATTTCCTCAGAAAAATATCCGCATGGGCCTACTCTTAAGGATGAGAAGCCAGTTACCTAGCGACCACACCGATCCGATCCCCCTGGACTTATAGCTGAAAGATATAATTTTTAGCTTTTGGATCCAGATATCAGATTGCGGATTGCTGCCATGGGTTGAGCGGAGGCGACATTTATGAGGTTAAGCAGGGGTTTTGGTGAGTGCCGCGAGCACAGTGCAGGATTTTAATCCGTGCGCTTGGTTTATAGACGGAATGGAGGAAGGATTTACTTAGGGGAATAAAATTCGCTCGATATTCGGCGGTGTTGCCACAATCGGCTTTGCTGGACAGAAGGACCGATTGCAAAAAAAGGGTAGGGAGCTTATAATAAGCCTCAAACTTAGCCTCAGCTCTCCCATTAAAAATATCATCATCAAAAGCTCCCTGAAATAGGAAAAAAACCTCTGGGTAACCAAGGAGTCAAACTGATGAATCTACGTAAGGCAAACCGCAGTGAAACGTGAAACAATTCCGGATGAAATGAGGTCGTACAGTTTCGCGATTAACCTCCATGACGAGAGCTGATAAATACAGATTTATGTAGTGATGGATGAAATTCCATTAAACTATCCAACACTATTAGTAAGGCTAGATGGTCCTGAAAATCTTTTAGCAAAGCTTATGGGTGATAGTTTAATAACTATTCGAATAAACCGTTGAAAATCCGAGGCTTAAACGCGGCGTAAGCAGGACCGGATTCAAGTCTTAGCATGCATTTTTGCACAGCTTAGCTCCCAGATTTCGGCAAATTCGGATTTGCATGCTTATCGATTTTCAACAACAGCTTGAGGCTCTAGTAAAGGATGGGTTACGATAAGATGAGTGCTTCCGAAAGTATGTGTGAAAGAGATTATGAATTCAAGGGCGAAATATTGATGTGCAAAACCCGTTAGTAGCGACCACAGAAGAATGATTGGAGTGAGAGATTACTTCTACGAATTACCGAGCAAGCCACTACCGGGGTATGTGACACGGAGTGATTCCACTCCGAGCATACAATTTAATACAGTGCAATATCGAACAACGGAAGCTCCCCAGGCCGTTAATGTAGGACCAAAAGGCGATCAGGTCAGGCATGCAAGATAAAGGCAGAAATTATGAGGAAGCTACGTAAAAAGGTTTCCTTACATGCACCACGCATGTTGAGGTCAGATAATGATCAATAAGGGATACGATTCTTGTGTATGTAATTACTAATACGTTAACGACTATTATTTTTTCCACAATATGGCGGCCACCGCTGTGATCACATCACAGTTTTACAGATTGTTTGCGCCGTAAGCTTAGAAATATTTTCAATCATTTCACCACGGAAATGTTTTCTTTGTCAGAGAAAGTGGCCTTAAAAATTCGCGAGCATCATATAAAAACTTCAGTAGCAAAAAAGTCAGTGTGGACCTAATGCGCTCTTTTACCATTATTACTAATACGAGATTATATAATGGGTTATTCCAAGCAAAAACGTTAAATGGTGGAAGAGTAGGCCGAGCGTGTTCAACGCTCATGGTTCTGAAAGTACCTCTACGCAAGGAAGGAATCCCCCAACTATTTCGTTTACTTCGCAATAGTGCCCAGCCCAGCCCTCCGCAGTTAGCGTGACGCCTTTTTTCGGCGCATCACGACATCTCCAAGCTTTGCCTCTCAGGCTCCCGTGCCCAATGGCAGTGGCGTAGCGAGGGGGTCTGGACACCCCCCCCCCCCCGAAATATTAAGACATATAAAAAAATAAATTAAGCTTAGAGCAGGGGAAAGTCTACAAATAATAAATGATCATACCGTTGTTGAAAAAGGTTTATCCTTTTGTTTAAATAATAAATCATCAAACGATACGTTTGGGCTCGGCCGCTCGGGTAGTGTAATGGCGGTGTTTGTGCAGCTGGCCGAGTTTCGACTGTGGACTGTCTACTGTTTAGTTCGCCCTGTTTTTCAAAAATTTTCCCCTGGTTTTGGACCCCCCCCCCCCTCCTCCCCCCGAACGAAATTCCTGGCTATGCTACTGCCCAATGGACTTGTCAAGTCAATGAAATCAAATTGTTTTTCAAACAATATACTGCCGTATAGTAAGCTATGGCTTCGCCTATGTTCGTAAATTAACACCTTGGTAACCAGTTGTTCATAAAATCATGCTTTACAGGTCCGAACAATTCATCCAAATTCCTGCGATATGAACTAAGGAGCAGTATTTTCCACTTTTGACGGTAAATTTTTAATATTTTCATCGCATCTCACCCGCGACGGCATCGCAGCAACAATGCACGAGGTTTATCCCAGTTATGGTCGCGACCGCTTCGACCAAGCATCGTGATATACGCAGCATAAAAATGGGAAAAACTGCTCCAAGGCTCACAGAGCAGGAAGAAGGAGGACATGAACTTTTTGTAACGGTACATCTGCACAGATTTGATTGGACGAGATTCCGGTTATGATCGATCTACGTTTGTGATGTACGCCGCCAATGGACGGTGCGCAAAAGCGGCGAATTCGAGCGACCAAAACTCGATGTAGGAGGCCGAATCACGCACCTTAAACCTATTTTTACTAAGTACGGCCACAACAATTTCAATTGAGAGCAATTGCGAGCCTTTTCATCCAACTCACCGTAGGGTTTTTTTGGCTGCCAAATGCGTAGAAATTTCACAATGGGAGTGGCTATGATTCTCCAAGTGCGACCACAAGCGATACATAGTAATTTGAACAAAATTTACGTAACCGCTGCTGGCAGCGTTTCATACCGTGGTCATTCGAAATGACAAAGAATCTGTTTTTTTTTCTTAAAATTGTGCTAGCCCTAATAAAGTAATTTGCACCTTAATGACACTCGATTTTGAACCACTATTGTGAAGGTGTTTAAGCTTCAACAATTTTAATATTGGTTTTGGGTGGTACCACCCTCCCTCCTTTGTCTACTCATTATCATTTTTTGATGAATTGACCTCCCCTGTCGGGGAGGTAGGAGACTGAGATGCGAAAGCTTGCAAGCGTGGCGATGGGCATAGCAAATGACGTCAAGCTAACTTCAGAGGGCCCTGACACCGGCGCTCTTACGAGTTCAAACGAAATAATTGGGGGATCCCTCCCTTGCCTAGTAGGGGGTGTAGTAAGGTTGCTTCCTGGGCCGTGAACTCGTCAAATAGGCCGAATCTACTTTTCTACCATTAGCCCCTTTCACTTGGAATGACCCTAATCACAAGTACCCTATGTTTGCGCCTAATGGCCAGGGGAGCGTGCGGGGTACGGCATTGAACTGGGACGAGTGTTTCGTGCCGGGTGTGGTCTAGTGCCACACACCCTGGAGGTGGCTTGTATATTATATATATACGGTATTATATAAATGTATATGTACTTAGTCTATTCTACTTGGTGAGAGCGATAATTTTACAGGCAAGATGAGTCGCAACCACTGTAGTCCTTTATTATTGCCCGCAGAAAAATGACATTTGACATGACATGACTCTAATTTCTGCAATGTGTTTCCTTTATCTTGCACTAGTGGTCGTTTTTACCATATAATTTTTGTATTAATAAAATAGATCACATATTTATCGATAAACCATTGCTTCGGGCCTACGCAAAAGTTTTACCAATATTTCGCTCTTCGATTAGGGAAACATTCTCATCCTAATGAAATATAAAGGCTGAAAGAAATAGCGGAGTAGTTATCAATCGAACGATTTCAAGAGCCGCTTTCTGAAACGCGACTGACAATGTGAGTCGTTTTCTCTTCAGAATTCTATTTCCAGGAGGAAGCAGAGAAAAAGAAGACAAATAGAAAAAGAAGTATTCAGAGCCAAAGAAAGTGATCGGAGGATTGATGGCTATGTTACGTAATCAAACGTTAGGTAACAGCTGAGAAGAAGTGTTAAAACCTATAGAAGCTTTACTGGCTGCCCTTCTGTTGACTTCTTTGCCGTGGATTTACCCAATGTGTATCTAGTAACGCAGTTCAACTATTTAAATAACCATTAAAATTGTTATGAACCCGAATAATGCAGGTCCAAAATCTCCAAGGATACGAATGCTTCGTGATAATCTTATAGACCTAATGAACATTATATCGACTCACTTGCCACATCCTGTGAAGTATTCATTAACCATTGACAAGTACAACCAAGGTTCTACCCGGTGGAATAATTATATTCATCTATCAACAATAGCATGGGAAATGACGGAATATTCAACTCAATAAACATTTCAATGGCATAGAAGAGAGAAGGGAAAAACAATGGATCAGTTGTCGTGAATTGTAGTCCCATTTTTGTCGGGAAAAGATTAGTTGAGTAGTGCCTGCGTTAAGGTTAATGAATACAGACTTGATAGGCAGGAAAGGAAATCGAAATACTAACCTTGGCTGCAGTTAAACATCTTAATTCGCTTAGTTATTCCTTTTAATATTTTTTCCAAATCATCCCTATGGCCTAAACCATGAAACAAAATACTGACAACCTCCAACCTGTATCAGTTCACAGTCCTCATGGTTAATGATCAAAATTATCGTACTTTCGTTTGTTTTTGCCCAGAACTTTCAACATCCCAAAAGCCAGTACTTACGAAGAATAGTTAATGCGGAGATGAAAAGTCTCGATTGGAGATTAGAGGAGAAAATAAAATAAAGGTTCACAGCGGGATTACAATAGTTATTTTTCAAATACGACTCAACACTTGTAAAAAAAAACAACGGGCATCCGAGAAATGGGATATGCTATTTTTAAACTTGATATTGACTGGTATTGCACGTAACTCGCACAGACCTGAAAAATGTGGGCGTCAATAGCAGGAACTAATTTCTATTAGCGAAGCCCTGCCTCCTTCTCAATCTGATTAACTTTCAGTTGCCACCAAAGAAATGGACCAACAATGACGAACTTTTGAAGGACGGTTTGGGAATCAACCAGATAAAACTACGGATACTACACCCATTTATCACAAATGCAAATGTCTTTGTTTATTTCGCTTAATGATGCCATTTATGATCCCAAGCACTAATTTATAGCGAGAGATCGCTAACTCACCACGTTAACGAAGTCCTGGAATGTGATGGCCGTCGTCCTGCGTTCGGCGGCCTTCTCCTGGAGAAGTTCCCTTTTGTGAGCGTCCACTTCGCTGCAGAACTCTTGGCTGTGCAGGGCAACGATGAAGTCCTCCCATGGGATCTCCCCGAACCCCTCGGGGTCATACTGGAACGAATGACGCGTGATCATCAATAAACGAGTACATGGCGCAAGCAGTTTGCAAGCGGGTACGGCGATATATATATATGGAAAACGCAACTGTGAGAGGGAATACCATTTAGTATGCATGAAAAACCGATGAAATATTGACCTCAAGGTGAAAAAATCAATGAAACAATATTATTCGTCTGGGCTTACATTCGAAGTCTAATGCCCCGAATTCGGGCCGAGTTTTTCAGACAATTAACGAACCCAGGCTTTCTCTTCCGCTGTGAATTTCAGTAATGAGCTTAATTGGCTTAAGAACTAGTTGCGAACATCGCTAGAGTAGTGCATATTTAAAATTGAAACAAAAGATTATTAGTGCTGTTTACAGAATTTAATTATTTTCAGAATCTATACACTTGCATAAAACGGTTAATACGGTTACGGAGTTGTTATCTAGTTATCTATGCGAAGGCTTCTGCGGCTTGATGAATTTGAAAATGTAGGTCTTCCGGGTTTTCCTCCGTGTATTCCATTTTGCTGGGACAATTGTGGGACGAATGCTGGGACGGTTACACTATAATGGATCTTCGTGGAGGAAAACCCAGAAGACCTACAACTTCAAATAAGACCCTATGTTACCCAACCACGTATTATTTTGCAATAATGAAAACTGCAGTAGTTTAAAACGCATTAAAATTCGCGTGGCTTCCTATGCTTATCAAAAAATAGATAAATAATAACGCCAATGGTAGGCAATTTTCTGGGACGATTGAATAGAGTACCAACGCACGGCCATCCCACGCAAATCGAGGATAGCACAAAATTAAAGAAATAATTCACTAACCATATTTTTAAAAAAAAGATGAGTGAATGAATGAAAATATGAGCCGTGTTAGAATCACTATGAGTGCGATGATTGTGACTAAAAATAATCAAAAATAATGTTAATATGTCATTAAATAAAAAATTATTTTAAAGAATAATTATCAATTGAACTGATGGAATGCATATACATCAGTAGGCAAGTGATGTCAGCTACAGACGTCTAATCTAATGTCTAATTTCACTTAAACATTCCATCATCTCTACTTGGAAACCATGTTGCATTCTCGTTTGTTTTTCGTTAAATATATTTTATGGGCAATAAAAATGTTACAGTATCGAAAATGCAATTATTTGGTAGAGTAAAGCACACCGAGAAAGGCTGTTTGTCATTAGTAGTAGCTACCTACTTCAGATGCACATTCAATTAAGGAAAATCGAACCGTTGATAAGAGCAGGAATGGATGAGAAATCACTGGCGCACCAAAATCTGCCTATAAAAGGTTAACGTTCTTTCCAATGGGTCTAGTCAGGAACCTGAAACGTTTTTGATCAAATGAGCCAGTGCCTAACTACGCGGGCACTGTCAAAAGTTTCAAATGGTAAGTATCCATAAAAATTCTTCGAATACACTATTGGATCGAAGAAAATCTGAACTACCAAACATTATCTTAATTTTAACTTTTATTGAACTAGCCATGGCCAATTCCTAACAATACGTCTAAGAAAAATCTTTTGTGAGGATTTGATTTCATACTCGTGAACTATATTTAAATTAATATCAATTGGAAGAAAACAGTGTTATTTTAAAATATTCATATAATCTACTCACCTTATCAAAGAGCGTCCGCCATTTCTGAAAAAAAAAACAAAATGCACATTAGAATTCAATAGTTAGACCATAAATGTTTCTCTAAATTTAATCTAAATGCTAACAATATGTTCTCTTTCCGCAAATATAATTCTCGAATAGGAAAGACCATAAACAGGCTGACAAAAATGCTTTTCACGGTAACCGTAATTTATAATGGTTCCAATATGCATTATTCATGCGCCTACATTTCAACGAAATAATCATCTTAAGTTCATCATCCAAACCGTATTTTGAGTTGAAAATGTCCAAGTAAATTTCCAAGAGTTAGGCCAGAAGATGTCTTATCAACGTCGGTATTTAAAATTAAGTGTGAAAAGCATAAAACTTTTTATTAAAAAATGGAATTTGAATATAACCACTCTATGATATAACTTAGAAGTTAGTTTGGTCACACATTGCAAGATGGAAAAATATTAAATGTAGAATACTCCCGAAGTAGAAGCTATAACACGTAAAAGAAGTATTTGGGAATGTCAAATGCTACTTATAGCTCGAAAGAATAAGGCATATGTGTCGTATTTTTTTAATAAAAGAGAACCAGAATCGTACCATTTTAATGCCGCGCGGGGTTTCTCCCCACTTTTCTCATCCCAGGGAATTTAATGCCCTTCAAATTGAATTTCCCAAAATCTCATATCAGCAAATACCTACATTGCAGACGTCTGCCGGACGTCCGAGAGCGAACACTCACGGGACAGGGACGAGTCGTTATATTTCAAGAAGCCGGACGGCCTACTAGTGAACACGCTTGCCGAGGAAGTGTCGGGAATGGAAGGCCGTAGGGAACTCTATGCATTGAAAAGTAGACCAATATCAATTGCCACTACAAAAAACCATAGACCGTTGGACCAGGTTTATGGGACTTAAAGAAGATTATAGGTGTTAGCAATGTACTAAATAAGGCACGGGCTATGATTTTATTTATCTCATACGAATTATTTCAATATGCATACTTCAAGATGAGTGAAAAATTTTTGAGGAGTATTAAATTTGGAGTAGTGCTTCTCTAACTCTAATTGAGGGATATAAAAACCTATCACAGCTTTGTTGATATAATTTGATCCCGCAATCAATTTATCTACAGAAACAACGCTTAGTAATCGAAAGTGAAAGTAATGAGAACAAGAAAAAACTCTTAGAGATATGTCCGCAAGGAAAGACAAATTTGAAGATAAGACTATTTCTCCGAGTTTGCACAGAGCAAAGTTCATTCGAGCCTTAGAAAATAAACTACTGAATTAACACTGACACGCGAAGAGATATTCGACTTGATTACTGCTCAATTGACCGGGTTATGGTTGAGAAATCAATATTGCTTCAAAGAACTCATTAAATGACAAACGATGGTCTTCAATGATTCGATGGAGTGACCCGAAAATAAAAGTGTTGTTACAATTTTGAAAACGCGCCTGATTAAAAAAAAATATTGAAGTGTGCTAAATGAAAATTCATCGCATGAGTCATTTATAAAGCGCCAATATTTGGATATGAAGGTATATATATTTTTTTGAGTCTGTCTTTGGAATTCCGCAGTGCTCATTCCTGGAAGACACGCATTCATTACAACGAATACCAAGCCCACTATGTGCTTCGCCGATTGAGTCCACGCAAAGACTGCTCCCTGCAGCTAAGGGACTGCTGACAAGATTAGGAAACATTGTGGGGGAAAGGAATCTTATGGCTTACTGGAAACTGGAGACTGGAAAGTATGGCTTACATCGGCTAAGTTGAAAATTAGAAATATCAGCGGGGTGAGTCTAGTGTGAGCACTGGAAAACACGTCATGAATTTTATATTCGAATTATATACGTACGCATTACAACACCAGAAAGAAAAAGCAATCAAGGAAATGGGAACAATGAAATATTATATTCACCCGTCTTCCCAGACGATCGAAGAAATAGTAAATAGAGTGTAGATAATCCTTGCTCACAACTTCGGAGACATCCTTAACGGCGTGCAAGAGGTATCCATTGATTCACAGTCCGAGAGATATCATCAACACAACAGCAGATACTTCAACAATTCGGCTCATTCAAGAAAAATAAGAAGCGGTGAATTGAAAATCGATAGAAATGCCCCGACAACTTTGAGTGGCCAGCTTATTCCAGGCCTAGGCTTGTATTTGAGCGTATGCCGAGAACAATGTCTTCCCCGACGCTTTTCCTTTTACTAACAGGGCGAAACTAAATCCACTGCGGGAAGCGACGGAGTATACTCAAGAGGCAAGGAACTGGAACGAAGAGAAAAGGTATCTTATTCACCGCTTCCAACGAGTCCGAAAGTTTCAAGATCCGTTAGGCGCGTGGTCACGCTAACAAACCTCATTAACCGATGCAGAGGAGAGATAATGAAAGCCGGTCTATTCCGAACGCATCACAACTCTTTCGATGTTTTTTTGTTAAATTCAATGGACGCTTTTTGGGGAAGACAATAATGTCAGATACTATGAGACACATTGCTCGAATGGGAAGGTATGCAACGCCTGTTTCGAGATGGATTGACTGTCAAGGTCCTTCTGGATGCGAAAAAGGAGTGCCAAAGTTTGGAAAGATCGTTACGCTTGGACACGCGCCACTGAAGGAACTTATCGTCTCAAGCAAGGTCGACAGAGAAGTAGGTACTGAAATCGCCCGTCGAATGATTTAAGAAATTCTTCAGCAAAACTAAATTTTACAACGTTGACGTGTGTATTTAGTACTGTGCGTCTCAAAGCTTTTGGTGTAGGAAAAACTAGCTTTGAAAAAGAGCCCAAAGACATGAATAAAATTATTTCTCGCCCTTCAGGAGCATAACGTTGTGGAAGTTTATCACCAAAGTAAAAAAAAAAGAAACTATGCACTTTCCCATGTAATTTTGCATTGTATCTCAGGGTCAAGATTTACTCGTCGAACGCTTACATGCGAACCCGTTACAACGGTTTGTAAATGTTCAAACCGTGTTGCTTACGGTAAAAAAATTACACGTAAGAATGCGTAGTTTCGGTTGACATTTTGATGAACGAAAGGTTGCAACTTGTTTTGTGCACTTCCTTAATTCTGTATTCTGCGCGTTCCTAAATTTTATACGTTGGATACTGTCGAGGAAGTATAGGTTGCAAACTTTCTTTTACCATCTCAATGACGCTACAGCATACCTCGCTGAATACTTTAAGTTCACTGTTTCAGGCGCTGTATTTTGGAAGCTGTCCATGTTGGATATTGAATAATATCGCACTATGGCACAGCATTTTTTTTCTGTGTACCCGTGATATTTTATTCAATTTCCAACTGTTAAGTTCATGATGAAGATACCAAAAAATAGCTTTCTTCCTACAAAAAAATCATTACTCGTGTCGTGTTTTATTTCTCCATGGAAGATTGCAAATGTTTTTCACTTTTCATGGTGGTCAGCTTCCACAATATGGCGCCTAAAGCAGTGGACAATATGTTATGTTCATTTCTGTAAAGACTACGACCAATGCTGGCGTTTTATCTCACGCGATCCATATTTAAATCTCGTAATTTTAAGGTAGTTTGAGCACGATATCGCTACGCATACAATTTCATTAAAATTGTATTTTGCACGGGATATGGTATTCCTAAATTATCCAGAGAGATATTACAAAAATATGAAGTTATGACTCATAGATCGTATCACCATTGTTACAGTATGCACAGGATCGTATGTTTTCTCATTAAAAAACTATAAAAATATACGGTACCTATATATATATATATATATATATATATATATATATATATATGCTGAAGAAGGGCCTACATGCCCGAAACGTCCCAGTAAGTCCTCTCTCTCTTTTTACTTTTCTTTCCCCACCCCCTGTCAAGTGTTTTTATTATATATATATATATATATATATTTGAATATATATATACCGTAATACTTTTAATGAAATCGTAAAAGAGACCTCTGTTGTGAAGGCGTTTTCAGTGTACGACGAGAAAAAATAAGTCAAGTTGAAGCCTCAAATATGAGTAGTTAGTTTATTACAGAGAAGTTAAGTCATAAAAAACAAAGTTTTTGCAACATGAATACATATCACTATATTTACATAATGCTCCTAATAATTGCTTAAATTTTGGGATTCCATTCAAATAGGTATTAATTTTTATGTGTGATATATATATGCCTCCCGATCATTCCAGAGTTCTTCATCTAATCCTCTTTCTTTCTCTATCCCTTATATCCAATTTTTCCTCGGTATGCTTCTCCGTCGTCTTTCTTCCGGGTTCCACAGAAAATTTGTTTCGGGAGTCTTTCATTTCCCATTCGTTTCACGTGCCCATACCACCTCAACTGCTGCGTTATTATTTCATCTATTATAGTATCATTGACATTCATAATTTCTCTAATTCTTTCATTCCATTTTCTTTCTTTTTTTGATTTTCCTGCTGCTCTTCGCCAGAAGTCCATTTCAGTCGTCAATAACAGTTTTTCTGATTTCTCCGTTAGTGGCCAACCTTCACAGCTGTAGGTTACTATGCTCTTTACTATGGTATTTTAATTCTCTTTTTGTTTTCATTGGATATTGTATTGTACCACAATAAGCTATTTAATAGTGTTATTGCCTTTTTGCCTTTATTGCATCTATCCCTAATGGCTGACTCCATTGTTTTACTTTCTGCAATTTGCATCCTTAGATATTTATACTCATTACAGTGTCCTATTTGTTGCCCACCTTCTAAAATAAGATTCTGTTGCATTCCTCCCATACACATATATTTTGTTTTGTCAATACTGATATCAAGACCCCAATTTTGGTATTCTTCTATTATTTCTCTGTTCGTATATTCTAAATCTTCATAATCTTGTGATAGAATAACTTGGTCGTCTGCATAGCTTAAGGTGTATATGGTACTTACTTCAAAGGTATTCCCATGGAGTTGCATTTCCTTTTCCAACCCTTTAGTACTTGGTCTAAATATATTTTTAAAAGTGTGGGGGAAATACAGCAGCCCTGTCTTAGACCTTCATTTATTGTGAATCCCTGAGAGAAGTCGTTCCCCATTTTGATCTTGGCTGCACTATTTTTGTACAAAATTGTAGTATGAGCTTATGTTAGATCTTTCCAAGGCTTCCCACAGTTTCATTCGTGGCACCGTATCGTATGCTTTTTTAAGATCAGCATATAAGAGGTGAAGTTCCTTGTTGTATGCCCAGGTTTTCTCTATCAGTTGTGTTAAACAAAACAGATGGTCTACAGTAGATCTTACTTCTCTAAACCCCGCTTTTTTTCGGATTCCTTGTCTGCATACTCTTTTTCAATTCTATTTTTTACTATTTTGCCATATAAACTGCTAATTGTACTAGTCACAGATATTCCGCGATAGTTATCGCACTCGTTCTTATTGCCTTTTTGTATAACGGTGAGATATGGGAAATTCTCTAATCTTCTGGGACCTCTTCGCCATTTAGGCATTTAGTAAAGAGTTCTGTTAATTTATTGTACAGTATCTCTGATCCACAATTTAGCAGTTCTCCCGGTATTTCTCCAGGGCCAGCAGCTCTTCAATTTTTTAGGGATTTACAAGCCTGTTTAACTTCACTTCATTGCATTACTATAGGTGATGAAACATTTCCTATGGTTGGCAAATGGATTTTATTTTTATATTCTTCTCTATCCTCTGTAAATAACTTTTTAAAGTATATTTCCCATTTCACTTTACTAATAGATGTAATTAAATATTTCTTTTGATCCTGCCTCAATGATCTTAAAAACTTCCAGCTTTGTGTATTTCTGGTTCCTCCGATGTAGGTATTTAAGTGGTTGCATTTCTTTTCCGACCAAGCGTTCTTCTTATGGGTTAATTTTCGTCCCACTTTCGCTTGCGCTTCTTTGTATGCAACCTTGTCATTGTCTGATTTCGTGG
Organism: Pyrrhosoma nymphula; assembly: GCA_963573305.1. NCBI lineage: Eukaryota > Metazoa > Arthropoda > Insecta > Odonata > Coenagrionidae > Pyrrhosoma > Pyrrhosoma nymphula. The sequence continues at coordinate 136,104,336 of OY754327.1, forward strand.
TCAGATATCTGTTATATTTAATCCTTTTTTCTTCTTTTTCTATTTCTTGATCCCACCAATATGGCTTTCTTTTCTTCTTTTCATAGTAGCCTAATGACTCATACGCAGCTTCATGTACGCACTGAGATAAATGCCTATAAAGATCCTCTGTATTCGATAACGTTTTTCGGCAAAGTAGTTTTTCAACCAGACGGTTTTGGTAAAGCTAACGCTTTGTTTTCCTAGGCTGTCCAAGTTGTATCTTCTTTGCCTTATTTCTACTTCAGGGTTATCTTGGCTTTCTCTAATCCTTGCTCTTCCAGGAAACATCACCTTAGCATTTAACAGGTGGTGGTCACTACCACATGTAGCACCTCGGTATATTCTGACATCTTGTATTCTTAACTTTTTTATTTTGCTTTATGATGAGGTAGATGAAATGGAGGTAGTCAAATAGGAATTCAAATTCAATAAATTAAAAATCACAAAAATATCCGAAAAAACATCACATCCAAAGGGAACAGCAATCCGATTACTTCTGTAACGCTTTACTTAACAAATTTGTATCGACATTCGGATCGCTGCTCGGGGTTTCCACCAGGTATCCATTATGATTAGAGGATAATCACGCTCGGACTACCTCGAAGAGTGTTCCTTCAGAGACGGAGTAGTAGGGGAAGCCATCAATTTATGATTACAGAAACAAATAACTCGCAGTTTTCCACTGATAAAATTTTTAGTACGACCAGTTTCGATGTTACTACTCCATCTTCAAGTGGAAAATATGCATCCTTGATACATATTACTATTCTGTCCAAGATAATAGGGTATTTGGGCATTCAATCGTACGACTAATAGGGTACCACCTTGCATGGGCCTTATGAGAGGCAGACGTGACGAGGTCGCGACGTCTTCTGGGATGCGTAGCAACCGATGTGATTTTTCAATCTTAAAATTAATTCAGTAGTTTCCCTGTTCTTTTCGATGACACTTTGAGTTCAAATTTAACCAAAACATGTATAAACTATAAGAAACTCAAATGTAAAATCCATAACGATTTCTGTTACACCTACTATAAAAGGAATGAACCACAAGGTTTATGAAAATGTAGGTGTACACAGGCATAAAATGTATACAAAGAACTTTGTTATCCACTCAAGTCTTCATTGTAATTCTACAATGATGTAATCACGATACACGATCTAGCGAACTACCTTGTAAATCATAATGTGTCAGTTACACAGTGAAAACAAAGTATCATCAACCGCTGTGAGATTTATGCATCTCATGTTTTTACAATGTCGACGGTTAACGCGATTCAGAACGATGTAAAATAGTATGTTATTAAAGTAAATAAATCCCTGGAAGACTAGCTGTTACTGCTTCATAAACTAAAAGAAAAAACCTTCACCTGGAAAAACCATGTGAGGTCTAATGAATTGTTCAACAAGTAATCACAGGGAGAACGAGCTTATGAAAACTTAGATAATTATGAGTTAAAATCCACCATTCCACCATCATGTATGTACATACTTTAAATCAAAACATGTAAGCAGAGCAATCATGGCGGCAAAAATACGGCTAATGACTTACGACGACACTAAACAATGTTTTACATGCCATAGTTCGATGGAATCTACTGATTCGACAAAGAAAGTAATGGAAATTACACAAAGTTTTCACGATCGTATGATGTAAACAAAGACCACGCACCATCTTGGATTCTTAGGTCGTGTGATTCGCCATACCAGCCGGCAATGAACGTGTTTACTGATTGGCTGCATTCATAACGGTCAAAGTTCGCTATTATCTTGGACAGACCCTATATTTGCACCCTGTTTCTCGCAGCTGCTTAAATGTTAGAATTAAATTCGTCTATTTTCACTACCATGACGAGAAAAAAATCTCGCTCAAACCACCTTAGAAGAGAGTTCCTTCAGTGACCAACCGCATCGCCCCCTGCGATCCGGAAGAGGAACGGGTGGGTAGTATGTAAAGGGAAACCATGAACGGACGTGACACGCGCGCGTCCCTTGAAAGTCATCTCCATACTCACGTCCCTCAGCAGCTCCCTCCGCAACTCGGATTCGTCCAACTCGGAGTGCGCGTCCTCGTCGATGTCCTCGTCGCCTCCGCCACAGCCCCCTTCCGGCTTCCCGCCGCCCCTCCCGCTCCGGCTGCACTCCTCACAACCCCCCCTCACCCTACTCTTCTTCTTCTTCTCCCCTCCTTCCCCCCCGGCTCCTCCCCCGCCCAAGTCCGCCTCTCCCACGCCCCCACCCCCGAAAGGAAACGGTCTCCTGGACACCGAATATATGGATATGGGCCATGAGAGTCTCATTGCCCCCGTATGCGCGCACCACCGCCACCACTCCCCCTTGAACAGCAGCCGCTTTTTAAAGAGGCCCCCCTTCCCTGGTGCTCACTCCCTCACTCCCCCTTTCAGCCTATCTTTCCCAGCCGACCCACACCAACCCCCTTCAGTCGTATGCGTGCACACATAAACAGGCGAAAGCCACCACCATAGACACCACACGAGGCTCAATCCTCACCCCCTGTTTCACTCTCCCCCACACAAGAGGTCCCCTCACAAACGACTTCAACCCTCCTGCCCCCTTCCCTGCCACGGAAAGTAACGTCGCACGCACCCCCCTGGTCCCCCCTTCCTTCTCCTTTTCCGGTCTTAAAAACTTCCCTTCTTCCGCTCTTAATCCTCCCCCGCTTTCCCTCCCCAGCCCTTTCAAAACCACCGAAAAAATGTACACAAGTCTCGCGTGCCCGCCTCGCTTTCCCTCCCTTCCACTCTCGTATATCTCCCTCTCTATCTGAGGTTACCTCCCTGTTCCCCGCTATCTCCTCCTCCGCACAACACAGCGTGCCCACAGTGTCTCTCACTCCATCATATCCGCGGGGCCGGAAAATTACCCATCATCCTCCCCCAACCATCCCCACACTTCTCTCGCACACAATATTCGTCCTCTTCTCTCGCTCACTCTCCCCAACTTGGTCGTGTGTGTATGCCGGAGCCAGCGGCGCAGACGCCACCTTTCCCGCGCTCCAGCGAGTCTCACTTATCCGTGACACGCGGTGTCATTATTATTGCGCTCCGCCTTCCCGCCTCGGCTCCACGCCGCCCGATCGAATGGGGCCTATTGTCACCTTCTTCTGACTCCCTCCTGCATCCGAGAGAGAGAAGTTCGGAGCACGGACCCGTCTAAATCCCCTCACTCTTCGCCGATAAAGATGAGAAAGAAATGGTGAACCCACAGCAAAAGACCTTGAAGTTCAATCGAGACGTAGTGTGGAAGCTCAAGAAGAAATCTCTTAGCCTTAGTAGCCAGAAATGCGAGCGATAAAAAGATTCCCGCACTCGATTACGATAACAGAGAGAACGGAATAGTGAGACGACAGTAAAAATCCCGTGATTCCAAGACGTAATACAGCGGAAGCGCGAGGATAAATCTGACTCTTATAAGCTAAAAATGTGCACTGTAAAACAGAAATAAGAATCAGGAAGCATTTCTCTCAGAGATGGAAGTAAATGAGGCAGTTTCTTATCAGTAGAACACCACCCATAGCGTTTAAGAGGAACTGGGGATGTTGTCCGTGACACTGTGTCGTTCCGCGCCATTCACTCCGCTTCAAGCCGACAGAACGAGGTATGTTGTCACCTTCTTCCGATTGCCTCCGGCATCCGAAAGATCGTGCGGGAGCGCAGACCCGCAAGTCTTCACCCTCGGCTTATCCCGCGCCTCTGCTCCCGGAAGCCCGCACACTGCGTTCCGAATTCCCTCTCTCTCTCTCTTCTGCCCCACATCATCCGCCCCCCTCCGCCTCCCCCCTCTTCGTCGGTCGCCCTCAGCCGCAGAAGAGGAGGAGGCCTCTCAGGCCGGTCGCCCCCCCGCAGACCGCACAAGGCCCCCCTTCCGCCGCCGCCTCCTCCGCCTCCTCCCACTTCCGACCTCTTCCAAGTTGTCTTCCTTTCTCTTCTGCTCTCCTATTATCTTCGACGTCCGATTGTCTTGTCTTCCTCTCCTAATGATGCTCCCGGATTCACTTCACGCGAGACCTGCTGAAAAGAGAACCAATCGGTTGGGTGAGACACAGGGACAGATTTGAGATGAATTGAGCTCCACGGCTCTGATGGTTGGGGAAGAGATTGAGAGAGAGAGAGAGGATCGTTAGGTACTTTTGTCATCGACGATTTCGGAGGTCAACTGCGTCGATCGTTTTCCAGCTGGAGATGAGAGACGCTGCGAGACTGGAGGCGAAAGAGGCTGGCATCGAGATTTCCTCGTACCGTTAGATACCGTCCCGAATACACTTGTACCATGTTACAGTTTAGTTTTTTTAAATGTATTGTGTGGCACTGTTTACTGCTTGCCGTGGTGAACCTTTTCATGTTGAATAATGAAATTGCACTTTTCCAATTTCATGTTTTTTTCACGATCGAAAAAATGAAAATTCCGAAATAACGCCGTAGTGAATCTTTAAAAGGGAAAATGACTATTTCATTATCTAAGTAATTACTTATTGTGGTCGGAGAAATTATATGAACCAAAGTTTGAAGCATTGCATATTTTAAAATATCGATGTTTGGTTTAAAAATTAAGCATATCACCCTTAACCTGGTTTTAGTCCTAGGTTATGTCTCTCTAATATTTGAAGCTACGTGGTATCAATCAATAAAGTATCATAGGATTTCGACGACTTCTTAAGTAAGTAAAAAAGGAGGGGGAAAGTAAAGACACGCAGAGAGGGACTCGAAAACCATGCCCAATTTGTTTATTTGGTATACTTAAGAGTCATTTAAAAGGAAAACTTAATTTATGATGGTCATACGAAAAAAAAAGAATTTAGGGATGATCAATATTTTTAAATGAATTGTCACTCTTTTCAATTTACACTGGACTTAGGCATTAAACTCCGAATTAATTATCATGACTACAATAAATTCTACCCCGAATTGGATAAAAAGAATCATAATTGATATCTAGTAACACATAGATGGCAAAAGTGTCACATTTTTATATTCTCCAAGGAGAGTAAAAAGATCATATATTCAACATATGTTCACTAAGGGGGAGATTATGTTCTCATACATTCATTTTGTACCCAAATGTTTAAAACAACAACGTATGTTTCGTAGGAAAAGTATTCACAAGACATCTATGCATCCATTTCATCATTTTCGAGGCCGTATATAAGAGGTGAAATGCAATACCAATTCATTCTTTCTTAATCGCATTAAATTATCAATAAAACACTATATGAATCAATATGTTACAAACCTACTGTTAACCCCAATTATCAAAATGAGTATCATGGTGGTAAAATTTAATACCAATTTTCTCCACAATTTCATGCTGAAAATCAACTTGAAACACGTCTTAAGAGAGATTATGCTAGAAAATTCGTTAAAAGAATAAACGCGTCTATTCACGTATAACAACAAATATGAAAAACATAACAAACTATAAGTAATACTAAAAGGATTCCAAACAGCAAATAAAAAAGTTCCCAATCCCGTAGTCATAGTTTAACAATCCTCTCCATGCTAATTTTGTACGCATGAAAGCAGTCAATTTGACATCATGCATCGGAGAAAAAGGTTTCCAGTTGCGAAACTTTCTATTGAACACTATTCATATGCTCTTCATTTTAAGCATAGATTCTCTGTCCCCAAGGCACTGTGTCATTAGACTCCTTTGTAGCAGGTTATTCCGCACAGTGTATATAAATCAAGTTTCCAACAAGGTTGGTAAATTAATATTTCTGAATTCAATTGATCTCTCAGTGAAATCCGCAGCATGAAATCAGCCTATCACTCTACAAAGACTATGCATGTACCTGTTGGCGGGTGTCTTGGATTTAAACCAAATATTACATTTAATTTTCAGGTTTTAATTTCACGCGCCGATCAAATATATGATGCAAGTGTCGATAATATCCTCCGCAAAACTATCTTTGAAGGAAACACGTCAACTTTAATTCCGACCATGATTCTGAAATGCCTTGTATTGATTTTAGCCTCTTTAAATACGAGCGAGCGGATCCAATTTCTCCCATGTACGTACCTAGTGAATTTACTACTGATCTTGTTTCTAACCTTTGGCGCTCTTATTTTATCATATTTCCTGCTAAAACATATGGATATCGTAGTAAAAAAATCTAAAATTGAACAGTGATTTATAGCTGTTGTCGAAAGCTTTAGTAAATTTAATTGATATTCGAAGACGCCCAATATATTTTAGTACAAATATGACTGAGCAGAAAGTTTTTAATTACAAATTTAACTTCTCATAACCTTATAAAAGATAAAGTTATCTTCTTTCTAACCGACAGCTTTCATTTTCATTCCTCATGGTTTCTCTGTTCTTTTAAAAAGTAAAATGTTTGTCTGTTTCACTTGAAAAACCTGGCGCTATAACTTTTCAAAATATTACAAAATCTTCATGATTCTCACCATTCATGAGGAAATTCACTGTGGTTGAGGCGAGAGAAATGGAGTCATGCTTATGAATGGCCAACGTGAATATATTACAACCAAACTAAATGATAACAATTACCTAACGAGTCTTAGTAGCAATTTTAATGAGTCTCTCATGTTTCTAATTTACGAACTAACGATAATTTCTCAACCCAATGTAAAGGAACTATGCCTTTTTTAACGTACAGAGCGACAAGCACGGAGGTCAGATGCACGGATGGGCTTCAGCTCTCCATAAATTAATGAGCGGCAGCGGACTCACAAACGGAGTCACGTCATGATCCACTCAAAGTGACCGCACGCCATTACGGAGCAAGCACGACACGCCAACGCTGACATATGAAGAGGTAATTGAAACGATAAAAAGTTTGGCAGGTTTTCCTTTCCATTGTGGGATCACCACTGCCAACTCAACCGACTCTCTTCTTTACGGACGACTTCGCCTCATTACACGCTCCAACACGGACAAGCTCGCACCCACTAAGGAGTTAAGTGAAAAGGGTTACTATTTTTCAGGAATTAAGAAAATGGGTCGAGAAACCAAAGTTGCACTCTTGCGGCGTTGGAGATGTGCTCGAGAGATAAACGACTCGTAAGCGCATCTCTGCTGAGTGAACTCGGGAACTGCGCAGGGAGCAGGATGCAAGCTTCAAAGGCCGAGTGCCCGAGTTACTTTCCCAAATCTATACATGCTCAGTCCGGAGTTCTAGGCTTTATGAATCCCTGACCCACTACGGGAGAGGACCTTTAAAGTGGACGAGAAAATTGATGGATCCATGCATTCGCTCACAATCCCCATAATCCATGTTTCTAATATACTAGTGAAGGTGCCCGTTGAATATCAACGGGATGAATATTATCATTTACATTGATTGTAAAAAAAAACATTCATATATCTTATTTAGTGCAAAGAATCATTGAGTTAATGGATATACACGGAATCTCGACTTAAACAATGAGTATGGTCGTTATGGGGAAGATGACTCAAAAATACTAAAATATTGCGAAAAATCGTTACGTTATAGCAAATATTTCGGCATTTCGACCGGAATACAAAATTCAATTGAACGAATAAGAAATTTTATTTTATTTTCTTTCTATTGATACCTTTCCAAATAAGAAAAAATCCACTATTTCTAATTTAATTTTGCAAATAAAAAAAGGTCTGCAGTCAAATTAAGATTCAGATTCACGTGTATTTCTTGTGTGAAAGTTACTGACATCTATTTACACATCGGTGATTATTATGGTAGAAGAATGCAATCACCAACACCAACTATGCTCCGAAGGACTCTATTATTTAGTCCTAGAAAAATAAACTAAATTGGGACCATCGCATTGATAGAAAAGGTCACCTAAAATCCAATCAAATCATAGCACCATTAATAGCCGAATGAGAGTGTAGGTGACTGCGGAGTTCTAGAATACTCTAGCTTTATTGGAATAACCATATTTATTACTCATGGGGTGGGATCACGGTCCCTTCTTTCGCGTTGTAGTTATCCTAAGCGCAAAACGCTCTAGAAGGGCAATATTCACAGGTACTATTTAATAACGCACTCCATCATTTACAACTAGTGATTTAAATCACGTGACAAAATTTGAAGAAAGACGATCACATTTTTTCTCACATGAACTAAATTGTAAAATAACGACAACGCGAGCACCTGCTTTATGGATAGCTGTGATCATGCGGGAAAGAAGTTCTTGGAGTGTTTGACAGGCTATCGGAAGGTCCTTGTTCCCTTCCCAGGGTCAGTATATTTTTCAGCGGTAATCCTGCTAGGATCTCAGCCGAAGGGCTCTCCCCACAGCGATCGTCGTCAAACTGAGATTCCCTTACAATATTTTCACACAATTCTCGTGTACCAATGGCAATGCTTTCAATCATTCCTTTGTAATCTGCCTAGTTCTCTCGTACCGTGTTTTGAAATCACGATATGATCTCCAAACCCGACATGATCAAAAGCGCATGTACTTCGTTCGTATAGAGTTCCTCACTGATGTGTCGATGCTAGCGAAATATATTATTGATCAACGGATATGAGATATACCAAGCATTTGGAGTACGAATTTTAATTTTTCAATATTCATGAAGCTTTGTTTTCCTGCATGCTACAAAATAATAGTGAATTTGCTGACTTTCTACATTCCATTCCGTTTGCTTTCCCTCCAAATCATCTCTGCTTACACGGCTGGAAGATACATGGATAACCCGCAACGGAAATCGAGACAATTGTTAATAATCTACGACCGAATCCTAGTTTGAACATTAGATCTAAATTATTACGTAATCGCGATTCTTTTCGGGTACACTTCAAATTTTACCACGATATACGTAATGCGAGATGAGGAACTCTTATCCTTTAATTAAAGAAGGGTTAGAAATTTGTGAAAAAATAAGTTCACCAAAATCTATCCCTGTGCGAGAGGATTGCGACCATTACTCTTCTCATAATCGGTCCAAACCGGATCCTATGGCAGAGGGCAGACGGAGGACACAATGCGGAAAATAGCACTGGGAACACCAAAACAATCGTGAATCACATAAACCTCTTGGTCTGCCCCCAAAACCGACGGAAATAAAATAATCGTGTTGCTATGCGTTCTCATAATGACACCCAGTGCCTCCTACGGAAGTATGCAGTGCATACGCACCATGCAGGCTCGTTAACTATTTCACCTAGGCCTTTGACACAAAATATGAATATGATAGCAGGAAATGCGGCATTAAACAGAAATGATTATCAGTAGATGCTCCGGAGAATTTTATAGGAAATAAACTGACTTACTTCGCAGTATGAAGGAAAATATATGTCGGGTCAAGAGAATTCCTGGCTGGAATCTATTTTCAACGACTGAATTTATTTTAGCAATTTTGTGAGAATTAAGCGTTTAGGTGGAAAGCGAATGGAGTGGAGCGCTGCATCAAACCAATATTCGGATTTAAATGAGTAGATGATGGTGCTTTTCTTCAAATTTCATCTACAAACATACCGACAGGTCCATTATTGATGAGCGAAGTCAAGGAATTTGGCCTTGAGAATGAAAACAGTATACAAAATTCCACCCAAGACCTCATCAAATAGGAGTGAGCCACGTTTCTTTAATTTACTGCCTCAAATTTTGTATCCTCAGCAATTTTGTGTTAATATACTTTTGAGTACTGCCACGGTTCAGTTCCCAAAAATTAAGAGTTCGGATGAAATGCCCATCCTTCTCAGTTATAAAAAGACATGACTCGACAGAAAGGAATTCAAAAGCTGCCCTGCACAACCAATGATTGCAGTTGATCATTTCGCATTTCAAAAATCGGCATAAGTGTCAAACAGTATATGTGACCCTTGCTTAATTTATTCATATGCAGGTCTAGAGTACATGAACTTCGATTATGTGCCACTAAGCGATGTCATTGGCGCTAGAGCTAGATAATTTTTCTGCTATCTATTCCTGAAAATATACACCCCATAACTCATCTGCGAGCTGTTGAAAGGGCATATCAGGGCAAGCATAATGAGGAGACCAGCCATGAAAAAGGAAGGGAATTGGGAAAAGGGACTGGAAGGGCGAAAATTTAGGCGTGTTTCGAAACATTAGTGTTTCGCTCTTCACGGTATGATCATTAATGAATGAAATGCATGTGTGCATGAAAAGAAGGAAAATATTTATGACTGTGTATATCTTATTTTGTCACTCCCGTCAGGCCTAAAGTTACAGCACATGGTTAGACTACTGTCCTCCGTGTCACCCACATACTCGTGCGAACTAAATTTTTCAAGCAATCTTATCCTTTCGTGTAACCTTCCAGCATCGAGCAGTTCTCCACCTGGTCCTTCCGTCGGCTGTGTTACACGCACTGTTCGCTCGTAGCAGTATTTAACGAACCATCAAGATGTGGTTAGCTTTTTATTTTTATTCGGTAAGTAGTTTTACTCTACAGTCATGCTTATAATTTTAGGATCCCCAGTATTAGATCAGCATTACTCGTCGACTAGTAATAAATTGCTGAATAAGAAAGGCGAGCGTCGCGAGAAAGGCCGAGGCAGCATCAATTGATCCGAATAGCGCGACAGATAATGCGCCGAGGAAGAGACTGCTCCTTCCTGAGAGTATCTCTGTTCCGGCAAGCGCAGTGATTTCCAAGTTGTTGAGCGGTCTTCCTCGCGTTAGTAGAATTGAATACTATTTTCTTCTCAAAGTGTTCATAGATTTAACGCAAAATGGACATTACTAAAGTGATAAAAACTAAGTAATATCCGAAAAATCGGGATGAAACCAAAGTATTATAAGTGAGAATTTATTCCCATGTGTCTTTTAAACAATAGGAAGTTAAATGCCAAACTCTTTGAACAATCAAAGTACAGTAAAATATGTGAATACGTAAGAATATTCATGCTAAGAAAATATTCCACGCAAGAATCAAGATGTCATAAAGTAGATAAGAATGTCGGGGCAAAATCTTTATCTATCAGTTGTCTAAAGAAAACAAATTTTACAGAAAAAGAGATATAGATAATAAAATGTGAGGAATAGCTAAAATAACGTTTTCGTTTTCATGCAGAATTCGTAAAACGCAAGACTCGCTAACAGGCAAAGCTTAAAATCCACCCTGGTAAGTGTGAAATGCTGGCATCTTAGGATAGCATAAGAGTACGAATCCTGAGCTCATATCTACCTCAAAAGTTCCTATCACGTGAAAATTTTATCGAGAAACGAATACCGTCTCTTTTAATGTCAGGAAAATATTTTTTATCCTATCCTCACCGAATAAATTTGTTGCTAAGAGTGTATTAAGTTCCCATCAAAATGGAAAATAGTTGCGTTAGTAGTCAAACTAAATCTAACTAAAACAACTGAGGAAAAATGAAATTTTCAAATTTCTTTCTGAATTCGGGTACACAAAAGGACGGGTTTCAACTTTCTTTTAAGAATTTCGTTATAAAAACACCATCAATTGGGTCAAGATCGGAATAAAGTATTAAATGAAAACAAGCAAACAAGAAAACCATTCTTGCGAGTAAGCTCTCGGGAATATTTACCGAGCTCGGTGCGAGCCAAGCTGTTATACTCCCACAGGATCAGCGCTCGGGAGAGAGCTAGACAAAACAAAATCGGGTGACGCGCTTAAAAAAATTCATTGGCATTCAAATACAGTAGCAAAACATTCTTTCGTCAAAAAATACCGACGGGTCGTCGACTTCCCGTGTCGGGACGCGGTAGTCGTCAAGGCGAGCGCACGCCCGCGGCGGCGACGGAGAGCATTTAAAAGAGAAAATAAAAAGATGAAGGGGGAGAGGCGCGAACGAGAGAGGGAGAGCTAATTTAACGAACCGAAAAGATTATTGAATGGGAGTCGGGAGATGGAATTCCAGATGACGGTGCTCCCCACACGCGCGGTGCGTCCCCCAGTCACTCAGCAACCAACCAGCCAACCAACCCCGTCTTCACATACAAGACAGAAGACGACGGAGCGTCGCGACGGACGGAATATTATGTTACGCTCGCAGAATTCGTGAGAATTCCACACCGTATCGACCTACGAGCCACGGGCAATGAGGGTAGCGTCATCCGCTGGTGAGTGGGGGGGTGAGAGAGTAGTGAGGGTAAAGGGGAGTGGGGAATAGGGAGGTGGGGGAAGGGGGGGCGGGCGCGACGCATGAAGGAACCCAGGGAATACATGAGGGGGTGAGGGGAGGGGAAGATTGGATGCGCGTGGTAGGGAGGGTGGACGGCTGGGATGTGGGGGGTGTGAGATATATCGTTGGAGGGAGCGAACCAGGAAGGGTGGGAAAATGGGCGTGCTTTACTCACTCCGAGCGGGCATCACTCACGTACAACCAACCCCCTTCCGTTTACTCCGTCTCCTTTACGCTGCACCCTCCTCCTCATTCACGCTCACCTTCCGCTGATGCTCGCGTCGGATGCCATTCCACCTCGGGCAGTTAGCTGAGGAGTCGCTCTTCCCGCCACTTCCGCACATCCACGCCGCTGTCGTCTTTATGCTTGGGACGGTCGTCGTCCTCTCATGGAACACGGGGATGAGCGAGGACCCGTCTTCGCCTTGTGGTGTTGGGGAGGGGCCTTCGACGACAAATCTCCACGATTCGAGTGACGGCACGTGTGTGTATATATATGTATCCCTCGACAACACCACCACTCCCCCACCCCCTTATTCAGCGATGGAGACTGAACGTGAACACACGACCAGGAGCCTTGGGAAGCAGGCGAGCGACTGACTTGACTCCTCTCTGTGCGTGGAAATGGCGTTGTGGGGAGGGGTGGAGAAAAGAGAGAGAAAGATTAGTGGGGAAATGCTCTTGGTGGAGGGGGTATGGGTGGATGATGAGTAGGGTGAGGGTTGTATTGGATGGGAATGAGGGGTTGGGATGGGGTGCAGGAAGAATCGGGGGAGTGGGGAGAAGACTGCTCGGGTTGTATAGGAACCGATAGTGGAGCATGCGCCGTCGGCATCCGTGAGTAAGCGGTGGTGCGCCCCCTTTTCTCCCACCCCTGCATGCTGTCCCACCCCTCATGCACCTCTCCTCCCCCCCACGTTCTACGTAACCCTCGCCCACCCCCCTTATAGCACCCTCCTCCCTCCGCCGTTGTCTGCGTCGGAAAAGACAAGAGCTGTCTGGGCTCGTGTGAATTTTGTCCTCTCCAAACTCCTACCTTACTTCTTTCTCTCACCCTTCCTCATCAAAAATTCTCCGGAACTGAAAAAAAATAAGTTTCGTGAAATAAAATGGTGTTCACAGAAATAAAAAAAGAATTAATTCCCGCGCGTGGGAGCGAGCTTCGGAGTTTTCAGTTTTTCGGTGATTATCGACAGGAAGCTCGGGAGTTTACGCGAGGTGGGACGCTTAAAGCGATGAGGATGTGCTATTTTTTTAAATTGTTGAAACGAACGAAAAAACAAACACTCAATTTTGCAGCGCACGCTCTTTGTTTCTGAGTCATTTTGGACCCAAAAGCTCTTTCAGGGAATGAACTGAAACCAGAGTCAAGCGTCAGAGCATGTTTTTTTTCAAAATTTTCCGAACATTGCTTACCTGTCCCTTTTAATCGAAAAAGTTTTCCTTTCTTAATGTTTGCAAATTATAAATGATGACGTAATTATGATGGTGGGTATTCTCAATACTGTGCAAAAAAACTTAATCCAAAGGTTCTGGGATCTAATTCCGCGTAAGAATGACTTCTGTCATCACGTGGTATTCATTGCTGAAGGAGGATTGATACAATATGACTTCCGTCACGGCAAAGGCCATAACCAAAAAAGACTAAATTATTTATCTCAACAAAGTTGGTGACCGAATTTATTAAATCTATTTGTGGGTTTTCCAGCGCTGTGGAAAGAGTTATAATCTCTCACATACGGGGTTTTCCCATACGAATTCTTTCCAGCTAGAACTGACGCCGAGCACTAATATCCTACGAAATTAGGCACGTGGCCAGGTTTCCATAACGGGGATTCAAAGGGTCAGCGAGGGGAGAGCATTGAGACATTCACTGAAAACTTAGGTTCAGCATAGGTATAATTTTGTGGTTTTGTCGGGGTAAAGGCTCTAGACGTTACAAGGGAGGCTAAAGTAGGGCCACTACCTCTCTTAATAACTCCTTAGATCCTTCTCCAATCGTCCCACAGAACAAAAAAATCAAAGATAATACAGCTTTGTTTCGCATCAGTCAACATAGTTGAAAGTGCGGAAACACTTCATTAAAACACTTACACTTACTCAGGGCATACTTTCCCACGTAGGTGAGGCATTAGGAGTGAAGGCATCAGAAAAAAATATGAGAACAATGGAAATTTCTCGCAGCAGAAAAATGATGAAGATTGAACAGAAGGTGAGAGTCACCTTCTAAGAAATCCCACGAAGAGTCTTTGAAAGAAAGGTTCAGAAAAAGAAGAATTATTGGGCATACAGCATAGTTCATCCACCCGACAATAACAGAAAGAGGAAGTCACGGAAGGGAATATATAAGGACCAAATATGGAAACCCTGAGGAAAGTAATGAAAGACTAGATCGTATGGGCCAAAGAACTACAAGACGCTAAATTTAGTAGATAGATGCGGATGATACTTCGTGGAATTCAATTGTTCGAAGAGGAATGTAATGGATATCCACTGTGTTAGATGTATTTTAGGTATCGTCAGAAATAAGTCATTAAGGAACGTAAAAATGATTCCTAAAATGCCTTATTATTACAGGAATAAGTCACATTAAAAATGTAAAAACGATTCCTAACAAGACTTATTCCTGAAGATGCTACGGCGAAGCGAAACCAGTCTAAATAAATATATCCATCGCAAAGTTGAATCTACCATATTCCTCTTCGTACAATGGGTTAACTGGGAAGAGATCGAAATAGACAACCGCCCTGACGTCCCTCTGCTGATTATCATGATCTCTCGCCATCGTACGAATTGCACCCAATCCAAACGCTATCAAAGCTTTAGTCTCCACGAGTTCAGTATTCCAAGCAGTGCGTGGAAACGCCTCTCCCTCCCAATAGTTTAGGAGCCAGTTTCATCCTCGGAAGGGGAGACGGTCCAATCACTAACGGAAGCACCCCTGGCTACGTGCCTGTCCGCATTGCGGGGGGAGCATTCAAAAAGGAGGCCCCCTATTATTTTGTTGTGGGGGAATAGCGACTTTTTCTTTGCGCCGATGTAGGCTGAGAATCAATTATTTTATCAGGAAAGGGTGCTAATCGAAGTCGCGAGGCGAAATCTAATGTGGAAATTGCATGATATTGAAATTCTGCTATCCACTCTCAAGGTTGTGACTGCATCAAATTAATGGCGTCCTTTAGGTTGAAATAGAAGATTTCACCAGAAATGTATGATTCAGTTATATGAACGAGTAGATTGATCTCTCTGTCGATTCGCTCGGTGACAACGCCTAAGGTTCGGAATGAGAATATTAGAATTCGTGGGTCAGTTTTGGTCTTAAATCATATTTGCGGATCAAGGTTACGGAGTTAGTAGCAGAAACAATAAGACTTTTATCTATCAGATCATATCAATCAAACGACAATGCAAGGCTAATTAAAATTGATATATTTTGCACTTCCCGGGAAAACAGCTGTAAATGTTAAGTGCCTTCGTAAACTGAACAACGCTTAGGAGGAGTATAATTTACTCTTTAACCATAAACAATTACCTAATCCTAATAAGATGATATTTCTTTCGTTAATAATGAAGAAAGCTCGCTGAGAAGATAATCACATGCAGTAATAATCGCTCATTTTTTCATGTCGACTTAATTGGCCAGCTAGGTCCCGGGTCTAGTTAGCACTCATCGCAAAATGACGTAGCTTTTCCGACAAGTCGATGTTCGCTGAGGGTTCGGACTTGATATGAAACATCGAGCTGTCGATTGGTTGACGTGAGCGATATCGATGGGAGGACGTATTAACTTCGGGTTCCATACCGAAAAAAAAATTTTACCCTGATATTTTATAATCGGGCCTTTGCAATTGCAACTCAGATGAGACATATAAGGCAATATTTATGCGCTAATGAGTGGTGGAGCAGTGCTAATTAAGGTCGCCCTTCGAAAAAAATCATATAAGTCCCACACTTAACGCTAAAGCAAAAATAGGGTGGCAGAAGAAAAAATGGCTTCACTCGATGCTGTGAGGCTCGTCTCATCAGGAGACGAGATAATATAACACCATCGGAAAACGAATTAGGTTGCCTGGTGCAACTATACGCGAGCACTTTTAGACAATTCTTCGCTGATTTTGCTAAGCTAGCGAATTTTGAAATATTTATTGCATGAGTTGTGGATTCCAAACCTATGGCAGCAAAAAATGGACTTAGTGAGGAATAAAGCCACGTCTTGAGGGAAGTCATGATTAATATTTCTAGACGACTTAAAGAAGTCTTCGAAGACGTCATCAAGACCTCTTAAAAACGTCTTCCATAGCGCAGCGAAAAAGTTTTATCGCGGGCTTGGAAGTATTCTCCAAATCATGAATAGTTTTCGACAAATTATTTTGGACTTAATGAGGAACAAAGCCACGTCTTGAGGGAAGCCATGATTAATATTTCTAGATGCCAAAAAGACATCTTCGAAGACGTCATCAAGACCTCTTCAAAACGTCTTCCATACTGCAGCGAAAAAGTTTTATCGCGAGCTTGAATGTATTCTTCATATCATGAAAGGTGTTAGGCATTACTTTTGGAGCTAGTGAAGATAAAAACCATGTCTTGAGATAGGTATTTCTAGAGGTCAAGAAGACTTCTTTGAAGCTGTCAAAGAAAACGTCTTTGAAGACGTCAACAAAGGTACCCGTCACCACCTTGTATAAGGACCTCGGCGTTACCTTCGACAGTAAACTTACCTTCAACGCTCATCTCAGAGAGACAAAGTCGAAACCCATGTCCGTTGTAGGAATCCTCTACAGATTCACTGGAATATCAGACCCCAAAGCACTAAAAACGATCTTAACTGGCTGCATACTCTCCATTGTTGAGTACTGCTCATTAATTTGGTCAACTGCCTGTCCCATCAGCTTAAAACTCTTGGACCGTCCCCTTAAATTTTGCACCTCAATTGTCCGTCACCGTGTTCCCACCTGCGTAGCTCATCCCATAGCGAAATAATGTCATATCTTGGAATTTCCCCTTTGTCAACCCGCCGAAAAGTTCATGACCTAAATTCCCACCATTATGCCATCAGCAGCAATTTCCGATCCACCGACATCCTTTCTTTTTTCTCCCTTCATATTCCAAGCCGCAAAACCCGCAGCAGTGATCTCCTTCACCTACCTGAATTCCGTCTTTCACTCTCCCAGCGTTCTCTTTTTTTCTGACAACCTAAATTATTCAACACTTTCTTTCAATGACCCCTTACTTGACCTCTCCACCTCCCGTTATTCCTTTACCGCTGGTATCAAAAAACTTCTTCCTCCTAATGTAAACGGTTTGTTCCCCATAGTGTTTGATTGTACGGGGCCACAATTATTGTTATTTTTTCTTGATTTATTTTAAATTGTTGATTAATTTATTTAGTTGTTATATATTCAATGTAATAGGCCATTTGTGGCTGTTTTTTAATATTTTAATAAATAAATAAATAAAAAGCCTCTTAAAAACGTCTTCAATAGCGCATGATATGTACATATTATATGACTACGCATTTAGCACCAAAAATGTTACGTACGTAGCTTAATAACAGCGTAAAAAACAGTTTTTTTACGCTGTTGCAGTTAACAGAGATTTAGAAGCTACTTGCGTTGACTTTATGAGCGCAATAATTTAGCTAGCTGCTATAGTTTTGTGAACAATCCCTGAGCGGTAGGTTATTGTTCCATTCTGACGAATTCCTGTTACTGCCATTGAAATTGTTTAAAGATCAAAACCTTCTTCCTTACCCTCACGATAAACTCACAACCTCATAACAATCCCTCTAAGTCAGAATTTATGAAAATAAAAACGCACTTAACCCCTGTGAAATACCCTTATCGTCAAGGCAACGGGAGACCAGTGATAAGGTTACACTTGTGTTTACGTTTGTGGTGTAGAAGGTATCGAGTGTGGTGTCCTGGTATGGATTTTTTTCATAGATTTTTCCGCTTTTATTTTTAGACATTGTTTTTTCATCATCATAACTCCTATTAAAATATTTCCACGCAATTTTTTACTCTAGATTACTTCTACTAGGCAACTAGAGGATTTTTGACGTATTTTCGACAAATAAAAAGACGTCTTACTTTGGTCATGGCCAGACACATGAAATCAGTTTTTTCGACTGTCTTCAAGACGTCATCTTGACGTATTTTTGTCTCGAGTGTTCTGCCTGGGTAAGCATAGTTTATTCATGGAGAAACTAAATTAAACTACTGGCCTTCCTCAGAGACTAACCATAATATTCTACCCCTCTTAATAATTGCGGCATACTACATATACCCGCAATTTATGGATTATTTACCAAATTATATTTTTTTTAAATACACTTAAGGCCTCCAGGCACTAATTGTTAGTGCAATATTTTGCGAGCGAAATCAATTTTTCCGATGGCTATATGTAAAATATATTTCTGAATTTTATTCCTCTCCCTTATACTCTACCACAAGAACGAAGTTTTAATTTAAATGAAACTGTTGGAATGAATACTATGCTTATACCTCACTCACCCCCTTATTAGTCTTAAGCACACCCCTTTTTTCTTCAACAAAACGTATACCGGGGCGCGAGCCGTTTAGGAATGAAGTTGATCGGGGCTTGACTTACTTCTTGCGCATGGCTTGAATGCGCATAATGGGATTTGCATGAATCAACTTAAAGTGAAGCCTGTGGACAACACTGTGGTGTCAAAGACATAATTTAGGGCTTAGGATATTGATTTAACCGTGATAGCGGAGAGAGTGACCAGGCGATTTTTAGTTTCGTCTCCATTTTTTTCTTCGAGATGTTTGTTCGAGTTACAGACTTTCTTAACCTAAGAAAAGAGGTGGTTATGCGGACTTTTCCCTAATGCGCGCTACGATTTTTGGGAGTCAAACGCCATCTGAAATGCAATATAAAATTAAACTATAGTAGGTAGAACGTTGCAAAAATTCTCAGTGCTTTAAATATACCACCTTAAAAATCACTATTATCTAATAACTGTGATTCAATGAAAGATTCAACAAATTAAATAGATATATTTATCCAAATAACTACTCCGTGTGTCTCACCAATTTCTTTTGAGTAGGTATTGTTCACTGAAAAGGGGTTTTTAGATTTACAATTCCCTCGAGAAGATTTTGAAAATTATTTGTACCAATTAATGTATTAGTTCGTACCTACATACGCTTGAATTAAGGAAAACACCTTGTCCCTCATCTTCCATGGTTCTGCGGTAGTTGCGCTTTAACAGAATTCACTAGTTTTCCTGAATGTTTACCATTATTTTTTTCAATTATAGCGGGTTAAACTTTCCTGAGGAAAATTTTGATACATTGCGCAGGCAATGAGCTCCAATAAGGCTACAGCCAAGGTACTGGAACGTTTCCAAACAATTTGAATATTTTCCAAACAATTTTTCGTTCGCACCACGACTGTTATTTTCATCCGAACCTTTCCGTTTTTTTCCATTCCAAAGGAATTATAGAAAAAAATCCGCAAAGATATACTTTACAACCGCATGAAACTAATGATACGAAACGGGGGCTAAAAGAAAAGGGCCATATCTGATCTCACAATGATTGCTGGAAATTACTTGATGCATTATATTTAATGGAAGCAAAATAATAATGGATCTTTAAAAAAAAACACGGCAGTTTTAAACGCGAGATGTTTTATTTTGCCACAAATTTAAACAAAAAATATCACTTTGTGGATTTATGCGACCTAGGTTTTTCCATGAATTAAAACGAGAATCGAACAACGACACTCAATGAAACATCGACGCTAGCCAAATTTGCGCCGTAACTTACGTGACCATTGCCACCTTCTCTGTCATGAGTGTCAGTTTGATGCTTATTTGTTGTTTGATGTACCACTAGCTAGACGTCCCCCGCGTACGTACTCGCACGAAGATAAGGCTGTAAGGAAAAAAGGAAATATAAAAATGCATCGGAAAATATTACGAAGTACTCACAAGAAAATGACTGGAAAATCTTTCATTTACGGTGAAGTTTCTTCGATGAAATGGAATGTTTTTAATTTTCATACCGCACGGCTGTTCGTGACTTCAGCATGAAGAATTTTCCGCTTCTCATTCGTAGTTAATCCTGCTTTGTGCATCAAGATGAAATCGCTGTCGCTCCATCAATGAGAAAGGCGCTCCCTTCACGCGAGTAAAAAACGAAGCGCGACGCAGGAATTTCTCCGATATGCGGTAATGAGGAGCAACGAAAGGCAAAGACTTCGTCGACAGTCTCGGCACCCTTACGAATGCTCGAAGCACGAGAGAAACGGTCGCGACAACAAGCGTGCGAAATATCGATCGCTCAAAAAGTTAGTTACCAGAGGTATTATACCTGTGATCGCGGCTACCGAGACGAGCTACTATACACGGGATCCATAAAAGCAGTTTCTTAAACGACACACTAACTAGTTTAACAAGCATCGACGACATATTAACGTAAAAGCCACCGAATTACACTTATCCATTCCAAAATATGTAGTAAATTGGGAAATTTATAAAGATAGTCAACATTTATTCACCTGAAACAACGTTGAACAATTCAACCATTAAGATAAAAATTCAATCACTAATGTAATATAGAAGATATTACAACATAACCTTGAGATTCTCATGATAAAAATGCAATTCAAAAATAACATTGTTTTACCATTATAAGTGAGTATCCTACAAAGATCCAATGTTAAAGAAAGTTGAATATTGGGCAACTTACAGAGAGATGTAACATTTTTCAGTGCATTTATGAGAGCTGAACAACTTCCTACCAGCATAAATAGATAAAGGAAAATATGAAAGAGCAAATGGTGAACATTTAAGTATTCATTATTTTACATTCTGGCTTGTTGACGAAAGATCTAATAATTTTGTCTTCCAAAAATGAGAGGGATTGACTCGAGTATTTCTGCAGTATCTTTAGGAGTAAACACAAAAATAATAATGCCTGTAAGGACATTAAAAAATAGCTTTTATTTTGAGCATATATATTTTCTAATTCACATTTATTACTCTCATATTGCAGATTCTTCATTTGACTTGACCTTGTGCACTCTGAGCTTTTTCCTCCTCCTCCTCTTCTTTTTTGCAACAACAGAATTCTGCTGCTCATCCTGGAGAAGAAAGAAAGGCAAAAATAAAGGACTAAATCCCTTAGATACAGACAGATCAATAATTGTGAGTAATAAGAAAATCAGAGGAACCCACTTGGTTACAGAAGGGTGGTCTCACACCTGAACAGGAGGAGTTAAGAGGGAGGACTGGATATGAAGGAAGGGAAGAAATAGAAGCCATAAGGATGGGGGAAGGTTAATGAGAGAAAAGAACAAAGGAGAAATGGAAGAATGAAGGAGGAGAAGCAATTAATGAATTCATTCCAACAGGTCATGATTAATGAGTGGATGGAGTATGACAGAGAGGGGTACATGGTGATTAACAATCACATGTTCCTTAAACCGGGGACCTGTTTCTCAAAGGTAAAAGTCCACTACAAGTCTATCTATAAGTTACAAGTTGGAATCTTGCAAGTGTGACTTACAAGTGTTTCTCAAACAAGATCGGAGGACTTGTGATTTCTCCACAAGTAAACAAAGATTTTACAAGTGAAAATGGTGGATGTCATCCAGTCCATAATTAGCTGTTATTTGAAGCTTTCAATATATTTCGAGAGCTTCTCCATCTTCTATAACGAAGAGTCAGTGCCACGTTGCTCGGTGTCTATAAATGCATGAATACCAGATAACTAGTTTTTTTGGTTCAGTTTACCTTAAAATATCCCCAGCGAGGACGAATCATCGGCAAAACTTGAGCATCATAAGAAAAAGCTTTTATTCAATCGTATTAAGTGAAACGTACTCGAAATGAATTTTATTCATAATTCTTGCATGTCAAGTTATCATGTTGTGCAGTGTTTATCTTTCATAGATGTGACATAATAACGTTATATTGTCAGACAAGCGGATACTACAATGTTGACCAGCCATTTTGAATGCTGAGTATTAAAACCCAAGGGAAACTACATTTTACGCAGGCACGGTTGGCCTAGTGGGTATCATACAGAATTCTGGAGCCAAAAGCCAGAAGTTTGAGTTTTTGGGCGATAGATTTTTTTCCTCTTTCATTTTGATGGGGTCATGAGAGATTTTTCCACCGAATTATACATATGACCTCGTACTAGGACTTCAGCACACTTTTTTCATTTCACTTGCCTCAGCACCGTACTCCAGTTTGGAAAACTAGACGGCAGATAGCTTCACTTGTAAGGTGATGGACCGCTTATTTCGTAATCTGTCAATCCTGTTTCAACTCTCTAATCTAATACACTCCAAAACCAGCTGGCTCTTTTACCAACATTTTCATAATTCTGAGGAGATGAAAACAGCGAACAATGGCATTCGGAATTAGAATTGCCACGGTATGAATAGGAAACTACCTTAAATAATCTTGGAATAAAAAAACTGTGAAAGAAACAAAGTTCAGGGTTATTAAATAAGAGATGGACTGTGCAGGACTTGGTTTTATCCTTCCAAAAACCGAAGTACTTATATATTTCGAAAATAATAAAACAATATTATCGACAAACATCAGCATTTACTCATTATTTTCTGCTCACACAGGAAGTAGGGTGCAGCCTTTGGGGTGATAATCATAATAAACATAGTAGAAACAGAGAAAAATGTAACAGCAAGAACATCGGACAGAACTAGGGCATATTCAAGAGAAACCACCACACATTAGCGTAGCAATTGCATCACCTACAACATCCTGCATCACACAAAAATTACGGCTTTATAAAAGGCTGGTCAATGTACGTAGTCTCCCCTTTTGAGTACCCTCAAGGCTGAATATTTTGTAACTATTTGTCAATTTAGTAGGGAAACTTATGCTCTGCATTTTTACCTCTCAATGTATAAACTAATGACTTGACATGATAATATAAGTATATTGTCAAATAGTAATAAATAATACCAGTAAACTCTCATATGAAAATTGCGCATATTTAACTTTCCCTCCTCCTCAACTTGATTTATTCTTTATCAAATGAGATCGTTTATAAATGGCACAATTAAAAGCAACATACATATATGTCTCCTGTCATCAATAAATCTTTCTTCCTCTTTGTTTATTCACAAAGTCTCCATGTGTGTGTTCTTGTTTTGTTATGCTTTAGGGCAACGGCCTGGCACGATAGAAAAAACAATTCCCGATCAGTCACCAAAGCTAAGCATTGTTGGGCTTGGCTCGAGTTTGGAGGGGTGATCCTCCAATTCGTCCGAGTACTGTCGTCCCTGTCTGCACGGGGCAGACAGTATGTGCAAAATGACCTTAGCTATCGAAGCACGTTAAACAAAAATACTAGTACTACTCGTTACGCTTTAGTCTATAAGATTTTTCTTTTAGCTTAAATTATAAACAAACAATGTGTTTTAATGTAAACTGAGCATGTTATGTCAGAAGTCAATAAAATATCCTATCTACTGATACCTTATACGCCGCTATGGCCTTTATATTAGTTGAGAAAAGGAGATAGCAAATCACTTTTAATTTATTTTCCCAGTTATTCTTTCCGATTTACTCACCTCAGAGGGCTAGTAGAAATACCTTACAAGTTACGAATTCTTGTAACTTACAATTAGGTTTGAGAAACAGAATGTGTCATAACCATGAAAACACTTGTAACTTGTGAAATAGACTTGTAAGTTGTGGACCTGTTTATTAGTAGACTTATACGTTTGAGAAACAGAATTTCACAAGTTACAAGTGAATAGACTTGTAACTTGTGGGCTTGTAGCTTTGAGAAACCGAACCCAGGTCTTCAGGTAACTCTCCATATTTTTCAAGAAAAAATCCATTGCCCAGGACAGAAAACATTAAAGGTTGTCTAGGAGTATTTTTTCAAATTTCTGCATTGCCATTCTGTAAGGCTTCACATCAATAAATGCATTAGTTTTCTATGCTTAAATAAGTGTCCAGGAGTATATTCTGACTGGTTTGGACGGGATAATTTTAATAATTAGCATACGGAAGTTCTTCTGTGTGTTCATGACTTTTGCTCCTAATTAACTAAGTATCAACCAATTTGGACAAAAAGCTTAGAAGAAAATGAAAATCACGCTTCATAAACAATATGACAACATTAATCAATGTATTTCAGTTAACAGAGACTTACCTCAAGAATTTTTTCCATTGAAGCTAGAGCCACCTCAAATTTCTCACTCAGACCAGACAAATCATCACTACTTAATTCAATTTTCTTTCTATCTCCCATACTTGGCCCTCCAGTCACCATGCAGGCAAATGGAGTAACCTAAGAAAAAAAATAAATACAAAAAAAATCAAATGTGCAAATATTTGCAGAATTCATGAATACTTGACATTTACAGTGACATCTTTGACTAAGTTGATTGGAGATGGCTGTTTCTTGTATTGAGGAGTATTAAATACAAGGAGAAGAGCTTACTGTGGAGCCTATATCGAGATGAGAGGGCTGTTGTAAGGTGTGAACAGAATGAAGAGGAGACTAAAATCTGACAGGGTGTACAGCAGGGCTGCTCCCTTTCCCCTATTCTTTTCAACGTATACATTCTGGATGCTATAGAGCAGTGGTTCCCAACCGGTGGTCTCCGGACCACAGGTGGTCCGCAAGAGCCTCGAGAGTGGTCCACAGGACATATAAAAAAGTTGCCAATAAATGGAGATTTTGAAAGTGATGTGTGTTGAACAAGATGGGTAATTCAGTTGTACTGTACACTAATTAATAGTAATAATAAACAAATAAAGTGCTCTAAAAACTTTTTTACTAAATACCTTTGCATTTGGTTATGAGAAGGGTGCTAAAGAAGGGTTACAATTGATATGGGGTATGGTGGGGGTGGTCCGTACATGATTTAATTTCAGGCTGAGTGGTCAGCAGACTTCTTCGGCTTGGGAACCACTGCTATAGAGGAAGAGAGAGAATGACTTGGAGAACAGGTTGGGGTGAAGGCACAAGGACAGAAGATAGGCATGGTAATGTTTGCAGATGACATCATCCTTCTGGCAGAGAGTGAAGTAGAGCTGATATCTATCCTTGAGGTTATGGAAGAGATACTCAGCACCCATTACAATATGAAAATCAACAGGACAAAAAAGATGGTAATGAGTAAAAGAGGCACCCAAGCACAGGTGTTTTTGAATGGCATAAGACTTGAGAATTTGGAGGAGTTTGGAGGGATACCTGGGAAGCCTAATTACATCGGATGGGCATTGGAATACAGAGCTCATTAGCCATTTCAACCTAGACAAAGGGGCAATTTCAATGTTCATCTTGAAGTCAGGAAATACCTGGTCAGATCATTTATATAGTGTCATTGCCGAGTAAACATTAGAATGTCAGGAGCATTATATGGAAATTTAGTATAGTAAAGTCAATGAAATAGTAGAGTAAGATAAAGCCTTTTCATAAAAAGCAAGAGCAAAAAACAAGGACCACAACTGACAATTTTTACCTTAAAAAGAGATAAACAAGACTTTGTGATTTTTTAAGATTAAATGCAACAATAAAGTAGTTAATATTTCCATGATTTCTTCTTGCCTAAACCAATTAAATTACAATCATGTGAGGAAAGTAATTATGAAGCTTCAATATGATAGTGTAATAAACACTACTGCAAAGGAGTTTTTAGTAAGCTTGAAAAATAGTTCGAACTAATTAATATTGATGTTTTAACTTAATTTTTTCTTTCCTATCTTAACCCCTCAAACGGGGATTTAATGTTTGAGTATTTAACTCCTCAAGGGGTATTTAAATTTATGCATGAGGCAAGTAGTGGTACACCGTACATTGAAACGGCTTGAGAGGTTAATGCTTTGCAAATGTATGATATGTATTTAAAAAATATAAGTATTTAGGGAGAACACAGAAGGCAAGAGAGCTCTCACCAGTGTAAAAAGACGTGATACATCCTCAGACTAGTACATTACTAATAATCTAATTTGAGGAAAAACAAATTTTAGCTTACCTGATTTGGCGTTAAAATTGTTACGGCACACCCAGGATGCCCAGCTCTTCCAGTTCGTCCAATTCGATGAACATGATTCTTAGCAAATCGAGGAGGATCATAGCTTACGACCAAGTCCACTGATGGTACATCAACACCTCGGGCAAGAGCATCAGAGCACACAAGGCTGGAAAAATTGTGTGATGCATACCATAAACACGAAATGACACAAAAAATGATTATGAATAGGTTTGAAAGAAATTTTAACAAGCTATGTATTTCAAATCCCCAAGAAAAACAATTGAAAGCAATAATATACAGCATGGTGAAATAATCTTAAAATCATCATCATCATTGGTGTTTCTGTCCGCAGACAGGTTTCAACGGTAGCGTTGTCTGCACAGCATTCTGTCCTGTGCCTCTCTCTTCATCTCTGCATAACTCCTTCCTTCTTTTATATCCCTCAGCATTCCGTGCCTCCTCCTTCCTCTCTTCCCTTTTATTATTTATTTCTGTAGGCTGTTATTCCTTAAAATATGTCCAATCTATTTTGCCTTTCTCTTTTTAATTTCTCCCAGTATACTTCTTTCTTCTCCAATCCTCCTTAGCACTTCTTCATTCATGATCTTATCTTTCCATCCAATCTTCTCCATTCGTCGCCATAGCCACATTTAAAAGCTTTGTAAGTACTTTTCTTCTCTCTTTTTCAACGTCCACGTTTCGCATCCATACAACACAATGCTGCAAATAAAGCATTTTGCAAATCTTTTCCTAATATGTTCCTTGCTGTCACCAGTTCCTTAATTTGCTAAATGCTACTTTTCCTTGCCCAATTCTGCTTTTAATTTCTTCAGTACAGTTGCCATTCTGTGTAACTATACTTCCCAGGTACTTGAAAGGGTTTATTTATTTTAATTTTTCTTCCTCAAGCCATATATTTAAGGGCCCTTGTGTCTTTGCTATTCTCATTACCTTAGTTTTATTTCTGTTTATTCTCATTCCATAGTCTTCACTCTTCTTCCTAATTCTTTCCATAATTTTCTGAAGTTCTTCATTCTTTGCTACCATAGCCTGGTCATCAGAATATTTGATGGATTTTATTATCTCACCTCTAACTTTTATCCCCCCAATGTCTTTAAAGCTTCTTCCAGCAGTTTGTCAGCATACAAGTTAAAGAGGCATGGAGACAGACAGCAACCTTGCCTGACTCCCCTTCCTATTGTGGTTTCCTTTGTTTCTTCGTCCCCAGTTCTTACCGCAACTTTCTGATGGATGTATATCTGCTTTATTAATCTTCTGTCCTTCCAGAGTATGTCTATCTTTCTCAGAAGATCTAATAAGATCTCCCATCTGACCCTATCAAATGCCTTTTCATAATCAAGAAAGCATACGCATATCCCACGGGTCAACTCTAATACCCTTTCTGTTAACATCCTCATACATCCAATAGCATCTCTCGTTCCTTTGCCCTTGCGGAAGCCGAACTGGTCTTCCTCTAATTTTTCTTTTATTTTCCTTCTCATTCTTTCCGATATAACTTTGGTTATAACTTTGCCCACATGTGAGATAAGGCTTATAGTTCTGTAGTGTTTACATTCCTGTGCATTACATATCTTTGGTATCGGCACCATTATCATTTTGATAAGATCTTCTGGCCACTCCCCTGTATCAAATATTTTACTAACCAGATCCGTGAGTCGATCCAACCCATTCTTCTCTAAAGCATTTAGAATCTCTACTGGTATTTGGTCTCTGCCGACTGCCTTCCTATTCTTCATTCCTTTTACTGCTATTTCTATCTCCCCTTTCATTACTTTACGACCTGTATCGTCCCTCTCCTCATCCATGTCATTCTCCAATTCTATTTCACTTCCTCTTGTGCAGTACAGTTCTTTTATATATTCCTCCCATATTTCCTTCACATCCTCGTCATATGTTGTAACCCTTCCACACTTATCTCTCATACCTTGCTTCGAAATAGCTCTCTGTTTTCTCGTAGTCAACATTCTCACTATTTTGAACATTTCATCTATCTTTCCTTCTTTTTCTAGCTTTTCAATTACAAAGCACCGCTCCTTCATCCACTCTTTGAGCGTTGTCTGTAGTTCTCCTTAATTCATTGTTAATCTTTCTATATTGTCTCTTTCCTTGTTCATAGTCATCTCCTTTACATTTCCTTCTTTCTTCCATTTTTTCCAACATATCTCGGTTTATCCAGCTTTTTCTAGCTTCTTTCTTGTTTAAAGTTCCAATCTCCTGTTCAAGAACCATTATTATGCTTTCCTTCATATCCTTCCACTCTTCTTGAATGCTTTTCTCCCCTTCTCCAGCTTCTCTTCTAGGACTTTGGTAATTTTCTTCTTATCCTCTTACAACTTCATCAAGTTCCACCTCTTTATTGATTGCTTTTTCCTTGTCACATGCTTAAGCCTAGTGACCATATCTATTATCAGAAGATAGTGGTCTGTATCTGTATCCGCGCCAGGTAGTGTCTTCACGTTCTTGACGTTATTCTTAAATCTTTGATTTTTCAGTATAAAATCTATTTGATAACGCTTGTTATCACCTGGGCTTTTCCACGTGTAGAGCCTTCTCTTGTGATTCTGGAACCAAGTATTTGCTATCCATAACCGCTGTTGTTCACAGAATTCTATCAATTTTTCTCCTCTCTTAGTTTGAGTGCCTAGACGGTATGCTCCCACAGTTTTTCTTTTCCTTCCTTCTCCAACTACACTGTTCCAATCTCCCATTATCACTGCCCTCACTTGTCCCTTGCCATTCTCTTCATACACCTGCAGGATTTGTTCATATACCTCTTCTTCTTCTGCTATTGTTGTGGGCATGTACACTTAAACCACCAAGGTATCTACTAGTTCACTCCTTATTTTCAAAGCAATCACCCTTTCACTACATGCTATAACCTTGCTTACCCTTTCTGCAATTTTCTTTTTCATCAAGAATCCAATTCCTCTATTCTTACTGTTTCCTCCCTTGTAAATCATGTGTGTACCCCTCATATGTGAGTTCCCCTTCTCCTTCCCAACAGACTTCACTGAGCCCCATTAGGTCTATATTATTTTTCTCCATTTCTACTATTAAATTTTCCATTTTTCCTTTCCTATTTGAAGTTCGTACATTCCAAGTTCCAATTCTTAATAATTTGTTATTTTCCACTATCTTGTTTTCCCTCTTATTGCACCATAACTGTCCTATAGTGTTACCCACCCGGAGATCCGAATTTGGGAAATTTTTACCTCTGGAATCTTTCATTACAGAACACATCATGCTGCAGTCACATATCCGTATAACTAGGGAAACTTTATGGTCCATTAGTGCGGTGGTTTCCCTTTGCCCTCCCTTTCCCTTTGCCTTCCGCACCCTATGCCATTGGTCAACCCTATGGCTCATCCACCTTTAGGATCCATTTCTAGATCCATGGGCAAGAGGGTGCCAAAACCCCATCCTAAGATGGGCAACCTGGATCTTAAAATAAATTTACTTAATTATACTTGATTTGGGACACTCTTGATCAAAAATGACATAAACCAAAATGATGAGTCAAATAGCCAGTAGAACAAGCACTAATATGCTTTTTACAACATTTCATAATGAAAGTATAGTTTATCTGTGATAATTCTAAACAAATATAACATTTGATTAGAACAGATTTTACTGCTTCATTTAGGGAAGGCAGTCATTTGTGACATCTGAAATTGCCGGGGTTTTAAGATCAAGTTTTAACTTATCCTTGAACTAGATTTCCTCAGTAAATACTCCTTGGAATTTCCCATACTGTCAAATACCAGGGACAAGAGCACCAGTCACTAAATCACCTCCAGATAATTGCACTAGTTAAAATTAATAGCTCATATGAAGAGGTCAGAGCTGTCTTATTTAGCAGTCAAATTAATAAGCCAGAAGGCATAAAATTTAAATATTGATAATATACATAGTTTATACATCTGTCACAACAGCAATTTGGAATAGCACACCCATGCAATAGAAAACAATGAGATTAGATCTAAGAAAAAAGACCACACCCATTTGCAACACCGGAGCTGGCAGTACAAAATACACACCAGAGATTCTCAAGAAAATACAGGCAGACTTGATTGAGATATGCCTCCTAAGCCATCACAGTTTTCTTGAATGCAAAAAAATAAATTTAGCATCTACATGGGCTGCTTTATCTTCCTGTAGAACTGTGCACTATGCATGGGTTAATTTTCACTTTACTATAAATGGAAAGATACTGATAAAATCATAAATTCTGAAAGTTCTGTATGAATACATACATAGCTAGTTTCAAAGCACACTTCGTGACTGATTCAGAAGCAATTTGATAAAAAATAAGTTGGTCAAATCAGAATGTTGATGACACTTAGCTCGGCTGATGGGAAAAAGGTAAATGACCGAAATGAACATGAGTGACAACGTTCTGCTTAAATATGGGCAAACATAATTCCACAAAAACTCTCAAAAGATCCACAAAAATGTGCAATGAGGGTACCTACACAATATTAAAGCAAACTGCAGTAACTGGCCAAGAATGAATTTCATTCACTTTTCGAACTAAAGTTTATTACATATTATAATATTTTTCAAATAAAATTACTGAATAAATTAACACCGGTAGTAAACTTATCCATCTCACCATTTGCAAGCAAATGGGAAGTATGCACCAGCAAAAATGTCACTGAAACTCATTTGAATAACGGAGACGGACCATTTCTTTATACATTGACAAAATGAAAGGAAACTTGCATGGAAAAAATAGCAGCACAAAAGTATTTCCCCACACATATTATAAGAAAAAATCTTTTAATACATTCATCTTTAGCAATGGTTGCTCATTGTGTAAAAAGTTGGCAACCCAGATGGTCATGACAAGGGACTAGTCACAGTAAAAATATTATCAATGGTGTGATAAACATCGTAAAAATGTTACTGTATGCATATTAAACAATATAAAATAATATAACTCATGAAAAAACATATTCAAAGTGTTTGGGATTGGTTACCTTTGTTACAGCAATCCATTTTCTTGTGATGAAATCTTATGACTTTATCAAGAACATTTTTTTAAATTTCAAGGTGCTCATTTAGCTCATTCACTTTGTTTTGTAAATATTATTGGATTTGAGCAACTCGGGGGTAGAAATGGCATTAGCAGGCGAGAAAAATAAAAATAAACAGCTAACTTACATGTTTGTCCGCCCCTTTACGAAGTCCTGTAGTATTTTTTCCCTGTTAAGCACTGACAAATCAGAGGACAGATGACCGGAAGTTATATCTTTTGAATTGATATCCCAATTCACTTGGGATAGAAGCAATGCAAGACGTGTGGAAGACTTTCGTGTGCCCGTAAAGATGAGGACCCTTGGTGTATCAGAATATGATTCTAGCCGCTGCTGGAGAAGCCACAGCAGTACCAATGGCTTCTCTGATTCACCATTACTGGCCACTACATATTCCTCTGAGAGTTCATTTGGAGTGGTATAACTTAGGTGCTGATTCTTGTTGATAGCTGCAAAATTAAAAAATTAGGTTGACATTTAGGACACTGAATACACTGTCATCTTACAATTAGTTACTGTCATGTACATAGGCTTAACCACCAACATATTTCACCTCATTCAAACCTAATAAACAAGAAAATGTTATGCCCATAACTACTCCAAGCACAGTGAAAAGTGATACAAGCTTTTGAACCATTCAAATGTAGTTAGTCCTTAAAACACAAGAAAATATAGCAATGAAAACAATAAAAACCAATATGAAGACTTTATAAAAATAACTCACAATTGCCTCCTTCTTCCTCTGACTGGGTGGAAACACTCACAAATAGTTTAGGCTGGAACAATGACAGGGTAGACAGTTTTTCTGGGTCATGAGATAATGTAGCGGAAAAGAGAAGTTTTTGAGGAGGCCTACATGGTTGGTGTAAGGAGTTCCTAAAAGTTGACACAGATGGAGGGAGCACCCCTGAGACCACTGAAATAAATAAATGGAAATAAATAAAAATAACACACTGTGCATAATCACATCGTTCACTAATTGTCTGGATTTCAAATCTAAACTTCTAATTACAATTCTTCCTGGCAATATTTAGTTAACCAGTTTTCTCCCACATAATATACAGCACATGTGAAAGATTTCAGAATGGCCACAATATTCATCACTGGCAAAGCGAAGGCAATCGGAGTGGGTATTCTAGCTCATCAGCCACTTAATCCAGTGCTTCAGACACTTTAATATTCCAGTCGGCAAAAATCAGTCGACTTAAATTGACCCATACACATAAGGAGGAAACTTGTATAATAATTAGCATCAATTACAATAAAATGCTTTTTACGTATTACTCTGTAATCAGTTCGCCATCAACGATACTTTTTTCTGAAGCGTTGAGCTTGTGGACAGCAAACTTGTGCAGCGCCATGCCATAAATGTCAGCTCTAGGATTGTTTACAATTATGCCCCGTTTCTTTTATCTCCAAATGGTCTGGTTGACTAATCTTTCAAGAGTTCTCTCCCTCCCCTCAATCCCCTCATGCTCTCTTGGTTCTCTCACTGGGAGCCACTCGGAAATGTTTACAGTAACGCCACATGGCCCTATTCATTAATAAGAGAACTCTAGACGCTTCAAGAAAGCTTTCTCACTCTTTACCTCTCGCCCCACTGTAAAATTGTAACAAAATTACGATACTCAACCATGCACAGAGGTCAGCACTGAGAGGCTAAATAACTTAACTTAATGTTTTCTGTAGATCAACTCAATTCGGAACGTTTTCCTTTGGGCAAAGGTGTTGATGACACGTTCCTTGAAAATTTCGTCTCTCGAAAGGTTGTTCAGTAAAACCTGTTCAATCGCCAGCGTGCTCAAGTTGCTTCGCCTCGAGTCCGTCATGGAGTTTCTTAAAAATGTCTTCACTCTCTTCAACGTACTCATACTTCTTTCGGATGATGCAGTTGATACAGGGAATGTCAGAATCAGTCTTATGACTCCCAAGGTTTCTTGATACACTTTATCCAGGCCATTGTCCAAAAAATATTTTAGTAACAATTATGCAGGCGTTTACTCTCGTCGGAATAGACATTAATGAGTTCATTTTTTGGCTGTTCACTAATAAAGAATGGGTACATTTTTATCTGGCTACTCAATTTCGCTGAAGGAAATGATGTTCTGTATGAAGGAAACTGTTTTTCATCCAGTAATTCTGCAAAATAGAAGTTTTTGAAGTCTTCAAAACGAGATTCCATTTGAATGACTACGTGTCAATTATTTCAAAAGCGAGCATTCTGAATGAGTTAAACGTATCTAGTCAACCCTGGTTGTTGTCGTTCAGTCCTTTAGCCGTATTGATGCATTCCACAACAATTTCATCATTCCGGAGAGAATTTATATTTTTAATAGTCTGTTTTATTTCATGGTTGCAAACATTAACATTCGATGTGGATTTTTCCTGAAGGACATTAAACAAATGATCTGAGAATGTAAAGATCTTTTGGTAAAAACCAAGTCGAAACAGAAATGTTGGATTTTCTAACCTCTTTAACAGACCAAGAGCACCATTGTAGGACTCCCTATCCCTGCATTCAACATTCTCTACAACGTGAGAAAGAGCTCTTTTTAGTTCTTGAAGTATGCTGTAATAGTTGCTGTTGCCCTCGAATGATAATTCCAGAGTGTGATGCTTGCTTGGAGGAGTTTGAAACCAGATTCTTTCAGAAGATGAGATCTATTCGATGTTATGCTGAAGTACGTGTGAAAGGCTGTTAAATCATAGATGAAAAGATGCACTTTCTTGATTGTTTTTGCACAGTGCAGGAGTACTTAATTAAGTCTGTGGGCATAGCAGTGAATGAAAAGAGCACGAGGACATTGTTTCTTTACTATAGCTTGAACACCACCGTGATAACCTGCCATTACTGAAGCGCCGTCATATGTTTGACAGATCAACTTTGTATCTATTTTTCTAATTTTTATCGCATTAAGAATGACATCAGCTAAACCTTTGGCGGTTTTGTCTTTTGATATATCAAAGAACCCTATAAAACGTTCTTGGACAGAATCATTCACACAGTAGCAAATTATTATACTTATTTGCGACTGACATGATACATCAAGTGTTTCATCTGCCTGTACTGGCACAAATGAGCATGAATCTAATTCTCTCTGAATCACTTCATTAATCACTAATGTTACATATTCAATAAGTTCATTTTGAATGTCACTGGGGGTTCCTTTAAAGCCTGAAGTGGACATTAACTGTTCTTCTTGTGCAAGAATGCCCAACATTTCCAGGTACAACAGATGGTATTTATTGAATCCTCACTCTCAAAATGCCCACGAAACGCGAGCTCTTGTTTTCCTAAGAAGCATGTCACCTGAATTAATCCACCAACATATCGTCTATTGCGACTCACTATTTCATCATGTTTCACGCTTGAAAGCCTAGCCGATTAAGATAATGCATGTTCGATCCTGTGTTTCCCCAGAAGATGGTATCGTTCCCAATTCAGGATATATTTCTTTGATATCTCATGTTTTCGTGCCCTTCGTTGAAAATTTCTGACACAATCGATGCCTGATTCATACCACTCTTTGCTGTCACCACCGAACAGAAGACATACATTCTTCCTGTTGTAGCACTTGCTGTAAGCCACTCGTACAACTCATACCAGTGCAACTGAAACTTACGAGACTGATGGCCATCATTTTGCACAATGTTGAAATGAGGCATTGGTCTCTTGTCTTTAACAGCACACTTTTCTTCATAACTCAACGATGAAAATGGTGTTTTCATAAAAAAGTACCAAATCACTACACTGTTCCATCATGAAGTTTACTTATCAT
This sequence comes from Pyrrhosoma nymphula, assembly GCA_963573305.1. Taxonomy (NCBI): domain Eukaryota; kingdom Metazoa; phylum Arthropoda; class Insecta; order Odonata; family Coenagrionidae; genus Pyrrhosoma; species Pyrrhosoma nymphula. The sequence continues at coordinate 136,139,278 of OY754327.1, forward strand.
TGGCCAACCACTAAAAAAAGAAAACATTCACACGCAACGTACAAAACTGTATCATCCACATCAGCCTTTTAATTTCCCTCAGTCTCGCCCTCTCTTGATCATTCACTGAAACTCGGAAGGGTGCGAGAACTAAGCGAGTGTCTAGGCTCTCAGCGCACAAGAATCATGTTGATTCAGATTTAAGCGTGGGCGGTGGATAAGCGTATGTGCATGCGTCATCCGGCCATTTGGAGTCTACCAGCAGCCAGACTCCCAAGCCTCCAAAACACTTCAACGTAACGTACTGCACGGAAATATAGGCTAAGTTTCTTTTTCTCTTGCTTTCTCGGCAACATAAAATGCATGATAGAGGTGAAAAATATAATAAAGTTTTACTGAAATTATTTTGGGTATTCTTACGCTCCCAGATTACCCTTCAGCTTCACCACTGATATTCATCCAACTCACACCAAGAGAGACAAATATCAACTCTTGAATCTCTCACTCCCCTTTCCCTATCTTCTCTTTGTACCCCTTGGACTTGTCTTGCCCTATCTATTATTAGAAGCGCAACCTAGACATAAAAATTTTGCATGCACACTTAAGGTGGTTCAAGTTTAGTCTGACAATGAGTCATAGCTCAGCCAAGCTTTCCACATTTAGCTGTACATGTTTTTTTTTTCGGCATTGGGGAATTCATGCAAGAAATATTAAAACTTATAGGCCCAGCAAAGCCTTTCACTAACCAACACCCATGGTGACTTCAAATAATGCTCAACTGGAAACGTAACACAATAAAGTAGACCAATTTTCCTTTGTGGCAGCAGCCAACCTTAATTCACTTGCACACCCCTTGGCACCCGAATAATATGGACAGTAAGGCCATGTATTTGCCACACAATTACACTGTTAATCAGGTTTTTTTATGTCCCCAGGTAGGTAAACACTGATCCATGATAATCGTAGTCCCACAAAATTGAGTAAATGTAAAATGGAATTACATATATATACAAAATACTCACTTCTTCCATTGGACTCTAGATGATCCATTAGATGAGAAAGCCAATCATTCTGACTGCCCTCTGCTACCCTGTCAGCCTCATCTATCACTAGGTACTGCAGATGTTTCAGTGATATTTTCCCAGAAGCAGATGATAAAGGAATAGTCCCATATGAGGACTTAGAATCTGCTCGTAGGTGAGCAACTAGTCTACCTGGAGTAGTCACAAATATATCTGTCTGGCAGCCTACTAACTCTGTAGCACAAGAGAGCAAATGCAATGTACAGGAAGTGGATCATTTCAACGGTTAAAAAATGCACAGAATTCTCTAGCAAAAGAAAAATTAGAATTGAAAATTGGCACATCATACAAGAGACTATGAAAGATAAGATAGGTACCAGCCACATGTGTATGTGAAGCCTAGTTGACTCTCAAATGGGCACCCACAAGTGAAATACACTGTATTATGTAAAGAGAGAAACAAATAAGTTTTCCATGGTAGTTATTCAAGTCAATGTCTTAATCCAACCTCTCCTGTCTCATATACTATTGCAATGAATGGGAATATATAAAAGGACTTTCTTTGTTAAAATTATGGTACTTTGTAACATGAGGGTACATGGTAAACGAGTAAATATGGTACTACCATGTCAGAGGCCACAAGGAATCAGAAACAGATTTAAAGAATATCCCTCCACAAAAGCATTAATTATTTTTTTTATTTTTCTTGGAATCATTTTCCCATGCAAAACAAAAATTATGCTTTAAATTTCATAGGCCAAGTGACTAAACAGCTAACATGCAGCATTCCTTCCATTAAAATATTTTTTTAAACACAATAAAACTTCTTAATTTATGTCCAACAACTCATTTTGACTGATCCAGAATAAAAATTCAATATTTAAAGATGCATTCTAGTTGGGTTGCACAGTGGGTAAGGTCCTCCATCCACGCCGACATTTTGATGAACTATTACCTCAAGAGTCTTCAGAGCTTCAGATACCTCGCCGTGGAATTTAACTAACTTGTATACTGGTCAGTTGCCTGCTGGCTGGTCAATTGACGCCCATTCGCAGTTGATATTCCCCCTTTTTCTGGATAGTTTCGAGAATAGACTTCCATAAGATGCTTAATTGGAAGCCTAAGCCTGAAGATGACTGACTCTTATGTCAAAACTTGAGCAGAGATGAAGGATTTAACCCAATGTGCAATCTGACAAGAATTCACGGGCAACATTTTCTCAAAAATCTTGGGATATCAACATTGAACATAATATGTTCATAAAATATAAAGCATACCCAATTTCGAGACTAATACATATCAAGTTCCTTAAAATTATGACAGGCATCTCATAATTTTTCAAATATCAATTTTTAAACACATACCTATTGGAAGAAAATTTCCACACTTCTTCATGTTAAATATCTTGACAACCACTTGCAATTTTGAGGCCATTCTAACAATTCATTACATTCTACCATTTAGGCCAACTTATCACATAATACTGTTGATAAAAAATAATTTTTATATTTTTCTCTTTCACAGATTAATGAATTTAAGAATCAGTACTATGACTCACCCATTATAAATTTCATACACAGAGAAAGATCATTTATCAAAACCCATGATAAAAACAAAAGCTTTGGAGTCATCAATATTTAATTAGTGACAGTAGTGTGTCCCACCACATTTTGGCATAATTATCAAGGACATTCATCAAATATACTAAGTCGAGCCTGATAAATTATTTTCATTTATCAAAAATTTAAATACCAGCATACCAAATTCATTATTATCATGCAGTTATAGATCTGCAGCAATGCAGATAATAATTGACTCCACATGATGCAGTCGGTTTCCTACAGTATCTGAAGTTTCAAATCAGGGCACTATTGGTTAGACACAGATTACTCAGTAATTACCAATGATCTTAACACATACCTCCTTGATTTACAAGCAGACTGTGCTCAGCTGTAAAGGATTTCCCGCCACCCACTGCAATAGTCACCTGCAAACCTGTACCAGCACAATACTGGTGAAAAACATTCCCAACTTGCTTGGCCAACTCAACAACCGGCAGTACAACAAGCACTCTTATTTCAGGCACAATTCGATCCATTAAAGCCTGGGAAAGTGAAATAAGAATTATAGAGACATATAATTAAGGAAAATCATAATCTAAGAAAGAGATAATTCAAAGATAACCACAGTACACAGTAAAATTCATGCTTCAAACTGCACTTTGGAGCAGTTATGTTTCTACCATTTAAATAAAAAGCTTCCATCAGAATAGAAATCTGACCAGACATAAGCTATTCAGAGAACTCATTGATCCATACAGTATAAATTAATAGTAACCACCATTACCTGAACTAGTGGGAGAACAAAAGCCAATGTCTTCCCACTACCAGTGGGCGCAGAAACACATAAATCTCTTGGCCAGTGATAGCGACATCTTAGATTACTTTCCAGCAGCCATGGTATAACTTTTGCTTGCACTGAAAAGATAAATGAGGTATTTACCTGATTTTTTACAGAAATACATATAATTTTTTAAATACCTTTATTTCAGGTGGTCCATTGTGAATTCTGGAAGAAGAATGTGTCAAGTATACCTACCTACTTACTTGGATTAAAAACCACAGATAGTTATAAAATATGGGGGACCTGATGCCCACTGTTTTTTCAAATGAAAATGCACAAGAGATTTCCCTTCCAATGCTTGAATACAGGGGTACCTTGAGTCCCAGGTGACTGCTCTTACCACTGCCTCAAGATAGGGACCAATTTAGTCTAACAACAAAAAAGGTGAGTTTTATACAAATTTACAATATATGTATCAATGAAATTAGTGCCATTAATAAGGAATAGTGCCCATAAATTTCTTCATAAGAAAGCAACAAAATAATTTTGGCTGTGACCAGGAAGTGGAGGCATGGAGGGCAAAAAACATTGACTGGTCAGTAAAACATTTTCCCTAAGCCAGCCCTGGTTGCATACATTCACCAGAGTCAAAAGCGAGTAGGTACAATGGAGGAAAAGTCTGTAAGGCTTTGAATAAGAGGTATCATAAGAAGACAAAGGCAAACAGATTCTTAAACAGTAGAATGGCTAGAATAAAAACCACAGAGGGTGGCATAAAAGATAAAAGGTGGAATAATACACATATTAGAAGAGTATAATGAATTAAAGCTGTTATAGTAACAAGGACAAAAAGCAAAGAATAGCAGTACCCAATTTCTTGCTCTACAGTACTCTAGTACATATATGTTCTCATCAAATCATCAAAAACAAAGCAATGCCAGGAGGTCTTGCCAATGTTATTTTAATTCAGAATGCTAAATACCACCATTTATTAAAAATATTGTACCAGTACATTCCAAAGCTTCCAAAGTGCAGTCACATGACCATTTTCTCTCATTTCAGATTGGATGGAAAGATTCAAACAAGGGACGGGCTAAGCTGAATGAATTTGCAATATGAGTTTCCCATATTTTCAGTAGTGCGCCAATAATGCTGAAGTTGATAACTTTGCCTGAAGACACATAATCACAGAGGTGAAGTTTTCGGCGTTCCAGAGCGCGGCATTATGAAGCATGGGATTTTACGTAATCGCCCCACCTTTATTCTAAATGACCACAAATGGAAAATTTTGTAAGCCTCTGTTGATGAGGTCACTATAAAAATTCAAGGAAATTAGATAGAAATATACACTATTTATTGTCATGGAGTCTGTTACATTCTGTAACCGAACAACCACACCAAAATCTGGGAATATTACAATTTTAATAAATAATAAAATCATTTAATAAATTAAGAAATAAAAATAGGAAACTAGGGACGACAAAATAAAATCAATATTTATGTCAGAGGAGTTATGAACAACGGAAAAAAGTAAACAGCAAACATAAAGAAACTACGGAGGCTGAGTCAATAAGAATTAACAATAGCCAGAAAAGGAAGAAGGGGTCGAGATCATAAGAGTATGCAGAGCAAAGATAACGCAAAAAATCTGCAGATAAGGCGGTAGAAAAGGGGGCAACGTGAGGTTCAAAGGTTCCTAATGAAGGAACGTCACCAGAGATATTTGTGAGACCGCAAAAGAAAAGGAAAGGACATTCAAGAAGGACGACGCACGGCCCAATCTACAACGGAATTATGAGGGGAAGACGGAAACCCATGCCCGTAGCTGCGGAGAGAGAAGGGGAGATCCAGATCACGATAGGTGAAACAGAAGTAGACAGTATAAAAAAAAGAAAGGACTCTACGTAAATGCTGATAACACCAATCACGAATAAAGTTGATCAAACTGCAAAAAGAAAGACTGACCTTCGTAGCTAAATTGTTTACCATTTTAAAATAATTTTTTATTTATAAAATTAAAATCAAAAGGTTACAATTGTAAATTGGACCCAATTATAACTATTGAGTACATTTTTAATATGATGTTTTTAAACAAAGGTTTAAATATTTTGATTAAATATGATGAGTGTTGTTTCAAATGACATATGAAGTGTTTTACTTGCCTATGTTTCTGTTCTAATAACCCTTGAATGCCAATCAGAAAGGTGGTGAGAGTCAAATTCTTTTGCTCCTCAAGGTAGGGCAGAATTTATATTATTTATAAAAAAGTGTGACCGGGTTAGGTTACAGTTCACTGTAATGACATCTATGTATAATGGTTATCACTAGATAAGCCTAACAGAAAATAAAATGAAATACCTGGAAAGAAGTGTGTTATTCCATTTTTCCTTAGTGTCTTAATAAGCTTCTGATTTAGAATATTCTTATAGTTACTTATTGGATCTTTAAAATTCTCTAATTCCACAGGAAATTTGACAGGATTTTCAAGCCATGGAGGCAATTTATGTCTGGTCTGTAGCAAAAAATAAAATGTACACATTATAAAATATTAGTAGAGCCAATCAATATTCATTCACATATAAATCAGAAACATAGGATTTAAATTGCACATCTTGATGAGAGATAAACCAATCACTGCCCAATAAACACTTGATAGCAAAAAGTTGATCTGAGCAGTGAGAATTTACAAGTAGCAAATATTTGCACAGTTTAAAAAAATCCAGTCAATGTGAGTACTTATACCATGTACGAAGAAAATCATAAAACTTAGGGAAAAATTAGATGATGCAGTAACCCTGTCACCATGCACAATTTATAAGTATTTTCCAGAAAAATGGCTGATTTTGAGGATTTTTAAGTTTACTCTTTCTGAAAGAAGCATCGGTACATATTGACAAAAAGATTTCCTAAATGGTTTTCATCTACATCTACGAAGTACCATGCAAGCCACCAGGGTGTGTGGCACGGGGTGATTCCACAGCAGGCATGCAGCACTTGTCCCAGAACAACTCAGAACCTCACACGCTCCCCCTGACGCTAGGCGCAGGCCAAAGCAGTCAGGAGAACAGTGCACTGTCCAACCGGAAACTGGGAGAGTGATACATAAATGAACATGCAGAGCAATGCTATAGACACATCTAGTGGTTAATATTACTGATACTGTTAATTTATGAGTACTACGGGATGCTACTTCAGGTCTGTTTTAAGGTTTTAAGTCTGTTTTAACCATTACCTATCTTCTCTCACATTCTTCCTCAAAAGTTTATTGAGTAATCAGTTAACGCAGTGAATATCTATTTTGAGCTTCATCATTTCTGAAGCCACTGGTGGTGGCCTTTATTGTATTTCTTGTCATTATTTTCATTTCACTATGTGCCAAAAAATGTTCATATAACAAATATTTTTAGAAGAAACTGTTTCAGGCTTGATTTGATGGTATTCACCCATCACAGAGAAAATAAAAGATAACTTTGTGTATATGACATTACATTAAATTTTCTCTGTGTAAAATATTAAGGACATAATTATTTGAATGTTTACAAAAGGAAGTGCATAGTGTATCTATGCATTTAGAGGAGAAGGGAAAAAATGTACTCTTACGAGAAGTAATAATTAGTTACAGAACACAATACAGTGTACGAGAGTAACTGAAGCGAAAGAGGTATGCAAGGATAGGGCATTATCGAGGAACTTATTAAAACTGAGTCAGCTTTACAGCTTGTAATGCACCTACTGTGACAGAGATAGACGTGATGGGTATGTATGTAAGTATAATTATTTGAAAAAAAATCAGTGGAAGTAACAATTCACCTTAAAAAATAAAATGGAATAAAAGGAATCAAATTTGAAATAGGCGGGCCTATGCGGTTGTGGGCGGTAGCGATGCTAGAGCCATCTCGCGAGGCTATCCAGTGATGTATGTATACCTTGGTATATGATCACAAATCGCCAAAAATCACAAGTTCTCACTCAAAAATTGCTAGGCTCGAATCGATTCGGAGGGGTGAGCATCGTAATCAGTAGGAGTACCATTGCTCGTCAGCAAAAGGCAGGCAGTAATGGCGAAATGGCTTTAGCCTTCGCATCTGGTTTAACCAAAGGGTGTTTCCATGTCAATTCAACCAATTTTTGGAGGTTCCCATGCCCACCATCTCAGATTTCCATAATTTATTCCTTGTTGCTCGATTTAACCTTACCTAAGAAAAATCAAAAATATTTTAGCCCTAATGCCAATACTGTCTGAGATATGAGTATTTGTATACACAGAGGCACAGAGGAAAAATCTGCCCGTGAGTCAAATTGTGCAAATCAACCCTTTTTGTATGTACCTCTGTAAAAACTAAAATAATTCAGCTAATCCAGTAAACATTTCCGACGGCATAAACATGTGACTATAGTTTTCAAAAATGCCATTACAAATATTCATACTTGTAATCTTTTATTGTTATAAATATTCAACCATGTTAGTTTTGACAGATTTCCACCAAAAATTCACGTTAGACAAATGTACAATTCATATTTAACACATTATAGCCACTAAAATCGGAGAATGAATTTTTTTAAATAACATGCAGTAACCTTTTCCTTTAAGTTAATACAAATCTGAAGTTGCTCCCATGATTGATACTGTCTACACCTATGTTTCAAGGCCTCGGTGTATACAAATACTCATCTCAGAAAGAATTGGTATTGGGGCTAAAATCTTTTAGCTTTTTCTTAACTAATGTTGATACTTGCAATACGAAAATATTATGGAAATCTGAGATGGTGGGCGTGGGTCATTGGTTGAGTTTACATGGAATGACACCAAAGTAAAACTGTGTGTAGAAATAAATAGTACATTGGAACCCATTAAGCACATAGATACAACACTTAATGGTTTGCAACACTCAACCAGAGCGCAAATGGCATTTTATAATTTAGAAAGGCAAATTCCCAATTACTTACTGATAAAGGCCTGAGAATAATTACCTTAACTTGACTTTTAAATGGCTCAGTGCCGATGACAGTGAAATTTTCAATTGAAGGAACTGAAGTTTCGGATGCTTTAGTATGACTTTCCTCTTCATTTAATGGCTCATGCGTTTCTTCAATTTTGGAGATCTCGCCTGCACAATTTGCCTTGGTCTCAGAAGTGTCTGCAATGTGCATGCCATCGGCAAATTCTTCGTCCACTCCGGACTTTTCCAGAGAGAGCAAAGAATCGGATCCATTTTCTTCGTTCGAAATGAATTCACTCTTAACTTCCACATTTCTTTCAACACAAAGATCATTAACAACAGTTGCACTGTTTTTTTTCTTTTTGATTTTTCTCCTAGGAGATTTCTCCAATTCCTCAGCACAGTCACATTCATTGTCAACTTTTAACTCATATTTATTTTCAGGTACAAGTCCTTTCTGTTCTTTCAAACTCTTTCTCTCTTCTATTCTTTGGAGGAGTTTCTTTATCTTTTGTTTTGGCTCAGCAGCTCCATCCTGTTCTTCGCTTTTCTCCCCCCAATACCTACAAACACAAATAATTGCTGGGATCAAAATAGTTACCTAATAGTTGAAAAGGGGTACAAGCATCACGAAACTATTACCTATTGATAACAAACAAATCCATTAAGAAAAATTGTAGGAGACGAGCACCTTTTCAGGCATATGTGGACACATGTTCCAAGTGAGCCTGTGGTTCATTTCTTTCATTCCTAAATTCAGGTCCTTGCGTCGCGTTCCCCTCGGGTCAACTCGGTCTCGGTCCATATCCATTTCCGAATATATATCGATGCCTTTTGTTTTTTTGTGTTTCATTTGTTTCCATCTCGTGACATTTCTTGATTGGGGATTTGTACATCTTTCGCAGTTCACTCAGTGTTTTGAAGAATCTAAAACTGTGTAAGGAAGAGTGGTTGTTGTAGTTCGATATATAAATAGTTTAGGTTTACAGTTAAGTATAGATTTAAATTTCAGAAGAATGTTGAAGCCGAAAGCATTAACTCAAGTCTTGAGTCAGGCGAACACTGGGGGTGTGGAGAATACACTGTGCGTACCTTAATTTAGTATGAGTCAATGTCATTTTATTTTTCTGCATTGAATATAATATTTATGTCATTGCAGTTTACTCAACCACGAAGGAGCTTTATTGGCGTACAGTGGTTATGGAGATAAGGACGCAAGAGTAACAGCAGCAATTGCGAGCAACATTTGGTCTGCCTACGAAAAGAATGGCAGAAATGCGTTCAAGGAGGATAAATTACAACTTGTGTTAATGGATTGCATGGTAAGATCAATAGAAACATGGTGAAATCATTGTGACTGAATATTTGTGCTTATCTACGTTACATAACTGAATGAACCTTCGCGAAGTTAATTTTTGAATCGTGACGGAAAATTACATTCCATATCTAAATGTTCTCCCTCAGAAACTGGCATTAGATTGTCATGTCCAAGAAGGGAGATCTCTCGCATAAGTATGTGCAGAATAGAATTCATTCGGATAACATCAGAATTTTACACGGTTAACTATACCGTTGAAAAAAATAAATTATTGCGCAGAAAATCGACAGACCATTAGGGAGAATATTGAACTTCTGGCATTCAGACGAGGAATAAGAATTAAATAGAGAGCGCTTGATCTTCAAACAAAAGAATTCTCGTATCAAGATAACCTCCCTTAGGGGATGCTGTGGGTGTTTCAAATTTACTACGATACATGTCTTAATACCTTATCTATTGCAGGAAGGAAAAGTGGCCATCACTCAAGTTGCTAATGTCCTGTTATGCTTGTATGCTAAGGATGTGGTGGGGTTTGGACTATTAAGAGCCAAAGCAAAAGCCCTCTCAGAATATTTAGAAGGACCGCTAATGCAAGTTGCTAATTCATACTAGGTGTTTTTTTATCCTTCCCCAATGGACAAATTGGGAAATTGAAGGAATCCTCAGCTGTGTACAGTTTCTCTTAATGACTCAATTCTTAAATCTACCCGAAAGTGAGAATTAGGTGACTGATAATGCTCTAAAATTTTCTTATCTTGATTAATATAATTCAGAATGTAAATACTCTTGTCCAATATGATGCAAACATTATTTTGTTGGCATTCTTGATTATTTTATTTAACCAATGTTCGTGGATAATTTTGGTGTGATCTTTATTACTTTTGAAAACCCTCTGTAAAATTGTAATTTAAAAATATATTTAGTCTTAGATTGCATTGTATTCCTATCATTTCATTTGATGCTATGTTTGCCATTTATGTATGTAATTTGCTTCTCTGTGCACATAGCAATTGTTTTTGTAGTTCAAAGAATTGCTTGGGAGGTTTAGTGTGTGCTATTAACAGGTTGTTTAACGTGCAAGATTTCACACCGGCTCTAGAATCAGTCAAAAAGAACTGATGGGGGCTTAGCCTCATACTCTACAGTTTAAAGTTCTACGTGATAATCAAGAGTTGATCCTAACTTTTAGGAGATAAATGAGATCAGTTGTTATGACATTAATACTTAAAAGCTAAACTTTCTTGGCACATGTAGGTCGAATCATTTTGCGTCAGTAAGACAGCAATTTTCAGCATCTGCCAGGCATGGAGAGTCATCTCAGAATTGTTGCATCATCCAAAAAACATATGGACATTAGGGTGCGGCTTATTTTTCGAAAATCGGAAAAGCTAAAAGTTCCACCCGTCAAAACATTCATTTTGGTGAAAAAACACATTGGTGAAATTTTTGTTGAGTTGCGATATTGTTAACACGTGCCGCATGGGGTCTGAAATACCCCACTAAAAAAATGGAAATGTCGCATCATAATAACTGGTTTTAGAGTAAATCTATGATTTTACGACCCTATAGGGCTAAAATTCCATTATTTTTTTGGAACTTTGGAACATTTCTTTGAAGGTATTGGTCTGTGCGTGCACTTCCATTACTGCTCCTGCGTACTTAAGTGAATCTTATGCCTATTGGTGATTAACTTAACATAATTAACTATGGGTTCAATGTTAACTCCTCCCCTCCAATTCTATCTGCGATCTGGTGATGCCTTTGTATGGTACAGGGAATGCCAGAATGGAAAGGAAGCAACATCAACGAATTATCTGTCTGCGTATGCCTTTCTTCATTCTCTCATACCTGTCACTCACTTCTGCTCAAATCATTTACTAGGGTCACTACTCTAAGATAACCATCTTTGCCTGCATCCCATTTTCATTGAATTGTAACAGGAAATAGAATTGTTATGGGCTATGTTACTTTTACATCAGACCTCGGAAATTGTGGAAAAGTTAGCTTAGCAGACCGAATTCATGACCACTGATTCAATAGAGGCCAAAGTATATGAAAATGAAATTAGAGTTGTTACACCAGTTTTTGTAAAAGATAATTCTGTTTTACGATGAAGTTAAATAGTATAGAAATGTTCTTTGAAAATCATGTTGAACTGCTAAAACCCAAAAAGTGTTCTCTCCCTATTTTGTTAGTTAAGCCAAGAACTTTTTACCTGAACAAGGAATGTTTTACACTTAACGTGAAAACAAGGCAAAACACTTTCCGATTAAGTGCTTATCAAAATAAGTTCTTTTGAAAATAAAATTCAGTTTTTATTGGAAAAACACAGAGTTTAGGTTTTAAAAGTGTGTGGGGGAGGTGAAATAATTATCAAGTTTAAGAGATTTACTTTGCAAACTTACCGGAAACTCATACCAATTTAAATGAGAGGTCCTAGCAATATGGCGGGTCTCACAAAGTTTCGTTTCTGGAATTAGATTGTTATTGGGGGGGCCTTCGTCAGGAGCCCGGGCACTTAGACCTTTCTTGGTCCATTGTGCCAACCCCATGCCTGTCCGCCACTTGCAGACGGGACAAGAGCACCACGGTAGAGGTATGAGGATTGGCCTCCCCCTGCCCCACCCCAGTACCAGGGATGGAGGGTGTACTCCCTCTAACTCTCCCGGTCTGGGTATATCTCCCACTGGCCTCCCAGTGGTCTGGAGGGAGTAGTTTCCTCTCCATCCACGCCTGGTGCAGGTATGGAGGAGGGTCACCCATCCAACCACTGTCCGGGCCCAACGTTGCTTAACTTCGGTGTTCTGACGGGAACCGGTGTTTCAACATGGCTAGGCCCTTGCCCCTTCGTTTCTGGAATTCTTAAATACAAGTCGGCACCTCAGGCATTCACACTAGTTGTGTATGCATTACTCTGTACATCTTGAAATTGCAATTTCTAACTGACAAGTTGGGCAGACAATATAATTTTGAGAAAAGAATAACTAGTGTTATTTTAATTCTAAAGTTAAAGGACCACTTATAAGAAGGACATTTCTTGCAAACGGCTGCCAGAGGCGTGTTGCATTTGATTTTGGGCGCAGTAGGAAGTGTCATGCAAGATATTCACTGTGAATATTGAGAACTTAAATGGCCGTGTTTAAATCTAATGCCATAGATACAGAGTAGTGCAGCCTAGACACTGCTGTCATGAATAATACTCTTATTATGAAACGATTCTGGATATCTAACAATTAGAGGTTGTACGTGTGATTTCATCGCTAGCAACGAAAGCAGAGGTGTCAAAAATAAAAAAACAAAGGCCACCGTGGTTTTGTGCTCCAAGATATGAATCAAGGCTTTCATTGAAATCACAGACCAGCCACTATATATCCATGTGCAAGTGATAGGTACATACATACGTCTGGGAGAATGTCGTTGACTCGCCAATTCTCATGGTCTTGCCCTCCAAAAATACTCATATTCAAAAGAAATTTTTTAATACTTTACTCCTAGGTAAACCAGTTAAAGTTAATACCATATGGTTATCATAACAATTAGGCCAATGGATGCTACAGTGCTGCATTCATAAAAGCACATTATTATGATAGAATTATTCAGCTCCTCTGAAGGGCTTAAGTTAAACCTCTTTAGTACCTCGTTTAGCTAGAGATCTGAAATTGAAGCAAATCGATTAGGAATGATGATATTAATGTTTGTAGATATGTTAAGTGTAAAAAATAAGCGTAACAATAACGAGGTTTTGAGCGGTTCAACATCCTAATTGCGAGAGCAAATATTGTGATTCGTTGACATGGAGACATCGCTACAACAGCATTTTTGTGATTTGGTACTTTATAATTCTTTGTTATTAGTTCAACATCAGCCCACAGAATTCAGTATCATGCCTTACCCAGATTTTTTTACTTGTGAGAATGATACAATATCACTTCAACATATAAATCTTATGAAACTCCTGGTAACAATTTAGCTGGCTTTAGTTCGAACGCCTGTATGCAGCCCAGGAATCAAATTTAAAAATTTTGTAATTTAATGTTTAGTCAGTGACAATTAGTATTTTGGCATGATTGACCCAACTCAAAAATCCTTAACAGTTGAATTACTCCACTTTATCATAGCTATCAAAGCAGCTTATAGGTATTGCGCATTGACCACAGGAACTCACCTGCATTATCTGAGTGCTTACAGGGGTACGCACTGAGATTATCCAGCAGTTTTTAAGCTTCATGGTAAGAGGGATGAAACCTTCGAAGAACAGTTCTGTGGTAAGATGGCTAAATATTATTTTTTTGCAAAAGTTAGTTATGCATACTGTTGGATGCGGAAAGTTAAAAAAATATGATAACAGTTTTATACATCTATTACGAAAAGGTAAAAACTAATCTTTGACATTTTATTTTTCAGAGCCTACTAAACTTTAAAACTGCCCTCCTACAAAATTTGCAAAACATGACATACTTTTTCTGGGGAGTTTTTTTCAGACAATATTGTAAATCTATTGTGAAAGGTTAATATGTATAAATGTTTCTGAATGTTCTATGTCAACAATGACCAACAAAACAATAAAGCTATGTATTATTTTGCCATCTTACCACAGAGTTGTAGGTATACTTTTTGTTGGCAATGAAGCAAAGTTAACTTTTTATGCAGGGACAGGGAAAAACAAATTAATGTACACCCATTATAATTCATTGCTTCTGGAGCATACATTGAAAGACAAAAAATAAAGCCAATATTCTTAAATTTTGCATAGTATCCATTTTAATGCAAAGAAGAACATCATACATTAGGTTAACAGAATGAAGAAAACTTCCAGATTCTAATAATTCACAGTAAACAATTAGGATGGAATGTTAAAAATTTCAGTTCCTGATATTGTAAAAGTGAGATACCCGAGTTATAACGTTATGCCATCAGCATACAGGATAAGTTTGTCTTAAGTAGGGTTCATAGCTAATTTCACAGTAATTCTTTGATCCAGTCCACTTGTCCAGTGGAGACATTTACAATTAATTTCCCCAATTGATATATCAAAAATGAGGGAAGGACAGTTAAGCTCTGCGAGGGCCTGAAATAAGCAGGGAGGTTTCTTGACAGCCAAATTGTAAGACAATCAACCAGGAGAGTCTAAGTCATCGGAACAAGTTAGAGACTTTTGAGGCTTAGGTGGCAGTAACTAGATGGAGAAATATTCCATCCACATTGGGAAAGGAGGGGCAGAGAAATATTGCAGGAAAATTCTTACGATATCAGAATCCTCAGGGACAGTTGGTGTCAGTCTTACACAATAAGATTGGTGCACTGGCACTAAGATAAGGTAGGTAGTTATTTGAGAAGATGTTAAAGTAGAGTAATGGAAACAAGGGAGGAATGGCTGAAGGAGTGAAGAAGTTTAATTAGATATATGACTTTGTATGTATTGCTTAAATTAACATAAAAATTTAATTGAAACAAAAAAGTATGAGCTTTAAGCAGCTTTTAAGGAATTCCTAAATGATAAATTCCACCATGACAGAGCAAACATTAATTAAGAAAAAGTTTGAATTCATTCAAGATAACATCCCAGCCACTGCAATGACATCCATTGGACATCCAATGGATGTCCATTCATGGATGTCACTGACATCCATGGACATCCATTTGACATCCCATGGACATCCTGTGGATGTCCAAATGTCCCACTTGTGGACCTCCATGGGATGTCCATTTTAGGCTCAGGCATGGATGTTGATGATTTGCAGGGACATCCATTGGATGTCCATTGGATGACCTGGACATCCATGGACATCCATTTGACATCCCATGGACATCCTGTGAAGGTCCCAATTGTGGACCTTCATGGGATGTCCATTTTAGGCTCAGGCATGGATGTTGATAATTTGCCGACATCAACCTAACACCTGCCTGACATCAAGGCGAGATCAGGCCAACAAGCCTATACAGGCCCGACATAGGCCCAACAGAAGCCGACAAATGCTCGACATAGGTCCGACATCAAGCTGACATAGGCTCGGCATAAAATCAACCTAGGTACAGCATATGAAAATTATATGAAATCCACATACCAACAAACTTTATTTGCTGAAATTATTCTATCAGATGAGATCGAATGCAGTGAACCAATGAATACTAGAATCGTGACAATATGTAAGGAATTAAGATTAGTTAATTATTGTAATACCATTGAGAACATATGTAATTTAGAGAGAATTGAATTACACGGATAAAAGTTAACCAAGTGTAAATTATGGTATAAAATTCCCACTGTAACTTAAAGCAGGTTATTAAACATGAACAGCAATAAGGAACTTATTGTAAATTTGCTCATTCTTCAGCTAAATACAGAGAAACTTATGTTCTGCAAGACCCATGGCAGCAGTCAAATCATTCAAACAAGCTAGTTATAGTAGAAATTCCCAATCATATGGTGAATATCTCATGATAAGAACTGTATTATTACAAGTTCGCTTGATCCTCTTACCTAGTGTTAGAACAAAAATTTCACAGGAATAAAATATATGAAATTAAAATGCTAAGGTACAGTAATAATATGACTTTTATTAAAGTAAAAAAGTTATTAATTCATTACATACATTCTTATGAAGATGTTTTTGACTGAATAGCAAATAATCACAGTGCAGAATGGCACTATAGGCGAAGCCCTGAGTGATTAGTATTTGTATATAATGAAAAAATAAAAATCTTGCACATTTTTTGATTGGATTACGCCTTAATTGCGACTATTAACGAGAGAGTTAATAAATCACATCTCCACACATTTACTTCTCTTCTTCCCTCTATTGTCCTTACATCACACACACATTTGCTGCTAAGATCTTCCTCCCTCAGTCTTGGGCCTGTGCCAAACTTACACCCACTTCGATATTCACTTAAGCTTCTGTTGAAGTAGGACATGCTGCTCGGATCCCAGCTAGAAATACAAGTTATAACCACTGTGTAATAAAAGAAATAATTTTAAATATTGTATTTGAGTATACAATACCCAAATAGATTTTGTCATGAATACAATATCCAAATCAACAGAGCTTATAATGTTAGGTTATATAAAACAATTGCTGATCAACATACATTTTTAAGCAATGATGCTTACTCCACCACTATGCACAGTAGCCCTTATAGTTTATCACTGGTTATGTAAACCGATTATTCAGTACACGATTGAACTACACATTCAACGCAAATTACAGTAAAAAATTGTTGTATTCACTGATTTTCTCATCTATTCCACTAATTTAGGTACCAAAGAAATCACCTCTTAGATATTTGCTTTTCATATAAAAGCAAATGAGTTCTGTACACCATACAAAAGTTGTGGTACTAGATGGTACAGGTGGAACACTTCTCAGTACATACCACAAAACGTGAAAATACACCGGTAAACACAATAAAAAGTAACTGGTGGTACAGAGAAAGAATAACGCTTACAAAACAATTAACATGGTGAACTTAATCTAACTAGGGGCACGATTTCTTAGACAGCGATGGAGAGACGGGCTATCGTGTTCAGCGTAATAAAAAGAAATAAGAAAAACAACTTACCTTGCTTCTATAGTTTGGCGAAGTGATTTCTATGTACCTTCGTTGAAATTCTGGAGGGTACTTCAGCAAAAGGCACGTCTGATCCCAACTCGCGTAAACGCCAAAATGGACGAGTAAAACTTTCAAGCGTAGTGTCTAAAAACTTTGTTGACGTATATTTAGTATCCAAGTTAATATCAGCTACAGGTGATAGCCAGAAACTCAGTTAACCAGGAAAATTCTATTCTCTGAACGGCGTCCCTGCCAAAACCGCCAAAACGCTATAAAGATAACGTTCTTCATTTGTTCGGCGCTGCGACCCGGGCCCGCATTTTTCAAAACCACAAGTTTTTGTCATGATTTTCAGAATGTACGTTTTAAATTCCTTAACATGTTTGGGTCACCATTTAGGATTCACTGGGTGTACGTGTACTTAAGGTATGTTCGCTCACTGTGTGGATTAATCGAATGATTATTATTACTTAAATCTGTGACTCTAGCCATACCTAACTAGCACAGGCATTGTTGAGAAATATGCGATCCTTGATAATTATATATAATTTTTTTGAGGTGACATCCAGAGCAATTAATTCTGTTATATCGACTCTGTTATTGATTTATATTCAGTTTTGATCTGAATGAAAGACACGTGATTGCTTGATTGAAGGAAGACACACTAACAAATTAATTAACGGTATTGCTGTTGCAATTAAGGCAGGAACCATTAAAATGATTGCTTTTATCGTTCAGTCTCCGCATACTGCTTTTTGGAGATAATTTAATTTCCGAAAAGCATTATGTTGAAAGCAGAGATGGTGCAGAATACATCGAAAAAATGAAGAAAAAAGTGATGATTTATCCTACCCACTGAATGTCTTACTTTTCTTTTGGAGAACATATCCCTTGTGCTAGCTGTGGAATGACTTAAATGCCATTTCACTAAAAATTAATCTAATCGAAAAGGTTTTCAAGTTATTTTCTGTATGTCCAGTGGATGCCAGTCCATGGACGTCATAGGGATATAATTTTCTGAATGTCCAATGGATGACATTCAGTGGAGTTTTAGAGGATGTCATCAAATGGTCATCATCTGGATGTCCATTGGGTACCATTGCATGGACTTCATATGGATGTCATCAAATGGCTACCTTCTGGATGTCCAGTGGATGCCAGTCAATGGACGTCATAGGGATGTCATTTTCTGGATGTCCAATGGATGACATTCAGCGGACTTATAGAGGATGTCATCAAATGGTCATCATCTGGATGTCCAGTGGATGTCAGTCAATGGACTTAATAAGGATGTCATTATTATAACATCCATTGGACATCCTATGGACGTCCCTGAGGGATCCAGGATGTATGGATCTCAAATGGACATCCAATGGACATCCTGGGGTGGACTTCATATGGATGTCATCAAATGGCTACATTTTGGACGTCCAGTGGATGTCAGTCAATGGACTTAATAAGGATGTCAGTATTATGCCATCCATTGGACATCCTATGGACGTCCCTGAGGGATCCAGGATGTATGGATGCCAAATGGACATCCAATGGACATCCTGCGGTGGCTGGGATATTTCTGAATATAAGCTTTAATTCAAAAGTTATGGCTAACAATGAAAAGTCTAGGCATTGAAAACTTGTACATTGAATATTAAAAAACATATGTAAGAAAATCATTCACCAAAATCAATGCAAGGCTCTCAACTGAAGTAATCCAAATATCAACTTTTCCTAGAAATTCTCATACAGTTTGATAAGCTTCTAGATTCTGAGGCTATAGTCCTTGATCACTTCAGGCAACATATTCAAAACATTTTCTGCATATTGAACCAGTTATAACCTCTGGTAAAGGAAACAACATTCTTCCATGGTAACCTCTGATGTGTGGATTATCTAACAAATTAGATTTAATGCCACTTCTTATAAATTAATTTCAAAACATAGTATACATTTATACAGATGCATTGGTGCAACCACATTTGAACAACAATACAGGAGAAAAAATCATTCATACTAACAGGAAACTGCCAGTAGGCATAAAGATCAAAGTACATGGTGAGTTGGAGACAGATGTTGATTGCAGAAGGTTGATCATCTTGACCAGAAAGTAGTGGACCAAATTTTGAAGAAGCCATCAGCTGAACCAGTGGTGACTGGACTCCATGACCACAATCGGAAAGGATATCCCATCTAAGTCCTCATCCTCCACGAGCTATGTCCTTCAACAGGAGGGGGCGAAGACCACTCCACCACATTCATAACAGACAAGAAAAAACAGCATTAATATTGGGATAAATAAGACTACCTAACAAAATAAATAAACATTTATGAAATGTACAATGAGAAAACCTAGAATCGGAAGAAAAATATCTTCAACGATAAGTATTGTTGGAAAATATTGAGTTAACCTAAAAAAAATAGAAATACAACAATTGATTAAAACAAATGTGTAGACAACAATGGAGGGTGATGCAACCTCCATTACAGGCCTCCACAATTGCTTAATTAAATTAAATCACCTAATTATATCATTATAAATGCTAGAGCCTGCAAAAAAAATAGTTCCCAACAATAGAAAATGATTAGCACATAAAATTCAAGTGTACATGATAATTTTTCATAAATTCTATGACCTTAAAAGGTCTAACAATATTCTAAGGACAGATACGGTATCATCAATGTCATATCAATACGTCAACAATGGTTTACAATGATGGACACACATTACAATGTAAGTACTAGTTCATCATTGAATTCACTAGTTCATAATGTAACTTCCTACCTAACTGTTCAGCTAGGTCACTGTAATAGCCAGATAATGGTAGTCTCATTCCAATACACACTATTTCTATAATCCTTTAATTCACATACCCACACTTTAAATGTCCTACCTAATTCGTCAGCTAAGTCACTTTAATTCAGCCCCCCATTTCTCTAATTGAGTTAGCCCATATTGATATGGCTCTGAGGAATATCCCAGATTTAGTGGAGTCCCCTAACCCTAAAAATTGAACCTAATTTCTGGGATGAATATAATTCTGACTCACCAAAATCTGTGAGAAACCAAAGAGGATATACAATATGGGAGTATGGGCTATGGGGATTAGTAATTTCGGGAGTAATTGCAGTAAGAGTTAAGAGAGGCACATTTCATGAAAATGGGCGACAAATGGCCTCCGGTCGGAAATAACTAAACTAGACCTATAACACATGCAAGGAGGGGAGACGACACCCTACCGCACCACTGCATGGTCCAGCGTTGGACGATTCTCAGCTTTCCATCGACGGTCCCTCGATGCACACGAATTCGACAAAACACTGAGACACACACTGAATGGCCATGAACATAGAACCACAAAACACTTGCACAAAAACACCACAGAACCACCGGAAGGTGAAGTTGCAGAATGAAGGGTTGCTGGCACTGGAAAATTATCATCTCTGGGTGATGTCCTCTTCGAATGAATAATTAAAGCTTGTGCCAAATGCAACTATAGGCAGATTGCAGATACGTTGATTGCAGAACTGTTAATCACAGGACCAGCAAGTGGTGAACCAAATTTTGAAGAAGCCATCAGCTGAACCAGTGGTGACTGGACTCCATGACCACAATCGGAAAGGATATCCCATCTAAGTCCTCATCCTCCACGAGCTATGTCCTTCAACAGGAGGGGGCGAAGACCACTCCACCACATTCATAACAGACAAGAAAAAACAGCATTAATATTGGGATAAATAAGACTACCTAACAAAATAAATAAACATTTATGAAATGTACAATGAGAAAACCTAGAATCGGAAGAAAAATATCTTCAACGATAAGTATTGTTGGAAAATATTGAGTTAACCTAAAAAAAATAGAAATACAACAATTGATTAAAACAAATGTGTAGACAACAATGGAGGGTGATGCAACCTCCATTACAGGCCTCCACAATTGCTTAATTAAATTAAATCACCTAATTATATCATTATAAATGCTAGAGCCTGCAAAAAAAATAGTTCCCAACAATAGAAAATGATTAGCACATAAAATTCAAGTGTACATGATAATTTTTCATAAATTCTATGACCTTAAAAGGTCTAACAATATTCTAAGGACAGATACGGTATCATCAATGTCATATCAATACGTCAACAATGGTTTACAATGATGGACACACATTACAATGTAAGTACTAGTTCATCATTGAATTCACTAGTTCATAATGTAACTTCCTACCTAACTGTTCAGCTAGGTCACTGTAATAGCCAGATAATGGTAGTCTCATTCCAATACACACTATTTCTATAATCCTTTAATTCACATACCCACACTTTAAATGTCCTACCTAATTCGTCAGCTAAGTCACTTTAATTCAGCCCCCCATTTCTCTAATTGAGTTAGCCCATATTGATATGGCTCTGAGGAATATCCCAGATTTAGTGGAGTCCCCTAACCCTAAAAATTGAACCTAATTTCTGGGATGAATATAATCCTGACTCACCAAAATCTGTGAGAAACCAAAGAGGATATACAATATGGGAGTATGGGCTATGGGGATTAGTAATTTCGGGAGTAATTGCAGTAAGAGTTAAGAGAGGCACATTTCATGAAAATGGGCGACAAATGGCCTCCGGTCGGAAATAACTAAACTAGACCTATAACACATGCAAGGAGGGGAGACGACACCCTACCGCACCACTGCATGGTCCAGCGTTGGACGATTCTCAGCTTTCCATCGACGGTCCCTCGATGCACACGAATTCGACAAAACACTGAGACACACACTGAATGGCCATGAACATAGAACCACAAAACACTTGCATAAAAACACCACAGAACCACCGGAAGGTGAAGTTGCAGAATGAAGGGTTGCTGGCACTGGAAAATTATCATCTCTGGGTGATGTCCTCTTCGAATGAATAATTAAAGCTTGTGCCAAATGCAACTATAGGCAGATTGCAGATACGTTGATTGCAGAACTGTTAATCACAGGACCAGCAAGTGGTGAACCAAATTTTGAAGAAGCCATCAGCTGAACCAGTGGTGACTGGACTCCATGACCACAATCGGAAAGGATATCCCATCTAAGTCCTCATCCTCCACGAGCTATGTCCTTCAACAGGAGGGGGCGAAGACCACTCCACCACATTCATAACAGACAAGAAAAAACAGCATTAATATTGGGATAAATAAGACTACCTAACAAAATAAATAAACATTTATGAAATGTACAATGAGAAAACCTAGAATCGGAAGAAAAATATCTTCAACGATAAGTATTGTTGGAAAATATTGAGTTAACCTAAAAAAATAGAAATACAACAATTGATTAAAACAAATGTGTAGACAACAATGGAGGGTGATGCAACCTCCATTATAGGCCTCCAGAGTTGCTTAATTAAATTAAATCACCTAATTATATCATTATAAATGCTAGAGCCTGCAAAAAAAATAGTTCCAAACAATAGAAAATGATTAGCACATAAAATTAAAGTGTACATGATAATTTTTCATAAATTCTATGACCTTAAAAGGTCTAACAATATTCTAAGGACAGATATGGTATCATCAATGTCATATCTATACGTCAACAATGGTTTACAATGATGGACATACATTACAATGTAAGTACTAGTTCATCATTGAATTCACTAGTTCATAATGTAACTTCCTACCTAACTGTTCAGCTAGGTCATTGTAATAGCCAGATAATGGTAGTCTCATTCCAATACACACTATTTCTATAATCCTTTAATTCACATACCCACACTTTAAATGTCCTACCTAATTCGTCAGCTAAGGCACTTTAATCAGCCCCCCATTTCTCTAATTGAGTTAGCCCATATTGATATGGCTCTGAGGAATATCCCAGATTTAGTGGAGTCCCCTAACCCTAAAAATTGAACCTAATTTCTGGGATGAATATAGAATTTTGACTCCCCAAAATCTGTGAGAAACCAAAGAGGATATACAATATGGGAGTATGGGCTATGGGGATTATTAATTTCGGGAGTAATTGCAGTATGAGTTAAGAGAGGTACATATCATGAAAATGGGCGACAAATAGCCTCCGGTCGGAAATTACTAAACTAGACCTATAACACATGCAAGGAGGGGAGACGACACCCTACCGCACCACTGCATGGTCCAGCGTTGGACGATTCTCAGCTTTCCATCGACGGTCCCTCGATGCACACGAATTCGACAAAACACTGAGACACACACTGAATGGCCATGTACATAGAACCACAAAACACTTGCACAAAAACACCACAGAACCATCGGAAGGTGAAGTTGCAGAATGAAGGGTTGCTGGCACTGGAAAATTATCATCTCTGGGTGATGTCCTCTTCAAATGCAAAATATTTACTTTTGCCAAATGTAAATGGTGTGGGAAGTATGAAAATGTTAATTAATTTCTGTGTCAATGTATCAGGATTTTAAGGACCATGTTAATGGCCAACATAACATGCATCTATTGGCAGGTCAACCATATTAAATAGAAAAACCACCAAAGGCAAGGCACGAGTTAATAAAGTAATATAATTTTACAAGGGAAGAATCGCATAGAAGAAGAACAGTCAGCATGCAGTAAGTATCCTGGTAGTAAGGAAATACTTATACACATTAAGTAGTTGATATCGTTATAGAAAAGTTAAGCACCAAAAATTTCGGCTGTGCAACAAATGGGAGTGGAAACAATGAAGATGAGGAGTTTTTTAAAAGAATGATAATGATAACATGGAGGCAATTAGTAAAGAATAAATAAAGTGGAAATAAAATAAATTAACAGAAATAATGGAAAAAAGAAAATGCACACATACTGAACACGTTGTGCCCCTACAGTCGTTTGAAAACAATTATTGGAAGGAGAAATAAATTGAAAAAATGAAAGTAAGTAGATGAAAATATACATTATTATAGGATACTTATGAAGGGCGCTATGCTAAGACTTGTGTATAATAGAAGCGGGTTTCTGGTAGAAAAGCAAAGAGGACAGATACATCAAACCAATTTTTGGTCTGACACACTACTGACAATAATCGAACATTCTAGCACCTGCATCCATAAATCAAAAGCATGCCTTGTAAATGACATGGGTGGGCCCATTGACATTTCATACGCTTCCGAAACAAGCGTATATTATCTCAATATTACGTATCATGAGCGAACGATCCCGTAATGTTTATCTCAATGTCAAAAGCCTCCGCAGTAGATGCCACCGGTAGGCGCTAAAACTATAATTATATAGAATACATAATTACAAAGTGAGAACGAAAGATCGTGTAAACTCAGTTGCATAAAATACGACTCTTTATCAGAAGCATGTGAGTGCGTGCAGCTGTCCATCTCTCTCGACGAGCACCGACGCAGTATCACCATGCCGTGCAGAGACGGCATCTGGCAATTGCCGTGTACCGACCACGTCTCTCCATTTCCGTGCACCGACACCATCTCTCCATTGCCGTGCACCGCGCCGATTCGCCATTGCAGTGCACCGACGCAGTCATAACATTGCCTTGCACCGATGACTTCTCGCCAATGCCCTGCGCCGACGCCGTCTCACCTTTCCCACGCACCGACGTCATCTGACATTACCGCGCAACGATGTCATCTCCCCATTGCCGTCCACCGACGCCATCTCACCATTGCCGTTCACGGACACCGTCTCACCATTGGCGTACACCGACACAACCTCACAATTGCCGTGCACCGATGCCTTCACACCATTGCCGTGCACAGACTCCGTCGCGCCTTTCCAGTGCACCGAAGCCATCTCACATTACCGCGCACCGACGGCATCTCACAATTGGCGTCCACCGACGCCGCTTCACCATTGCCGTGCACCGATGCCCTCTCACAATTGCCATGCACCGTTGTCCACACACCATTAACGTGCACAGACTGCGTCACGCCATTGCCATTTACTGACGCGGTCTCGCATTTCTCGCATGGCCGTCCACCGTCGCCGTCTCACAATTGGTGAACACCGACGCCGCCTCACCATTGCCGTCCACCGACGCCGTCTCACCATTGGCGTACACCGACACAGCCTCACCATTGCCGTGCACCGATGCACTCTCACTATTGTCGTCCACCGATGCACTCGCACAATTGCAGTGCACCGACTACGTCTCGCCATTATCGTGTACTGACGCGGTATCGTCTTCCCCGGGCACCGACGCCATCTTAGCATTACAATTCACCGTCGAGGTCTCGCAATTTCCGTTTGCCTACGCCCTCTCAACATTGCCATTCACCGACGCCGTCTCGCCATTGCCGTGCACCGAGGCCTCTCTCCATTGCCGTGCACCGACGCAGTCTCTCCATTGCCGTGCACCGATGCCGTCTCTCCATTGCCGCGCACCGACGTCAACTTACTATTACCGTGCACCGAGAATTCTCACCATTGCCGTGCACCGAGAAGTCTCGCAATTGCCGTGCACCGCCGCTGTCTCGCCGATGCCGCGCACCGACGTCATCTCACAATTACAGTTCACCGACGAAGTTTACCCATTGACGTGCACCGACCCACTGTCGCCATTTCTGTGAACCGACCCAGTCTCGCCATAGCAATGCACCGATGCCCTCTCGCCATATCCGTTCACCAATACCGTCAGACCATTGTTGTGTACAACGCCGTCTCGCCACTGTCGTGTACCGACGCTTTCTCGCCACTCTTGCACCGCTGAGGTGTTTCCATTGCCGTCCACCGCCGCCGTGTCGCCATTGCAATGCAACGACGCCCTCTCACCATATCAATGCACCCACGCAGTCCCTCCATTGCCGTGCACCGACGCAGTCTCGCCATTGCAGTTAATCGACGAGGTCTAGCAATGTCCGTGCACCGATTCAGTCTCGCCGTGGCCGCTCATCGACGCCGACTCGCCATTGCCGTGCCCCGACGATGTCTCGCAATTGCTGTGCACCGACGCAGTCTCACCATTGCAGTTCACCGACGAAGTCTCGCAATGTCCGTGCACCGACTCAGTCTCGCTGTGGCCGCTCATCGACGCTGTCTCGCCATTGCCGTGCACCAACGAAGCTACGCTATTTTCGTGCACCGTCGAAGTATTGCCATTGCCGTGAACCGACCCAGTTCGGGTACCGACGCCGTCTCGCCATTTCCGTGCACCGCCGCCGTCTCGCCATTGCAGTTGACCGACGAGGTCTCGCAATATCCGCATCACCATTGCCGTGCACCGATGCCGTCTCTCCATTTCCGCACACCGACGTCATCTCCAAATTGCAGTTCACCGAATACCAGTCTCGCAATTACCATAGTAATACACAGATGCCCTCTCGCCACAGATGCCCTCTCGCCATAGGCATAAACCGGGGCCGTCCCTCCATTCCCGTGCACCGACGCCGTCTCGCCAATGCAGTGCACCGCTGCCGTGACACCATTGCCGTGCACCGACGCTATCTCACCATTGCAGTTCACCGACGAAGTCTCGCAGTATCCGTGCACCGACGCCGTCTCGCCATTGCCGTGCACCTACGCCATCTTACCATTACCGTCTCACCATTGGCGTACACCGACACAGCCTCACCATTGCCGTGCACCGATGCCCTCTCGCCATAGCCGTACACCAATACCGTCACACCATTGTTGTGCTCCAACGCCGTCTCGCCATTGCAGTTCACCGACGAAATCTCGCAATATCCGTGCACCAACGACGTCTCCCCTATTACCTTGCACCAACGCCGTCTCGCCAATTACCTTGCACCGCCGAAGTCTCGCAAATTCCGTGCACCGACGCCGTTTTATCATTGCCGTGCAACGACCCCAACTCGCAATTTCCGTGCACCAATGAAGTTTCGCTATTACCGTGCACCGACGAAGTATCGCCATTGACATGAACCGACCCAGTCTCGCCATAGCAATGCACCGACGCCCTCTCGGCATATCAATGCACCCACGCAGTGCCTCCAAGGTCGTGCATCGACGCAGTCTCGCCGTTGCAGTTCACCGACGAAGTCTCGCTATGTCCGTGCACCGACGCAGTATTGCCATTGCAGTTCTTCGAACAAGTCTCGCGGTTACAGTGCACCGACGCCGCCGTCTGGACATTGCAGTTCACCGACTCATTATTGCCTTGGCCGCTCACCGACGCCGACTCACAATTGCCGCGCAGAGACGTAGTCTCACAATTGCCGTTCACCGACGCAGTCTCACCAAGCCGTGCATCGACTCAGTCTCGCCGCAGCCGCGAACCGACGCCGTCTCGCTATATCCTCCCACCGACGAAGTCTCGCCATTTCCGTGCACCGACGCCGTATCACCATTGCCGTGCACCGAAGCCGTCCCTCCATTGCCGTACACCGATGCCGTCTCTCCATTGCCGCGCACCGACGTTATCTCACCATTGCCGTGCACCGACTTCATCTCACCATTGCCGTGTGCCGACACCATCTTGCCATTGCCGTGCACAGCCGCTGTCTCGCCGATACCGAGCACCGACGTCACCTCACCAATTTCCGTGCATCGACCCCGTATCGCCATTGCCGTTTGCCGACCTCATCTTGAAATTGCCGTGCACCGCCGCTGTCACGCCGATGCCGCGCACTGATGTCATCTCTCCATTGCCGTGCTACAACGCCATCTCGCCATTGCAGTTCACCGACGAAATCTCGCAGTATCCGTGCACCGATTCAGTCTCGCCGTGGCCGCTCACCGACGCCGTCTCGCCATTGCTGTGCACCGACGCAATCTCACCATTGCCGTCCACCGACGCCGTCTCACCATTGGCTTACACCGACGCCGTCCCTCCGTTGCCGTGCACCGATGCCCCCTCACAATGGCAGTGCACCGACTACGTCTCGCCATTACCATGAACCGACGTGGTCTCGTCTTCCCCATGCAACGACGACATCTTGTCATTTCAATTCACCGTCGAGATCTCGCAATCGCCGTTTATCAACGCGCTCTCACCATTGCCGTGCATCGAAAGTCTACCGATTGCCGTGCACCGACGCCATCTCTCCATTGCCGTGCACCGATGCCGTCTCGCCAATGCCGCGCACCGAAATCAACTCACAATGGCAGTTCACCGAAGAAGACTCGAAATTACCATAGAAATACACCGATGCCCTCTCGCCATAGCCATGCACAGGGGCTGTCCCTCCATTTCCGTGCACCGACGCCGTCTCGCCAATGCAGTGCACCGCTGCCGTAACACCATTGCCGTGCACCGACGCCGTCGTACAATTGCCGTGCACCGACGCCGTATCGCCATTGCAGTTCATCGAAGAAGTCTCGCGATTACCGTGCACCGACGCAGTCTGGCCATTGCAGTTCACGGACTCAATCTCGCCATGGCCGCTCACCGACGCCGTCTCGCCATTGCCGTGCACCGGCGAAGTCTCGCAATTGCCGTTCACCGGCGCAGTCTTACCAAGCCGTTCACCGACACAGTTTTGCCTTTGTCGTACACCGCTGTCGTGTGGCCATTGCCGTGCACAGTCGCCGCCTTGCCATTGCAGTTCACCGTCGACGTCTCGCAATATCCGTGCATCGACTCAATCTCGCCGCGGCCGCGAACCGACGCCGTCTCGCTATTGCCTCCCATCGACGAAGTCTCGCCATTTCCGTGCACCGACGCCGTATCACCATTGCCGCGCACCGACGTTATCTCACCATTGCCGTGCACCGACCCCGTATGGCCATTGCCGTTTGCCGACGGCATCTTGCCATTGCCGTGCACCGCCGCTGTCACGCCGATGCCGCGCACTGATTTCATATCTCCATTGCCGTGCCACAACGCCATCTCGCCATTGCAGTTCACCGACGAAATCTCGCACTATCCGTGCACCGATTCAGTCTCGCCGTGGCCGCTCACCGACGCCGTCTCGCATTTGCTGTGCACCGACGCCTTCTCACCATTGCCGTCCACCGACGCCGTTTCACCATTGGCTTACACTGACGCCGTCCCTCCATTGCCGTGCACCGATGCACTCTCACCATTGCCGTGCACCGATGACCTCTCACAATGGCAGTGCACCGACTACGTCTCGCCATTACCATGAACCGACGCGGTCTCGTCTTCCCCGTGCTCCGACGACAACTTGACATTTCAATTCACCGTCGAGGTCTCTCCATTGCCGTTCACCGATGCCGTCTCGCCAATGCCGCGCACCGACGTCATCTCACAATGGCAGTTCACCGACGAAGACTCGAAATTACCATAGAAATACACCGATGCCCTCTCGCCATAGCCATTGCCCGGGGCTGTCCCTCCATTTCCGTGCACCGACGCCGTCTCGCCAATGCAGTGCACCGCTGTCGTGACACCATTGCCGTGCACCGACGCCGTCGTACAATTGCCGTGCACCGACACCGTCTCAGCAAGCCGTGCACCGACGCCGTATCGCCATTGCAGTTAATCGAAGATGTCTCGCCATTGCCGTGCACCGGCGAAGTCTCGCAATTGCCGTTCACCGACGCAGTCTTACCAAGCCGTTCACCGACACAGTTTTGCCTTTTTCGTACACCGCTGTCGTGTGGCCATTGCCGTGCACAGTCGCCGCCTTGCCATTGCAGTTCACCGTCGACGTCACGCAATATCCGTGCATCGACTCAGTCTCGCCGCGGCCGCGAACCGACGCCGTCTCGCTATTGCCTCCCATCGACGAAGTCTCGCCATTTCCGTGCACCGACGCCGTATCACCATTGCCGTGCACCGAAGCCGTCCCTCCATTGCCGTACACCGATGCCGTCTCTCCGTTGCCGCGCACCGACGTTATCTCACCATTGCCGTGTACCGACCCCGATCGCCATTGCCGTTTGCCGACGGCATCTTGCTATTGACGTGCACCGCCGCTGTCACGCCGAAGCCGCGCACTTATGTCATATCTCCAATCACCGTGCACCACAAAGTCTCGCAATATCCGTGCATCGACTCAGTCTCGCCGCGGCCGCCAAACGACGCCGTCTCGCTATTGCCTCCCACCGACGAAGTCTCGCAATTTCTGTGCCCCGACACCGTATCACCATTGCCGTGCCACGATGCCGTCTCTCCATTGCCGCGCACCGACGTCATCTCACAATTGCCGTGCACCGACGTCATCTCGCCATTGCCGTGTGCAGACGCCATCTTGCCATTGCCGTGCACCGCCGCTGTCTTGCCGATGATGCGCGCTGACGCCATCTCTCCATTGCCGTGCTACAACGTCATCTCGCCATTGCAGTTCACCGACGAAATCTTGCTGTATCCGTGCACCAACTCAGTCTCGACGTGGCCGCGCACCGACGCCGTCTCTCCATTGCCGTGCACCGACGCCATCTCACCATTGCCGTGCACCGACGCCGTCTCACCATTGGCTTACACCGACGCCGTCCCTCCATTGCCGTGCACCGACGTCATCTCACCATTGCCGTGCACCGACGTCATCTCGCCGTTGCCGTCCACCGACGCCGTCTCACCATTGGCGTACACCGACGCCGTCCCTCTTTTGCCGTGCACCGACGTCATCTCACCATTGCCGTGCACCGACGTCATCTCGCCATTGCCGTGTGCAGACGCCATCTTGCCATTGCCGTGCACCGCCGCCGACTCGCCATTGCCGTGCACCGACGCCGTTTCGCCATTGCCGTGCACCGACGCCATCTCACCATTGCCGTCCACCGACGCCGAGACACCATTGCCGTATGCCATTGCCGTTTGCCGACGCCATCTTGCCATTGCCGTACACCGCCGCTGTCTTCCCGATGCCGTGCACCGACGTCATCTCACCATTGCCGTGCACCGACGTCATCTCGCCATTGCCGTGTGCAGACGCCATCTTGCCATTGCCGTGCACCGCCGCTGTCTCGCCGGAGCCGCGCACCGACGTCATCTCTACATTGCCGTGCTACAACGCCATCTCGCCATTGCAGTTCACCGACGAAATTTCGCAGTATCCGTGCACCGACTCAGTCTAGCCGTGGCCGCGCACCGACGCTGTCTCTCCATTGCCGTGCACCGACGCCATCTCACCATTGCCGTGCACCGACGCCCTCTGACCATTGCCGTCCACCGACGCCGAGTCACCATTGCCGTATGCCATTGCCGTACACCGCCGCTGTCATCCCGATGCCGTGCACCGACGTCACCTCACCATTGCCGTGCACCGACGTCATCTCGCCATTGCCGTGTGCAGACGCCATCTTGCCATTGCCGTGCACCGCCGCTGTCTTGCCGATGATGCGCGCTGACGCCATCTCTCCATTGCCGTGCTACAACGTCATCTCGCCATTGCAGTTCACCGACGAAATCTTGCAGTATCCGTGCACCAACTCAGTCTCGACGTGGCCGCGCACCGACGCCGTCTCTCCATTGCCGTGCACCGACGCCATCTCACCATTGCCGTGCACCGACGCCGTCTCACCATTGGCGTACACCGACGCCGTCCCTCCATTGCCGTGCACCGACGTCATTTCACATTTGCCGTGCACCGACGCCATCTCGCCATTGCAGTTCACCGACGAAATCTCGCAGTATCCGTGCACCGACGCCGTCTCGCCATTGCCGTGCACCGACGCCTTCTCGCCATTGCCGTGCACCGAATCCATCTCACCATTGCCGTCCACCTACGCCGTGTCACCATTGCCGTCCACCGACGCCGTGTCACCATTGCCGTCCACCGACGCCGTGTCACCATTGCCGTGCACCGAAGCCGTCCCTCCATTGCCGTACACCGATGCCGTCTCTCCGTTGCCGCGCACCGACGTTATCTCATCATTGCCGTACACCGACCCCGTATCGCCATTGCCGTTTGCCGACGGCATCTTGCCATTGCCGTGCACCGCCGCTGTCACGCCGAAGCCGCGCACTGATGTCATATCTCCAATCACCGTGCACCACAAAGTCTCGCAATATCCGTGCATCGACTCAGTCTCGCCGCGGCCGCCAAACGACGCCGTCTCGCTATTGCCTCCCACCGACGAAGTCTCGCAATTTCTGTGCCCCGACACCGAATCACCATTGCCGTGCACCGATGCCGTCTCTCCATTGCCGCGCACCGACGTCATCTCACAACTGCCGTGCACCGACGTCATCTCGCCATTGCCGTGTGCAGACGCCATCTTGCCATTGCCGTGCACCGCCGCTGTCTTGCCGATGATGCGCACTGACGCCATCTCTCCATTGCCGTGCTACAACGTCATCTCGCCATTGCAGTTCACCGACGAAATCTTGCAGTATCCGTGCACCAACTCAGTCTCGACGTGGCCGCGCACCGACGCCGTCTCTCCATTGCCGTGCACCTACGCCATCTCACCATTGCCGTGCACCGACGCCGTCTCACCATTGGCTTACACCGACGCCGTCCCTCCATTGCCGTGCACCGACGTCATCTCACCATTGGCGTACACCGACGCCGTCCCTCTTTTGCCGTGCACCGACGTCATCTCACCATTGCCGTGCACCGACGTCATCTCGCCATTGCCGTGTGCAGACGCCATCTTGCCATTGCCGTGCACCGCCGCTGTCTCGCTGATACCGCACACCGACGTCATCTCTCCATTGCCGTGCTACAACGCCATCTCGCCATTACAGTTCACCGACGAAATCTCGCAGTATCCGAGCACCGACGCCGTCTCGCCATTGCCGTGCACCGACGCCGTCTCGACATTGCCGTGCACCGACGCCGTTTCGCCATTGCCGTGCACCGACGCCATCTCACCATTGCCGTCCACCGACGCCGAGTCACCATTGCCGTATGCCATTGCCGTACACCGCCGCTGTCATCCCGATGCCGTGCACCGACGTCACCTCACCATTGCCGTGCACCGACGTCATCTCGCCATTGCCGTGTGCAGACGCCATCTTGCCATTGCCGTGCACCGCCGCTGTCTTGCCGATGATGCGCGCTGACGCCATCTCTCCATTGCCGTGCTACAACGTCATCTCGCCATTGCAGTTCACCGACGAAATCTTGCAGTATCCGTGCACCAACTCAGTCTCGACGTGGCCGCGCACCGACGCCGTCTCTCCATTGCCGTGCACCGACGCCATCTCACCATTGCCGTGCACCGACGCCGTCTCACCATTGGCGTACACCGACGCCGTCCCTCCATTGCCGTGCACCGACGTCATTTCACATTTGCCGTGCACCGACGCCATCTCGCCATTGCAGTTCACCGACGAAATCTCGCAGTATCCGTGCACCGACGCCGTCTCGCCATTGCCGTGCACCGACGCCTTCTCGCCATTGCCGTGCACCGAATCCATCTCACCATTGCAGTCCACCTACGCCGTGTCACCATTGCCGTCCACCGACGCCGTGTCACCATTGCCGTCCACCGACGCCGTGTCACCATTGCCGTTTGCCGACGCCATCTTGCTATTGCCGTACACCGCCGCTGTCTTCCCGATGCCGCGCACTGACGTCATCTCTCCATTGCCGAGCTATAACGTCATCTCGCCATTGCAGTTCTCCGACGAAATCCCGCAGTATCCGTGCACCGAGTCAGTCTCGCCGTGGCCGCTCATCGACTTCGTCTCACCATTGCCGTCCACCGACGGCGTCTCACCATTGGCGTACACCGACACAGCCTCACCATTGCCGTGCACCGATGCACTCACCATTGCCGTGCACCGACTGTATCTCGCCATTACCATGAACCGACGCGGTCTCGTCTTCCCCGTGCACCGACGGCATCTTGACATTTCATATCACCGTCGAGGTCTAGTAATTGCCGTTTATCAAAGCGCTCTCACCATTGCCGTGCACCGAAACAGTCTACCGATTGCCGAGCACTGACAGTCTACCGATTGCCATGCACCGACGCCATCTCTCCATTGCCGTGCACCGATGCCGTCTCTCCATTGCCGTGCACCGACGCCGTCTCGCCAATGCAGTGCACCGCTGCCGTGACATCTTTGCCGTGCACTGACGCCGTCGTACCATTGCCGTGCACCGACTCCGTCTCACCAAGCCGTGCACCGATGCCGTATTGCCATTGCAATTAACCGAATAAGTCTCATGATTACCGTGCACCGACGCAGTCTGGCCATTGCAGTTCACCGACTCAATCTCGCCGTGGCCGCTCACCGACGCCGACTCACCATTGCCGTGCACCGACGAAGTCTCGCAATTGCCGTGCACCGACGCAGTCTCGCCTTTGCCATGCACCGCTGCCGTGTGGCCATTTCCGTGCACAGCCGCCGCCTTGCCATTGCAGGTCACCGACGATGTCTCGCAATCACCGTGCCTCCCACCGACGCCATCTCTCCATTGCCGTGCACGTTCGAATTTTCGCCATTGCCGTGCACCTACGAAGTTTCGCCATTGCCGTTCACCAATGCCGTCTCGCATTTACCGTGCACCGACGCCGTCTCGCCAGAGCCCGTCACCGACGCCGTCTCTCCATTACCGTGCATCGTCGCCGTCTTGCCATTGTCGTGCACCGACGCCTGTTCACGCGCCGTGCTCAAGTATGTGCCGCTCTAGTGGCCATCAGCACCAACCCAACTGATGTCTATGACTCCTAAGATGTATACTCTCCATATCCACATTCTTCATCTTCGAGCTTGTCCCTAAGGACCTCGCGTTTCATTTCCCTATCCAGCATTTGTCCAACTTGACTGATGTTCCCAGTAGCCCCAAAGATGTTACTATTGAGATATTTTACCTTCCGATTGTTTTACCAGGAGGAATTCAAATACGTCATTTTTGCAAATCCAATGCTATATCTTCTAGGGAGTTTTGATTTGGTTTTCCGTAGTCTTCAAAATCGAATTCGGAGAATTTCAACACCGCATCAGGTGAGACTATATCCAGCCGATTTTTTTGTTCCGTATCATAAGTGTTTTCTGGTGACACTGTTGACGAACAAGTTATGCTGCGTAGTTAGGTTATTAGGATCACTTCTTAGTTTCCTCATTCCGTTAAAAATCAGCATAATATTACATAACACGAAAGACAAAACAATTTTTTAAATGTCACTCAACGAACAACCCCCAGTCAACAACCTTTGCCGTAGATTACATTGGTGGGCACTAGTGCATTATACAAATAAATTTTACTTAAGAAAAACAGAATTTTACTAATTACGAGCAAACGCTCGCATTACGGATAACACGACATCCATAGCCTCCACTGTAGATACAGTGGGTGAACCATTATGAATCCTATATATGCTGCGAAACATCTGCGATATTAAGTACATGAATCACGAGAAAAAGACTCGCGTTATCTATATCGCCATGTCAACAGCCTCCGCCTTAGATGACATGAATGGGCCCATAAGCATGTATCGATTCACTAAAGAATGACTGCGTCAATCATATATGAAGTTATACGAGTGACGAGATATTATTATATTTATATATAAGAGTTACGAATCACGAGCGAACCATCGCATTACCTATACACCAATGACATATAGTTGGCATATAGTTGTATGCCAATGTATAGACATGGCATATAGTTGTAAATGACATGGCATGATAACGAATGCAATGACAAGGAATGTGAAAGGAAAAATTAATCAATTCTTTGAGACTAAAATGCTTCATTAGAAGGTCAGAATGGCAAAAACGTGGGGAGGAATAGTTTGGGAAAATGGAACGACAGAGGATAATATTGAGATGAATACTCTGGTTGAGGATGAAAAAATTTACCCGTTGATGCTGCAGAGAAGCACCTGAGAAAGAGAAAGGCGCCAGGAGTGATGAATTTCCCTAGAGTTAATTTATTTATTGTTTTTGCATGATAAATTAATATTTTAGAAAAAAAATTAGAAAATTGTCATTCACCTAAGATGTTCCAAAAATGTACTCCTGAGCCTCAAATTTACTAAACTTTCCGGGAAAGGGCTCCTCGGACCCCCCCTTCTTAATCCTATGTCTTGCCACCATCGATACAATATCTCCTCCCCCCCCCTGAAAATATCATATGGGCGCCCATGCATGGAAGACTTAAGCAGAATAGCCCAAGAAAAGTACTAACATAAGAAGTCTTTTAACAGCTAATTACAGGCCAGAAAATAAGGCAACCTGATAATCAAACATTAGGAGCATGCATGGCATTATTTATGGATGGATGGATATGGATACTTATTAAGGAATGATTAATTGTAAGCATGTTAATGTTTTTAAGGCTTTTATGATAGTTTTGTGGATGTGCTACTTGTCTTTCGTGTGTATATCTTCATGAAATTAATATATTGCCCATGATTTTTCTGAAAAAGGAAAAATACTAAAATAATAACGATACAACTAAACGTATTAAAAAACTTAGAATGTTTGCCTTTTATCTCTTATACACTAAATATATTATTGATAGCACATATCTAGTAGCATTCAGCAAAACTTGATAGCAACTTCTCTGTGCTCAGGAAGACTCGTAATGAAACTAATTCATTAGTTATCCTTTGAAATCTCTTGTTTTAGAGATTGCATAATTATGCAGTTCAGCGAACAATTTAAAAACAAAATACAGACATTTACTAAAAAATCTGATCCCTGTTCGCGGCCATGAGACTAATTTTAGAATTTCAAAAAAATGTAAAACATGGCTCAGAAAATTG
Organism: Pyrrhosoma nymphula; assembly: GCA_963573305.1. Lineage (NCBI taxonomy): Eukaryota > Metazoa > Arthropoda > Insecta > Odonata > Coenagrionidae > Pyrrhosoma > Pyrrhosoma nymphula. Next base: position 136,175,930 of record OY754327.1, read on the forward strand.
AATAGCAAATGAGAACTTCTGACACATCTTTGATCTAGACTACACTATATAAAATAACTTAAGGATTAATTGTTTCCGGATCGCAACGATCTAAGTTATTTTTTTTCTATGGAAATAATGTTTTATGAAAGCTATCACTCATGAAAAGTTTTTATTAAATTTGACAAAAAATGCTCGTTTTTCCAATGTTACTAAATTGTGAAAAACTTATCGGAATACTATTTGAGTTACTTGTTCGCTTGGTAAATGTTAAGGCTATGCGCTACAGAGATGTTGCTAAAAAGAGCAGGAGCTTCACCCATAGGACGTGGGAGAAAAGTAGCGATATTTAGTTTGATATTTCTCAATAAACGAAATAAATTGACTACCGCAGGTAAAATCCACAAAATGGCAAACATTTGGGTGTGCTAAGGCGTTACCAGCATTCGTCGTCAAATAGTCAAAAAATCGTATATATTTAAATACAGAGAAGTTGAATTCTACAAACTGTTTTAGCGTCATTGATATTGGATTTATTTTTCCTTCTTTCTTACCCTACTGAAATTTGAAAACATAAGTCCAATATGGGGAACTATGAACAGAAATATCGCGCGGTAACTTATCACCGAAGATTACGCAACCTATTTGCAATTATTACTCATTCACTGATGCATCTCAAGCTATCTCCATTGACGTTAAATTTTAAACAAAGATAAATTAATAAAACTTATATGGAGTGAAAAGAGCTAAGTTTTAAAAAATAATTTCCGAAATTTAGTCGGCCGAAACACAATGTAATACTATTTTTCTTTTATAAATTATATACATACACTCATTACACAAAACGTATTAGGATGGAATGTATTAACAAGAAAAATAAATCATTAAAAACCAATTGACGGACAAGAATTGGCAGGCACATGACTGTCTGTAACCACATGGTAACAGGAACAAATATTAAGAATTTAATTAATTCACATTAACGCATTACCAGCATTATAGTTTCATTTCAAATAGAATATATTGAAGATATTGTTGAAAATTAAATTAGTCCATCGAGAGATTGAACTATTCAAGAGCTACCTTTGTATAAAATCTGAAAGTTGGAAAATTATTATCACACGAAAGAATAATGGCGCTGATACAATAGGTACCGTTAATGTAAAATATCATCTATAGCAAAGTGTACCTTCCGGAATTCACACGATCAGGCTACCGAATCACAAGCCTGTAAATCAAGTTAAGTGTGAGTGCAAAAGTTATAAAACACCTATAAGGAATTTAACTGACTCTTTCACCTGACGAACTAGTCAATGGAGCATTAAATGGAACAATAATTAAGATAGATTAATCGCGAAAAAAATAATTTAAAATCTTTTCGTTTGTCATCATTAATTCAATATTCGAACATTCCTTAATTTTAACGATCTAAAGCTTGGTATACGAGGATACAAAAAATATTTGTCGGGGAATATATATCTGATGGTAACTAATTGCAGTAAGCGCAAAATATTACTTCAAACAAAATGAATCCAAACGCTACCTCATTAATTAAAAAAATAACTACAGAGATTTTCAAGGATATTAAAATTTCGGGTAATGTATATCTAATGGTAACTAATTGTCATACGCGCGAAATATTACTTCAAATGAAAGAAATCCCAACGATACCTTAATTAAAAATAAACTAAACAAAGAGATTGTCAAGGATATTACTACGATGTATGCAGACCTCAATAGGTATCTGTCCGCTCCTTCCCATTCCCCCTAAAATCCCACCACCCCAGTCCCCCTAACCCCCCCTCTCAATCAATTCAATACTCCCTCCCAAACCTCCCACCCTACCCCCCCATCCCACCTTACATTCCATTCCCTGTCATGATCACGGCGATCACGGCCGATGCCCTGAAAGTTGACAAACGTCCAGAAGCGGTTTATGGTAGTTTAAACGAGAAAGAAATATTACTTCACAAAATTCAACGAATTCGACCTCGTTCAAATGAAAAATATATCAAATTTCTAATTATATTAAACACATCAGCTACTTCTTGCAGTACTAATGGAGCTATATGCCAAGAAATAAAAGCCATTACCCTTAGGATAGTGTAGATCCTGCAAGAGGACTATGTTAAAAATTTACGCTCCGACGTATATACGTGTCAGAAATTTCAGTGTTATTAATAAGCTTTATCAAAGATGCTTTCGTTCAAAATTTGTACGAACGTACAGGAACACAGTTTCACAGTTGATAGAAGTATTATGTTCGAGCCGTTCGAGACTAAGTACACCCTAAGCTTAGATTTACTTGAAAATTTCAGATTTGAAGAGTTTCAGTCGACTAGGAGATGTTTCTTTTAACCCCGCGTTATTTCTCTAGAGCTAATACCTAAGATTGACTAAGCAATAGGCGCTGCAAAACTGAAAACTAAAATTCTTTCTTACCAAACACCAGAAGTGATAATAACTAACAGCGTGACACTATCCACTGAAATCGTTAGCACCAAATTCAATTTGACCCCCTCCTTCCCTATATTCCCTCCTTTCCATGGCTGGTGTCATGACACCCCCTTCCACACGCCACAGCGGCGGCTCGCAGAGCGGTATGTAGGTAAAATTATTTAGAATTACTTCATTACCGAAATACTTTTTGCAAAATAAAAATATTCTGTTGTACATGCCTACAGACGCTTTTAGCGTACGGTGCTAAACGTTGGTCAAATTTCAACCTTAGATGTGTATATTTTGTAGATTACTGAGAATTTCTCTCAATCCTAAAACATTGTTTGCCTCATTAATATCTAAACATTTCATTCGCGCTTCTTACGCATGGTTTAACGTAAATATTAAATTTAAATATATTTAGACTAGAAAAAAAATAGCTCAACCTTAATCGGTGGAATGCCGACAGGGCCGTAACTAAGAACTTAGAGGCCCCGAGGCAAAACCTGTGGCGAGGCCCCTTCATTAGTATAAGATCGAGACCTAAGGTAGAGCACAAAGCAGACGATTGAACAATCAGCTGTAAGCCTGAACCATCAGCTGAGCGTCTAGAGAGCGAGCGCTTGTATTTACATTTTTATTAATAAACTGGCTATTTAGCGGGAATTAAGAGCAAGCCATGTTTACACACACATTAAAAAATATTTAAAATACATATAACCATCCGTGTGGGGCCCCTTCGGCTTAGGGGCCCAGGGATGAGCCCCGTTTTCCCCGGCGCGGCGGTAGGTACGGCGCTGAATGCCAACATAGATTTCGTTCTTAATTTAAACGATGTTCGTGAAGGGGTACTCCTCCTTTTTTGCTTATAACTTATCAACCTTACTTAGCACAGATATAAGCTGCATTTCTTCCTAAAGACGAAGCTTTACAGATTGATTATTTTGGCAGTTACAGCATTCCCGTAACCCTTGTTACTACACAGATATTTTCATTCCAAATTCACGATTTTTCACACTTCTCCGACGTTTTCTACGCCATATCTCCGTGTTTTGTCACTCGCCACCAGAGGGCTTCTTAATAATTTCACCAATCCCACTCAAGAAAGTTGCGAAAGTGCGGACACGGTGAACATGGCCACTATTTGCCCATCATAAAATAATGAGCACTGGGTTTCCCTCCTCTTTGATCGCCATTTTCTGCTGTTGGCCCCGGTTTCCCTCCGAGAACAGAAATCTTTGCCCTTCGCTTCGAGCGCGCGCGCTATTCAAAACTGCCGTGGCCGGTGACCGCTGACGGACGCTTTATGCCACAAGCGAACTACTCCGACGTCGTCACTCTCTGTTGCCTTATCAGAAAACCTACGTTAAAATTCAAGATGGCCGATCAACCGCATATCACGTCCAAAGTTTCACCTTTTCTAGAAGCCTAATTTTTATAAGAACCTACTCTTAAGATTCTTTCACATGCTATTTTCGCATCATTTGCACTCTGGGTTTGAAAATTTCGTGCAAAACAAGCAAAATCTAGAGCGTGAAAAACATTTGGACAATGAGGTCTCTTCGCGAAGATTTATCAACAATGTCATGCTCTGAGACTTAATTCAAAATGAGACCTCACAGAATTTAAGGAAGCTTTACGTCACGGTAGGCAGCTAACTGGCCTTAAGTACCTACCTACGAGGTGGGCGTGAAGATGAAAAAAGTCAGATTAAGCCATGCCTGGGAATTCCCTTTAGACTTTGGACATTACACCCTATGCTTAGAAACTTAAGGAATTCTGATCAAGCGCGCGTCACTTTGACTCGGAGGATATTATTTTGACCACACGACCAGCTGATAGCCATTCTGATAGAAGCGACGAAATAAGAGATACACTTCCGAGCTGATATGCAAAAGGATCTGTTCTTTCCATGCACTATTTGTGACTCTAACATGTATATAGTGAGACACAAACATTAGGCACACCGTTTACATACAATTCACTTTTCACCTCCCCCGCTTTCATTTCCCAATTCCCTTAACTTTCACAGCTTATGTCCTAATGCCCCCTGCCACACGCCTCTTTCACGGCTCGCAGGTTAGTAAGGAGTACGTGAATGTATCCGCGATACACAAGTCATTTCCCTAATACGTTGCACATTTAGAGAGAAACATACTTCGCTGCGTTACATGAAATTCACTCTAGCGGACTAGCTTCGTGCCCGAGTGATAAAAAAACATAGGTACCTCCGCAAATAATTTTTAGGTACTGCCTAATTATTATCGTTTATCCGAACACTATCCCTAGAAATATTTCACGTCAGGCAGACATCAGGAATACACAAGACAATATAAAATAAACGAGGTACTCACTCGAACGCTGATCGCCAAGACCTCCGAGGATTTCACGTGCTCCAAACACCAGGCTATCCTGTTTAACGCGCCCATCTTGCAGAAGTATTCCATTGAAGAGGTAGCAGAGAATAAGTTGCGAAGTCTCCCGCGGCGTATGGTATAATAAGATGTTTCCACAGCGTCCGAAAGTTTTGACGTTCACATTTTTAAGCCGACAACTGAAAACAAATTAAGATGACGAATTAAGATAGGTTGGCTTTTTGGGAGACAACCGACGGATTAAAGTACATGATTTTCGCCACTGAGGACAGGTAAGGTAGTCTTGGCAAAGGAAGGATTGTGTGATATATGAATGTAGGATGAAGGGAGAAACATTGCGTCGGCATTAGCCTAATCTACACAAGGTACTACAGTAGGTAATGATATGGCATAATCGGGGGAAAAAATCTTCGCAACTGCTTAGATTCGAACTCAGACCCCAAGGATGGGAGGCCGTTAAACTAGCCACCACACACACCAGATCACCAATGAGATTAATATTAATTACAGTTACCCAAACGCTACATGCAAAATTGCGCCGCTTGAAAACATTAAGGACATTCCCAATAAATCCGTTCACATACTCATAATATAAGAGTGGTAAAACTCACCTCAAATTATGTGAAGTTCGTACAACACACTATCCGTCGTTTGGCCTCCGGTTAGTGAGCATGATAGCGTCGCGTTATATTAGACTAAGCGATCGGCATTTCTTTGAACATTAACCACGGAGATTAGTTGGCCTCCCTGTTGAACGCGCCCATCCTGTGATTACATTCAATTCCAGAGAATGCCTATCAGTCTTTCCTGCACCTGCAAATCAAAAACGTTTTTGGAAATATTAAAGTTAGAGAGCAATGTTGTAAAGGAGCAACTTTGAAAACATACTTCTAATGCTCAAGTTAAAATCTCAATACAAACATTCAAGAATAATTTAGTCAAATTCAGTCCAAGAAATGCATTTAACATGGTGGTCGTTACTCACAGATGACATTACGTGCGAACACCTCAGCAATTCGACTGTCTTACGCCAAATCTTGCCTCAGATTTCTCCTCGTCGACAATCAAAAGAAATCGTACACTAAATGATTGACTTGTCTAATGCACCCTGTTTATTTCCACTTAGCACGAGATGAAATATATCGCTCATTCACATACAGTTCGGATTAGATTCAATTAAGAGAGATTTCCCGTTGCATTGAGAAGTAGGAGAGAGGAAGACAAGACTATGATGGTTGGGTATTCAACCCGTGCTTATCTACACCACGATAACGCGTTCACGGCGTTCACTCTCACCGGCGTACGCCAAGAACTGACTAACGAATTCCGGTCAGCATTTCAAAGACCCCCTGAGGAGCGCTCCTCCAATAGCAGCATTTGTCGTCAGAGGGGAAAGAAGACGAGGGAGGGGGGGGAGGGAGACGGGACGGCTGGAAACTGACGAAAGAGACAGACGAAGGTGCTAGGGATGAGGACGAGGGCGAGGGGGGGGAGGGAAGGGGCGAGGAGACGGCAGAGTAGGAGGTGGAAGGAGGGCCTTGCCATATCAACCCTTCCCCAAAGGCGTACCTGAGACACGAACTAGAGCGGTCAACTCACGCCAGATGAAAGTAGAGTCCTCTGAATTACCATACAATAACTATTAAGTGGGAGCAGTGTTGACATTGCAATCCAGAGACCTTGGGGTGGATGTGGATATGGATATAAGGGGAGGAGAGGGGAATTAGAGGTAAAGATGTACACGTTGAAATTTTCTTAAAAAATCAAATCAAGAATCGGTAAAGCTTCATTAATTGGTCACCATAAACACGATTTCAGAGTTACTGTTTCCTCGTCTTATTATTATTTTTCTCTACATAGTGTTCAATTTCCGGTTGTAGATGTTTCATGAGCGCCATATTGAGGTGAACTAATTAATTTTTTCCATTTACAATACATAATAATTATGTCGTATTTATTTCTCCAGCGAATTAAGGATTTCTTAGTCCTCTTTTACAATTTACATTTGAGTTACAATGCACAAAAATCCATATCCTTTGTAGCAAAATCCCACCCACGCCCACGACCTCTGTGTAATGGTATGATACGAAGCATAACTTAAAATGAACTTTAGACTCATTAAGCAATGAGTAGAACTGCAACATGGTTTCAATACCATGACACAATAAGAATAGATTTCGCATTTCCTTCCACAACTGTCTTTTCCGTTCGTTCAGTATGATGTCATTTATTAAAACAGTATCCAGCTCACGCTACGTTAGTTTGATGTTCACTTTGGTTGATATTTTATTTATTTGTTTAGCCAGGTACCCCTAACCCGCCCCTCTCGCCTGTACAACTGTCTAAAACACGGCGAAGCTCGAAAGGGTCAAATGGGGCCTTAAGAGGGATAAGATTGCAGAAATGCACTGCCATTCGAACGCCCAGCTTCTGTTGCACCCCTTCTTCTCTCCGCCTTCCTCCTCTCCCTCCCCACCCTCCCCCACCTAAGGCGAGGGGTGAATAAATATGATTTATGAGTTTTTTTCCTCCTTAATGCCAGACGAGTCTCACATTTCCACCCCACCCCCTATCCTCGAAACAATAAGGTTTTGGCGGGAACCCTCCTAATTCCTAGAAATGGGCTCTGCTGCCCCACAGGTTATTTTCCACTTGCTGTCACTCAATGTTGCCATGCACGCTTGTCCTTTCCCCTAGACGCCACGAAGAAAATACAGAGTCGAGATAGTTTAAAAATTTTATTAAACGAACTGAACTATACTAAGTACTATGAGCTTAAAGCCTTTGAAAAATTACACGGAACATTTTTTTTATATTTACTAGTTTCATTCAACAGTGAACATCGTCAGGTCAGTTGACGGAAGAAACCGATCGTTATCAACAATAAAATTCGGTAAAAGTTTGCAATCGAAATCCTGGTTACGTCCCTACAGCCAACCTATTTCTATAGAGAAAAACTCCATTGCGTAAAGCAACCCTTACTTGTTCTCAAATCTGGTGAATCGAAAACACAAGTGGACGCATTATTCCTAGATTTTAAGAAAGCTTTCGACACGGTACCTCACAACAAACTTTTATACAAATTACAGTCATGCGGCCTAAACGAAACAGTAGTAAACTGGATACGCGACTTTCTGAGTGATCGCAAGCAAAAAGTAGTTCTTGACGGAATTAGCTCTGATGCAGTTAAAGTGACATCAGGTGTCCCACAAGGAAGCGTAATCGGCCCCCTTTTGTTCATTATATACATAAATGATCTATGCTCTCGAATTAGCAGTGAAATACGTTTATTTGCTGACGACGCTGTCATCTATCGCGAAATTAATGATCACTCTGACTTTGAAATTCTATCATCGGATTTAAACAACGTTCATGTGTGGAGCCAAGAGTGGGGACTCGAACTTAATCTGAGCAAATGTGCGGCGGTACATTTCTTGCGGAGGTCGTCCAACTATCCCCGTGTATATGCTGTGGATGGCGTTAAGATAAAGGCGACAGATGAAGTTAAGTATCTGGGAGTTACGATAACCTCAAACCTATCGTGGGGAACACATATAAGAAATATTTGTGGCAGAGCTCTGAAGAAGCTAGGATTCGTCAAGCGTATTGTGGGAAGATTCTCAGATGAAAAAGTAAAAGAGAGGTGCTAATTCGCACTCGTCCGGCCACACCTTGAATATGCAGCAAGCATATGGGATCCGGTGCAGAAAGAATTAATTCGGGAACTTAATAAAATACAAAGGAAAGCTGCGCTATTCGTCAAAAACTGCTACGGGCGTACAGACAGCGTTACGCAGATGTTAAACGAATTAGGCTGGGAGCCGCTAGAGACTCGGAGGCTGCGCGCTAGGCTTAGATTACTTGAGCAATTGAGAACAGATATCTTTCAGAGCGACACGGAGAACATCATATTAGAACCCCACTATATTTCCAGGTCCGACAGAAACGATAAATTAAGAGAGATATTTTGCCGAACGGATAGGTATGGGAATTCGTTTTTCCCCCGAACAATAAGGGACTTTAATAAATGCAAGGCGTAATTTCATAGAGCGTTTCCTTTTTATATGTAAACGGCTGGTGTCCTAACACCCCCCGCCACACGCCTATTGAGGCGGCTTGCGGGGTAGTATGTAGATGTAGATGTACTTCTTCGGAGAAGATGCCTTCACCCCTCCACCTCCCGACGCCGCGTGACAGAGACTCAGGGAGGAAGGGCGGGGCAGGCGGGGAGTAGGGAAAAAGGGTGGGTATGGTAAAGAGTTGAGGCCCTCAATACAGTGCCTCTAGTGGTAAAAATGGCGCGAGAAGGTCAAATGGCCAAGCCCCACTGTGAGGAATACAGAAAGGACAAAGTTTTTGGTGCGTTCTTAATGTACAGATTTGCGTGAACCTTTGCATACGTGCCCGCGTTTGTAATATGTATTGATAAAAGAAAAAATTGCATGTTTTCCATATGGTTTCCTGGAAATTCAATGCAATGCAGTTTTGAGCTGGATTCGCCCTTGTCCACTGGACCGATTGTCATGAAACAGACATTAAAATTTAGCTTATTTTAGTAATCTACTTTTGTTATTTAGTCAATATCACGATAAGACGAACATCTGTGTAAATATTATCGGATAATTATGAAATATATGTGTCATGTGCCTTAGGCTAAGAGTTGAATTATCATTGTATTGCCAAAAACCATATCGCTATGAGGCAATTCTTTTCACTTACATGTATATCACTAATGAGAGCACTTACGTAAAGTTTTACACAAATTTATACAGTAGAATCGCTCCTAAGTATATATTGGGAACTAACAAGAGGATGAGTGCGACGTAGGAACACGAGAGTCCCTCCCCTTCCAAGTCTTTGGTTCCCTTTCCACCGTGAAACCCGACGCCTTCGCAGATGCGACTCTAGGGAGTCGAAGCGGCGCAATTTCATGGAAATCAGAATATCAAGTTACAATTCACGTGTCACCTTATACATACATCTCACTTTTCAGAGTCACTGAGAAAGGGATATCATACCAGGAATCTTGTCACCTCCCTCCTACCCATCCTAATTCATCAGCTCTTGTATTGCCACAGAGCAAATAGGGTAAGGATTCCAGTAGTGTGATTACCTAACTCATAACTTGCGATCCGTGACATTCGCGATACGCGATATCGTGAAATAACGGGAAATTGTGCGATGTACAGCGAAATCGGCAATAATACGAAATTGCCCTACCAGTGATCTCATGAGAATCTACCCGTGGTGTTTCTCGAATTACGCTAAGAACCGCACAAATTCCATCCTAATCATACCTACTGACGGGTAACCAGCTGTAAATCTGGTTCAAATTTAGACCCATCTCTTCCGAAACTTCAATCTGTTTTATAATGGCGGAAATTATAATGACGTCACTCCATACTTCTTATCCCAAAGATGAACGGATAATCTGCGCAATGAATGACATCGGTGCATGAAAATTGGCAAGTGCACTAGGACTGATCACCATAGATTATTAATTTAATAACCAATGATTATGATTTAGAAACCAATGATTATAGCTACCTTTTATGCTGAAGCCATAGTCCGGGTATTGAAGGATTCATAGGACAAATAAACATGGCTGCTATTGAAAATGCTCCTTTTGACGTTGTCAACCGCTGGATTATACTCTACTTTCCTATCCTGATTAAGATACTAGACGCACATATTAACGTTGAATTGCGGGACTCAATTAAGTCATTTAATGCAAAAATATTTATCTACACAAGGGAAGTGATCAAGCTGTTAATCACTCAGAAGACGGGTAAAGAGAACCGGAGCGACGAGGTGACCATCCTTCAACCTGGGTGCTATTTAAGTAGAAATGAGTCTGCGTGGCCTATTTTTGGGTTTCTCGTCCATTAATAAGGACAAACAATCACTCAACTCTCCGTGCTCCTGGGAAACGAACGAATTACAACGATCGCAACATACAAGATAGTTTACTAACTCCTCAAATGATCATGCTTACATTGCTCTTCAGGCTTTGTGGTTTTCTTACAAACGACGGTCAATGTTTTTTATAAACGTTGAATTTCAACGGGTACCTTCAGCTAGTGGTAAGTAATTGCAGTAATCGCGAAGTATTACTTCAAACAAAATGAACCCCAACGCTACCTTAATTTAAAAAAATAACTACTAAGATTTTCAAGGATATAAAAATGTCGGGTAATGTATATCTAATGGTAACTAATTGTTATACGCGCGAAATATTACTTCAAATGAAACGAATCCCAACACTACCTTAATTAAAAAGAAACTAAATAAAGAGATTGTCAAGGATATTACTACGCGGTATGCGGAGCTCAGTAGGTGTCTGCCCGCCCCACCCCATTCCCCCAAAAAAACCCTAACCCCCCCATCCCCCTAAAATCCCACCCCCCATTCCCCCTAAACCCCCCCACTCCCGATCGCCGCAATACTCCCTCCCCCAAACCTTCCCCCATTCCCCCTCCCTTACACTCCATTCGCTGTCATGACCACGGCCGACGGCCAATGCCCTAAAAGTTGACAAACGTCATGAAGCGACTTATGGTAGTTTAAACGAAATATTACTTCACAAAATTCAACGAATTTGGCCTCGTTCAAATGAAAACTGTATCAAATTTCAAATGATATAAAAAATACCAGTCACTTCTTGCAGTACTAATGGAGCTATATGCAAAAAAATGAAAGCCATTTCCCTTAGGATATGGTTGATCCTGCAAGAGCAAGACTATATATATTTTTTAAATAAGCTCCGACGTATATATCGCGTCAGAAATTTCACTGTTGTTATATGCTTTATCAAAGATGCTTTCGTCAAACTGTCTACGAGCGAACACGAACACAGTTTCACCATGATAGAAGGATTAGTTTTGGAGCCGTTGGAGATTAAGTACATTAATCTTATTGTTAGATTTACTTGAAAATTTTACACACACATTAAAAAATAACCATCGGTGTGGGGACCCTTCGGCTTAGGGGCCCCGGGTTTCCCGGCGCGGCGGTAGTTACGGCGCTGAATGCCGATATAGATTACGTTCTTAATTTAAATGATGTTCGCGAAGGATGTTCGTGATGGGGTACTACTTCTTTTTCGCTTGAAACTTATCAATCATACTTAGCACAGATATAAGCTGCATTTCTTCCTAAAGACGAAGACTTGCAATTTTATTTTGGCAGTTACCGCATTCCCGTAACCCTTGCTCTTCCACAGATATTTTAATTCCAAATTCACACTTTTTCACATTTCTCCGACGATTTCTACGCCTTTACTCCGTGTTTGGTAACTCGCCACCAGAGGGCTTCTTCATAATTTCACCTCTTCGTATCATCCTACTCATCCCACTCAAGAAGGTTGCGGGTCTGAGGTGCGGACACGGGGTACACAGCGTCTATTTGCCCATTATAACATAATGAGCACCGCGTTTCCCTCCTCATTGATCGCCATTTTCTGCTGTTGGACCCGGTTTCCCTCCGAGAAATGTTTGCCCTTCACCCCCTTCAGGCCCCGTTTCCACTACTGACATTTCTACGACGGTAACTCTCTACCCGCGTAATGCTAGTAATGGAAACGCTCGAAAACGCCTACCATGGTAGATAGTCCTACTAGCATTGAGTTACCCTCGTAAGATCAGGGAATAGTGGTAACCGTCGTGTCTTTTTGTAGTGGGAACGCAATGTTAGTCAAAATCCTGGTAAGAATAATGGGAAAACAGTTGAATCACGGAAAGCGTGGAGGGATCACGGTTTCACCGTCTGCACACACTATTAAAAAGAATAAATATTTATATACGACCGATATGGTTAAAAGTGATTAGACGTTGCCATGCGAAGTTAAAGAGAGGATAGATTTTATTAAGGGTAGGTTACACTATTCAAGTATATCGCTAATAATATGAAATGAAGGAAATTTTGTCTTGTCTACAATACATACGATACATACTTTGTTTCACTGCCTGTCCAAGACTTCGGCCTACGAAGAAATTATCAAGGCCTTAATTTTTATTTTACATAAGTATTAATTTTATTTCTAATTTCGCTTGTCAACCAATGTTTCAACTTATGAAGCCAATGCCTTGAAAATGATAACGCGTTGGGGGATCACCATTAGGTATCCATATATATTTCAATGTCAGCATTCAACATTTATAACATATATATATTTAACTACGACCTATCGTTAATGGTTAGACATCGCCTTCATTTTTCAACTGGAGGATTTTTTAATATTTGGGATGTGGACCCTTTAATCAAGTATCTATACATGATCAATAATAATATGAAATTAGGGAAATGTTGAGTAGTCCAGAATAGAATTAATTCTTTCACATGCCGAACTAGGTTTCGATTTATGAAGTCATTATCATGGCCTTTATTTCTTATTTACATACTATTATTTATAGTTTTATTTCGCTTGTCGACCGAGATTTCAAATTATTAACTCAATACCAAGCCCTTGAAAATGACTTAATAAGTCGAAACCTTAGTCGGCTTGTGAAATGAAAATGTTTGTGAAATATTCAAAGGAATTCCTTCATTTCGTATGGACAATGGGGTAGGTACCGCAGTCTGAAAACAATGTATATTTCGCTAATGTTTTTGTTCCCGAATATGGTAGACTAATTATCAATTCGCTAAAATTTAATATGGGCTGCAAATCTGATGAAGAAGAGCAGAAGATTAAGGCGTCCAGTAAAGCAAGTGTTCAAAAGATGAATTCATATTCTTATAAATCCTTATAATATTTAGATTATACTACAATTATATAAGTTTACCAATAAATCTTAAGGTTGATACTTTACAGGTGCGTGTATAGAACGAGATTAAGCGTTGAAAAACTTAATTGTGATGATAATAACGATGCATAATAATGATAAAATATGTTTCTGGTTTAGGCGAGAAGTCGTACGCTTTTAAATTTCGTTCGTCCATTGTCCTTTACACTGGTATTGCTACGTCACAAAACGATGCTTTACCACGGTTAGAAGTAGCTAATTGGAACGCATGTAGGTTATGACGGCTGAAATAACCGTGGTAGAATGTTAGTAGTGGAAACCACTTCAACCGCGCGCGCGCTATTCAAAACAGCCGTGGTCGGTGACCGCTCACGGAAGCTTTATGTCGTAAGCGAACTACTCCGAAGTCGTTGCTCTCTGTTGTCTTTTCAGAAACATTACGTTAAAATTCAAGATGGCCGATCAACCGCATATCACTTCCAAAGTTTCACCTTTTCTAGTAGCCTAATTTTTTTAAGAACCTACTCTTCAGATTCTTTCACCTGCTATTTTTTCATTATTTGCACACTGGGTTTATAACATTTCGTGCAAAACAAGCAAAATCTAGGGCGTGAAAAAACTTTCGACGATGAGGTCTCTTCGCGAACATTTATCAACGATCTAATGCACTGACACTGAGTTAAAAAAAAAGAGACCTCACAGAATTTAAAGAAGCTTTACGTAACGGTAGGCAGCTAACTGGCCGTAAGTACCTACCTACGAGGTGGGAGTGAAGATGAAAAGGAGGCAGACTAAGCCATACCTGGAAATCCCCGTTAATCCAAACCTATCGTTGGGGAAAAATACGAAACACTTGCGTCACTACATACGATTCATGAATGAAATAGTAGAAGTTCTCAGATTAAAATATGAAAGATGTTCCTTCGCTCTGGCTAGGAATCATCACGAGTGCGCCGCGTTTGGGATTCCGCACAGAAATATTTAATACGCGAGTAAATAAAATACTAAGGAAATCCTCATGTATGTATAGTTAAAATTGCAACAAATGAACAATGCGTTACACAGTTGACGGAAGGGTGAAGTCGGAGGCCGCTAGAGACTTTGGAGATTACACCCTATGCTTAGAAACTTGAGGAATTCTGATCAAGCGCGTGTCACTATGACTCGGAGGATATTATTTTGACCCCACGACCAGATGATAGCTATTCTGATAGAAGCGACGAAATAAGAGATACACTTCCGAGCTGATATGCAAAAGGATCTCTTCTTTCCATGCTCCATTTGTGACTCTAACATGTATATAGCACGACACAAACATTAAGCACACCGTTTACATACAATTCACTTTTCACCTCCCCCGCTTTCATTTCCCAATTCCCTTAACTTTCACAGCTTATGTCCTAATGCCCCCTGCCACACGCCTCTTTCACGGCTCGCAGGTTAGTAAGGAGTATATGAATGTATCCACGATACACAAATCATTTCCCTAATACGTCGGCAATTTAGAGATAAACATACTTCGCTGCGTTACATGAAATTCACTGTAGCGGACTAGCTTCGTGACCGAGTGATAAAAAAACCATAGGTATCTCCGCAAATAATTTGTAGGTAGTGCCAAAATTATTACCGTTTATCCGAACACTATCCCTAGAAATATTTCACGTCAGGCAGACATCAGGAATACACAAGACAATATAAAATAAACGAGGTACTCACTCGAACGCTGATCGCCAAGAGCTCCGAGGATTTCACGTGCTCCAAACACCAGGCTATCCTGTTTAACGCGCCCATCTTGCAGAAGTATTCCATTGAAGAGGTAGCAGAGAATAAGTTGCGAAGTCTCCCGCGGCGTATGGTATTATAAGATGTTTCCATGACGTCAGGGTTTTCACTGCGTCCGAAAGTTTTGACGTTCACATTTTTAAGCCGACAACTGAAAACAAATTAAGATGACGAATTAAGATAGGTTGGCTTTTTGGGAGACAACCGACGGCTTAAAGTACATGATTTGCGCCACTGAGGACAGGTAAGGTAGGCTTGGCAAAGGAAGGATTGTGTGATATATGAATGTAGGATGAAGAGAGAAACTTTGTGTCGGCATTAGCCTAATCTCGACAAGGTACTACAGTAGGTAATGATATGGCATAATCGGGAAAAAAATCTCCGCAACTGCCTAGATTCGAACTCAGGCCCCAAGGGTGGGAGGCTGTTAAACTAGCCACCACACACACCAGATCCCCAATGAGATTAATATTAATTACAGTTACACAACATAGGTAGCCTTAAAACAGGTTCTCCTTCCAGGAAACCTAAAGTTAGGTACTCAAAATTTGCTATTGAAATGTATTTTGTGTACGGAGTAATAAACTTACTTATTATTATTATTAACCGCTACATGCAAAATTGCTCCACTTAAAAACATTAAGGACATTCCCAATAAATCCGTTCACATGCTCATAATATAAGAGTGGTAAAACTCACCTCAAATTATTTGAAGTTCGTACAACACACTGTCCGTCGTTTGGCCTGCGGTTGGTGAGCATGATAGCGTCGCGTTAGATTATACTAAGCGATCGACATTTATTTGAACATTAACCACGTAGAATAGTTGGCCTCCCTGTTTAACGCGCCCATTCCTCGATTGCATTAAATTCCAGCGAATGCCAATCAGCCTTTCCTGCACCTGCAAATCAAAAAATGTTTTGGAAATATTAAAGTTAGAGAGCAATGTCGTAACGGAGCGCAACTTTCAAAACATGCTTCAATTGCTCAAGTAAAACTGACGATACAAAAATTCAAGATTACATTAGTCAAATTCAGTCCAAGAAATGCATTTAACATGGTGGTCGTTACTCACAGATGACATTACGTGCGAACACCTCAGCAATTCGACTGTCTTACGCCAAATCTTGCCTCAGATTTCTCCAAGTCGACAATCAAAAGAAATCCTACAGTTAATGATTGACTTGTCTAATGCACCCTTTTTATTTCCACTAAGCACCAGATGAAATATATCGCTCATTCACATACAGATCGGATTAGATTAAATTAAGAGAGATTTCCCGTTGCATTGAGAAGTAGGAGAGAGGAAGCCAAGACTATGATGGTTGGGTATTCAACCCGTGCTTATCTACACCACGATAACGCGTTCACGGCGTTCACTCTCACCGGCGTACGCCAAGAACTGACTAACGAATTCCGGTCAGCATTTCGAAGACCCCCTGAGGAGCGCTCCTCCAATAGCAGCATTTTTCGTCAAGGGGAAAGAAGACGAGGGAGGGGGGGAGGGAGACGGGACGGCTGGAAACAGACGAAAGAGACAGACGAAGGTGCTAGAGATGAGGACGGGGGCGAGGGTGGGGGAGGGAAGGGGCGAGGAGACGGCAGAGTAGGAGGTGGAAGGAGAGCCTTGCCTTATCAACCCTTCCCCAAAGGCGTACCTGAGACACGAACTAGAGCGGTCAACTCATGCCAGATGAAAGTAGAGTCCTCTGAATTACCATACAATAACTATTAAGTGGGAGTAGTGTTGACATTGCAATCCAGAGACCTTAGGGTGGATGTGGATATGGATATGGATATAAGGGGAGGAGAGGGGAATTAGAGGTAAAGATGTACACGTTGAAATTTTCTTAAAAAATCAAATCAAGAATCGGTAAAGCTTCATTAATTGGTCACCATAAACACGATTTCAAAGTTACTGTTTCCTCGTCTTATTATTATTTTTCTCTACATAGTGTTCAATTTCCGGTTGTAGATGTTTCATGAGCGCCATATTGAGGTGAACTAATTAATTTTTTCCATTTACAATACATAATAATTATGTCGTATTTATTTCTCCAGCGAATTAAGGATTTCTAAGTCCTCTTTTACAATTTACATTTGAGTTACAATGCACAACATCCATATCCTTTGTAGCAAAATCCCACCCACGCCCACGACCTCTTTGTAATGGTATGATACGAAGCATAACTTAAAATGAACTTAAGACTCATTAAGCAATGAGTAGAACTGCAACATGGTTTCAATACCATGACACAAAAAGAATAGATTTCGCATTTGCTTCCACAACTGTCTTTTCCGTTCGTTCAGTATGATGTCATTTATTAAAACAGTATCCAGCTCTGCAGGTCAGTTGACGGAAGGAACCGGTCGTTATTAACAATAAAATTCGGTAAAATTTTCAATCGAAATCCTGGTTACGTCAGGCGGGGAGTAGGGAAAAAGGGTGGGTATGGTAAAGAGTTGAGGCCCTCAATACAGTGACTCTAGTAAAGAGTGGTAAAAATGGCCCGAGAAGGTCAAATGGCCAAGCCCCACTGTGAGGAATACAGAAAGGACAGAGTTTTTGGTGCGTTCTTAATTTACAGATTTGCGTGAACCTTTGCATACGTGCCCGCGTTAGTAATATGTATTGATAAAAGAAAAAATTGCATGTTCCATATGGTTTCCTGGAAATTCAATGCAATGCAGTTTTGAGCTGGATACGCCCTTGTCCACTGGACCGATTGTCATGAAACAGACATTAAAATTTAGCTTATTTTAGTAATCTATTTTTGTTATTTAGTCAATATCACGATAAGACGAAAATCTGTGTAAATATTATAGGATAATTATGAAATATATGTGTCATGTGCCTAAGGCTAAGAGTTGAATTATCATTGTATTGCCAAAAACCATATCGGGGTGAGGCAATTCTTTTCACTTACATGTATATCACTAATGAGAGCACTTACGTAAAGTTTTACACAAATTTATACAGTAGAATCGCTCCTAAGCATATTTCGGGAACTAACAAGAGGATGAGTGCGACGTAGGAACACGAGAGTCCCTCCCCTTCCAAGTCTTCGGTTCCCTTTCCACCGTGAAACCCGACGCCTTCGCAGATGCGACTCTCGGGAGTCGAAGCGGCGCATCTTCACGGAAAACAGAATATCAAGTTACAATTCACGTGTCACCTTATACTTTTAACTTACACTAAATTAGCCATGAACTCTCTCTCTCTTCGATTTCCATTTATCAATCCTCAAATTCTCGGAAATAGCCCTCTCTACTGGAGAATTAGATTTTTTGAATCAATAATGCGCTGAAAGAAATTGAAGAAAAATATCACCTCCGGGAAATAGCTTAAATATAAGCTCACGCGACCGGCACGGTTCGATGCCGAGCAGTAATTACGGTGACTCATCGTAATGCAGTACACAGCGTAATTGAATAAATCGTTGCAGGAAAACCTTAAGTATGGGCCTAATTTAGCAATTTTGTAGACTTAAACGCGGGCGCTGGCTGGGAATGGAAGCGCTAGCTGGGAATGGAAGCGCTAGCAGCTATGGGAAGGGGGGCGGGAGGAACAGAAAGGATAGGAGGAGAGGGGGTGCTACTTATTAACGGACGGATCGGCGGGTATTCGGCACTCAAATGTAGGGATGTGCGGTATACATCGATATACCGGTATATCCGGCAGAGTTTTGCCGATATATCGATATGTACCGGTATATTTTTGAATGTCGATATACCGGTATATTCGGTGTTATTTTCAAAACCGGTACTCGATATATTGCTCGAAATGAATATTTTCATTTGAATTTCAGTAATTTAGTTAGGGAAATGATATTAGAGAGTGGTGTTGTTGAAAATTACCTATAGCAAAGGAATATGGGAAGTAGAATTTCATGGTTTTTACCGTTTTACTACGATTTCTTTTAAAAGTATGATGAACTCTTTTTACCCTGGTTTTGAATCCTCTTAATGAAGTGTTTTTTTTACTATTCGGCGCTGCTACTACGTATTCTGTAAACCGCTGTGCCTTAAAAATAGGCCATGATACGGCCTTGATTTGAACCGGATACAAATTTTCTTTACAGAAATTAATCCGACTTCGCTAGAAAAAAATTATGTTTCCAAATCTAATAATTTTATAAAATTATTACAGTTACGGAAAAAAAGGTTGCACACTGTTTTTCCCTTCGTGTACTAATTATACCTATCTAGGATGATGACCTCCGTTTAATACCATCCATTAAGAAGATCCGCAGCATCCCGCAGGCAATACATTTGCAGTGAAAACAGATATTTACCCTAACTTGGATTTCTTCCAAAATGAATTTATAGAACACACTTATGAAACGTCATAGCCTTTAAATGCGATTAATATAATTTCATGCGAGGGTAAATAATTCCTCCTATACAATTTTAATGTATTATGTATATTGATTTGATATCGTTGTTTTTTTCTAGTCGTTGATCTTGCTCAAATAAAATAATAAATTTTCTCTCAAAAAGATTGCCTTTCGCTTCAATCTCAAAATGTTGATTTGCCGCGAACTAATTGCTGCAAAAACAACCCTTGGGGTTATAATTGTCCACGTGTAAACGAAAGCTATGAGCACAAATAAAAAATTTGTATCGCAATTCTGTATCGCGACGCGGCGCGATATTATTCATCTTGCTTCTGTGGGGGAGCCCTATTGAAACCTTTAACGAGCGGTCCTGTGTACGACTCTTTATGTCACTCAGATTTATCTTTGATTATTAATCATATGTCACTTACCGGAATCATATTTCCATAACATTCCTTCGAGACAAACATGTTCACAGAATAAAAATAATATATTATATTCATTTTTCCATTCCTTCAGTTGTATCAACCGCCAAAGTTAATATAAGTATAGAAGTAAACGCTGACCTTCATAGCATTGGTCACATCTCACCATCCCCACGGGGTCTTCATGAAAGCCCAGTTCAATGTCATGACGAAGCCTCTACATCTATTTCATCGAATCATTATGAAATAGCCCGGGTAATAGGACAAGAGAGCGAATATAGCATGTCACATTCAATACCGAATGAGGTGCAATTATATCTCAGCCAGGCGTCATCACTCAGAGCAATGTACCCTCTGAAGTTTTGGCAGAACAGTAGAACGGCTTTCCCTGCTTTATCCGGAGTGGCCCTTAAATACATGGTTGTTCTAGGATCCTCAGTACCATCTGAGCGTACCGTCTCATTGGTAAACTATGTTGTATCTGATGATCGGAGCAGATTGATGATCACATTAACCAAATGATATTTTTGGGACCAATTGGAGAAAATATCGGTTTCCATGATTGCCATTTGAGATCAATCGCATCTGCCTTGTCACTACATCATCAGCCGAGCTAGGAATGTGTTAAGCCATAACCACACTCCTGGAAATATTACATCAATGCATGGCATATTTTAATTCTGAATACTTTGTTTAGACCTATTCACTGAATTCTATTTACCGTGATAACATCTAATATATTCATAATTGTTTTAATACGATTATGAAGTTTTTTTAGGCTTACTCCTCAGCCTATTTTTGTGTTTTTATAGAAGCTATCGCGCATGGAAAACTGTACCCTAATTGAGAATGATGAAAATAGCATTTGGTAATCATCAGAGTATGTGCTTTCTGCATAAAAAATATCTTTAAAAATTGTACTTATCTGATAAAAGCATGTTCAGCATATACCAGTTGTGCATTTATTCCGCATATTCTTGGACTCGGGCGGATCGGAGAATCCTTGGGTCGGGGGGAGGGGGGGAGGGAGAATTAGGAAAATTTGTGTGAAAGTATGCGTCAACTATACGCGCGGTCCTGCGCCTGCGTGCTTACGTGAATATTATGTCATACATCTTGTATCTACATAACTAGGCCCGTATATTACTTCTATGTCAATTGGTGATTTATTTAACATCAACTATGGGTTTGTTAACTCATCTCCACCAATTCTATCCGCGATCGATCTGGTGATGCCTGTACACATATATGGCACAGGGAACTTCAGCATGGAAAGGAAACAACTTTCACCGAATTATCTGTGTATGCCTTTCTTCATTCTCCCATACCAATTATTACGGTCACTACTCTAAGATAACCTTTTTTGCCTGCATCCCATTTTCATAGAATTGTAACGGGTAATTAAATTGTAACTAGCTACGTTACTTTTACATCAGACCACGGAAAATGTGGGAAAGTTAACTTTATACACCGAGTTTACGACCACTAATTCAATAGCGGCCAAAGTATATGGATATGAAATTAGAGAGGTTACACTAGTAATGGAAATGTTAATTCCATTTTAAGATGCGGCTAAAAAGTATATAAATATTCTTTGAGAATCATGTTACACTGCTGAAATCCCAAAAGTGCTACAACTCCCTATTTTGCTAAGGAAACCAAGAACTTTTTATTTGAACTATAAATGGTTTGCACTGTACACGAAAAACAAGGTGAAACACTTAAGCAATAACAAAAATGAGTGATTTAGAAAAGATAAATTCGTTATTATCAGAGAAATACCAAGTGTAGGTTTTAAACGTTTGTGGGAGAGGTGAAATAATCATCAACTGAAAGACACTTGCTTTGTAAATTTGCTAGAAATACATACCAGCTGGAATGAGAGACATCCAAACGAAAAGGTAGGTAGGTATCACAAAGTTTGACGAATTTTGAAATCCGGAATAATTAAATACTAATCGGCGCCTCGGACAAGTACACAAAGTTCGAACGAATATTTCTGTACAACTTATTATTTCAATTTCTTACAATCAAGCTGAGCAGACAATAGAATTTGGCGAAAAGATTAACTATTGCATTTTTAATCCTAAATTTAATGAAGGGATTACTTATGCGAGAACATTTCTTGCAAACGGCTTCCAGAAACGTGTAGCATTCGATTTTGTGCGCACTAGAAGTGTCATTCATTATATTAGCAGTGAATACTGAGAACTTAAATCGCTTTGTTTGAATGTTATAGCATAGATACAGTGGACTCCGGTAGACTAGTGCAGCCATCCAATGATGTATCCTCTAGGGAGTCTTGATGTGGTTTTCCGCAGCCTTCAAAATCGAATTCGCAGAACTTCATCACCGTCTCAGCTGAGACAATATCGGGCCGATTTTCTAGTTCCGTATCATAAGTGCTTTCTGGTGACACTGCTGACGAACAAGTTTTGCTGCGTAGTTAGGTTATTAGCGTCACTTCTTAGTTTTTCTCATTCCGTTAGAAACAGCATAATATTATTAGATACGTAACACGAAAGGCAAAACATTTACAAAAATGTCACTCAACGAATAATCCCCAGTCAACAGCCTTTGCCGTAGATGATATTGGTAGGCACTCGTACATTTTACAGATAGGAATTTATTTAAGAAAACCAGAATTTTACGAATCACGAGCAAACGCTCGCATTACGCATTTCACGACATAAATAGCCTCCGCTGTAGATGCCGTGGACGATCTATTATGAATCCTATACATGCTACTAAACATGTGCGATCCTAAGTTTATAAATCACGATAAAAAGACTCGGGTTATCTATATCACCATGTTAACAGCCTCCGCTGTAGGTGACATGGACGGGCCCATAAATATATTTCGAATCACTAATGAATGCCTGCGTTAACCATATACGCGAGTTACGAATCACGAGCGAACCATCGCATAACCTATACACAAATGACATGGCATATGGCTGTAAATGACATGGCATGCGAACAAATGCAGTGACAGTAAATGTGAAAGGATTAATTTGTCAATTCTTTGACACTAAAATGCTTCATTACAAGGCCAGAATGGCGAAAAAGTGGGGAGGAATACTTAGGGAAAACGGAACGATAGTACGATAGATGATAATATTAGGATGAAGACAATGGATAAGGATGAAAAAGGTTACCCTTTCATGCTGCAGAGAAGTACCTGAGAAGGAGAAAGGCGCCAGGAGTTTATGAAATTCCCTCCGAGTTCAGTGAAGGACTGTGGACGATTAATATGCTATACAAATGAATTTGCACCATCTATTCTAATAGAAAACTGCCAATGGACTTTAAAAAGATTATAACTACCACTATCCCAAAGAAGATGAGAGAGATGCGAGGATTTCAAGAATCGGCTGACACCCCAACACCCTCAATGGTGACCAAAGTTATGTACATTAGGATGGAACAGAAGATGGAGGTATACTGAATGGAGACCAATTCCGTTCATAAAAATAGGAAAAAGCCGCCATTGCAGCCCAGAGACATCACAGAGATGAATCAAAAGTAAGTACCTGCCACCATTTATTAACTTCAACTACCTAGATATAGCATTTGACATTATGGTTTGGAACAGATTGACGACTTCACAGATGATCAAGACGAAGTATCATTTAATGAAATTAATACGTAGGCTTTATTAAGAAAAGCCTCCATAGATACAAGATATTAGCACAGAGTAATACCTTACTCTATGATAGTAGTAATGCTGAGTAGGCAGAATTGAGGTATTCAGTGTTACATGGAGGCTTTGTATGCATATTTATATCCTATACTGCGCTATGAGCCTTAGTATTCAACGTTTAAATTGAAAAGTAATAAGTGAGATAAAGGAAAAAAATAAACACGGAAATACAAATGAGTAAAAAAAGCAGGATACGCTTTCCTGAGTCAGCAATATTTCAGAGAATAGAGATGATCCTAGGAGTATGGTGAATTGTATGAACACTATGAATATACTGAACTTCAAAATTAATATTGAGAAAACCAAGATTATGGTTTCTGCATGAAAAAGAGAACCTCGGTGGCAAAAACTTGCTTAAGTGAAAAAAACTTCGCTATCTGGGAAGGATAACTAGCTAACGATGGAAGACGTCCAAGAAAAGTCGTCTATCATAATAAGTATGCTAACAGCTAATAAAAGGCCATAAACAAAGGCAACACGATATTCAAACATTAGGAGCGTGCATGGAATTATTTATGGATGGATTGAATGGATACTTATTAAGGAATGATTAATTATGAGAATACTAATGTATTTAGATTTTTATGATAGTGTTGTGGACGTGTTAGTTGTCTATGTCTGTATATCTTCATGTAATTAATAGATTTACCATGATATTTCTGAAAAAAGAAAACGATCAAATAATAACGATACAACTAAATATATTTAAAAACTTAGATATCATGCCTTTTATCTCATAGACACTAAATATATAATTGATAGGACATATCTAGCAGCATTCAACAAAACTTGATTGCAACTTCTCTGTGTCTTCAGGAAAAATCTTAATGAAAATAATTTATAATTTTTTTTGAAGTCTCTTATTTAAGAGATTGCAAATTGATGTAGTTCAGCGAACAATTTAAAAACAAAATACTGAACGTTTACAGAAAAAAAATCTGATCCCTGTTCGCGGCCATGAGACTAACTTTATAACTCCAAAAAAATGTAAACCATGGATCGAAAAATCGAACGGCAAATGAGAACTTCTGACAAATTATCTTTGATCTAAATTACACTATATACTAGAAATATTAAGCGTTAATTATTTCCGGATTGCAACATACTAAGTTACTTTTTTGCCAAAGGAAATAATGTTTATGAAAGCTATCACTCTTCATAATTTTCAATTAATTTAGACAAAAAATGCTAGTTTTTCCAATGTCACCAAACTGTGAACCACTTATCGGAATACTTTTTGAGATACTTTTTTTAAAATTGAAACAGGTTCGCATGGTAAATGCTGAGAATTTGTGCTTCAGAGACATTGCTAAAAAGAGCAGGAGCTTCATCCATAGGTCGTGGGAGAAAATTAGCGATATTTAGTTTGATATTTCTCAATAAACGAAATAAATTGACTACCACACGTAAAATCCACAAAATGGCAAACATTTGGGTGTGCTAAGGCGTTACCAGCATTCGTCGTAAAATAGTCAAAAATTCGTATATATTTAAATACAGAGAAGTTGAATTCTACAAACTGTTTTAGCGTCATTGATATTGGATGTATTTTTCCTTCTTTCTTACCCTACTGAAATTTGAAAATATAAGTCCAATATGGGTTATTATGAACAGAAAAATTGCGCAGTACCTTATAACCAAAGATTATGCTACCTATTTGTAAGTATTGCTCATTCACTGAAGTATCTCAAGCTGTCTTCATTAACATTAAATTTAAAACAAAGACAAATTAATAAAATTTATAAGGAGTGAAAAGAGATAAGTTTTAAAAAATTCGTACTTAAATCGCAAAAAATCTCAAATGCATCTCCAAAATTTAGTCGGCCGAAGCGCAATGCTATGCACCTTTATTTTTTTCAATTATATACATACTAATTACACAAAACTTATTAGGATGGAAAGTATAAACGGAAACAAAGTTATTCAATAAAAACCAAAGACTAAGAAATGGAGGTCACATGATTTAATCAGTCACCACATGATAACAGGAACAAAAATTAAGAATGTAATTAATTCACATTAACGCATTACCAGCATTAAGCCGGTGTCCCACGGTAAATTGTTTCGTAAATTTATTCATGAATAATTCATGAATACTCTCAGAGTTACGCTGCGCATGCGCAAGCCAATATTCGGTAAATTTCTGTAAATAAGAAAACTCGGTAAATTCTTCATGAAACTCAGTCACTGATCGGCTTTTCTGAAACGATTTTCCGGCGCGACAACACCATAGCACATCGAGCGCGATTACGTGATAGCGCAATATCAAGCGCAGTATCATGATACTTTATCGTGACGTTTATCGTGATATGTTATCGGCCACGATTACCTTATCGAGCGCATTATCACGATATTTTATCGTGATATTTATCGTGTTATTTTATCGGGCGCGATTGTTTTACTGATCAAAATATCACGATATTTTATCGACCGCAATATCACGATGTTTTATCGACCGCAATATCACGATACTTTATCGACCGTAATATCACGATATTTTATCAACCGCAATATAACAATATTTTATCGACCGCAATATCACCATATATTATCGTGATATTTATCGTGACATTTTATCGGGCGCGATTATTTTATCGAGCGCAATTTCACGATATTTTATCGTGATATTAATCGTGATATTTTATCGAGCGCAATATCACGATATTTTAGGTAATATTTATCGCAATATTTTATTAGGGCGCAACATCGTGATATTTATCAGCGCCGATCAGCGCCAAATTCATGAATTTTTCCTGCTCGTGTGACATGGGGTCCAACAGTTCACGAATCTCTTTTCGTGAATATGGAATTCATGAATAAATTTACGAAAAAATTTACCGTGGGACACCGGCTTGATAGTTTCATTCCAAATAGAATATATTGAAG
This sequence comes from Pyrrhosoma nymphula, assembly GCA_963573305.1. Lineage (NCBI taxonomy): Eukaryota > Metazoa > Arthropoda > Insecta > Odonata > Coenagrionidae > Pyrrhosoma > Pyrrhosoma nymphula. The sequence continues at coordinate 136,202,600 of OY754327.1, forward strand.
ATATTATTGAAAATTAATTTACCTCCCCCTCCGCCCCACCCCCCCGAGAGGTTATGAATTATTCAAGGGCTAGAACTATTGTAGAAAACCTGAAAGTTGTAAAATTATTACCACATGAAATAATAATGGCGCAGATACACAACGTACCGTTAAATGTAAAATATCATTTATATTAAGGCTTCTTTTCATTCATTTATATTATCTTCAGGAATTCACACTATCAGGCTACCGAATCACAAGTCTGTAAATCAAGTTAAGCGTGAGTGTCTAGGTTATAAAACACCTATAAGCAATTTAACTGACTCTTTCACCTGAAGAACTAGTTAATGCAGCATTAAATGGAAAGATTATTAAGATCGATTAATCGCGAAAAAAAATAGTTTAAAAACTTTTCTTTTGGCATCATTCATTCAATATTCGAACATTCCTTAATGTGAACGATCTAAGACTTGGTATACTGGGATACACAAAATATTTGTTGGTGAATATATATCTAATGGTACATAATTGCAGTAATGGCGAAGTATTACTTCAAACGAAATGAATCCCAACGCTACCTTAATTTAAAAAAAATAACTACAAAGATTTTCAAGGATATAAAAATGTCGGGTAATGTATATCTAATGGTAACTAATTGTTATCCGCGCGAAATATTACTACAAATGAAACGAATCCCAACACTACCTTAATTAAAAAGAAACTAAATAAAGAGATTGTCAAGGATATTACTACGCGGTATGCAGAGCTCAGTAGGTGTCTACCCGCCCCCACCCCATTCCCCCCAAAAAAATCCCAACCCCCCCACTATTCTCCCTAAAATCTCACCCCCTAAACCCCCCCACTCCCGATCGCCGCCATACTCCCTCCCCCAAACCTCCCCCCATCCCCCCCTACATTCCATTCGCTGTCATGACCAGGGCCGACGGCCAATGCCCTAAAAGTTGACAAACATCCTGAAGCGGCTTATGGTAGTTTAAACGAAATATAACTTCACAAAATTAACTAATTTGGCCTCGTTAAAATGAAAAATATATCAAATTTCTAATGATATAAAAAACACCAGTCACTTCTTGCAGTACTAATGAAGCTATATGCCAAGAAATAAAAGCCATTTCGCTTAGGATATGGTAGATCCTGCAAGAGCAAGACTATATATATTTTTTAAATAAGCTCCGACGTATATATCGCGTCAGAAATTTACCTGTTGTTATATGCTTTATCAAAAATGTTTCCGTTCAAAATGTCTACGAGCGAACACGAACACAGTTTCACCATGATAGAAGGATTAGTTTTGGAGCCATTGGAGATTAAGTACATTAATCTTATTGTTAGATTTACTTAAAAATTTTACACACAAATTAAAAAAAAATTAAAATATAACCATCCGTGTGGGGCCCCTTCGGCTTAGGGGTCCAGGGGCTATGCCCCGTTTTCCCCGGCGCGGCGGTAGGTACGGCGCTGAATGCCAACATAGATTTCGTTCTTAATTTAAACGATGTTCGTGAAGGGGTACTCCTCCTTTTTTGCTTATAACTTATCAATCTTACTTAGCACAGATATAAGCTGCATTTCTTCCTAAAGACGAAGCTTTACAGATTGATTATTTTGGCAGTTACAGCATTCCCGTAACCCTTGTTACTACACAGATATTTTCATTCCAAATTCACGATTTTTCACACTTCTCCGACGTTTTCTACGCCATATCTCCGTGTTTTGTCACTCGCCACCAGAGGGCTTCTTCATAATTTCACCAATCCCACTCAAGACGGTTGCGAGTCTGAAGTTCGTACACGGGGGACATAACTTCTATTTGCCCATCATAAAATAATGAGCACTGGGTTTCCCTCCACTTTGATCGACATTTTCTGCCGTTGGCCCCGGTTTCCCTCCGAGAACAGAAATGTTTGCACTTCACTTACGTTTTAATTAAAGATGGCCAATCAACCGCATATCACGTCCAAAGTTTCACCTTTTCTAGAAGCCTATTTTTTTCAGAACCTACTCTTAAGATACTTTCACCTGCTATTTTTGCATCATTTGCACACTGGGTTTGTAAAATTTCGTGCAAATCCAGCAAAATATAGAGCGTGAAAAAAATTTCAACGATGAGGTCTCTTCGCGAACATATATCAACGATCTCATGCACTGAGACGTTCAATATGAGACCTCAAGGAATTTAAGGAAGCTTTACGTAACGGTAGGCAGCTAACTGGCCGTAAGTACCTACCTACGAGGTAGGAGTGAAGATGAAAAGAAGTCGGATTAATCCAAGCCTAGGAATTCCCGTAACTCCAAACCTACCGTTGAGGAAAAATACAAACCACTTGCGTCACTACATAGGATTCATGAATGAAATAGTAGAAGTTCTCAGATTAAAATATGAAAGATGTTCCTTCGCTCTGGCTAGGAAACAACTCGAGTGCGCCGCGTTTGGGAATCCGCACAGAAATATTTAATATGCGAGTAAATAAAATACTAAGGAAAGCCTCATGTATATATCGTTAAAATTGCAACAAATGGACAAAGCGTTACACAGATTACGGAAGGGTGAATTCGGAGGCCGCTAGAGACTTTGGAGATTACACCCTATGCTTAGAAACTTGAGGAATTCTGATCAAGCGCGCGTCACATGACTCGGAGGATATTATTTTGACCACACGACCAGCTGATAGCTATTCTGAAAGAAGCGACGAAATAAGAGATACACTTCCGAGCTGATATGCAAAAGGATCCCTTCTTTCCACGCTCCGTTTGTGACTCTAACATGTATATAGCACGACACAAACATTAAGCACACCGTTTACATACAATTCACTTTTCACCTCCCCCGCTTTCATTTCCCAATTCCCTTAACTTTCACAGCTTATGTCCTAATGCCCCCTGCCACACGCCTCTTTCACGGCTCGCAGGGTAGTACAGAGTACTTGAATGCATCCGCGATACACAAGTCATTTCCCTAATACGTTGCACATTTAGAGATAAACATTCTTCGCAGCGTTACATGAAATTCACTGTAGCGGACTAGCTTCGTGCCCGAGTGATAAAAAAAAACATAGGTACCTCCGCAAATAATTTTTAGGTACTGCCAAAATTAATACCGTTTATCCGAAGACTATCCCTAGAAATATTTCACGCCAGGCAGACATCAGAAATACACAAGACAATATAAAATAAACGAGTAACTCACTCGAACGCTGATCGCCAAGACCTCCGAGGATTTCACGTGCTCCAAACACCAGGCTATCCTGTTTAACGCGCCCATCTTGCAGAAGTATTCCATTGAAGAGGTAGCAGAGAATAAGTTGCGAAGTCTCCCGCGGCGTATGGTATTATAAGATGTTTCCATGACGTCAGGGTTTTCACTGCGTCCGAAAGTTTTGACGTTCACATTTTTAAGCCGACAACTGAAAACAAATTAAAATGACGAATTAAGATAGGTTGGCTTTTTGGGAGACAACCGACGGATTAAAGTACATGATTTGCGCCACTGAGGACAGGTAAGGTAGGCTTGGCAAAGGAAGGATTGTGTGAGATATGAATGTAGGATGAAGAGAGAAACATTGCGTCGGCATTAGCTTAATCTCGACAAGGTACTACAGTAGGTAATGATATGTTATAATCGGGAAAAAAATCTCCGCAACTGCCTAGATTCGAACTCAGGCCCCAAGGATGGGAGGCCGTTAAACTAGCCACCACACACACCAAATCCCCATTGGGATTAATATTAATTACAGCTACCCAACTTAGGTAGCCTTAAAACAGGTTCTCCTTCAAGGCAACCTAAAGTTACTCAAAATTTGCTATTGAAATGTATTTTGTGTATGGAGTAATAAACTTACTAATTATTATTATTAACCGCTACATGCAAATTGCTCCACTTAAAAACATGAAGGACATTCCCAATAAATCCGTTCACGTGCTCATAATATAAGAGTGGTAAAACTCACCTCAAATTATTTGAAGTTCGTACAACACACTGTCCGTCGTTTGGCCCGCGGTTGGTGAGCATGATAGCGTCGCGTTAGATTATACTAAGCTATCGACATTTATTTGAACATTATCCACGTGGAATAGTTGGCCTCCCTGTTGAACGCGTTCATCCAGCGATTGCATTAAATTCCAGAGAATGCCAAACAGCCTTACCTGCACCTGCAAATCAAAAATGTTTTTGGAAATATTAAAGTTAGAGAGCAATGTAGTCACGGAGCAACTTTCAAAACATGCTTCACATGCTCAAGTAAAACTGACGATACAAACATTCAAGATTAAATTAGTCAAATTCAGACCAAGAAATGCATTTAACATGGTGGTCGTTACTCACAGATGACATTACGTGCGAACACCACAGCAATTCGACTGTCTTACGGCAAATCTTGCCTCAGATGTCTCCAAGTCGACAATCGAAAGAAATCTTACACAAAATGATTGACTTGTCTAATGCACCCTGTTTATTTCCACTTAGCACGAGATGAAATATATCGCTCATTCACATACAGTTCGGATTAGATTCAATTAAGAGAGATTTCCCGTTGCATTGAGAAGTAGGAGAAAAGAAGTCAAGACTATGATGGTTGGATATTCAACCCGTGCTTAGATCCACACCACGATAACGCGTTCACGGTGTTCACTCTCACCGGCGTACGCCAAGAACTGACTAACGAATTTCGGTCAGCATTTCAAAGACCCCCTGAGGAGCGCTCCTCCAATAGCAACATTTTTCGTCAGAGGGGAAGGTTGACGAGGGAGGGGGGGGGGAGACGGGACGGCTGGAAACTGACGAAAGAGACAGACGAAGGTGCTAGGGATGAGGAGGGGGGGGGGGAAATGAAAGGGGGGGAGGGAGATGGGACGGTTGGGAGTTGAAGAAAGAGACAGACGAAGGTGCGTGGGGTGGGTGCTGGAGACGGCAGAGAAGGAGGTGGAGGGAAGGCCTTGACTTATCAACCCCTCCACAAGGGCGTACCTGAGACATGAACTAGAGCGGGCAGCTCATGTTAGATGAAAGCAACGTCCTCTGGATTGCCATATAATAACTATGAAGTGGGAGTAGTGTTGATAATGCAATCCAGAGTACTCAGGATGTAAGGGTTGGAGAGGGGAATTAGAGGTAAAAATGTACACGTTGAAATGTTCTTAAAAATTAAAATAAATAATCGGTAAAACTTCATACATTGGTCACCATAAACACGATTTCAGAGTTACTATTAGGTACCTCATCTTCTTATTATTCCTAGACTACATAGTGCTTAATGTCCGGTTATACGTGTTTCATGAGCGGCATCTTGAGGTGAACTAATTAGATTTTTCCATTTACAATACTTAATAATTATGTCGTATTTATTTATCCAGCGAATTAAGGATTTCTTAGTCCTCCTTTACAAATTACTTTTGAGTTACAACGCTCAAATATCCATATCCTGTGTAGCAAAAAAAAACCACCAACGCCCACGACCTCTTTGTAATGGTATGACACAAAACATAACTTAAAATGAACTCAAGACACACCAAGCAATGAGCAGACCTGCAACATGGTTTTAATACAACACAAAAATAATACATTTCGCATTTTCGTCCACAACTGTCTTTTCCGTTCGTGCGGTTTGATGTCATTTTTTTAACGGAATCCAGCTCACGCTACGTTAGTTTGATGTTCACTTTGGTTGATATTTTTTTATTAGTTTAGCTTGGTACCCCTAACCCGACCCTCTCGCCTGTACTTACAACTCAGTCTAAAACGCGGCGAAGCTTGATAGGGTCAAATGGGGCCAAAAGACGGATAAGAATGCGAAATGCACTCTAATTCGACCGCTCAGCTTCTGTTGCACCTCTTCTCTCCGCCTTCCTCCTCTCCCTCCCCACCCTCCCCCTTCCAAAGGCGAGGGGTAAAGAAGGTTGATGATTTTTTTCTCCTCCTTAATGTCAGACGAGTATCACATTTCCACCCCACCCCCTTTCTTCGAAACGATAAGGTATTGGCGGGAACCCTCCTAATTCGTAGAAATGGGCTCGGCTGGCCCACAGGTTATTTTCCATTCGCTATGTCACTCGATGTTGCCAAGCACAGGTGTCCTTTCCCCTGGACGCCACGGGGAGAATACGAGTCGAGATACTTAGTTTAGAAATATTGAATAAAACGAACTGAACTATTCTAAGTACTGTGAGCTTAAGACTTTGAAAAGTTACATAGAACGTTTTTTTAAAATAATCAACTGTTTCATTCAACTGTGGACATCGTCAGGTCAGTTGATTGGAGAAACCGTTCGCTATTAACAATAAAATTCTGTATAATTTTGCAATCGAAATCCTGGTTACGTCCCTGCAGCGAACCAATTTCTATAGAGTACAACTCCAATAAAGTCGCCCTTACTTCTTAAGGAAATAAATATAAAAGTATAAGCTAGGAACAAGGCGTTGAGGTTGGGGAAGGATAGGAAAGTAAATCAGTGGACACTCACTGGCAGATGATCCATGACGACACCGGTATCCACTGCTTAGGGTAGCTTTCGGGCTAAGGACTCTTCTTCAGCTGGAGGAGATTCACTACTTTTCCCATTCTTCCCCAACCTCAACGCCTTGTTATATATCTCTATATATATATATATATATATATATATATATATATATATATATACATACACAGGGAAAGTTTCGCCAATAGGCCACAACTATAAAAATTACACTGGACAGGGGGGGGGGGAAGAAAAGTAAAAAGAGAAGACTTACTGGGAACGCTTCGAGCATGCAGACCCTTCGTCAGCTGGAGAAAAAAAAGTGACGAACGGCCCTTCCAAGTCTTCGGTTCCCTTTCCACCGTGAAACCCGACACCGTCGAGGCTGAGACTCTCCAGAGTTGATTTTTTCTGAAATATAATATCAAGTTACAATTCACTTGTCACCTTTTTGTTTACTCTAAAGAATTCGGAAGATAATAGTTTTGCTGTCGAAATATAAAAAAACGTGTGAGTTATCTATTTTTTGTGTACCTATACCTTCTTTAGCTTGTCACGCCTGTGACACCTCAGTTGATTTATATATTGAATTTATTCGCACCTTTGAGCGTCTTATTTTCGAATGGGTGAATATATTTATATTTTTTTTTCTTGCATCATTTACTGCATACATCTTGATTCCCACCTTATAAATACTTACTTCCTGCACATAGGTGGAATGTGGCCCAAGAATAGTTCTTTTCACTTACCTACTTGAAAAGTTATTAAAATGTGCACTCTAAAACCTACGATTACCGGCCCAACCACTTAAAAAAATAAATAACGGTTGACAGAGCGACAGGCAAGTGAAACAGAGGGGTAGCGAAACTTTGTGGCACTTGGTAGTGAAGATCATGACGCAAGAGACGGGAAAGGATACAAGATAGGGGGAAAAATGGGCAGTGTCCCTCAAGAGATCCCTACGGGTGTCCTTCGGTACATTTTCCCGCTCATCAACGCTTGATCCTCAATCAGTGACCGCTATTTCTCCGTTGGTGAGTGCCACCAAGTTTCGCTTATACCTTGTACTGTCGAACGACATTTTGAATGAATCTACGAGCTGGGGGGTTATCCGGGAATGTCGACGTTCATCATGTTGACATTCATTCATTGAGGCATTCAATGAACGGCAAAAAGACCCAATCGAACGACAATTTTAATGAATCTATGAGATGATGTCAGAGCCGTTGGTTCAGTTTTATGTTCCGTTACTTCTGCGTTTAGCGCACCGCTACGAGTTTCGCATTTGTTTTCATTGCAATTTGGCAGCAAAGTAAATCTCAGGAAAATGGAACCCACAGAAGGCGGTGAGTTTTTAACCCAAGGTTATGAATTATGGGTAATTTAGCTGTTACATAGAAGAGTTAAACAATATCTTATGTCATGAATACATGGATTTAATTAATGAACGGCGGTTGAGGCTGTTAATAACGTTAAAATTATTATCCAGTTCCGTGGTAATATTTATTTTTGCACGTCCGTTTTACTAGTTTTACGCAGAAAAATTAATCATAGGCAACCGTTATGTGACTCCATATCAACGGGAAGTCCTGTTGGCCTATATGGAAAGTCATAGGTCCCTTGCCGTCGGCCTTCCTCCGCCTCGCTATTCCAACGCCATCGTATGTAGGTGGCGTTGGTTATTCCCGCTTCCACAGCCCAGTCACATGTCTCTAAAATGTGAACGGATGGAACGTTATCCAAGAAAAATGATTCGTACAAAACTATTTTAATATATGCGTTCAACATGTGTGCAAGTCGAAAGTAACTTCGAATCGCATGAGCGTCAAAGGCATGCTGAGATATCTTTGAAACTCAACAGGGAAAGGTATTCCCCAAGCCCAAGGCATCCAAATAGTATTTACAAATGATACGTGTTGCATTCGATTTTGTGCCCACTAGAAGAGTTAAAGGAATTATATTCGCAGATATTACTGAGAACATTGGGCAGCGTTTGAATGCAATGGCATAGATACAGTGGACTAGGGTAGACTAGTGCAGCCTAGATACTGTTGTCATGGATATTACTCTCTAATGAAGCTGTTCTGGATACCTTACAATTAGAGGTTGTGCGTGTGATTTCATCGCCAGCGAAGAAAGCGGATATGTGTTAAAAGCATTTTAAAAAGAAAGGTCATCGTGGTCAATGACTGTTTTTTTTTGCACCAAGATATGAATCAAGGCTTTCATTGGAATCACAGCCCAGCCACTATTTATCCATGTGTAAGTGATAGGTACATAACTCTGGGAGAATGCCGTTGAGTCACCTATTTCTCGTAGTCTCTCCAAAAATTCTCCTATTCGAAAGAAATATTGTGTGCTTTTAAAGCCATGTACTCATTCTATCAAATTAATGCTTTACTACAAGCTAAATCAGTTAACATTAATACTACGTGGTAAGTACAAAAATGAGGTCAAGATGCTAGGGTGCCGCATCCTTATAAGGACATTATTACGAAAGCACTACTCAGCTTCTCAAAAGGACTTTAGTCAAACCTTTTTGACACCTCGTCAAACAGGAAGCTGAAAAAGATGGAAACAAATCGACCGGGTATGATGAGATTTAAGTGTTCGCAGATATATTAAGAGTAACAAAAAAACTTAACAATTACGAGGTTTCGATTGGTTCAACATCCAAATCGCGGGAGTGAATTTTGTGATTCTTCGACATTGAGACATCGCAACAACAGCATTTTTGCGATTTCGTACTTTCAAATTCTTTGGTATTAGCTCACATCAGCTCACAGAATTCAAAAGATAAGCGAGTGGTGTTTTCGCTCGCAAATGTGGAACCCATCGTCCCCCAAGCCTAGGATGACGCGAAACTTACGTAAAAAGCAAACATGCTATCACATAAAAATTAATTTCTCCCTTAAGTGAAAAATTACCACCACATAACTTGAAGGATGGATAAATAAGATATTTAACAACCAAATACAACAAATAGCAAGATTGAATTGGTACATGTTTGCAGAGAAACGCGTTAGAAGTTTTCCAAATAAATATTGATGCTCTAAATTGCAAAATGTTTAACTAATGGCATCACAATATTATGCACCGTTGCTTTTTTTCAAAAGAGCATTTTTGTAGTGGCATAATTATCATGCTTCCGGATATATCGAGGAGATCTCAAACATAAATTTTCGCACTAAAATTTTCATACTCCAATCACTAAGGCGACGGATGCATATTTTGCATACCAATTGTGCATGACCAACAATGCGGTAAAGTGAAATAGGTCGAAATCGAAGAGGCCAAGGGTAATATCGGCCTTTTTTGGTCGCTTTGACAAAGAATTACCCAAAAGGGAAATTAAGAAACCCCCGAGAAAGAATTTCCTACGCTCCGACGAAAAGAACTGACGTGAGTAGGTACTTGTCATGCATATGACGAAACGTAATCCAATTTAAGAAGTTCAAATACACATTAAAACATTAAACCTAATCAATGTTTAATTATATTATTTTTATAACAATAATAATCGGGAGCATGAGAGAAGAAACAACCTGTTTTATGATGGTAAAAAGACAAAATTCTTTTCAACATTTCAACCAATGAATAATATTATTGACTCTGGTTGATATTTCGACAACATGCGTATTCAAAGAGAAGTTACAAAGTCAAGCCAAGGATCAAAACTGAATTTTTGAAGGGGATAACTTGGTTATCAAACATTTTAAGGAGCATGTTAAAACCAGCATTACTTGGTATCTTTTTACTACCATAACAATATCACAGCGGTCCCTGTTTTACCGAATCCCCTCCAAATTTAACATATTGTCCTCAGCGCATCCGTCCCTTGACCTCTTCTCCTCGCCAAACATATTCAATTCATTCATCAAACGGCACTTGGGTATGGAACCCCAAAATTTTATTTTTTTTTTGTTTTTGTGTTGTTTTTATTTTTTAGTTAATTATTCATGTTTTTCGTTATTGCTGTTTATTTATGTTTATTTATTTTGTTGCATCGATCAATGTAATTTGCCATTGTGCCGTTTTTGGTTGTGTGAGATAAATAAAGAAACAATGGATTGCGTCTTACAATTAGCGGGATTTAGTAAGCGGTAGTTTTTCTAATTACAGCGAGTGATGCAAATTTTTAGGAACCTTAGTTTATGGATTATTTTCACGGAAATCTCTACGGTGATAAATGAGAATGAAAAATACACACATGCGTCGGAGTTTCACTCCATTGGAGTTTCTGTTGCAATATATAATTGTGTTACATTATGAATTATTTGAGGATTACAAGTTGACACATTCACGAGTTTTAGGATCTATACGACATATTAGAGAGTAAACATAACAGAAGAGATATATCATATAGTATTATAATGTAATTATGCAATCATTAATATTTTAAATAAGTATTTACATTTACCATACTTGATACACGTACTGCAATTCTGTCAAATAAGTCACTGGCATACAGAGATTCGTGTATATAGTAGGACGCGACAGCTGTGAGGAGAAGTATCAAATCCAGCATACTAAATTACTAGGTATGCCTAGGCACTTGATCGTACTGTTAAAAGGAAGAGTTTATCTCGTAAACTCCGGCAAAATGAAAACCCACCTAGGTAACGACACGAAAATGATTAATCTGTCCGCGCAGTAAAATATAAAAGACAAATTCAAGTAGATGCCCAAGATGAGGTGCCGAGGGGAACGTCAACGGGACAAAAAATACTGGTGTGCTTAAGACCACAAAGGAGAAGTGTAAACTTCTTTGGCGATATTCTGATATATATAATATATAAAAAATATTTCATCAATTGTAATATTGTGCATTTTATACAAAGGTATTAAATAATTCAGCCACGCTTTAATCACTCTTTTGTTCACTATGCCGTGCAGAAAGCTAGACTTATGTATTTTTTCTTTCTTTATGTCAACGTATATACAGTGATCATCATCGACATTTTGCGGTAATTTACTCACCATTGTATTAACCTCAACTGGAACATTAATTAGTTGACCATAAATCCCAAACTGACCGTGGCTATGTCGCAGTCGCCTTATTTGCATGAAAGGAATTCGGGGTGATATTAATTTTTCATTCACCAAATCAAATGGGAAATTTTTCAAACTATCTGGAAATGGGGGTTTTTGAAACCATTATATGGGTCATTCCACCTCAATTCAACAAACGTTTGTCCCTTAGGGTCTCAGATTTTTATAAAAATTGGTGTATGGGTACAATATTAACTCAAACTGAATACACTCAAACCGTTTTGTGAAAAAAAAATTTTTGAGTGAATTATGCATATTTTAATTTTTTCGCATTTTTAGCAAAAATCCGAGCCTTAAATCATATTATCACTTATATCTCCGCTTTTAATTGTCATGCAACAATGATTAATAACTTTTATTAAGCTAAATATTTATTGAATGCAAATATGTCAATAAAAAATTATTTTCATCTATACCCTATTGTTGTAAATTACTAATGTTTAAAAAATTTGTTAATAAACTTTTCTCAAATACTCCATCTCAGAATCGGCCGAAACTTTTTTCCGTAATCTAAAAATATACAGCTAACTATTTCAAAAATAAAATTTAGTGGCAATTCATAAATGCGTTTTTTATAAATATTTAAACATTTACAATTTTCTCTCGCGCGGTCCGTGTTTAAAAAGTTGTTGATAAACTTTTCTCAAATGCTCCATTTCAGAATCGGCCGAAACTTTTTTTCCTTAATCTAAACATATCCAGCTAACTACTCAAAAAATAAAATTTAGTGTAAATTCATAAATGCGATTTTTATAAATATTTAAACATTTACAATTTTCTCTCGCGCGGCCCGTCGGCTCCCCCATTTGGAATACATGCAGCAGACACGCGATACAAGCCTACAAATTTCCTAATTGCTCAAGGTCGTGGCTATATGAGATAAAAATATATTATAAACTATGAATGTTAGCAACAATTGTTATTTGTTCTGTTAAATGGATGTTTGCAGAGAAATTTACCATTGAGCTCCACTTTCTCTGCGCGAAGTTTTTTCTAACTACTCCGACACAATCGATTGAAAACTCTTTCTCGGCGTTAATGACAATGGAATATGGACACATAAACAGAAGACTAATTTTAGGAAATTTGAAAGAGATATTTTGTAATTTAAGGAAAAATATCCCGAAGATACTGTTTCATTTTCAAAATTTGCTGAGCTCAGACCTAAGAAGTGCGTTCTTGCGGGAGCATCAGGAACTCATACCGTATACGTGTGTCTGGTGCATCAAAATGTTAAATTAATGATTTAAGGTGCAAGGTTGCCACCACTAAATCTAGGGGATAACACCGAGCCGCTGTTGTCATATAAAGACTATTTGTCAGCAATGATGTGTTTCCCTGCGACCGAGGCATTCCATTTGAACGAATGTAAAAACTGCCCTGGGCCGAGCAAAATTCGAAAATCAGTAGAAGAACACTTTGATGGAAATTTAATTGATAGCATTACTTACCACCAATGGGTGCAAGCTAACCGTTGCTTCCTAGAAATTTTTACAAAATCTACCGATAACTTTCTTGAAACATTTATTGAAAAGTTACAGAAACTTCAGCCACATGACTACATTGCTAAAAATCAATCTGATTTTTTTAGAAATGTAAAGCATAACATCCAAGTGGGGCAGGTTCTCGTCATTGCAGATTTTTCAGAAAATTACGCTTTCGTTTTACAGGACAGCATGCAAAGTATGCACTGGAATAACGACCAAGCAACAGTTCATCACCTGGCTTGCTATTACAGCCCTAAAGTCCAGGATAATGTAATCCCATTGAGCTTCGTAATCATATCAGGCAGCCTGAAGCATATAACATCAACTGTACATTTTTTTCAAAAACATCTCCTTAAATTCTTGAAATTGAAAGTTCCGAAGCTTCAAAAAGAAAAATATTATTCAGATGGAGCAAGCTGCTCATTATAAAAACAAGTATAACATTCAGAACTTATCTCTTCACAGGAAAGATTTCACAGTCTCTGCAGAATGGCATTTCTTTGCTAAATCGCATGGTAAAGGGCCAAGTGACGGACTGGGAGGAACTTTGAAAAGACTAGCATCAAGAGCAAGTCTTCAGCTTGCATACAAAAAACAAATACGTAAACCTATAGAACGCTTTAAACGGGCAAAAGATCTAGTTTAGGAGTGGATTTTGGCTACGCAAAGAAAGAAGAACTTGGAAAACATTCCGATGTACTTGAGAAAAGATTTCGTCTGGCAGTTAGTTTAGCAGGCATTAGGGAGTTTCATGCAGCAATACCCGAATCAAATGGAGTGGTTTTAATGAAGAGACTCTCTTCGTCCAAGCAAGGGACGAGGATTCAGCTGTAGTTGCAGGCAGGAGTAACAGGATCCTCAAATAAAATATTTCCGAGAGGACCCCTTCCTACAAGGTAGGACATCATATATTTACAGAAAGCATGCTAACTTAGCCTTTTTACATTTGTTATAAATACAAGGATTTTGTTTTCTCGTTAGTTTTCAATCGATTGTGTCGGAGTAGTTAGAAAAAACTTCGCGCAGAGAAAGTGGAGCTCAATGGTAAATTTCTCTGCAAACATCCATTTAACTGAACAAATAACAATTGTTGTTAACATTCATAGTTTATAATATATTTTTATCTCATATAGCCAGGACCTTGAGTAATTAGGAAATTTGTAGGCTTGCATCGCGTGTCTGCTGCATGTATTCCAAATGGGGGAGCCGACGGGCCGCGCGAGAGAAAATTGTAAATGTTTAAATATTTATAAAAAACGCATTTATGAATTTACACTAAATTTTATTTTATGAGTAGTTAGCTAGATATGTTTAAATTACGGAAAAAAAGTTTCGGCCGATTCTGAGATGGAGTATTTGAGAAAAGTTTATCAACATTTTTTTAAACACGGGCCGCGCGAGAGAAAATTGTAAATGTTTAAATATTTATAAAAAACGCATTTATGAATTGCCACTAAATTTTATTTTTGAAATAGTTAGCTGGATATGTTTAGATTACGGAAAAAAAGTTTCGGCCGATTCTGAGATGGAGTATTTGAGAAAAGTTTATTAACAAATTTTTTAAACATTAGTAATTTACAACAATAGGGTATAGATGAAAATAATTTTTTATTGACATATTTGCATTCAATAAAGATTTAGCTTAATACAAGTTATTAATCATAGTTGTATGACAATTAAAAGCGGAGATATAAGTGATAATATGATTTAAGGCTCGGATTTTTGCTAAAAATGCGAAAAAATTAAAATATGCATAATTCACTCAAAATTTTTTTTTTCACAAAACGGTTTGAGTGTATTCAGTTTGAGTTAATATTGTACCCATACACCAATTTTTATAAAAATCTGAGACCCTAAGGGACAAACGTTTGTTGAATTGAGGTGGAATGACCCATATACAAATAGTTGTAGGATTTTATTTTTGTTGATGCTTGTGATACAGGTTGCACATATCTGAAATTCCGATTTCTGAACCGGAACAATTTTCCTGATTAATATTATGCTTTTTGTACTGTCAATATTGGTAAATGATTTTTAAATAATTTTGAAACCAAAGTCTATCACAAGCATCGCAAGCATGTCCAAATTCATTATTAATAAATTGCTTTATAAACTCTTTATGTGCCGAAAAATGTGTTGAGAATGAGCTGTACATTATTTGCTGTTGTGGTTGTGCTTATATTAGAGGTTCGTTAATATTATTTTCGTTTGACATGTCTTTTTCATTCCGCAGTTGAACGAAATCGTGCACAACATTATCAACATTTGAATTTGATTCGCCCCGATCCTCTCCTCCATCAATCAGCATAGCCGGAATATGAAGATCTGGAGATGGTCCACCACTTTCAGAATTAGGATAGGTAATGTCTTACCGCGGTATAAATGACACCTCTCTCGTAGAGGGACCTGCTATTTGCGAACAATGAATTATACGATCTCTCTTGGGAATGAATGATAGTTTTTTTGAGGGCCCCGCTATTTGTCAATCATTCATTTCCATAGTTTGTAGTAAATCATCGGTCCATTGTCTCTCCCTGTAATTTTTAGAACGAATTATATCCAGGCTCTTTCTATGAGGAGCATCTTCATTTCCTACACAATCTTTATTCTCGACATCTGCTTTTTTCTTAGCACGATAGTTTCTGGCATATTCGGATTTTTTCCTCTTGTTTTCCACTTCCTGTGCACTGTGCACATTGTTTATTTCTTGCGCGGTAATTTCTGGCATATTCAGCTTTTTTCTCTTCCGATCCATGATAGTTTTTTCCAATTCAGGATCAGCGTCAATTCTCCCCAATTCTTTCTTTTTAGCGTGATAATTTCGGTCATATTCGGCTTTCTTCCTCTTTCTTTCATCTCCCTGTCCTTTCGCTAAATTATTCAATTGCAAAATCTCACCCATTTCGTCTGTTGTTTCACTACCCTTATGATATTCTTGCCGCTCTCTTCCACTTTCTGCATTTTCTAACATTGCGGATTCAACACAAGTTGCGCTGCCTTCATGACGTTTGTCCATGTTTCCGTGCCTACAAAATAATTCCAAATTAATAACATTTCTCGATGTAGTAGATAAGGTAGGTAGGTCAAATTTCCGTAAGAATTTCTCATAAACACCCATTTTTTATGAAAAACCATTTTTCCCCACAAATTTGTCGAAAAAAAAACTTTTTTGACGAGATCAGAACAAAATCTGAAAGAAATTGTCAAGAATTATTCCCAAAAATATCTTGAAGAAAAATGCTTCACCACACGGAATTGTTCCTGGGACTTTCGGTACATGGGACGACAACTCTAACCACTACGCCGTCTTACTCGCCTGAAGAGCTGGCGTTGTCATGAGTTTACATTCGGCTTGCTAAGCGGGGCCCCGGAAAGAAGAATCTGACGGTACGTGACGCGAGTTTGCTCTTTTTCCCCCATGCCAAAAGTGCCCAACGGGCCAAAAGAAGTTTACACTTAAAAAAAATTAACACATTCAAGGAACACGATTGCATCAACACGCGGCAAAGAGTGAATGGGATCGCTCACAGTCAGTAAGCAACCAACAAACTTAATAAATGCCGTGTGTTAACCCGCGCCAACTACTAAGGAATGAGCCCTTACTTTTTAAGGGGGTCAGGAGAGGTTGTGAGAATCAAAGTGACTTACACACGCCAGATATCCCTTACCTTTTAGGCGATGGGGGAAGCAGCTTAGCAAGAGGCGTAGATAAGACAAAAGTAGGATAGATGAAGCCTCAACTGTGACTCATCTCTCCGTCGAATGCTGATCTTCCGCTGCCCAACTTGAAATTCCCGAAACAACTCGTTAGTCCGATTCGTGAATTCTTCCAACAAATTGCTTTTTTTTCTAGCATATCAACGCTATTAGGCCGTTGGTAAAATGAAGTTTACTATCAAACCGTATGCTTTTCATTTTGCTCGTTTAATCTCCTGAGGGGGGGATTCCCTCCCCCCCCCCGTGGCTCCACCACTACTGTATATGGTACAGAGAACTCCAGAATGGAAAGGTAACAACATTCAACGAATTATCTGTGTATGCCTTTCTTCATTCTCCCATGCCAATTACTACGGTAACTACTCTAAAATAATCTTCTTTGCCTGCATCCCACTGTCATAGAATTGTATCGGGTAATTTAATTGTTACCAGCTAATATAAATATTCTTTGAGAATCATGCTGTACTGCTGAAATCCAAAAAGTGCTACAACTCCCTATTTTTATTTTTATTACCAATAAATTTTTATTTAAACAAGGAATGTTTTGCACTTTACACGAAAACACAAGAATAAACACTTAAGCAATAATAAAAATGAGTGATTTAAAAATGATAATTTCGTTGTTATCAGAGAAATACCAAGTGTAGGTTAAAAGCGTTTGTGGGAGAGGTGAAATAATCTACTGAAAGACACCTGCTTTGCAAATTTGCAAGAAATACATACCAGCTTGAATGAGAGACATCCAAACGAAAAGGTAGGTAGTTTGACGAATTTTGAAATCTGGAATTATTAAATACTAATCGGCGCCTCGCACAAGCACACAAGGTGCGGACGAATATTTCTGTACAACTTATTATTGCAATTTCTTACAGACAAGCTGGACAGACAATAGAATTTGGCGAAAAGATTAAAAATTGCATTTTTAATTCTTAAGTTAATGAAGGGACTACTTATGGGAGAACATTTCTTGAAAACGGCTTCCTGAGGCGTGTAGCATTCGATTTTGTGCGCAGTAGAAGTGTCATGCATGATATTAGAAGTGAATACTGAGAACTTAAATCGCTTTGTTTGCATGTAATGGCATAGATACAGTGGACTCCGGTAGACTAGTGCAGCCTATAGACAATGGATATTACAATTCCGAAGAAACTGTTCTGGATCCCTTACACTTAGAGGTTGTGCGTTAGGGTGGGCCGAAAAACACGAAAGTGTCCGAATCGAATCGCAATAGCGCGGAAAAGTTGATACTCGTCCCCCTCATCACAAATAAAGAATTTTTTAAAAATCGGATCACATCTTCCGGTCGCACATCTCGTTCGAAGTTTCTAAAAATCGTACAAAATGACTTCCGGAATTTTTAAAAATGAGTTACAGTAATTGAATTGCGTTCAAAATCGGTATGTGGCCTCTTCTAAAGGTCCTTTGTCTTTAAAAAAATATAATGCCACTTATTTTAAGGGGAGGGAGAGTCGCTCATCGCGATCAAGTTATCAAAAAATCGAAAAAAACATGACTTTTTTCAAGATTTCCTCTTTATGAGTTACAGTGATCGGATTGCGTTCAAAATCGGTATGCGGCCTCTTCTAAAGGTCCTTTGTATTTTTAATAAGACACTGTTCCCCCTTATTGAATGGGGGAGGGGCAAGTATCGTAAAAATGAGTGACCTTACGGTCGTTGTTTTCCTTCTGTGAAGTGTACAGTTCTTCGCCCTAGAAACTTTAGGTACATGGGTACTTTCGCCTACACCGCGAGTTCCACCTTCTCTTACTTTGCAAATGCCGACAGAAAGGATCAAATGTTTTTCTACAAACCGATGATACATTCACATTGTTCCGGAAGAAGGATTTGAATTCCGGCAGTTGCTTTCCTCGTGTGAGGAGTGCCGTTGGGTAGGCTAACTTCAAAGCGTTAAAACATATCCTGCATAGATCATTCTTACGTAAATGTAATTTACGTATAAAATGGGAGGGGAGTCTCGGCGAGGACTTCGTTGTGCCGCTGCGCGCAACGCGCGAAAGAAGTCAAGTCACTCCGAGAGCGACCAAGGCTGTTTTGTCTAGGGGAGACAAGCCGCACTCTGCTGCTGCTTAGAGTTGGAGCACGGTCGTATCTTTGAGTTGAAGAGAGCCGGACAATGACGTTGAGGACGTATGGTGAGAAATTTCACTGTCCTTTATTTGGACCGCCTCAAAGTCTGAGCTATCAGATTCTTCCATCACATGCTGATGTTTTACTGCATTGCCTGCTTTTTAGATATATTCTTTAGCATTGGCTTCCGCCAGTCCAGGATATCAGCTTCTCTCAGTGGCGGATACAGAAAAAACTCAAGGGGGGGGGGCGCAAATTATCGCGACGATTGTAGCTTTCAAACTGACCGCCTGGCAGTAATTCTGCTTCCCTTATATATGTAGCTCGGTTGTTTCGAGAACATTCGGTGCCAGAATGTTCGCTTCCAGACTTTTAAGGAGTGTGAACAAATACAAACAGTAACAGTAGAATATTCGCGACTTTTCTCGAACACATGCCAGACAGAATAACGTATCGAGATCACTAGAATGGCTGCGACTTTTCTCGTAGGTTAGCTATCTATGTGCCAGACAGAAACGTATAAAATACGATGACGTGGACGCGCGCGCGTGCTACATAAGAAAGTACAACTACTCGATAACTCGACTCAGAGTCGACTGACGAAAGACGAACGAATAGCATGCGGGTTGACTGGCGGGGGTGGCGTGGGCAGCAATTCGGGCGGCCCCGCAAGGGGGGGGCGCGCGCCCCCCATATGTATCCGCCACTGCTGGGATGTGGGGTCCAACGGCCGTGAATGCGATATATTGTACGCTGGATGTGGTATTCAATCCCATAGATTTTGTATTGAATGTTCAAAATTTAATCCGGCCGGCAGCGTCCAAAGCGGGAATTTTAATCCAAATGATAAAGGTTAATGTGGGAAGTGAATTTTGAAGAACATCAAGGGATGGAAATGAAAGTGGTGGGGGAATGCATAATACATTTTGAGGTTACAATCATTCATAGATATGTAGCACCATCTAGCCAAAGATCTAAATCCTAATAAGTATGGATCAGCCTTTGCCATCGTGGAACTCAAAACCACAATTCAATCACAGAGTTTAAAATGAGGTAAAACTTTGAAAGCCTGCAGTAAAATGTTTTATTCAACTAGCTAACCCATAGGTTAGCTAGTTCTAGTCCACAATATAAACTATAGTTTATATTGTGGACTACACAAAGGTTATCTCATTTTATATGAGAAATTGAGATTTACAAAACCATCCTAGATAATTTCATGTATATCACTATGGTTGCTAATTTCAACCTTTGATACAGAGATTTTAAAATTTAACACTAGGAGGACGGGAGTTTCGCACTATCTAGAAGGACGAGCTGGGGTCATTTTGACCCATAAAATTTTTCAGCATCAAATAGCTACTTTTGTCTCCCAGTACTTTAAGCAACAACAATTACGAAATTTTCTTTCCATATTAGTAAAATATGAGCCAAAATGCACAAAGTCACAAAATTTAAAAAGAATCGCACATAAGTAGTTAAATTTGATTTTGAACACGTGTTATGGGTCAAAATGACCCATCCCGTCGCTCTAGTGTTAAAGACTAAAATTCCAGACAGATATATAAAATCTTCCTGGACAGTCCTTGTTGGCTGAGTACATGTCTGGAAAAAGAAAGAGAATTGGCACTCCCATCCTAAGGTGTTGTGCAGTGGCGGATACAGAAAAAACTCAAGGGGGGGGGGGCGCCAGTTATCGCGACAATTATAGCTTTCAAACTGACTGCCTGGCAGCGACTCTGCTTCCCTTATATATGTAGCTCGGTTGTTTCGAGAACATTCGGTGCCAGAATGTTCGCTTCCAGACTTTTAAGGAGTATGAACAAATACAAACAGTAGAATATTCGCGACTTTTCTCTAACAAATGCCAGACAGAATAACGTATCGAGATCACTAGAATGGCCGCGACTTTTCTCGTAGGTTAGCTATCTATGCGCCAGACAGAAACGTATAATATATGATGACGCGGACGCGCGCGCGTGCTACATAAGAAAGTACAACTACTCGATAACTCGACTCAGAGTCGACTGACGAAAGACACGAACGAACAGCGTGCGGGCTGACAGACGGGGGCTTCCAAGATTCCACACGACTGAGTACGTTTTCCGGAGACTGATGCTGACCTCTGATCCATTAGTCAGTAGGGTCTCGGGGACTTGCACAGTGGTCCGGATCGCGAAAAAGAGGAACAAAAATCAGATTTTTGTCAGATTAATTTGAAAATTGTCATTTATATGTTTTAAGACGCTCTTAGTTCATTTCTGCTGTTATTTTCAACAAAAAATAATTATTTTAGAAGATATTGGGAATTTTAATGCTAAATTAACCGATAATGAGGAGACTGCATAGAAAACGCCTGTTATTATTAAATATGCAAATATATAAAAATTATTTGCATAATATGACTTCTAGACCTTTAACTTAGTAAATAATTATTAAAAAATGGGTAAATGTAAGGCAGTTAGGGGAATTGATTCTAACGTCGAAGTGATTGCGATTATCAGCTAGCAGAGGTAGTACCGCTGAAACTAAAAAATAAATAATCAACCTGCGGTTTTTAGTGCAAATTAACTCATTTATGTAAATAAAAACATACTTATATCTTATTAACTTTACAATTTATGTAATTCCAAATCAGATTCTCCCGAATTCCACTCCTCTTCCTCGCATTCACTCGCTGAGTCAGGATATTCTTGCCAGAGCTCACGGACCTCTTTAGGCAGATCTTTTAGGCCACGGTATTTATTTAATTCAGCACCTAATGTACCTACCGACTAATGGATCAGAGGTCAGCATCAGTCTCCGGAAAACGTCCTCAGTCGTGTGGAATCTTGAAATTTTTCTTGCGTGATGCGATAAGTTCTTATATCTTTATTCCGCGATTCCTGAGCCTCCTCCGAAAGCTCTCCAATTGGAAGAAGAGCTGACTCAATCACATCTGCACCATGCAGCAGAATTTTATGCACTGTGGGTGGCATGTAGAACCACTCATAATATTTAACATAACATTTTGCCGTGTCCATAAATTATTCTTTAAATTTTGGGGGTTAAATTAGAAGGCCGCATGACGAAGCTCTCAAAATATTTGAAATTTTAATGATAAGTTCTTTTTCTACGACTGAAAATCAATTTTATATTTTATTTCATGTCAAAAGCGTTCAAGTAAAAGAAGATTTTTGTGAAATAAATGGATCCTTAGCAGTGCTTTCAGCCGATAGGCGGGCATTTTTGAAGAAGCGCCTAGCTGTGTTGCCATCATTCGATGTGCCATATTTTTGCTTTGGTAGATCAACTAATAGACCCATTCTACTTTTAAATTTCTCCTGAAGTACTTTCTTCATTTTCCCTCTTCCACTTTTTCAATACTCATTTACATACCATATCCGTGTAGGGGGGGGTCATCGTATTAACTAGAGACGCTTCTGCGCGCTATGTCCTCTCTCTCTTAGATTCATGGCTGTAGCAGAAGACAGTTCTGACGGGAAAGTATTTTCTCTAAGGAATTTAGTTTTCCTTCTTTTTGATCGGATAGTGACATCCGAAAATTGTTTGTTTGGCCTACCCTTTCTTTTATTGTATGTGCTTGATAAAAAAGGCTTATTACTTAGACAATACCCCAAGGGATGTCATATCACAATTAAAACACAGGGAAAATACGACCCTGAGGTGCTTGGAAAGTTACGAAACACAACATCAGGGAAATGAACGATTTGATCCAACCAAGTCGCATCCAAAAAAGAGTTCGTTCGAGAGCAATCTCGCCATCTTTTCTCGTAACCAACAAAAAAATTTACTTTCAAAAAATTTTTGAGCTCATTTTTTGCGTTCTCATCTCCGTGTAAAATGTAGGCAATCCTCAAGAAGTCCCGTCAAATTACTTTTCCGGTCGTCCATTGGCTCCTTTTTTCTCCTGCATTTTACCGTGAAGTTGCTTCCACGTAAATGTTAACGACATAGCTGTGCGTTAAAAATTAGAATAATTGGTTCGTTAAATACTGAACAATATTCTTTATTCTAGAAAGTTAGGAGTTTAAACGGAAGCAAAAACAATGCAAAATTTAATGTGGTACCCCGTACTAGATCAACTTCAAAAACGGAAATAAAAGAGAAATAGCATACCTGATTAATTATCCTTATCGCTGTGGTGGCCAGGAACAAAATAATCATTGAATCACAACACTATTCCGAATTATCACAAAACTAATACTTACTTCAGAGATCACTTCAAATCACGAAAACTATTGCCAACCGAGTACCCAACGACTAAGAACTCGCATGTGTGCTCATCGATGGAAAAGGAACAACTGAAGAGCACCAAAATGTTTCGACTGAAGCATGGAGGAGGCTAAAATGAGAAGTTCCCACCACCCCCAAGAACCTGGGTCTACCCCCGAGGATAACCAGGGGGTTTTTGGTGGACCGCATAAAGAGAAATGTGCAATGCCTGAATTTTGTGAAAAAATGCGTACCAGCGGCAGCCCTCCAATAAAACCCATCTGGAAAGATGCACCTGGAGGGTAAATACCACATCTGTTAACACGTACAATTTCACTTGCAGGTCAAAGAAACCGCATTTAGGCAATAAACACAAGTTGGGTGGTGCGCTAAGTAGGGATAGTAAAATATCCCGACTAAGGACCCTTGGGCCCGGCACGTGTGCGGGTAACGGGTCTCCTGTCACTTAGGCTTTGAGGAAAGGGACAGCCAGAGGTGGGTTTTCTAAGCAGCAGTGCATACAACCAGTCTTATATACTTCCAACGATGAACAAAATTCGATGGGAATCGTACCTACAGAAAAGATCGAAGAAAATATTTTCCTCCTCTTCCAGCGTCACAATCTCGCTTAGTATCGCAGTCTGAAATAATAGAAAAAAATAAACTTCTTCATTTTTAAAATCCTAATCAATAAAACATTGGAAAAGACGTATTTTACAATGTGTCTCCACTGTGACGAAGCTCGCGTGTCTAGTCCCGACGTTCACGTCCGCGGCAGAGAGTCATATAAGTCGTTGTAATTCACTTATTTACTAATATTTGCAGCTAAATCCTTTACTAATATCTTTCTAATATATAACCCACTCTTGCAACTATAAGAATCTCTGTATCACTCTTTTTATAATCCAACGTTTATGCGAAATTTGCGAGAAAAAATGATTCCTCTTGAAGAACTCCTTCAGCGATCATCACAACCACTACAAGATTGAAACCTAGTTTTTCTCATGGTAAAGTGTCCATATAATTATAGTCCACACTCATTTTACCAATTTTTAATATGAAATAGAGCAAAAAACTTGTTATAAATGTGTTTTTTTTTTCGAAAAAAATTAAAGAGCGCGGTTTAGCTAAAATTAGCTCTACTTTGAAGCAATTTACTAACTTTAACAAAACTTTTTATGCAAAACTAAGTGTGCGGTAGGATTCCCCGGACATTTTGCTACAAGAACTGCATATTTAAAGTGAGTTTCAAGAAAGTCGAAAAAATGACTTTTGTCCGCCTTTTTTCGGATCCGGACCACTGTGCGGCGCGGGTGGCAATGCGAGCGGCCCCGCAAGGGGGGGGGGGGGCGCGCGCCCCCCGCGCCCCCCATATGTATCCGCCACTGGCTTCTCTGCAGTAGTTAATGTCGTTGCTGATTATATAGAGACCATTTTCATTAAGGCATCTTTGCCAACGGTCTCTCGCCCTGGAATCATAAAACGTATCAAAAGTCTTCATGATAAGTATTACTACATACGTAAAAAGTTTTACGGGGACAAAAAATATGAGGAATAACAAAAGGAGTACACACAATACATTTCTGACAGTATAAAAACTTTATTTGACGTATGTTCCTGCAAGTGCAAAATGCACCTGCTATATGAGTGCAACAAAACAATAGATAAATGTACCTGTGATGAGCCGATTTAAATCGATTTTTCATGCCGTCAACAGGAAAGTTCCTGTGGTAGAGAGGACATTTCTTTGTGCGCAGCGGCATCACAGAATTGGCAAGATAGGAACAGTTGACCAAAAGGAGAGTGAAATGATTAAGAAGAGGCTGGCAAGAAAAGCAAAACAAGTAAAAAATGAGGTTAGTAATTCTTCTGAAACTACGGCCAACATTACCCCAGATCCTGAAACAGAAGAGACAGATACGGTTGTAAAATATACGGACACATATTTTCATATTAGGTTCGGATCATCCTCTGGGACTCAAATGAGAACCTAGTACTTGCTAATACCTACTGCTCTTTACGATGCATGCCCCTCCCCCATTAAATAAGGGGGAAACGGGAATTATGTATTTTTAAAAATACAAAGGATCTTTAGAAGAGGCCAGATACAGATTTTGAATGCAATCCGATCACTGTAACTCATAAAGAGAAAATCTCGAAAAAAGTCGTGTTTTTTTTACTATTTTTTCGATAATTTGAACGCGATGAGCGACTCCCCCCTCCCCCTAAAAGAAAGATAAGTATATTTTTTCTTAAGACAAAGGACTTTTTGAAGAGGCCACATACCGATTTTGAACGCTATTAATTCACTGTAAATCATTTTTTTTAAATCCCGAAAAAAGTCATATTGTTTTACGATTTTTCGAAACTTCGAACGAGATGTGCGACCGGAAGATATGATCCGATTTCAAAACATTTTCTTTCTTTGTGATGAGGGGGACGAGTAGCAACTTTTCCGCGCTATTGCGATTCGATTCGGACACTTTCGTGTTTTTCGGCCCACCCTATTGTGCGTGTAACTTTATCGCCAGCAAAGAAAGCGGAGATGTGTTACAAGAAAGGTAACCGTGGTCAATGACTGTTAAGTGCTACAAGATATGAATGAAGTCTTTCATTGGAATGACAACCCAGCCATTACATGCATGTCCATGTGCAAGTGCATACGTCTGAGAGACGGTACATTCGTCTGGGAGAATGCCGTTGAATCGCCAATTTCTCAGTCTCTCCCTCCCAAAATACTCCAATTCGAAAGAAATCTTATGTGCTTTTTAAGGCCATGTTCTTAATCTATAAAATAATACTTTACTGCTAGCCAAACCGGTTAAAGTCAATACTACATGGTTATTAAACAATTAGGTCAATTGATGCTACAGTGACGCATTTATTGAAGGACATTATGATGAAAGCATTTATTATTCAGCTCTTCAATAGGACTTTAGTCAATCCTCTTTGGTGCCTCGTTTAGCGAGGGGGCTGAAAAAGACGGAAGAAAATTGACCGGGCATGATGACATTAATGTGTTCGTAGATATAAAAGCATTATTTTTGGAAAAAATATTAAGTGTAAAAAAATCTTAACAATGGCGAGGTTTCAAGCGGTTCAACATCTAAATCGCAAAAGACAATTTTGTGAATCGTCGACATGGGGACATCGTTACTACAGCATTTTTGCGATTTGATACTTTCTAATTCTTTGGCATTAGCTCACAGAATTCAAATGTTATGTCAGTAATGTTTTCGCTCGTCGAAATGCACCGTCCCTCAAGCCTAGGATGCCTCGAAACTTAAAAAGCGAACATGCGAGCACATAAAAATTAATTTCTCCCGCAAGAGAAAAAAATACCGTCACACAATTTGAACGTTATATAGCTATGACATTTAGCTAACAAATATATTTATAGCCAGATTGAAGAGGCCCACATTTGCTGAGAAACGCGTTAGAAGTTTTCAAAATAAAAATTGATGCTCTAAATTACAACATTTTAACTTTTCATCATTCATAATTTTTCATTAGGTAATAATAATGTCGATAATCAAAATATTATGCGATATTGCTTTTTACTTCAAAAGAGCACTTGTGCTGTGACAAGTATCATACGTCCGGAGATATCGAGGACAACTCAAATATAATTTACGAGCTCAATTTTTCATACTCCCACAACTAAGGCAAGGGATGCATATTTTGCGAACCAATTGGACATGACCAACAATGCGGTAAAACAAAGACGTCGAAATCGAAGAGGTTAAGGGTAATATTGGTCTTTTTTTGGTAGTTTTGACATGGAATTACC
Source organism: Pyrrhosoma nymphula (assembly GCA_963573305.1). Taxonomy (NCBI): domain Eukaryota; kingdom Metazoa; phylum Arthropoda; class Insecta; order Odonata; family Coenagrionidae; genus Pyrrhosoma; species Pyrrhosoma nymphula. The sequence goes on from OY754327.1 coordinate 136,229,399, forward strand.
CAAAAGGGAAATAAAAAAACCACCGAGAAAGAATTTCTTATGCTCCGACGGAAAGATCCTCCGTGCTTGTCGTGAATATGGCGAAACTTAATCAAATATACGAAGTTCAAAAATACATCAGCGAGAAAGAGAAGGGAGTAACCCGAGAGGATCACTCCTTCGCCTTATCTGTAATTATCTACCCTCGTGCAGCTTCCCTTTTACAGGCCGGTGGTTTCCACTAGTGGAGGAGGGGGTGGGCCTCCGCAGCCAACACTGGGTTGATACGGCCGATGCTCGAAGGAAATGAGGGGAGCCGTTATTTCGGTCTATCCAAATTGTAACCTTACCCCGGTGGTAGCGGAGAGGAAGATTTCACTCTTGCTCGTGATTTTTCCACCGACTGAAATTATGTTACGTAGTGCCCCGAGAGAGCTTTGAAACGCATTGTCACATCAATTGGATAAGTAAAGTAGTGTATCATCCCATGTGAAGAGGGAATCGGAACTCTATCTTTTTAATTCCTCATATAGGATGCATCATTCACTAAGGCGTGAATTTTAACATGTATTTCGGATCCTGATCAGATTTTTTTTGGAATCAATTGTGATCCAATTTCGGTATCCGCGGATCTTTGGATCCGACAATCCTTTATGATTTTTCATTTTGTTTTGAAGGGTGTTTTAGAATTTCATAGCCTTTTATAATATTATGTTTAGTGCTGTTAGAAAATGCTGGTAACAACTTGAATTGGTTTGTTAATGCAAGAAAGTCAGTCACAATATTATTTTTCAGGTTGAACAAATTAACCACATTTGAAAAATATTTTGGCTTGGATCTTATTCTTAGATTTTAATTAGTTTTTAATACATTTCATGGCAACAAAGTGAGCAGTTTCTCTCAAAGTTGCCAGCTCTACAACATTCAAATGTGGCATATATTGATTAGTTTTTTCAATACAAATTCCATCGGAAATATTTTGAACTCCTAGTTCAATATTTTCTCATTTTGAATATAGAACTTGAGCAGCAGGGTACTTATATCCTTCCAAAGTTTTTGACATTTTAACCAATTCATTATTCTGCTCCAAGAACTGAGCTTTAAATTTTACCTTTTTTTCAAGTCCTTATTTTGAATTTCAAAAAGATATAACACTTCAGAATTTTTCAGGAATTCTTCCAATTGTTTTTAAGAACTACAATATCAAACTGGTATATATTCAAATAAGTAACAATTTCAACCAATTAGTTCCGGGCTGGGAAACAACACTGCAGGATTGATATTTCCATATTTAGTACAACGAAACAATTGTGCGTTTGCATGGATGCATCTTTGGCCTCAGAAAAAACAATGCATACATATTAAAATTTAATTTTTAAAATTTTATTGCATTTTATCAAACTTTTATGAATGCCTTACTGGACATTGCGATTTATTTGGTAAATTTTTAAGACTGGTCTATTATCTAATCCATACCATGCTTTTTTGAAATGCTGATCTATAAGGGGGATAATCATGAGAAAATATCAAAATTCTTAAGTTACCTATCCATGAATTTACAGAAATTCCAATAAAAATTGCAAAAAAAAATTTCCAAGGCCTAGCCATTGGATCTAACGGTTGGGGCAACTGTCGAAAATAATTTCACAAGTTCTACTTAAGTTAAAAGAAACTTAAGACAGGGAATACACATGGATGTAAGGGTAACAACTATGTATATCATCCAGGAATTAACTGATAAAATAATTTAAAAATGTTCCAAATAAATATTTTTACAAAAACAACCTGAAACAACTACACATATGGCAACTATGGCACACCAACATTTTGCTGAATCTCATTAGTAGTGCTTCAGGTAATATTTACCTCCTTTTATTAAAGGAGTTTCAAATTCTTTAGCATAGACAAGTAGCACTCTAACAGGTGGCATGGGTTTCTTCAGTACTGCTGCATTTTAACTAGCTATTTTCACTGCTGATCCTCGCATATCGTTAGCATAGAATACATATATAGGAAAGACTTTTCATTTTACTTGGGCACAACAATTTTATTCAACATTCTTGATTCAATACCAGATTGTATACACTCCATACCATTTAAAAATGCTTTAGAAGCCAATAAATTACAGAAATTCCTTCAAATCATAAATATGATTTTTTTAAATACACTTTTGAGTGCACATAGATAATTTCAAAGATGCACACATTAATAAATAATTTTAACGATTCCATTCAGAATCTATACTGAGACATTGCAATAAGCTTTTCCATAACCTTAATGTGGACTTTAATACTGCAACACTAAACTGTGTAGGACACATTACCTATACCATACATTTAAGGATTAGCAATTTGGCAATTGTGAGAAGCCAGTTCCTTACAGGTCACAACAGGTAGTCCCTGCTCACTCGCTACCAACAATACTGAAAAGGGAAAATGGGTAGATAGTAAACTAATACCACAAATAAGAGTAAAGGGACACAATATGAAGGGCAGTATTTTACCAAATAAAAAAATGTAGTGAAAACTAATTCTTCCACTAATATGACAGTTTATGACCAGGCTAAAACATCAAAGCAAGGCATGCAAACCATTAATGCACAAAAGTGAAATAAAATTATATTTATGATGAGGTGAGAGTATGGAATTTTGTTTCATCAAACTATTAACTTATTATGATTAACTAATTCAGGCATTACTACAACAGGTAAGTTGGATAAGAGATTCATTGAATATTTAAGGTATTCAAATACCTTAAGCAATAAAACTAAGTTTCTAATCCTCCAAACTTATGATAAATGGTGCATCAGAGTGAGATTCTTCGATTAGGAACATGAAAATGAATGGTAAGTATGGTACATTATGAGAAATAAACTGAGTGAATGACTAGTAAGATAAATACAATCATACATAAACAAAATACTGACTTGGTTCAAAATAATAAATTAAAATAATTTACTAGAATTTGAAAAGACTAAATTGGCACCATTTTCCAATGTGAAAATATGGAGTAGTAAACACAATCTGTGCAAAAGTATAAGTTTTATAGGAAAAATTCTTCCCCTGAAGTAGAATGGATTGTAAACTGCCCAACACCAACAACTTCACTTCATGAAGACTAGTAGGAGGAACATCCAGGAAACTTTGAAACACCCACTTCTCCAAATGCATTGCCTGATTTCAGAATGGAGACTAGTGGACCAGTGGATAGCCACCTCTCACCACTTCCTCTATCAAGGGAGGGCATCTATGATCAGGGAGGGCAGGGCACGCTATTCTTCGGCCATTGTGCCTATACATACACCACACGCATTGTGTTGGTAAAACCAGAACCCTGGCGCCATCCGGTCACCACAATAACGGCATCTCCAGGCTTGATGAAACCTCTTCCCTGACCAAAGGAGATACCAAACTGAACTCGGGCATCCACATCTTTAAGCCAATCGGGAAGTGGGTCCACTGAAATGAGAAACATTTTTTTTGTTAGCAGATTTAATAACTATAAATGCAATAGTGTAAGTAGTAACAGATGTGAAAAGAAATTTAGTAAAGCATCATGGAGCAAATGTCAATTTAAGGAATGTTGCCTCAGTTGTCACACATATAGTACTGATTTTATAGCTAAGTAAACCAATAAATCAAGATCCAAAATCTTTCACGCTCAACAAAAATGGCTGATGACTCAGTATGGATTTAGTATGATAGATATGTATACAGATTGTGGCCCCTATATGCCACTACAATATATACAGCCAGGTTGAACAATAAACCCTTTGCGAGGAATGAAAAACAGAACCAAAACATCATATGTTGCCAAAATTAAGACCCTTACACTCACCTTTATAGTGGAGAGGAAGGATTCCACGCCATAAATGGCACTGCTTAGCCACTTGGCCATAGCGTGTGACAGCAATTATGGGACATCTTGGTCGGTACTTTGAGACTAGATGTGCGGATCGCCCACTTGTAGTAATGACAATAATAGCAGAAGCTACACATTTTGTGGATGCCTCCACACTGGCAATGGCAATTGTATGTGCGGAATCTAGAGGTGGCTTAGCCTGGAAAGAATAGAATTTTTTGTCAAATAATTTATCCACCCTATGTTACAAAGTAAGAATTAAAAAAATAATATTCACCACAAAACTTCAAAAACTGAAAATTTAAGAGTATTTTCTTGAGAAGACCCCTCATTCAGAAGAGAATGATAAGCCTACTAGAAACTTTCCCGATTTTAATTCATTGCCAGATTACATCAGACCATCAATTAGAATGCAATTGTTAGGCACAACAGGACCAGTATCCTGAGTACTATAAAAATGCTTAGTACTACTACTGACCAATGAAGCCAGGTCTACAAAGAGCTGTTTGTGCCAGAGAGCTGCCTCTGCTTCCCTGCAGATATTGGCCATGGTCAACACGCACTCCAAAGGATAATCGCCCTTTGCAGTCTCTCCAGAAAGCATGACACAATCTGCACCATCAAGTATAGCATTAGCAACATCAGAAGTTTCAGCACGTGTGGGACGTGGCTTCTTCACCATTGACTCCAGCATTTGGGTAGCACAGATGACAGGTTTTCCTACCTAAGATATACAAAATGAGAAAAAGATAAAAAAATTAATATGTACAGTGATTTTCAATTATGTAAACTTGTGATTTGAAACAATAAGTGGACTAATACGTGGAAGGGTTAATTAATCCCAATGGAGGATTCGTGGCCTCAAGATGATATTCCAAATTGTACAATTGAAATGACAACCTGGTAGAATATGCTTGTAATAGCTTTCTTGTATTTCATCAAGTTTTTGAGGATTTCTTTATGAAAGTTACTTCAGGAGTGTATCACAATATATTACAGGTAGGTCCAGGTAGATTGATCGTAAATCACTGAGTGAAATGGCATCTGCATTCAAATACCAGTCCAGGTGAATGTTTATTTTCCTGGCTGATCATGCACATTTGCATTTAATACGACATCAAAATCTTCAAAAATTATGAAAGGCAAGTAAAATAACAATAGAATTGAAGACCTGAAGGCAAAATCTGAAAATGTGGATAGTGCAAATATTTCTCAAAAGCTAGCACAATTTTGACAAGATGAAAAGTGGTTCTTACCTTATTGCACTTGGATATCATTGCCTTTTGGGCCAGGAAGACCTTTTCAGGAGGGATCTCAATTCCCAAGTCACCACGTGCAACCATGATACCATCAGAAGCTTCTATTATTTCATCTAAGAATTTCACCCCCTGACAGTACAAAAAGAAAATTGAGATAAATAGGATGCCACAATTTTGCAGTAGAAGTACATTCACACTTTATTTACCCATGAGAGGGGAAGGAAAAACTGGAAGAGCAAAGAAATTGTTATTTTCTAAGGACATGAACTTCAGGTAATTACAATTATGATTTCATGTCTAGTCTTTTGGGTAAAATTAAATGCAAAAATCAAAGCTTCCAACATTAAAATTTACCTGATTAATCTAATTATGACAGTAGTATCCAGCATTTCTTAATTGATTGGGCTACCAGGTATCACTCAAATCTGCACCGCACCCACCTAAATCCCAGCAAGATTATTTTCTAGGACACCGAAGACATCACAGGTAAAGGATGTGCTTCCTTATTCCCCACCCCTACTATGTACATGAATTTTACTGATTTCATAGTACATACAGTAGAAGCCCTATATCGCAAGAGCTCTCGGGATCTGAAAAATCACTCGCTAAATGGAACTCTTGTTAATACCTAAAATGATTAATAATCACTCCACAGCCAATTCCTACAACTGTAACGCTAATTTAGCCATTACTGTGGGTATTTTTGGTGAGTGGCAAAAACATTTATTGAGATAGCTATTAAAAATCTTATTTTCAAACACTTCAATTACTTATGATCGTATTCACTTTCGATTACATCAAATTCCATGTTAGATGTCATTCACTGGAATATTAAACGTTGAATTTTGACACTTCAGGACACGTGTACTGTACTTCGCATTGCTGTATTGTTATTGCCCCGATGTTTTGGGTGTGCCAAATATGTCGTGGCTGCAAGTAATAGCAATGCAACGGACTATAAACTGCAAACACTTCAGAAACGAGAAAACATTTCATGCCTCCTACCTCTCTAAAAAGTTTATAAAAACGGATATATGGTTCGGAGAAAGTTCTATTAATTGAAATATGCAAAAATGCTAGATAAATTAATAACCAAGATATAAACTACAGGGATTTTGTTCAACACAAGCACCGGGCTGCTATCTTCGCCAGTTTAATAGTGGAAATAAAGGAGAGGACTTCAATGTCTGTAATATCGACTCTGAAACAGCTGACTTCGGCTTTTCGGAATCATAAGAGCCCAATATCACCAGCATTTACAATTAGCCCTTAACAGTACACCGTCGTTTGTGTTATTATTACAATAGTTATGCGTGGAATACTCCTTTGAATTTATGGAAACATAATTGTTACATGCAAGTCCACATATGACAGTAGTAAGCATGGAGCGAGAACACAACACAGACTTTCAAGGATCGACAGAGTCTAGATAAGATGAAACTTTTTACCACTAGCGAATGAGGTATCAGCTCCCGCGAAACTCTTACTTTTCAAGCGATAGTGCACGTTGCGGTCGCTAGGCAGGGCACATCAACATTTTTATGATTCACTATTTTTTAAGTATTCCATGCCTAAGGGAACATATACATGATTTGCTGTGAGTTTCGACCGTGAGGAAGAAAGTTCCGAAGGTTTTAAGTTCCGAATTGAATTCCATCACGATACACGTAATATCTTCTGCCGTACTTACATCTAGCGGGAACTTGTGGATAATGAATGCCATGAATACTGACTACACTCCCTGCTGTGAGATAGACGCATGATTTATAGTACATACCTTTCGTGCATATCGAAATGAATCATCCTTGACCTGCTCTAAATATTTATAATCTTTTAAACAATTACAAAAGACAATGCAATACGTAGACAACTTAAAATATAGGGAATCAGAATACATAACAATTTAGGTATTCTACATTGGAACATTTAAACTTGTCAATACCGAGCCTCTCACTTACATATTCCGTTTTTGCCTTCATCAATGGGCCATTTATTGGAATTCAGGCTGCTCTCTGCAGGCAAAACCATGAGAGAAGGGTAGATTCTAACTACGTATGTTCTCCTGGCCGCAAATGTTTCTGGCTGCTTGGACGTCCTTATTGAAGCACTGAGGTACAACATTTTCCTTAATCTTCAGAATTGTGAATAAGGTTGAGTAAGATAAGCCAAATCACCTCCCTATCTCCCTTTTGGACCAATCACCACTTTCGCATTCATTGATAATTCGTATTTTAGTTTTCAAATTCAATAACTTTAGTTTCCCAGCCATGATGTTGTATCAGTAGGACTGAACTTTATATAAAAGCGGGAGGAAGACAAAAGAACAAGGAAATGCATGGACTTATGAGGACTTTATGTGTGTGAATACGGGCATGCCGTGAATATCCGAAATGTGCATTTAAACGTCAAATCGTGCGGAAAAAATACTGCTAGACATAAGTTCAATGACAGAGGACATGAGCACAAGTTGGTGCAGGTTTTCCGAGATTAAAGCAGACATTTGCCACTCGTAATAGTAAACGACCCCAGGGGAGGCTGGTTGTTGTCCTCGCTAATATCGATTTATTTTACATGTAAATCATAGGGTTTTAAATAGTTCTTTGGCCATCCCTCGCAAATTCGAGCTTCTCGCTATATGTCCTACAGCTATATGGGGCTTCTACTGTTCTTAGCAAGCCCTATAAACACCTTTTCAGCCAACCTTTTGAAGAAAGCAAAGACTTAATTTAAAACAAAATGTATTACTCTACGTCAAGTGGGGTAGGTAGCTCCCAGCACGTGACTTGTGAATGGTCTACGGGGAATGAGTGGGCAGAGCGTAGTCTAAGGAAATTTAATTTGCCCTCAAGCATAGGTCATGTTCACTTAGTGCTCCTGTGTGCTGGGTTTCCTAACATTATTGCTACCCATCACTCGACCCATTAGAAACCACATGTCTTTCACTCTCCCACTCCTGCCCCCTCACAGTGCATTTGGCAACTGTCTAATAGAGCTCCCACCCCTCCTTGGGTTCTCCGCACCCCTAAGGAGTGGAGGCACTCCAACCTTCATGAGACCACCAGAAGGTGACAAACATATGTATCTGAAATGAACTTTAGTTTCACCACAGAATTTAACCCTTGATGTAACACAGCTTTTAAAGATGTGTATGCTCTACTTTTAAAGATGCCCTTGCTCTACTATTCTGTTTAATAATATACAACACGTATGCAGGCCACAACAGTAAACATACTTGAAGGTATTTAACAATACAGCATCTACCTCAAAGGTATACGGTAAAACAAGGGGCAATAGACTATAATCAACCTTCATTACAGTAAAAACCGTTACTTTAAAAGTCAAAGCCATCCACTCCACACAACCATCAACATCCACAAATGCTACATTCTGCCAGTACCTCACATTAAAGGACACTTCAATGACAACTTCATCAATAATGAGAGAAGTACATGACACCCTAAAAAGAAATTTGCACTAGCACCTTATGTTAGACACCAGATGGGCCAAATAGCATAGTCACGTTTCGCCCACACACTTGAACTAGAAATAACATGTATGTGTGCAAGTCTATGCTGCATGCATTCACAAAGTGGAGAATTTAGGACAACAAAATTTAATGACAAAGCATTCTAGCTAAGTGTTTATATTTAGAGGGAAAACAGTTCATTTCTCAAATAATTTACTTAACAAGGTCATGTCAAGGTCGACATTTCAATACGACTCTCTTTCAAATTTATAAAAGAATCATTCCCCAAAATAGCAACTAGTCTTTGGAGCATAAATACTTAAGAGCTCTAAAATTTAAATACATGAAACATATTCAAGTGCTGAAGAACCTAAAAAGAAAATGCTATTGAAATGGAAAAAATACAAAGTAAAGGCTATAAAAAATATTTAATTATAAAAAATGGGCAGTCGAGAGAACGTGTACATTCAACCATATTTACACTCGCTAAATACCACGATGGAAATAAAATGATGCAAGAAAAATTAGATGGCACTGAAGCCTGATGATAAGTGTGTCCAATCTCTACAATCCAAATCCAGAAGATGCCTCAGGGAATGTTGAGAAAAACCCAAGCTTTATTATTTTACTAAAAAATAAAACATCTAAACCTTAACTTTAACAGTTAAGGTTTCATGGAGAAAGGAACTGCCTAGATTTGCAAATTTCAAATGTTGTTGAGCTATGCATGAGGTGAGCTCTAACCTCATTGATTAAACAAACTTGATGGTCAACAACGCTGGTTAAATAGTAGATGAAATTTTTGGTATTAAATTGAAATGAATAATTCAAAAAGTCTCAAAAATCACTCAAGCTAAAAAATACCTAATTAAAAAGGATGTATTCTTACAGAAAACACTAATGTAATAACAAGCACCAGGTCCTGATATAACTTTACCATTAAATGAAGTTGGAAAAAAAACTTGTGAAAATAAAATTTTTACTAATACAAAACAATTCCCATTTTTAATATTTTTTTCTATTTAATTCATTCCACTAGTTTGATTTTTTCTTCAATTATGTACTTAAAAATTACATACCAAAGACAACCTCCACCCAAACTCATTACCACGACTTGCTTATGAAAAGTGACCAGGGTAGTTGTCATATTCCATTAGCCTCTCAAACAAATGTACCAATATTCAACCAACGCCATGAAGGCCTATAAATATTTACGGTCATTTAAGCTGAAAATAGGATGTTCAAACAGTAGTTAGCCTATAGAAAATTCCAAAGGAGCTTCAAGAGCATGTACTACATGCTTCTTTAAATATCGAACTTATATGTTAAGACAGATATATTTTTCTTTAAATAGCTACACATTAGTGACAACCCTTATATGTATTAATACATTCAACTAGCAATATTTTCCATTTCAGTATCTCCAACAAATGATGAATGAGGTATTAGCGGAAAAAATTGATAAAGAGTGTTGACATTGGTGCAGCCAAGAGTGTTAATTTTTCATAATGCTGCCTTTTCCTTAGGAGACTTTCACTTTAGGACTGATTGGACGAATTTAATTGAACTAAGCTAAATTATAATTAAAAAGTAAAACCTCAATCCTACACACCTTGATTTTATGAAACTCACGATTTTACGTAGCAACATAAAGGTCCATCCAGGAAGTAAAGAATTTAACAAGAAACTCTTGACACTGTTCCTCAATTTTACCTTTTACGCAGTTGTACTTTGGATAAATAAATATCCTTACTTTTGTATTATAGATTGAATACTTAAAATTAGTTGCATATGCAACGACTACATTTTTCTGCATGGAAAATAATAATAAAAAAATTTCTGCCTTGCAGGAGGATCCATTCAAGGTTAATAGCTTCCTACATAGCCTTTCTTCATCACATAGCAAAGTATGTAGCTGCTGGCCCCATCACTTAGGTTCCCCTTAGCTGCACATTAAGTTGATGTTTAAGACAATAACCATAGATAATTCAGTTAATCGATGCTTTGTTCATCAATCTAATCCTCAGACTGACCAGGTTATTGATGCAGAGCATTGTTCTCTCGTCTTCAATTGCACTGTTTGTGGTCCGAGAACCAATACTTTGCGAGCTTAACATCATGAGATAAGGTCTACTTCGTCCTAACTTAACCATTAAATGAATTTACATAAAACTTGAATTAAAATAAACACATCTTCAGTATGCTCATTACTATTACTTTTAACCAATAAAAATGATGGGTTTGATAACAATGAAGGGACATGAAAAATATTAAAACATCACGCATTGTCATCACCTATCAATTTTACGGTTTGATTTTACAAACTGTCAATTTGGCCTCTCCAACTTTGCAAAATCATGGCTTACCTGAAAATTTCAACAAAAAAATTGAGTTAAAAATATCAAAAATTAATACCTGGTGATTTTCAATTTTTGAAATAACCATGATCTTCTTGCCATCTTCTCCAAGAATTGAGCGAATCTCTGTTAATGCAGCAGCATTCCGAATAAATGATGCAAATACGATATCCACTCCTTGCTCCACACCAAAGCGTAGGTCAGATTTGTCCTTTTCAGACACTGCAGGCAAGTCCACGGGCAAACCAGGAAGATTTACTCCTTTACGACTTCCTAGCGTTCCTCCATTTTCAATTTCACAGATAATAAAATCACTTCCTGAAATTTAGATGCAGAATAATTTAAGTTGAAAAGGTAATGAAATGAACATGAAGAAATACACCAAGAATATTTGTAGGTTTGCAGTAATTAATGCACCTCTAACGTTAATAATCCCAAAGTCTAGCACTGAAAAAAATAGCTCTGAACCTCAACGAGAAATCAAAAGATTGCTTAAAACTTGTTGATTTTTTCAGACGTCACTTCTTTGCCATCACCATCAATTTGCTTCAACTCTGAGCCCTTACAGATCCAATAATTAAGCATAACTGGCTCAATAATTTTGTATTTTATTTATTTCTTTTCCATCACCGCCGAAAACAGCACTCATTGGCCTTTAAATCGGGGTATTAACAATATTAACAATGGACGAGCACACACAACCATGCCCTGGGAAGTGAAAAATCCTCCCCAGGCGGGATTCGAACCCGCGACCTTTGGGTTAGCAGGCGAGGACGTTACCCCGCCACCACCGAGGCCGGCGTTGCTTTGAAGTTTGCTTAAATTATCCCTCACACTAATTAACCCCAACATTGGAATGATAGCACTGAAGATTTTAAAGAAAAGAACATGGACCTGAGGCTTGCATTAAATCTCCTTGATCACTTATATTCAGTATCTCTATAGACAATAAAATTCAGAAGATTGTCACACACACAATATAAAAGGTAGATTTAAAAAAATTGAACATACCTACTTCCTTCGCTATGAGCGAAATAAGGCCATCATCAACAAAAATACGATTGCCAACAGCAACCACCTTTGTGATATTCACATAATCTACAAACACAACGGAGTCATTTCCTTTCTCCATGAATTCTTTGTCAATGGTCAACTTGATTTTCTTTCCTTTCACCAACTCCACCTCAGCTGATCCACCCTGAAAGTTGAAAAATAATTACTGAAATAAGACATAGCAACTACCATATATTTTCTAGTTTAAGTCAAAGTATTCTTTATCGCCAAAAATTATTGACTTAAATCCATGACTTGAGTATAAGTCAAGATGAAAAAATTGCTTGATCTCTTTCCTTTGCAATGAAAAAAGTGAACTGTTACAGGTGAAAGGATGAATATTCAAACGAAGAGTGACATACATTGAAAAACAAGACAAAATTTCCATAAATTGATCAATTTCTTCGGGAGTCTCCACTCCTTTTCCGTAGTAGTATTTTCATTTAAAATGGTACGACGGCTAAGGTAATTTCATACACACTGTCTGCCATGTTCAGACAGGGGCAACAACACTTGGACAAATTGGAGGATCACTCCTTTTCCGTTCTTTGGTGCATGTTTTAAAGAAAGTGCAAGAACAGGAGCACAACACATTAATACATGTACAATGGGGAAAATAATTTCCCAACAAACATAATGCTGCTACTATTGCTCTGAAGGAACATTGGCTTTCTTTCTGATGCCATATTATTCTTAAGTTTTGGCCACTATGACTGCCGTGAATTGCCCGAATATAATCAGGGCAAAAATAAAAAAAATATTCCTACCTTTTCAGCATGAGCTTAAAGAATGGGACCAGAAAGTTTATTTTAGGGGCATAATTAATTGTTCAACACCAAAAAGAGGTCCACTGCCTTATTCAGGCAAGGAATTAAAAACCTCAAGTCCACACTGCAACAGACAATGCCTAAGATGGCACTTCTCACTTATTTAAAACATCGAGATTTTGACTTGGAAAAAGCATACATATTTCCAGGTTAATTTCTCATTTCCCATTACATTTCCAGGTTTTCCAGGCCAATTTTCAATTTCCATGAATTTTCTAGGTTTTCCAGAGTTGTAGCAACTCTGTACAAATACTTTCACGCAGCTGATAGGTGGAAATACTGACCCAGAATAAGTTCCCTTACGTAGTGACCCAACAAAAAGTCAAAGGTTAAGTTTTCATCAGTTGAAAAAAGAGAGATTTCTTGACTGAAACTCAAGTATGTACGGTACATAAAATAAGGCAGCTAAAATATGGCTCAAGCCAAGCAAAAAAAATAACAAAGGAATTCAATTGCTTTCATGTTATTGCAAAAATCACACTTACACCTTCAAGTAATCCTGTACGAATCTCAGGTCCCTTGGTGTCAAGAGCAATTGCCAATGGATATTCAATCCCCAGCTTTTTACTGACTGAAGCTACTGCTACACGAATGTTCTTGATAGTTTCTGCATGGTATTCATGAGATCCATGAGAAAAATTCAGACGAGCTATGTTCATTCCCATGCCCATCATTTTCTCAAGGACTTCGGGGTCACGTGAAGCAGGTCCTGTAAAATCAATATTTACCCTGAGCTATAAAACACCAAGAGAGCAACATTTGGATGCAGGTTTGGATACAAAACTACTCCTTCTAAATTGTTGAACACATTGATGATATTAAAATGTCGAGTTAGGAAATAGTTTTATATTTTATCAACCACCTATTTGAATCTGGACTGCTCGTGAGCATGGTATCTATAATGAGTCCCATTATCACATTTTGATAGTTCTTTGAAAGATATGTTTGCATATTTATGATAGTGCATCTGCAATTTCCATGATATGTATAAGAAAAAAAGGATTTGCATGCTAGAGAAAGAACTTCAAAACATGAATGGTGGGTAAATGACATTAGTACATTTTGGCAACAATCAATGAAATGGAAGTGGCTCCATGAGGACAATTATATAATTCATTGATTCTCTCAGATAAGTCTTCAAAATTTCTGATAACACAAACTATAGATAGTTTAAGAGGAGAAAATATAGAAATGAATTCAACATAGCATCATATCTCAAGGAAGGTAAGAGTGTTTGGCAGCTAGCTATAAATCCCAGATTTGAAACCAGCGGGTCGATTCTGCAAATGCCATAGGCGTTGTAAGGGCCTTAGCTACGACGGGGAAATTATGACGGCTACGACGTTTAACACTTTCAGCCCGAAGTTTAAAATTTGAAATGCCACGGTCTCAAAGTGTTAAGCGATTTTGTAGGCGTCATAAGGCTTATGATGGTGGAGTTGTTCACGGCGTGCGAGTTGCTCGTAAACGAGTCCAATCAATGAAAAACACCAACATCTTCTTTCAATACAAAAAATTGGCTAGCAGAAACAGACTATCACCAAAAAACAATTAACCCCTTATGAACGTGTGTTTCAAGATGTAAACAAAGTTCATAGTGTTTAATTTTATAGAACAAGATATGCAAAATATTATACTATTTTAACATAAATTATCCTACCTACCATACATACCACTACCATAAATGTGCCTACATTTTGACCAATATCACTTAATGAGGGTGTATTTGTCCAACATTCGGTATATGCGTCGAAGAAGAGAGGTCAATATTAGCGATAAAATTGAGGTACTATCAGTACTATGTTGAAAAAAAGTAGACGAAGACTATTATCTGTATTATTGCATGAAGTACTTTGCTTCTTATTTGAAAATTGTGCCTTATTTGAAAGTGTTTAGTGTCAAATAATATGTTAGAATGAATATAGTTCGTGGGAGTAGTAATAACTCGTGTCCATTTACATACCTATTGAGTAAGTGTTCGCAATTTTTTTATAATCGTCCATATGAACCGTGCTAAGCGTGAAACTGAACCGCATACACCAATATGCAAGGAACAGCAATGAAATAAAGTGAATTCCATACTCTTAAACAAAGTGAGAAATCCCTCATATAATTACCGATATGCAAGGAACAGCAGTGAAATAAAGTGAACTGATCTTAAACGAAGTGAGAAATCCCTTACAATAATTACCAAACCAATTATCGTATCGACATAGGTATGCACTTAATGATAGTGAGAGTCAGAATTATGGTGTTGAAAAACTATACTCATACACAACATAATTTGGCCATACCTCCGAGCATGAACATATGCATAAATAGGCCACCAAGCAAGTTTGAGCAAACACAAATGATCATCCTATATTCCAATTGTGTTATAACTCGACTGACGGCGCGACTCAGTGATGGACACTAATATTGTAATATATAGGTACATTTATTCATGGTATAATTAGGTTTTAATATTAGTCATTGCAAATATTATCTATAACTTAAAACATGAAACATGTAAGGAAAATTTACCACGTATGCTTAAAATTAGTATCATATTATGAATACTGTTTTAGCCTATTCAACTTTTGTCCAGGTAAATATGATGATTTTTATATACAATAAATGGAAAATTGACTGCGATTACATATTAATATCATAAGTAATAAAGAAAAAAGCTTAATCAGTGACCTTATGATGCCCCTTCATTCCTAAGATGGGGTCTCCCAGACTTCTTAAGTAATGACGTCAGGAAAGCACTTATGACGGTTATGACATTTACAGAATCGCTCCTCTAACAAATCCATCATAGCTATGACACAACTGTCATAAGTCCCGTGTTATAATGCCAATGACATTAAAAGAATCGACCCGCAGGTGACGTATCCGAATAAAACTCCAGTTAAACCCAAACAGTGACTTTCTGAGTAGCAGATCTTTTTCAGAAACCATGAGTGAAACAGGTGCAATAAGTGGTCCCACGACCCCTATGTTTTTTAATTTCACACGCTTTTAAGGCTCTGTATTTGAAGAGCTCTATCATTACCTGTCATACTGACTTCTAAGATAAAGACTGCAGAGGGTTAAATGTCCAACAACTTTTCCCTGGATGATTTATTACTATTTACGATGCTTTTTACAAGAAATCCTGACTCCTAACCTCCGGTAGCATCAATATAGAATTAAGAAAACAGCTAGTCTAGACCTTTGCGTGGAGCATTATGTTGTATGGAAGTGAGACCTGGACACTCTGGGTAGATGAGAGTAGAAGAGTGGAAGCGTTTGAATTGTGGTGCTACTGCAGGATGTTAAAAATACCCTGGATGGACCGAGTAAGAAATGAAGAGGTGCTACAGAGAATGGGAGAGAAAAAATGCCTGCTCCACATGATAAAGAAACTGAAAGCAACTCTTATCGGGCATACTTTGAGGCAAGAAAGCTTTGTAAAGAACATCTTGGAGGGCTCAGTTGAGGGAAAAAACTGCACAGGAAGGCCTAGACTGTCCTATGTAGAACAGATCATGGAGAATCTACATTGTCGTTCCTATACAGAGCTGAAGAGTGCCTGACTCAGGACCAGAAAAAATGGATGACTGCTGCAAACCAATCCTAGGATAGTGACCGAGAGAGAGAATGACCCCAACATAAGAAAGCTAAACAAGCTAGAGGGTTAGGGCTTTTTATCATTTGCAAACTAGTGTCTAAGCCAATTAATGGTTTCATAAAATAGAAACACCCTAGCGTCAAGAACTGAAAGGAGGATCACACAAAGATATTGTCCAGCCATCTCTGAAAGAAAAACCATATTGAATAACTTGATGAAAGAATAAATACATTTACAAAGTCTTGCTGGCATTTATAAATTAGAAATTTAAAGGACATAGTAACTCAGCAAAATAAAAATGGATTGTATTTGTGAAGGAAACAGATTTCACTTTCAAATGACAGATTTGACCAAATTGCAATATTTTCAACATGTCGCATTTATGTCTATAGAATATATAAGAAGTGCTTTTTCCAGAAATTCACATCCAACAATCATTCATTACTAGCTATAAAATAAAACCTGCTCACCAGGAGAAAACAGCAGGAAGCCTGGAATGAAATTGACTTTTCTGCCCTCATCTGGCTGAAATTCACATAAATGATGCTAGCAATAAAAATAAGCATGAAACAATATTGGGGAGGCAACACTCCCTCTTCCACAAATGGAAAAAAAATCAATGTCCATTTATTCTCCTATGATGCAGGTGAATGGCATTAATAGGATCATGCCATTTAAAACCATGCATGACAAGACAATTACCACTAAAAAAAGCGAAATATTCTGTTTTATTGGGTAAAATACTAGCATTAGTCAGCTGAATTATGTTCACCAATATTCAGAATTGGTGACTTAGAGGTCATATCGAGTAAAGGGCAACTTAAAACCGAGAGCTTTATATTTCACTCACCAATTGTACATATGATTCCAGAGAGTCTGACATAGGATGCTTTTGAATCAATGTCAAGGGCACAAATATGGTCTAGATGGGACATAGCATCAGCAGCCAGAAGCTGCATGCTGGGGACACTGCTAACTGGAGAGGACATCTGTGGAAAGAAAAGCGTTCATTGTAGCATCAAAAATGTCAAAAAGCAAAAACGCCCATATATTCCTGGAAATGAGAACTTCTTATCACCAAACGTATATTCTTCACCTGATCTGGGGCGGAGCCACCGAGCCAAGTAAACCAAACCATTTTGTTTGTATGTTTCAACGAATTCGCATAGTATATTCGGCCAAAGAAGGCCTTACTAAAACGACAAAAAATTGTTGATTCTTTTAAGAGGCGCAGATTCAAACGTCTCCTTCAGGAACATTCACTACAGTGTAAAGGCAGCTTTGCCAAAGGAATACCCAGGGTGGATAAAAATAAACTGCGGCGGTGGAGAAGCGAACTCATTTCATTACTTTCAGTAGGCCATTAACAACGGCAGAGTGAACAGGTGATGTACCGATACGACGGATCAAAAAATCAATCCTTAATGTTAACTCTTGGGATCTACAATTAAGTCGACAGCACGGTCACTCACGGGAATTTCAGTTCGAAGTCATATTTTTACTTCACGCAGGTAATGATTTTACAATTATAAAGCATCAAAACTATCAGTAACGTTTAAATATTTAGGTTACCTTTTTACACCAATTATTAATCCATAGATGGAGGGCATACAGTCCTGAGCATAAATTACATCAACGGAATTACTGCAAGAGCTATAATTCGGCGACAGGTTGGCAAGAATAAACTTTCGCTTCTCCGAATATTTATACTGTCATAATTTACTGTAAGTTGTTTCATGCTACAGCATGAAACAACTTTCATTAAACAGTAAAATTACGGAATGACGCACTTTAGCAATGCCCAATTAATGTCTCATTTTATACTGTAAATGACAACATGCAATTCAACATTATTGCACCTAAGACGTTTGCAATAAGAACGTATGAACAACAGAAACTACAAAACTTTATAATATTAACTTCGAAAATATGAACGCCATAGTGATTTAAGCTAGGTAACCATTTCATACGGACTGATGTAGCAAAGACAAACTCCTTACCTTACCTGTTAAATTCGCTGTCTACTTTAAATTTGCTCTATGACTAAGTTTTAGAACATTATACGACAACTTACGTTGAAACAACTGGAAAAAAGAATACTGTTCCTTATGAAATACTAAGCAGGACTGATACCCTGCTTGATGTCTGCCAATTTATATGGAAGGACAAGGAAGGTCACACCGGTCACCGGTACCCCGATCAGTCTTTGAGTAAGGTTTCTTTGACCTTCAGAATCACAAGGAGAACGACACCAAGCGGCAAGAAGAGAAAATGGAAATGGCGGTATAGGGAATTTCATTCAACGATGGGTAATATAAGGACCACGGTTACGACGCATTACGACTATTACAACAGCCTAATGGAATCCAAAGTTCTGTTATTGGTCTAGTCACTTCATAAAAGTTTATTTAAGATATTTATGAGATGATTTATTCTTTAACATTTCGTACCACAGAATTTCAAAATAGGAAATGCTGATCCGTGGTGGTCTTAAATTATTCGCTTCGATTTGACATGTTAACGCTCCTGTAAAAACGCACTCTTTTTTAAGTTAGGTCCAGTTAAGTCATTTATTGACAGTAAGATAGCGCATTAGTTCACCTTTTAGACTTGTCAAATTTATCATACAGAAGGACGCCCGAAATGTTATAATGGTCATTTCAAAAGTATAAGGTTATCTTAAGATTATGCTGGACTGCAGTGAAACCTCAAATTCTTAGGTCTGCGTTTCATAGAAACTATAAAAAAAGGCTGTAGAACTTTTAGCTTTATGCCAAAGGGCAATTTTTTATTCAGGAGGTAATTCAGAAACGTGAAAATTTTTTTAAGTTTAAGTAACGCAAGCCAAATCTAATTATTTGACCGGCAAGTGAATATAATCCCCTCAGCCGAATGCTCTCGTCGCTGGAAAATGTGAATGATAATGATTTCTGAAAACGGGGGAAATAAAGGTGAGAAACCTATTAGAATATAATTTAGGGCGGCCGCCCGCCCCCCTCGTAAAATTATAGTTATCATAAAGTATTCCATACCCCCAGGTCCCCGGAAAGTAGCATTCACCACACCCACAAAACAATGGCATTAATCCGCCCCTGGTAATTGTCAATATGAAAAAACATCACGCGTCGCGAGAATTTTAAATTTTGACTTGTGGATATTATAAGATTATAGCTATTGCTTCTCCACTACAGTGGCGAACTGAGTATTAAACACCGTTATTCGATATTCAGACATAAAATCTTCATTTCGGCTGCTAATATCAAAATGTCCAATACCCGTAATAGGAAGCATCGTGTTTCCGATTCGGACTGCGTGGTGAGCTTTTGCTGACTCGAAATTTCATATAGAATTGGAACGCGCATCTTCAAGAATGAAGACGTTCTTTGCAACCCGAGATGAAATGTCGAATCAGCTAAATGCTCAGTACGCAGCCCAACTCTGAAGCCTCATTAGCAGATAGGTAAAGCATGTTCAATTACCAAGTAGGTCACCATCAATTATAACCAGGCTCATCTACAAGGCCGTGGTACTATGATGAGAGTAGAATTACTCCGGCAACTAAAGGAAACAGAAAAGCATCGCATGTGATACATATTGCGAAGCGTAAATTTTGCGTAAAAATATGATGCACAAGAAGTTTTGGGAACGTGATAATCGAATGATTACATTCGTCGAGGGTTTATTGAGCTCTTGAGCACGGCCATTCGCTCAGAGACGATGCAGCGTGGGAACAAAACCTGCTATTGTTTTCATACTCCTTATCCTCCATGCACCTACTCCATGAATATTGAACATCATATACATCATTGCCAATTTTGCATTTGCCTATCAGACTTTTCACAATGAGAACAATTCGCTAACAGAAAATTCTAGGCGAATACATCACCTACCTACGCGCGCATACTCTGTGAATCATAGTATGAAACCTTTTACGCTTATTCACGGGGCTTATTGTTCTTCGCGACGTTTTTGTGTTCCTTTTAAGATTTTTATTAAATTACGCTACTTTACTTTTTTGTGTATCACAATTGATGCGGATAGCAATGACCAATGAGTTCATAAAAAACATTATAGATACTGTATGGATACAGTAATATACCGTTGCAACTTGTTTCTTCATCCCGGGGTCGCTATACGCGCCGAATGCGCTTACAAGCCAACGGTCACTCATCAGTCGCTCCGCAGGCGCGTGGGAGCGCAGGTCGACTGCAGATGAATGAGTAACCTCAGCGCCCCGCTGGGCTCGTTAACGTGTAACTGAGAAAAGCGCATCTGATTGTGTAAAAAGGCCCCTCACTCCGACGTAAGAATTCTCGGAGGTGGAATGGGTGATCTGGTCGGTGTGTTGGTTATGGAACTGACTTTTAACCCCGAGGACCCGAGATCGAATCCCGGAAGTCGCGGAAACTTTAGGCGGAGCCCCGATCCCCACTTGTGTGCCAATGTGCGGTATATAAAAATATACCGATATATCGGAATCCGATATTTTTAAAATATACTGATTAGCCGATAGGCATATCGTTAAAAATATACCGGTGTACCGGTACCATTTATATAAGATATAATTATGCTAATATTTTTGCTGGTATTTGCAATCTATTTGTAGCTACCTTTCTTTTTATCTTTCGATAAACTTATTTAGTCTTCAGAATACTATAAAGCGAAGTAGAATCGTGTAAACTATTAAGGATATTGAGGAAACGAGCAATAAATAGGTAATTTACATTTTTTATTAAAATATATATTTATTGGAGAA
The DNA here is from genome assembly GCA_963573305.1 of Pyrrhosoma nymphula. Classification (NCBI taxonomy): domain Eukaryota; kingdom Metazoa; phylum Arthropoda; class Insecta; order Odonata; family Coenagrionidae; genus Pyrrhosoma; species Pyrrhosoma nymphula. The sequence continues at coordinate 136,250,552 of OY754327.1, forward strand.
TATTTCCGAGGAAACATTTTTCAATATTTTTCTTCGATTCATTGTGGTTTCCAGGCCAAGAATATGCGGAATAAATGCACAACTGGTATATTCTAAACATGCTTTTATCAGATAATTACAATTTTTTAAAGATATGTTTTTATGCAGAAAGGACATACTCTGATGATTACCAAATGCTATTTTCATCATTCTCAGTTAGGGTATAGTTTTCCATGCGCGATAGCTTCTATAAAAACACAAAAATAGGCTCAGGAGTAAGCCTAAAACAACTTCATAATTGTATTAAAACAATTCTGAATATATTAGATGTTAAGAAGGTAAAGACATACAGTGCACAGGTCTCAACAAAGTATTCAGAATTAAAATATGCCATGCATTGATGCAATATTTCCAGGAGGCTTAACACATTCCTAGCTTGGCTGATGATGTAGTGGCAAGGAAAATGCGATTGACCTCAAATTGGCAGTCATGGAAACCAAAATTTTTTAAAACAGATCCGAAAAACACCAACTGGTTAATATGATCACCAGTTAATCTGCTCCGATCATCAGATGAAACATAGTTTATCAATGAGATGGTACGCTCAGATGGTACTGAGGATCCTAGAACTACCATGTATTTAAGGGCCACTCCGGCTAAAGCAGGGAAAGCCGTTCTACTGTTCTGCCAAAACTTCAGAGGGTACATTGATCTGAGTGATGACGCCTGGCCGAGATATAATTGCACCTCATTCGGTATTGAATGTGACATGCTATATTCGCTCTCATGTCCTATTACCCGGGCTATTTCATAATGATTCGCTGAAATAGATGTAGAGGCTTCGTCATCACATTGAACTGGGCTTTCATGAAGACCCCGTGGGGATGGTGAGATTTGACCAATGCTATGAAGGTCAGCGTTTACTTCTATACTTATATTAACTATGGCGTTAGATACAACTGAAGGAATGGAAAAATGAATATAATATATTATTATTATTCTGTGAACATGTTTGTCTCGAAGGAATGTTATGGAAATATGATTCCGGTAAGTGACATATGATTAATAATCAATGATAAATCTGAGTGACATAAAGAGTCGTACACAGGACCGCTCGTGAAAGGCCTCAATAGGGCTCCCCCACATAATCTAGATGAATAATATCGCACCGCGTCGCGATACAGAAACGCAATATAAAAGTTTTAATTGTGTTCATTGATTGCGTTTAAACGTGGGCTATCAAAACCACAAGCGTTGTTTTTGCAGCAATTAGTTCGCGGCTAATCAACATTTTGAGATTGAAGCGAAAGGCAATCTTTTTTTAGTGAAAAGTGATTATTTTATCTGAGCAAGAGCAACGACTAGAAAAAACGACGATATCAAATCAATCTAGGTACATAATGTATTAAAATTGAGTAGGAAGAATAATTTATGCTCACATGTCATCACATTAATCGCATTTAAAGTTATTGTTGCATTACGACAATACAAAACACCGTATCACTTTCGATAAGACACGTGGTGCCAATGGTGGGAGCTTGAACGGATAGCCATAGCAACGTCCATGGCTGCAGTCTCTTCAAATATTCCATGGGTTTGGCTATGACGTTTCATAAGTGTGTTCTATAAATTAATTTTGGAGGAAATACAAGTTAGGGTAAGTATCTGTTTTCATTGCAAATGCGTTGCGTGCGAAATGCCGCGGATCGGTTTAATGGATGGCATAAAACGGAGGTCATCATAGGAATAGTAATATCTTCATTAGCTCACATTGAACATCTACTCTTTCTTTCTCTTCCAACTAACTTGCATGTTATTAGTCCTTCGCCTGCAAATATGCCGAAAATATTTTTCTGCTGAGCTCATTTTTTTAGTTGGGCTTTTTAGAATTATTAAACAGATTTGGCAATTTAATTAATCTATGGTGCATACCATGAATGTTTAGCATGAAAATCCCCGAAGTTACCGCGTTAAAGGATAGCAATCATTATATCATGGACTGCTGATCGTAAAATTAGGAAATTACTATAGTAAATAATATTAATTATTTCTAAATTGTGCGAAAAAATATGAAAACTGATTTGTAAATCACCGGTGGTAATAAAATAAGGGGGAAAGTTTTACATGTGATTTACTGAGAAACAAGGAATTTCCGGCTTTTAAAAACAAGAAATATCTGGTATTCTCCCGGCTTATTTTGAACGTAAATTTTTCACGGGATTTCCACCGGGTCAGGTTCCTGGCTGCTGCCGAAGTTTCAATGGCTGACACTGCCATGTCATTGCTAAGAAGACGATGGCAGTGTCAGCTATTGAAACGCCGACAGCAGCAAGAAACCTGACCCGGTGGAAAACCTGTGAATAATTTACGTTTTTTAATGTCATGAGTATTGGGTGACTAATACGTTCCATCCAGTAATATCAAGGGATATCACGCAAGTATAATCGGGTCCAAATAAAATGAAGGTATTTATAATTTGCGGCAGAATGAGCGCTAACTTAGTATCCCGGGTGCCGTGGCTAAGAGCCAAGCGTTGACAGATTATTCTCAACCCCTGGCCACCGAATGGAGTTCATTTCTTCTATCCATGAATATAGAATATCTATATTAATGCTTCTATCATTTCTCTCTTTGGAACGTAGTTTCAAATCAATCGCTCCACGGCTGCTTATCTATATAGTAATCGGCCGTTGCTGACGCCGGGTTTTCTTATATCGATCCTACGCTGTCTGAGTCAACACCTGGATTATGCGACTCAGACAGAAAATTATTTGGGAAACTAATAGGAATTGAGAAAATGCTACGAAAAATAATCGCTTAAGGATTCGTTTAAGGTCAACTAAAGACGCCAGGGGAACCACAGTACAATGTCTCATTCAACGTAAGGACCAAACTATAGAAGTCCTCTCCACGTGACGCCAAATTAAGGTTCGAAAAAATACTATTTAAGGTTGAGCTACCATAGTAAAGCTAGCGTAGCTAGTTATATTAAAGATAGCATACTCTGGTGTTGAGCTCTTAGGATTTCCTTTTTTGTTGAGAAAATATGAAAAATAAAACAGCCATAATATAATTACTATATATTGAGTATAGTGATACCACTATCGTAGACTTGATAATGCTACACCACGGCGTTACCATTGCATTCAAACTATGGAACAACACATTTTTAGTTTTTTATTTTTCTTACATAAGGATTGAAAATCTACTGGAAAATTCACAAACACGGTGAAGGTTGAATACTAGGATTGGAAACCAGGTTATCGGAGTTGGCGGACATACGTTATAATGAGCCGATATAAAAAATCATTCAAATAAAAAAATCAACCCATCCGATTTTTTTTACTATCCAACATGTGTGTATGTAGAGATTTTGTTCAACTGGTTGCTACATTTAAGCATGGCGTCACGGAATTCCAGTCTCGGAACAGTAGTCGGACAGGAACCATGGGCACAAGCTTTTTATTCCGATGGTCGCGACAGAACTCGGCGGAATGATCACTTACATCCTGTGGGAATAATGCACCGTGACTCAACTTACCGAATACACCTCGGGTACAATCCATTACTTCGATCCGAATCCAAAACTTGGGTCCTCCCCACCTTCCAATGTCTCCTCTCTAATATTCTCTCTATTATCGATCCTTGTTGTCCATCGACCGGTCTTTGTTTTCTGAAGATGAGGGTTACTTCATAATAAATGTGAATTCACTTCATAATAAATGTGAATATTATAGCAAAAGAAGGTCATTCCGCTGACTTTGCCATGAGCAGTTTCCCATCAAATGTTGGATTTCTGAAAATCACAACACTGGGATTTTTCACGCAAATGTTCGGAGGTATTCCCTCGATTTGAACTTGGAACTTTGTGGTTCTCGGCAAGTCACACCTAATCAGCTACCACACTATGTCGCATACTCGCATTTCAGCGCTGACATTGACTTCTCTTGTAGCAGTTATAACAGCTGATATTGCTATTAAATAAACATGCGAAAAATTAAACAATATTTTACCAAGGTTGCAATATATGAATGTAATGTGAGAGGAAGGGCTAGGCCGTGAAAGTCATGGGTGAAACTGGTTGAAGATACTCTTAAGAGAAAGAATATAAGGGGTCTTAAGAACAGGAGGCCGTGGATCGAGGCCGAGCAATATATGAGTGTAACTGAAGCAAAAGATGTATGCAAGTACGTGGCAATATGGAAGAAATGACTAAAACTGCCAATTTTAGACTTAGCACCGAGAATTGAGTTCTTTTGACTGAGCATAACCCAGAAGGGAACAGCGTAATGGGTATGTATGTATGCAGAAAAGATGATACTCGATAAATTCTTCGAGTGCACCAGTCGGATGTGGTAATTATGATAACTGATTTGCAATTTGAAACACAAAGTTCACATAGATTTATTTGTCGCGTTGACATTTGTAGCTCCCACCCACGAAATTGGAGTAGCGAATCGGTGATTTCGTCGGGCCAAGGGAATGTTGAGGCCGTTTTACATGGGGCTCGAAATTGCACAACTTCAAACTGCATGTTTTTCTCAATCGGAGGTGCGATCATTTTCGAACTTGAGCAGGGGCTATTTTTCTATCTCGCATTCATGCATTCGCGCATGCGTTCTAGCAATTCACGGCTTTACACGATGCAATTTGAAATGCACGTTCGTACGTACATCAAATTGTGCAATTACGTGCCCGCGTAAAACGGGCTTTAGAGCAGGGGATGATTAAGGGGGAATGCAGGATGGGCGGTCCGTAATTCCAGGGAAAACAAATAATGGTAATCATTAGGTATTCCATCCCCCGGAAAGTAGAAATCCCCCCCCCCCCCCAACAATGACCTTAATCCGCCCCTGAGTAAGAGGAGCTGCATAACGTGATACACGGCGTTAGAAATACGTCTTCGAGCGTAATTGACGGAGGTAAATCAGAGCCAAGTCCCTCCGTGTGCTTTAAGGCGTAAATTTAAACTTCGCTCTCGATATCCCAGAGATGCTTTAAGTCTCGGGCGAACGAGGAGTAAAAGGTTATATAAACACATGACAAGAGCGGAAAATAATACGACAAAAAGGACGCAATGCCAGACAATTTTTAGAAGCTGGTCCAACAAGCATTACGTCAGCGCAGATTCCTTCCGTTCGTAACGGAGAGAGATGTAAGTATTACCGAAACGCTAAGAGCGCTGATGAAAGCAAGGATAGCAGCAGTAATGTAGAACGCGGAGTGGGGCGCGAGGTAATTTGACTGCACGGTTTGGTGGGGATATCCTTGGAGATGGGCACCAAGCACTAAGCAACTCATGGGCTCCTTTAGACCTCAATCCCTTCCTGGCTTCTTGCCATTCACACCAATAAACAAATACCACGGCGTTTAATGACCTCTAATCGCTCCTGAGTACATTCTAATGTCACGACTATGTATTTTACAACACACCCTTGGGGTCTCCTATTATACCACATTTATTCTCATACTGCCGCCTCATCTGCAGTCCATTAAATACGAACACACGTTTATTTTTAAACATTTCTTCTCCATTTTTTCACCAAAGAGCTTTTAAATAATATCAAATATTAAGAATGAATCAGGCAAAGAATCGGAAAATAATTTCACGCACACGCATAATATAATTGCATCAATTTTATTCCCCCGAAAACAAAAGTCTTTAACCCCAACGGTTCAGGGGAGGGGCATTTCCTGTCCTCGTGCCGACGGCGGTTTCCCAGAAAGATCTGGTGCTCGCGATATCACACTGCATGAACTTCATTGTGTTTTCCGGAGGCATTACGGCGAAATTAATGAAGTGGAACTTTTTCTTGCGCTTATGAAAATTACCTCGGTGGAAATTTCCACGTTACTTCCAATCAGAGGAAACACGTTAACACACATTAATCTCATCCAAATGCATTGAAATTCAAATGCACTTTCATTGAATGAAACCTAACGTAATGTTAGAAAGCAAAAAATCGAATGATATCTTACCTAATGCTAGAAAGCATAAAAATCTTCGCTAGATAAACTTATTGATTTCGGTTATGGATTTCTTAAGTAAAATATATTATTACTAAATTGTTGGAGAACATTAGAACAAATCCTCTGCAATTTCAATGGTCTTTTTCTGAGCCGGCTGAAGAATCTTTACTTTCTTAATCTATCAATTCCTGTTCAGCATCGCTTAATGTTATTATATCCCTTTAATTTAATTGAATTATCTATTACAATAATGTATATAATAGTTTATTATTATTAGATCCTTTGGAATTCTCCTGATCTACTTTGGTATTAATGGTTAGGTGTTTGAAATTAAGGGGTCCGAGGTAAGGATAAGAAGTAAGCCCTCGTTGGTGGCCAATTTCTATTTTTTTCCAGTTAAACATTCTATAAATTTTTATGCATCCTTATTTCGTTCCTCTATAGCATCTTCTGATAATTGGCCCAATGGAAGAATTACCTCCGTTGCAATTTCGGCTCCGTGTATGAGAACGTTGTGAACCGTGGAAGGCATGTAGAACCACGGGTTGAGTTTAGAGAGAGATAGTAGGGAGAGCTATTTTTCGTTTCGTCTCAGGAATCATTCGTTATTCCTAGAACTAACTTCCCACTTCTGTTGGTAACACACCAAGGAAAAGAACATCAGGAAATCAGTAAGGACCTTAGTAGCGTCACAATTACCTTCTAAGTGAAATTTTCCTGATAGATAATTCAAACACCTTTCAACAGTGGTTTGGTATCAAAGATATAAAGCATTTATGCAACAGTAGACGAGATATTTCGTGGTAATATTTTAATTTTACAAAATATGTACAAGGCTCTTCCTTCTCCCTATAAAAACAACAATGCATCTATTTTCGCTCACACACAGGGTCAAGAAATAAAAAAATGAGACACTTAGTGATCCCATTAGGAAACTAATGCCGATATATAACATTTAAGATATTTCCACTCAGTAGCTTTTGTGAATAACACGAGGTGTACGAAATTAAAACACATACCTGCATGGGTGATCGAATTCTGGTAAAATAGATTTTAAAAATATCACATCAAAGGCTGCCCGGAAATCATGATGAAGTGGCCAGAGGGTTTCAGTAATCAAAACCAAACCAGGCAAGTGTTTCCAAAAAAGCACCAGAGCACAACTGTCCACTTCCACTGTCAATTCGGAACTAAATGCATACATGCATTTCTCACCAAAAACGCTAGAAAAGGTTCCGAAAAGAACCATAAACGTGGAGCTTACAAACGTGGTCATAAAAAGACCCTTTTTGCGAAGCCCGCCGCAGCGAGGGCGGAGCGGCAATTAGACACCAGCTGCTGGCTGGTACCGTTCAAAATAAGTTTTAGTTTCTTAGATGGATAGAATTAGCCTAATAAAGCTGCTATATCCTTTCAAAGTCTAAGATATACGCGTGAAATGCCAGTGTTAAAGCCTGTATTTCATTCGAGGAAAGCGGGCTAAATGCTAACTTGGCTAACAGTAGAAACCGTAAAAGGAGATCGATTTCCCCGGATTAACACCATTATAACATACATGGAAGTCCTTTTCAATTGATATAGCTTGAAAATAGCCATAACGAAGGTTTTGGAACAATAGCGCTTCCAAACACACGTAGCGTCACATCATTCCCCGTTGCCTGTGGGCAGATCCGGACTGGGCCACACGATCGAAAATATCGATTTTATTTTCGGCGTCGCGAACGGTCGCAGATGATTTCTTCGGATTCACAATCTAAAAGCTTTGTTATTATCGTGATGTAAGTATATCAGTGTCCGTCGATGTCTATTTTTTTATTTTTCTACATAAAGGCGACAAATTGACGAAACACAGGGTCCGCCATTTCGTCCCGTAACGATGACAAATAAAACAACTTTGCCCAAAAAATAAGTAATATTTAATGAAAAAGAACCGTTATATCAAATAATTTCAGTTTTTATTCAACATATTTACTACAAAATGTTCATAATTAGCTTGAATGCGGTGATTTGCGGAAAAAAATAAGGCTTGCGATTTTTGCAAAATTTGTCCAGCTTTGAGCCAATGTATATTGTTAACACGTACGAATTATGACAAACGGCTGCAACATCATATGCACCAATCTATGGTAAATGACTGTGCAAAGTTGTAACTTCCGGAATGAAAAAACCTGTTTTTGGGTTTTGGCCAGCTTTTTTCGATTTCAGCCCACTGTGCGAGGTCTACATCTGATTGTGAGCAAATTCGAAATCATGGATTAGGTGGAGAGACATGAGGACAAGAGAACAAGCTGCACAATCAGATTTTATTCCAGAAAGTGGAGAGAGAGACGAAAATATTGCTTTGCTCACTTAAAATTGCCATCCGAGTTCATTCAAGGAGGCGACCGACTGATTAAGTAATTTATGCCATCGAGGTCATGACTTAAATTGGAAATAGGTAGGTTTTTTAAGGATCTGAGTGAAGGAGAAAACCGAAGCTAGCATTAACCCACTCCTGAGGCTGTTTTACGAGTAGCACTTTATTGCACAGCCTGAAGTATGAATGCATGTTCAGTGAAAATTTCGTCGTGTAAAGAGTAGAATTGCCAGAATGACTGCATAAATCTATGAACGAGAGACGGGAAAATAGTTCCTACTTTAATTTTGTGCCATCTTTCTAGCAATGTTCATGCATCAAGCTGCGCAATGAAGTACCTCGTTTTAAACAGCCTTTACCGAAGGGCGGCAAGGGGCCCACAATTTTTCGTCCCTCATCCGACAAAAATTGTACTGCACTCGAAGTGCCCACTACCAGGGACCCAAGTAGGTATCATGAATTTACTTATTATCTTCGTCATTGCCGATAATCGAACCTGAGCCCTCGGAAAGGAAAGCAAGCACTCAAGCAACCACACAAAGCATTGCTCACAGTATTGTTTTTCCGCCCGCATGACTATGAACTTATCCATTTCCATAGAGTGAACCTATTCCAAATGACGATAATGCTGGGAGTATGTCAGATTGGCAATGAATATAAGAGCAACCGTTCAACAAAAAACGGTGTTACGTATTTTGCGACTATTTCCGACCTAGCCCGCAGGTAGAACCAAGCACGCAACAGAATGAACCCTCCTTCTTCGTGTTGCCTGAAGTATGGTATGACACTATGATATCACAATTAGTCAGCGAAGATTACAGTGCAAACATTATTTATACGATCAATTTTACTTGATAATATGGCGAAGTTAGCCTCAGAAATGCAAGCACTGCAGATCGTATATGAACTCGTTACCACTGCGATATCAAGCACACAGCAACTCAAGGCACGTTTGCATAATATAATGCGCTACGCGATGTTTTGAATATACTCTTGCCGTAAAAGGAAGCCTTTGAAGACTCGGGTACTAAGATATCGAAAATAATACCTGATCTGTTAAACCGGTGATACCATCCTCAAACATCACGGGAAAAATTACATTTGTTTTTATCCTAAAAATAGCTTCCCATGTAAGGTTCGGTAATATATCCCTGAAATAAGATAATCCACTCAATTCATTACGTGTCATACTTTTAATCAGATGAATCCTTGACTCTAGATACGTAAGAAACATCAGGGTCTTTAAGAAAAATTGGCTTGCGGCCACATGCGTGACTTTTTTCCTGCCTTTGTGACTAAGAGTGATAAAGACGCTGCTAAACATTCAATTAGGCAGAAATCTCTTTTTTTAATTATTTAGAATGAATAGAATGACTGTGCTCAGAACTCGGGCGAAATGGATTTTTTAAATCACTTCATTTCTATTTTATAAAACAGTTTGATAGCGATCGCTTATCATCCGCAAATATTTCCGTAAGAACAGAGGTACAGTGACACAAGCAAGGACAAGTGTCCTGATAGTGCCTTGGGAAAATAGGAACTGACTGATAAAAAAGTCTGCAGTAACTACGGATCCACAATACAAAACCAATCAAATGCCGCCTGATATCAGAATCTTAAACATATAGGTACAGAAAATTCCAGGAGTTAGCCATGTTTCATGCGGGTATTTTTGCTCTAACAGTGCTCTGCAGAAGGAGGAGCGAACTTCAAATAAATCAAATATTGCCCGTAAATTGTATAGGTAGTTTCCGTTACCAATCCAATTAACGGGTAAGATTTTTTCGACCATTGAAAAACAAATCTGAACAGTCCTGGGAACTGTGATACAGTTTGTGACGCCCATTCCGCGACGATAGAATTAATCCGTAATATTGTACATTACTTTTAAAATTTGCCTTACGGTAAAATGTACATCACGATTCTGAATACAATATTTTTCATTATAGCCTTGATATCCGTATTAATGAATGTAAAAAGATATGCCCCAATAAAACAGCCCGTAAAAATTGTCGGTTGATTACGGAAGAAGCTGAAATTGAGTCGGAATGATTATCGGCGTGCAAACCAAATTTCACTCTGCATACAGTATTGTCGACGCTATCTGAGTCTTGCACTCACAATCAGAGTGTGAACGAAAATAATTCCACGTCGAATAGCACGTGTGAAGCGGATGACTACTCCGAAACACACGAATTATATCTGGGGAAAACATGAAGTATCATATTTCTACGAACAGGGCGGGACGCATGGTGGCGGAAGCTCTTGCCACACCAGCCAGTTCGCGTTTTCAAGGCCACGATAAATACGGCGATAATCCGTTAAAAGGGTAGCCTTTATCGCAAGCTCCTCTTTCATGCAGGATGGCGATCACGTGCGAAACAAGTAGCGCGAGTTGTCCAACTTGTTGTAGGGGAGGTAAAGAAGAAGCTATAATGTATCTGGAAAACTTCTAGAGGGTTCGTAGGAGTATGTGTGCCGCAACACATGACGGAAATTTGACGAAATAACTTTTTTCTCCAAATGAATATGACCCATTTTATTTCACATATTTATTATCCTGCATATCACAGTGGGCGTGAGTACCCAAAAACTATGCCTATTCCGGCACTTGAAAAATATGCGTAATACCCGTGTAATTACCCCAAACGAGGCATCAGCTAGATAAAAATGGGTTACCCGGGCGAGATGCGAGAGTCTCCTTACTTAGAGGCTGATAGCTTGGAAAATCAATCTTGTCGGTCTGGGCTCGAATAAGTGGGCTACACCACCTACGCAGCGGGCACCTTTCGATGTAAAATACCTGGGCTTCGTAATCATGAATTTTTAATTGTACCTACAGCGTAAAAATCTGCTAAAAAATTCATGAGCATTTTTAAGTACAGTTTTAAGTCGATTTTCTCCTTTCGCCTAACTAGGAAGTGCCATGCATCAATATCTTAATCAAGAAAAAAACAAGTGGGTTTTCAACTGGGAAAATAATTTTAACGCTCCATCGCAGTTAATTCTCTTGAGTTCTAAATCGTAAGCGCATCAGTTTGTCTGCTTGAGTGTAGTAGTCCTTCTCACCCAGCTCTATAGCCGGTGCACATGGCTCACGGTGAATCAATGAAACTGGAATGTATAATCTCTTTCCATGCGTCCGCATTACATGTTCGTTCAATTTCGCTTTGTGCCCTCTCATTTGATACGTAATGGGTTGTACACCTAGCCCTTCTCTTAGCACGTATTCCTTAATCTATCTACGTCGGTACAGCATTTTACTGATCGGATAAATTTCATTTTCAACGTTTCTATTTTCTCAACACTAGTTCCCTTTCTGATTCTTCGTGTCCTCAGCCTCCCTTCATGCAGTCTAAAGTCCTCATTCTTCTCCTCGTTCTCCTGCGCGTACCCAGCATTCTCTCCTCCATCACTCCCTTCAACAGGCCATTACCCCGTACGTCCTTCACACACCTTTGCTGTATCTTTCGAATTTCTCCCGTCCCGGCCTCCTTCCCCACCCCACGAATCATTGTGTATATATGCTGATTCTCCTCATCCGGAAATCTTAAGAACATGGTTAAAAGTTTTGAAATAAGAATCTTTCATATTTTCAATTAAAAGCTGTAGATGTGACTGATGATCGAGGGCAAGGACTTTATGGGGTAACCATTATTCATGGGGCGGGGGCATAAAAGTCTAGGAAAACCTTTATGCACAATAAATACCTAACGAAGGCACTCAAACTGACTGAAAATAAACGACATTTCTTGGATAAAAGTTCGTATTATAACTCATGCCATAAAAAAGCTATTCCCAACCATGCTCGTACGGCTTCCAGACGAAGAGAATCAATGAATACACGTAATCAACGTAATGATGGTTATACCAGCGTGAGTTACTCGTAACGAGAAAGGGAGCAAAAAATCCGGATCGGGCAAGGCGTATACTCTCGAGGCCATCTGTGAGACGAAAGTTAAGTTCAAGACCCTCTCGCTGCATTTAACAGGGGGACTACCTGACTTAAGAAAGTGGATCATAATCTTGTACAAATAAGCTTCATGTCCGCTTTCTCCGCAAAATCCTTTATAGCAAAAATGCCACTGAAAAACTTACTATTGTTCAAGATATTATTATTAGAGGTGTTTTTATTCAAGGACAAAATAATATCGAGAATCCCTTAGGTATGATTATTTTTGACAGGGGTCTTAATGCCCCACTCAATGGCTACTCAGAGACGAATATGTACGATTAATAAAATAGGAGCATTCGTCCATTCAGCTTACAAATTGCTTCTTTCCACGCGCCATTAATGGCTACAATAATAGAGCGAGACACAAGTACACGCCGTCAAAACACAATTCACTTTTCCTCTTTTCCCTCTTCTTTCCCAATTCCTTCTCATCTTCATAGTTTGTGTCACACTACCCTTCACGCGGCCTTACGGAGGGTCGCCGGGTATTATGCAGTTGTAGATACGAGGGAGCAGGTAATAGGCAGTAATTGCTAAATAATCATCAATATGCCGGCGAATCGTTTTCGAGGCAGCATCGGCACTGAACTCAATGAGGATAACGATAATAATGGATAACGATCACCATGTTCTTTGTACCCAGAATTTATCATTTGATGGCTACAACATAGACGTTTTTTCAAGCTAATTTTTATGCAGAAAACGATCGATTTTTAAAACCTTTAATAGTTTTGAATCAAGATACACTATTAATTAATGGGATCTCTGTGTTGTAACTGAAAGTTGTAATCAATCCAAAAATTTCAACTGAGCCCAATTATTCCTAACTGTTTACCGTGATATTTTTTTATTATTGCTAGAGGTGATCAACTGCTTGAGGTAGGTTTAGGTCATGGATGCGTATTTTGGCTCATGGATCAATCCGCCCCATTTGAGAATTCCCGCCGACCCTCATTGAGGAAAAAACAAACAATTTAAACCCCTTTGATAGTTTTGTTTGGACTTTCTGCCAGGCACTCTTGAGTAAAGTGTAATTGAACTAATGAGTTAAATGGATAAGAAACAAATACTTACGGAGAATCAAAAACTTGAAATTATTTATTTACGATCAGCACTGTGTGGCAATTACTGTCTACCGATGGGTCAGTTGAATTTATACATATTTCAACTTATTTCGTCAAAGTTTGTCATTCATACTTTTCAGTCGTAAAAGTGATTTAGGTATAATACGGTCCGAAAAAGTTAGTGAGTTGATTATTGTTCGCAAGCCAAAATATTTGTGCATTCGTGATTTAAAGCACTTCGGACAAACGAGTTATGTTGATAACATAGAAAAAAGTCATTTCAGGGTTATAAATCGAAGTTTTATCGAAATTATCAAGGTAATTTGCGAATTTTTGTTGAAGGACCCGCCTAATACAAGCTGATTGTAAATAGAGACGGACTTAGAATAGAAGGCTATCACTATAGTATGATCACTCCCTGTCCCTTTTTTCGTAAGACCGCACAATGCCCGGATGAGGTCCAGTGAGAAATCAACACGGCACCCTATTCTCTCCTTGACAGTGATAGATGCGTCCCACTACAAACAGTTGGTTCTCAAACATGTTTTATTCATTTTTCGTCAACAACTATATTTTTCACATGACTCTGATGGTGAGTTTTCACATGCCTTTCAGTTAGGTATCTAAAAATTGAAACGGATAGCACTTACTCAGCATCTGACTGGCATTTCCCAAGATATATCTTAGTAAATGGAATATGAAGGCAAAATGGTGATAAACATACTAAATGATGAATCATAAAGTGCTTTTCATCTTCCGTAGCAGTATTATTAAAGACATTTTAAATAGTAAGTTGCGAGTTGATAACCGATTATGATGTATCAAAAAGCAAGCTTCTCATCACTCGTGAAAGTATCGATAGCCAGTGAAAATAATCTCACGGTAAGCCTTGGTAACTGGGGCCCGATCACGGTCCTCCTTAACGCATGCGCTCGCGTTATCGTTATCTTTCCATTGCGCTCATAAGAGCGAAAATGTGATCGCCATTCTTCAATTTTTTCAGGTGTTTTAGATCACCATTGTTTATTGATGGAGAGCGTTATTTGGACGGTAACCGTCAGCATTGCCCTTCTGGAGCGGTTTGCGTTTCGGATAACGATAACGCTACACGGACGTCACAGAAGGAACCGATTACAGTTGCTGCTAGCGTTAGCCGCTGGTGAAGTAATTTATGATGGTTACCATAGTTTTCAATAGGAAGCCAGTTTCTAGGTTAGGAGTGACAGGGTGCTTCAGGTAGGTAACCAATTATTCAAATCTTCCAACAATTGTGGCAGCCTTCATATTTAACAGCCCAAAGTATTTTTCTGAGGGATAGCTCAAGTGGAAAGCCATTAGGAGGGTCCGATCTCACTTGAGACCATCATCAAAACAATTATAATTTGAATAAAAATATTTTTTAGTGCCAACACTTGAAAAACTTTCTGTCGTTCATACAGTTGAAATAGTTCTACACAGACAAATGTCACTTCCTACAGTGAGAATTTAAATCTTATTAAGACTCAATGACAGAGTTCGTCTTCAATGATGTAACTGTTCGTCGAACTTTTCTTAAAACTTCTGCTGTTAACGCATCCCTCCCCAAATTACGTGCAATGGAAAGTTCCCCAAACACCTCATTTTCTGATTCCTCTAAACAGGTTTTCACCGAAAATTAATTAAGCTGACAGCTGACCATTTATTACAAGTGCTATCAGTTATTACGACATTGCTCTAATTGACCTTTAATGAGTTTACAGAAACCCATTAACCAAAAATGTTCACCTTGACTAACCAAACTAATCCCAACAAAAAACGCTTTCGATTAATAGTTCACTAGTTACCTGGTAGCCCTATATTAATAGTGGGCTGTCCATAATCCACGTAGACACCAAACAGGGGAGGGGGGTACGAGGGTTGTCAACGAAGGTTCACGTAGGGGGGTGGGTGGGTTGGAGGGATGTCTATGTATATATACAATGGTCGACACCAAGGGTCGACACAACGCGGTGGGAGTGACATTGCCACGGCACACTCAGTGTTGCGAACGGTTGCGATGACTTTGTGTCGGTGGCCCGTCTCACAGCTTTTTCCGCAAAAAAGAAAAGTCTACGAGGACAATAGGGGAGGACAATAGGGGAGGACAATAGGGGAGGACGGGGGGGGGTCCGGATGAATTCTACGAGTTTCCACGATGGGGGAGGGGGTCAAAACGTGGCCTATTTTTGCCTACGTATGTCATGGACAGCCCCTTAAGCATACTTAAAGAGTACCCACTCTTTTTGGTAGAATATTTCTTCAACCTACGCTTTCAGCTTCTTGAATGCTACTCTGTATCAGGCATCAATCAGCGACCAGTTTTCTTGTAATCGAAAAATGACCCCGAATACCTAATACTGATTCATGCATTAAGGTCAAATTCGGAAAATATTTCATTGTGGGATCGTTCCAAGATTCTTTCTGCAGCGAAGTCATTTGCCTATTTTGAGCAAAGAGGGATTAGCTATGCCTATCTAAATTAGTCGGCTGATATTGTGTTCAAGGCAACGAAAAGCCACTCTTAACTTATTCTAACGTAACTTGGATCGCGTCCAAATTGCGTGAAAAAAATTGCAACTTAACCGATGACATTTTTTTTCCATTGGGTCCGGCGTGATGAGGCGAGAGATGTACGTTGTCATACTACCTTAGTCCAAGCCAGTGAGGACCTAAAAACAGTCAGTCCTCCGGCATTTTCTCGTTGCTTTGCCAGATGGTGTCTAGGATGACGAAATACTTGTCATTCGCTCCTCTCGCTGCCATTCGGATGTATTGATCCAATGTGGCTCGGTATACAGAGACTTTTCATGAGTGTTTGGCGAGACAGCAAAAAGAATTCCTATAATTCCAAAAGAAATACCAATGGTAATACGTTGTGCCTCTGCCACGCTGAAAAGAGATCACCGTTCCATGTGCTTTCACTTCATTCACAAGGCCCTTGTCGACCGCAACTTGAAACTGCTACAACTAAACTGTACTCTGAAGCTTATTCCCCTACTCCGAAGTCGTACTTTTCACGTTGTAGACAGTATAGAACATGATTTTTTGTATTAATCGTCCTTATTTTGGGATTTTTCCAAGATTTCCAACCTTAGGGTTACCCACCCCAAACACTTGAATGCTACATCAATTCGTTTGCATTTCCAAAACCGTGAAAATGGAGTTAAGTTTTTATTTTTGATCTTGCACTGTTCCATTTTCCCTAGGTTACATGAATATATTTCTTAGAATACAGTTTGAGACATCTGCGTGGAATTTTGTTACCCTCTAATATTTAGACTAGGATTTATTTGCTTTGAGTCTGCATAATCCCGTGCGGCAGGTACATCTTGCCGAAAATAGATGAAATACAAGCTCTCTGGATGAGGCCAAAAAGTAGTTGCCCAGACACAAAGTAATGACGTGGCTGCAGACGTTCGGTGGATCGCAAGGTCTTACCGACTCATCAGTGATTTAAAGCAGATTTGAGAAGGGATCAAAGTAAAATTTTCCGGGTGATGGATATATTTCGGGAGGGGGTAGGGGGAGACGAACATCTACGCTCTGTCGCACCACGCTGAATTTTTTTAGTATTCGCAGAGTTAATGGTTTTATGTAGCACTCCAGTAGTTTATTTCTAGATATGATCAACGACTGCACGGTTAGTTAATCAGAGAATCCTCTCCGTTTAGATTGGTTTGGCGACGGATTAATTGGAGAGAGTGAGCAATTAATGCTACAAATCCTCGAGTCTTGTTTTCAGCTCCATGCCAAAGCGCTAAATACCTGACAGAAACTAGCAATCAATGCAGTTATTTTCATTGATTGCTAGTTTCCGTAAGGTAACCAGCCGC
This sequence comes from Pyrrhosoma nymphula, assembly GCA_963573305.1. Taxonomy (NCBI): domain Eukaryota; kingdom Metazoa; phylum Arthropoda; class Insecta; order Odonata; family Coenagrionidae; genus Pyrrhosoma; species Pyrrhosoma nymphula. The sequence goes on from OY754327.1 coordinate 136,267,727, forward strand.
TACTGCCGCTTAAAAGGTCTGTTTGGCGTGTACTTATTGTTTGAATCTCTTTAGACTTTTTTCGCTTCAACTTTAAAATTTACAGAAGAATATTTCTTGAAAATTAACGCTGGATTTCGCCCGGCATGATTCTTTAATTTTCTTCTCCCTTTTTGATTGTGCATCTATTTTTTCACCTGAAGTAGTATTATTGTTGCTAAAAATTTTAATTGAAATTTAATTAATAGTACAGTTTAAGTAATCATCTACCAACATTACTTCCTTTTAGTTGCCAGGCATGCAGATTTAGTTTTGTCCTGGACATTATTCTTTGTTTCATTTTGATTTTTTTTTAATTTTAGCCGGAATATAGCTCGGGGATTTAATTAAATTCTGGTCACCTAAATAAATAGATCAAAGGTGAGCAACTGCAAACTAATCTTTGTTAATTTGACCGAGTCTATCGAGAAAAATTCGCTGATGTCTCCAGCTATTTTGCGTTGGCACAAGGAAGAAAACTTAAATTTGTCTGAGAGAGAAAAACATTGATCGTAATATGTCTTTAAAGATTGAGATTATGAGGCCATATTTCAATGCCGTCCCACCGTCGCGAGACTCACTAAATCTGCATCAAATTTCTTGTGCATCCAACCCAGATACACTAACGAGTTATTATCATTTCAACCAATTCACATACTTCATAATTGTTCTCTCCATGGGAAATCGAAGGAGCATGATTCTAAATTGAACTTGTTTGGATAAATATTTAGCCTGGGTGTCAATATGCCCTTAAGTAAATCGAAAAGTCGAAAATTCAAGTTCAACATCACCCAATTGTTTTCGAATTTCGGATTACACTTCAAGGAAATGGGGAAATTCAAAGAAGTATTTTATAGCACGCGAGGAATAAACACATTCTATTCCGAAGACTTCAGTCGCGATCATTACAACGAAAACCTTTAGACTCATTCCAGACACAATTTTTAGTCCGTGTCTAATATTATTGAAATTGAACGAGTAAAGATTTACCTGCCTCTGGTCATCGAGAATCGGCCTCGTAATGAGTCTGTTTAAAAAATATTTAAAAAAATGGGCAATGAGAAATTGAAAAATACTACGACTGGAGTTAAATAAAATATTTTCAGCCAAATTTACATTTGCTAATCAAACCAACGATACAATAAATGGATACTTAAGGGCATCTCTCCATCCCCTTAAGGGTAGTTTTGTTTTGCATTTTCCTCCAATCATCCCTCGACCTTCAGAACTCCCACTCTAATACATCCGCCATTGAATTCGTATGTAAATTTCCAGTTTTTAAATATCTCTAAAAAGACCCAATTTTTATTTTTTACGGGTAACCATTACAAACTCTTTAGCACGTACTATTTCCTCGCGAAGAAAAACGTGTGAATACCACTTATTGTTAGCATGGTCCTCCTCGTTTTGCTGAACGAAATCACGAGTCAGTTCTAATTTTCATGCATAAGATTTCCGACAAGCCTCATAATCCCCATTAGGGATTATCATCATCGAAATATGGGATGAATGGCACCGCCTTGTTGATGTCTCACCCTTTTTTAATCAGCTCATTTTCGTCAAATACTTAACAAAACAATCGAGTAGTCGTTCCCTTCTGGCCTACTCATTTTGGTCAGTCAGATAATTGAATGTTACATGTTACACATCGCTTATAAGATTGAAAATATTCTGAAAACTGAAAGAATCACTACGCATGCCTTCATCGGAAATATCCCCTAATAATCAAGGCGCCCCTAAGCAGGGGAGTGATCGGGGTTGCCAGCCACCAGGGGTAAAAAAACCCCTTCCTCAAAAAATGATAAAGCGTAGGTACACGCAAGAAAGATGATCCACGAATTCCCTAAAACATTATCATTCTTTCAATTCCAAGGTTTTTTTCTCCGCAGCCCGCCATTCTTCCCAGTTCCCGGCTAATTTCTTTGTATGTATTTCGATAGTTCTTCTGCTTCGTGACCAATGTCATCAGGCTAACGCATCCCTAGATCAACCTAGTAGGACTTTCCCATATGCAATACTCCTCGTGAATTCATTGTCTCAAACATGTTGCATTGAACTTAATTCCAGTTCATTCTTGATAGAGCAGGATACAATCATAGTAGTGGACGCGTGTAGTACAAACTAAATGGTTCGTAATTCACACTGAACGGAGAAACTGCTAGGTACACCTCATTTAGTTAGTTAGTCAGTTAGAATGTGGATATGAATGTTTACACAAATCTCGATTTCACCGTTGCACTCTAAGATATATCTTTGGTATGGTACATTCTCCTTTTGTAACAATATTTGAAAATGGGAAAATTGGAAAATGGAAAAATGGGAAATGGAAAAATGGGAAATGGAAAAATGGGAAAATATGGATTGAGAAACTAACGGTATTTGATAACGCCAACGCCTTTGAATTGAAGCATCTCAACTAGGAAACGAATGGAGAATACGGTCAAAGTGTAAATACGATAAATACCTTGAGTTCAATTGCACATATTCATGAAATTTGAAAGGACGAAGCGCATAATATTTTAATTAAAATATCGGAAAAAGAGCGCTTGAAGGTGAATTAGGGTGGAGTTAAAGGGAAATTTTGGTGTCAAATTGACAGAGACGGAAAGGTCCTTCATCAGTAAAAATTAAGTGCTAGGTTCCAAGGATTTAAAGTTGTAATTAACTTGTCTTGGAGGATGAAGATGAATGTTAAGGTCGCAGCACCAAATATGGATGGTCATTTTACGAATGGATAAGGTACCTCAACAGAGGTTGAGGTACCGATGCTTCAATCAGTCACAAATAACAAACCTATCGGTTTTAAGACGATTCGAGTTGTATGTGAATCATTATGTTATACATAGTTTTATTTTAAGATGTATGCTGGTCAAGTCTTCTATTGTAGCCCGGAAGATCTGTATGTAACTCACGAAGTAAAAGTACTCGTTTCGAGGCTAAGGCATTGTTAGGAGCTGAGGTGTACATAATCTAATTTTTTACATAGAGACACATATCCAAAATCTTGTCCTTATTGTAACGTTCAAAAAAGTTAGTATATTGAGTGATTTAATGGGAAGATTTTCATTAAAAAAGTATTATGTAATTGTGCAACCAAAAGGAAATACATTACGTCTAACACCTTCTAATTTTTAAAAAGGAGTTCTGCGGCATTTTTTAACAACATTATTAAGCTTCTTTAATTAAACTTCAACGAGCTCCAGTCTCTTTTTACCTGCACTCCGTAAATTTGTCCTTTTTTGGGAGAGATGCCATCCATATAATAAGGAGATTACGAATCCATCAGAGCATAGTCAACGCAATAGCAGCTGCAACCACTTCGAAAACTAATCAATCCACCTGAAAAATAACACATGGTTGGCCAAATGAGATTTTCATTAATAAAAACAAAAAATCAGGTTCTATAAACCATTTATGAGGGCACATTAGGCGTGACGGGTAGGAGGAGTAGAATAAGTAGAATGTCCGATTTAAAAAATCTATATAAGCACCCTTTGCGATTTTTGCAAATTAGCACAACATTTTCAGAATAACAGATGCCTATTTGAAATAGAGAACACTTCTAGTTACATACCAAAGCAGAAAAAAGCCATGATATATTCCAATACATATTCAATCGGGATTCAATGCGAATACATTTTCCCGCTCATTCCTCCAGAATAATTTACCTGATCTATCACTAGATGTCTCGTAAACTGAAAATCAATTTATTTTCGTTTATTTTTTGTCGATTTCCTTGATATATCGACACCATTGATCGACCACCTCAATGATCGACACCATCGACACGATCGACACTGTCGACATGGCTTCTAGTAGAGATTACAAGGGTTTCTGCTTCTGGACCCTTACTTAGTGTATTTATTGAGAGTTTTTGTAGCTGTAGATATTGCTACGTCGTATGCCTGCATAATACTGATTATTACTCTATTCTTCACCTTGACCTTGATGATTCTATCAATTAAATCGATTGTTTGCGATAGACTAGCGACTGCAACTTCAAGTCAACAAAAATTTTAACCGGCGTAATGGAAGAAATTTTGTTTATTTACTCGAGGTGATGAGGTCAGGTCTATGAACATCATGCGGGATGTAATCAATTTCTATTCAAAATTCAGTCATTCTGGGAAAAATATTACGTATGCACTGAGCTCGATACTCAGTGTGGTAGATTCAGCTAAGAACAATATTTTTTCAAAACCCTTATGCAAATATTTACACCACAATTCAGGGTGCCCTTTGCGTGTGTTGTTTTTCGGGACTGATAATTTTGCTCTAGAGAATTTGAAAATATTGAATAATGAATTGTGAGTTAGTGTGAACGCGTGGCTTCCATTTCTATTGGATGTTATTTTTACTTGAGACTTTTGAGTTACTTTTGTGAATAACATCTACTGGCCTTTATCTTGTTCTAGAAAGTGCGGAAACATATTGAAACGCCTGGACGTTGTTACCTCGAATAAAATTAAAAATTGTGCTGTGAGCAAGTATTCACGATCAAATGGTCTCAAGACACTGGATTGGCCGTTTCAGAGATGTCCTGAAGGATACGACATTGGCCTCGTAGCGTCATTTGGCCATTTGATACCTGAGAAAATAATAAATGCCTTTCCTCTGTAAGTTATGATAGCATGCAATGGTTTTACCCAAGTGATAGTTTTGTTATGCGTTAGAGTGGCTTGAAACATTTGAGCCAAATTGTGTTTTGGGTAGAAGTCATACTTAAAAGTAGTCAGTATAGTTAAGTACTTCAAGATTTCACTTGATATAATTTGGTACCAGTGCACTTTCAAGAACCAACCAACCAGATCATTTAGTTGTTATGCATTTGAGGCCTTGCCATAAATTTGTATTAGAACTGATCAGTTACTTTTCTATTAGTGAAACCCATATTTAAAAGCGTAAATTCTCAGTGGTAATTGATTCATGGCATCAAATTTTCCTGTAGAAATCTTATGACAGTTTGGTTACTACATACATTATTTGAAAATGATTTCATAAGTTCTGAAAACATTGGCATGAGTGGGGAAAATGTTTCAGATGAGACAGAGGTTGCAACATACACTGCTAAGTTCACCAATTTCCCTGTCATAGCCATCTTTTATTTTATTATACACTAATAAGCGTCCATTTTTAAGCATTTCTTTTAATTGTATCATTTCCAGAATCAAATTTTCTGTGAAAAACATTCAGATAATGGATTTACGTAGCTGAATTAAGTATTTGTTTTGAAAAAAATCATGAAAATTCTGAATTAAGTTAATACTCAATAACTAGGATAATTATTATGCCTTCTAATATTCAACATGGATATTATTAATTAGGCATGAGTTTCAAATGGCAATAATTCCGGTGGTAAGGAGTAAAAATATTTAATTTATTCACAGAGAAGTTTTTCTCTACAAATTGAAGATTATGATATGTCATCTTGTGTGTAACTGTGGCCATCTTGAATAAGTTTAATGTCTGAATGCTTTAGCATCAATATGTAATAAGGCCTAGCTTTATAATATCCAGTTAAAAATTTCTTTGTGTGATGGCAAAAATGGAAATGGTCTTCCATCATTAACACTTACAGTAACTGACTGACAGTTTTATGGAGTTAATGAAAAACAAACTCAACATCTGTTCAACAAAGAGGCTCTATCATTTTATGGTTAAAATTTAACCAGGAATTATAAAACTGGGCCTTGAACGATTTTGTAACTAAGGCTAAAGCTGTTAGCTAGCAATCTATCATGCATAGTTTGCTGGGAAATAATCCATGATGACTAACTTCCACACATAATGACCTTTCCTGCTGTTGAAACTCTTGCTCTAAAAGTTACTTAATATGCATTTGTTTATCTAATAGGGGTTGATGCTACTGCCTTTTCATGATGTTAGATGCCTTTTGATGAATTTGGGTTGTGTAAATGTCAACTTAAATTGGATTTGTACATGAAATGATTACATTCAGCTTCAGGCCAAGACAAAAAGAAGCTTAACAGAATGACCTGAAATGCATCTATTGTGGAATGTGAGAATTGCAAAGACATTCATCTCTTCATTTATTATTATTAAGATTATTAACTAAACTAATAAAAAAATATTTGTTAACTTCTAAAAGTTTATGTGAATTCATTCACTTTACTTTCAAGAGGAATGCTAAATGTCCACGCTAGCCTTCTTCCAAGATGGAGGGGGGCTGCTCCCATAGTCCATGCCATAATGAATGGAGATAAAGAAACTGGAGTTTCTATCATGCGTATCATGCCAAAAAGGTTTGTGATATTTCAATAGTTTCAAGATAAATACAACCTCGAGCACAACCTTGATATAAAAATCTAGGTACATGTATCATTGCGTCTCTCCAGCTAAAACCTCTATTTCACACCATTACCAGTGACCTACTGCCACAAAATTCACATCACTTGTTATGCTATGCATGCATATTTATAATAACCTTTCCCTTTGCTGATTAAACTATTACTTTCCAATTATTAATGTCTCAAACCTAAAAACTGCATTTTTTTCTCGTCGCCATCTTCCGTAAATTTTGCTTCTCCTCCTATTCCCCTTAGATGGCACAGCAGTCGAGCAGTTATTCCTCTTCCCTTTACACACCTTGCCGATGACTTCTTCCACCTTCAACTTAAACTATCCCTGCTTTACGACGCATTTCACAAAACCTCTTTCACTACTGTTTCACTGCACTTCACACCGCACATTCCTCTTCCTCTGGAGGTTTCACACGTTATTTTCAGGGACAGAACATGTACAAACTCTTTCCCTGGCACAATATCTTACCATTCCACCAAATTTCAATGAAATTTTGCGAAGACGCTAAAGAAAAAACATGATTCTACATTGCTCACACAACAACTACACCCCCCTGCAATCACAAACCCACTCAGGGGGTTTTATTCCTTAAAATAATATGCTACAGCATTGATCACACTACAACTATACCCCCCTCCAATCATCCACCCACTTGGGGGATTTTATTCCTTAAATAAATACGCTACAACATTGATGACACTACATCTACACCTCCCACCAGTCACCAACTCTTTCGAGGAATTTTATTCCTTAAATACATAAGATTCTACATTGCTCTCACTGCAACTACATTCCCCTCCAATCACCAACCCACTCGGGGGATTTTTTTCCTTAAAAAAATATGCTACAACCATGCCCACAATGCAACTACACACCCCTCTAATCATCCACCCACTTGGGGGATTTTATTCCTTAAAGAAATATGCTACAACATTTCCAACACTACATCTACACCCCCCAACAACATCCACCCTCTCTAGGATTTTTTTTCCTTTAAGATATACGCTACAACATTGCTGACACTACAACTAACTGTGGCTTTACCATTAAACTGTCTTTTTATCTCTAAAATTTGCCTTGTCACGCTTTTTCTATACTCTAAAATGCTGTTTGTCACGTTTTCGCTTTTGTTAAAATTCCATTTTCACATTTTCCTTCACCCATAACTGCATTTTTCACTTTTGAAAATGCACCTAAGCTCTTTATGCCTAAATTTGAACTTTTCCCCGTTTTTCACCACTCAAAAATGTCATTTTCAAGCATCAAGTTTTCTCAAAAATGCATTATGCCTTTTCCCACCACCAAGAAATGCCTTTTTGCATTTGAAAATGGCCATTTCGAGGCCGTGTGCCATTCCACCCAAGCTCCCCTGTTTCACTCCACTGGCCCGCAACCTTGTTGGGGAGGTGGGGTAAGGCTATATTTTAGATGAGAAATTAGTCTGTTTCCCTCTACCAGGACTTCAGATAACCTTGCAATATGGAGTCAAAATCCCACAAAATATTTGCATATTTCGTCATTTTCAAATGTTATTTTCTCAAAAACTAAGAATCCCACAGGTATGTTCGTTACATTTCCTAAATGCTCATTCCTTACTCTTCATTTAATGCCATATTACTCAGTTTCCTAAGTTTTTGTCAAAAAAATATTTATTTGGAGTGATAGAACGATACGTTTACAGAAATATAATCTCACAATCAGTGAATTACATTTGCTGAGATTCACTCTGGGGAAAGATTGTATTAGATGTCTTCAGAATTGGCTATGACAAGTTCCTTTTCCAAATGTATTTTTACTTCATGCTCCACACTATCTACTTAATTGAGGTAATTTTCAGTTAAGTTTCTAGAGATTGTTTTTAATTTTAAATGTCATGCATTGGCATTATAGTTGCCCCAGGCTTCACTTAGCTTTTTGAAATGTATTTGGGTTCATTTTGGTTATATTAAGCAAATGTTTTTCATATTTTATTTATTTCCATCTCTGTCAAGTATTTCTTTTAAGTCTGGCACCAAGCTTCTTTCAAAAGTCTTATAATATTTGTGCAACCTCTTCTGTTTCTACTACTCATGCATCAGCATGGGCATAGCTAGAGGGGGCCTGCCCCCCCCCCCCCCCACCAGAAGGCCCCCCGAGAAAAATTTGACAAGTCGAAATTGTGGCGGCCGCGCTTCATGCAGCGCTGGTAACCGCATGCCTTGGCCGAGCCACAGCATGTCGGCGCTGTCCCTTTGGCCCCATTCACACTTTTATGGGGGAGAAACACCCCCTCTTGAAGTGGGGGTACCCCCCAGACCTCCCGGAGGGTGGGTGGTCCCATGGCCCCCCCCAGGGAAATTCCCTGGCTACGCTCATGTGCATCAGCTGGTAATTTTGCTGGAGATGAACTTTTATTTTATATTTGTTAATAAGTTTCTCATACCTTGCATTCTCCCCATATAATATTACAGGTTTGACATAGGTGATGTATTAGCCCAGTATCAAGTCAATATTGGTCCTCACGAAACTAATACTGATGTATCTAATAAATTGGCAATTGCTGGAGGAAGGCTTTTAGTCACTTGTTTGCAGGACTTGCCAAGGTATTGCAAGAATGCCCTGCCTCAGAGTGAAGCTGGAGTTACCTATGGTTAGTGGTGTACTATAGTAATCAGTAGTGAGTATTTGGTTGCCTACTCAAGGGTTTAGGATTCATAAATTGATTATGCCTTTTAGCATTCCCAACTAGTCATGAGTCTTGAGAATCTATGTGGAATAACTAAGTTATACTTTTCAATTACAATGTTAAGCAAATTCCACCAAATCACGCCTGAGGCAACGGAGTGAGCCATGAGTCTTGTTGTTGTATGTGGGAAAGGGGAAGATGTTGCTCATATTGCTTTTGTGGGTCTGTTGAAATGTATGCAACCTCTGAATTGGAAGGTGATTCAATACTTATGGCTGTTTAAATAGATGGCAAAGGGTGGAAAGACAGATAATTGAGCAGATGTCATGTTCACTCTGATGCCACTCTGGAAATCTAATGGTTTTCATTACTATCTAGTCCACAAATTCTCTGACCCATAGCAATAAATCAAACCTTTTGGTTCTCAGTGATCTCCAAACTGTTCTGTTTTCTCCATGCACATTTTAATTCCCCGCTACTCTTTTCCTGTCCATACTCGATTGCATAAAGATAGTCTGTTATTTTATTGTCATCTTAAAAGGAATACAATATGTTATTCATCTGAACTCCTCACCTAATTTTGCCGTATTATAATATTTATAATATATTTCCTCAATTTATTATTTATATTCTGTGCTATGACATATGAGGATGTTTTGCAATAGGTGTAAAAATTCTCTTGCCCTGTGTTTTTATTAATAAGTGACTGCATTCAGCATCGGTTCTATTAGTGGGGTAAAGCTAGTCTGCTAATCCAAGGGTTGTGGGTTCAAGTCTCATCTGAGGCGGTTTTTCAACTCTCAGGGCATGAATGTGTGTGCAAAGTCTAATGAGATGTACATAAAAAAGAGGACTTTTATCTTATCTGGATCTACTACCCATTACTGAGTCTTGGACTCCTCCAGAATCTTCCACCCATTTTTTTCAATCCTTAGCAGCTGTCCACCAATTCTGGATACCCAGAACCCTTGTCACTGTTCACTTCATTCCATTTAAGTCTAGGCCTTCCTTTACCTCTTCTTCCCTCTGGCTGTACTGTCAATATTCTCTTAGGGATTTCAGCATCATCCATTCTAACAACATGCCAAGCCCAACATAATCTGGCTGATTTTTTGTATGTTACTACATCTAGTTCATTATGCAACTGAGCCAGCTCATGATTGTAATGCCGTCACCATACATTATCTTCCTTCATGGGGCTATATATCTTCCTTAAGATATTTCTTTTGAATCTTTGTAATAGATAAGAGAGTACTTAATAGTTATAATTTTGCTCATAATATATTTGCCATAGTTGTTATAATTTTTTCAAGGTTAAGGTATTTTTTAAATTTCAGCTCCCAAGGTTAAACCTTCTCTTGGACTTGTCCATTGGCAAGAGAAAAATGCTGAATCATTGTATAATTTATGGCGTGCCCTATTGGGCATAGTTCATCTTACAACATTTTGGCATGGTACCCAAGTGCGGCTTATGGAGGCACAAAACTTTGAAAATGAAGAAACATTATGTATAGATAAACCAGGGAAAATTATATTTTCAAAGTCATCAAAAATGATACTGGTGAGTTAAGTACGTATATGCAAAAAAAATTAGCCTTAATCTTTAAGCTTTCAAGAACAGTGGTAACCATGGTAACTAAATATTTACAGAATATGTTCCCCAACTGTGACAGTTTTATGGTCATTCAGACTGGGGGTGTGTGAAAACTTCATTGAAAGAGTTTTCTTTATTTTGGATTTGTACATTCCTGCATTTTTGGAAGGGAAGGAATTTATGATACAGATTCTTATAGCCAATTTCAGAAGTTGGACTTCAGCAGTTTTGGCATTTTGCTAATGTTACTACATTAGTAAGAAAACACTTAGCTTTCCTTGTGTTGAGTTAGTAAATAAAATCTTTGTGTGCTGAGTCTCAAATGACTACAGTGAACTAAAAATGACTGCTACTGAGACTAATGTGAAATCCATTTCATTGAAAAACAATCGTAACTTTCCACACTCAATATACTTTAATGAGTTAAGTATATTTTAACAAGTTAACCGACCATGGTTTCAGCACCTAATGCCATTGTCAAGGTATACGTTTTCACAAACCTCCACCATATATACCCAGGAATGGAGGCACTATGGGAAGACACGGAAGTGAAACACACAAAAGCTGTTGCTGGTGAAGGTCAGGCAGCATGATCATGGGGTTATCGGACGGATGGGAGAACAAGTTTTAAAAGAGGCGTCTATCATTAAATACAATGCCATTACCATGGGTGCCCATACACGGGGGCAATGGGGAGCTGCCCCTAGGCCTGGGCGATATATCGATATATCACGATATTTTAATATATCGCCAATCCGATTTTGAGTTTTTGAAATTGACGATATATCGTTGCTCGATAAAATCGTGCCCCGATATTTTTTCGTGCCCGATAAAATATCGGGGCACGATAAATATCGTGATCACGATAAATATTGCGATAAAATATCATGTCATCGCCTCCCGATAAAATATCACGATATCGCGACCCGATAAAATATCACGATAAATATCACGATAAAAGATCGTGATATTGCTCTCCTTCAAATATCGCGTAATCGCGCCCGATGAATTATCGTGATATTGCACCGGTTTATCGTGTCGGAAAAAGACAACCGTTCGGTTGGTCTTCGCTTAAGCTGGAGCAAGTACGTTTGAAAACTTACTATTCTGCTATCTGCTAATTCAAATTCTCAGACAATATATACACTAATGTACATACAAACAGTTGTTTTCAGTTCCTTCCAAAATTTGAACAAGACGTCACCTATAAACTATCGGACCACTGAAATTGAAAGAGAGAGAGAGAGAGAGAACTGCTGAGAATTTGAATTAGCAGAATAGTAAGTTTTCAAACATACTTGCTCCAGCCACGAAGGCCAACCCAACGGCTGTCTTTTTCCGACACGATAAACCGGCGCAATATCACGATAATTCATCGGTCGCGTTTACGCGATATTTGAACGAGCGCAATATCACGATCTTTTATCGTGATAATATACCGTGATAATATATCGTGATATTTTATTGGGGCGCGATATCGTGATATTTTATCGGGACGCGATATCATGATATTTTATCGCGATATTCATCGTGATATATATCGCGAATTTATCGTGCCCCGAAAAAATATCGGGGCACGATAAGACGATATTTATCGCCACGATATGAGTTATCGATATCGCCACCTGACGATATGCTAAAATTATCGTATCCCGATATTGAATTATCAATATCGCCCAGGCCTAGCTGCCCCCCCCCCCCCCCCCCCCCCCCCCGGCCTCTCGGGAAAAGTATGAAAGGGAAGGAAAAATTTTATTTATTGTTTTTGCAGGATTAAATAAATATTTTATTGAAAAATTTAGAAAATTGTCATTCACCAAAGATGTTCCAAAAATGTACTCCTGAGACCTCAAATTTGCTGAACTTTCCGGGATAGGGCTCCTCGGACCCACTCTTCTTAAGCCCGTTTCACACGATGCTTGATCCAGCACAATAACTAGTATGCTAGCTGGTACTTGATATTGAGGACGGAATCTAGCATGCTTGGAACCCTACTAGGAGATTTCACACGATCATCGACCTTGTGCTTGCTATTAAGCAGCTATTCCATATGATTCCATACTAATTTAAAAAAGAGAAGATCGCACAGCATCTGTAACGTGAACGTGATTGGTAGATGGCCACTGGGTCCTACTGGGTCTAGTAGCAAACTAGTACCGCATCAAGTACGAAATACAGTAGCTCAGCGAGTATACTAGCTAGCATGCTTGCTAGCCAGTATACTGGTTCTGTTCACACGATACTGGAAAGCTAGCATACTAGCGAGTATACCAGACCTTGTGCTGGATCAAGTGTCATGTGAAACGGGCTTTAAACCTATGTCTTGGCCCCCCTGGAAAACATTGTATGGGTGCCAATGGTCATTACATAACTTAGCCGGGCTGTGAGCAATCTCATATTGCTCAAAGAAATCCAACTTAGCCCCTCCTTCAAAATGGTATAAAACAGCTGCGTCAAAATTACTTAAATGGTTAAATTCACACAGATGTTTAGCAAACCACCAAATTTATCCTCACCATTGATAAAACTTGACCTATGCTCCTTCACTCTGCACTTAAATCTTCTGCCTGTCTGACCAATATAACAAATACCACAATCATCACTCTTTTAAAATCAACTCTTTTCTCCAGGAAAACTAAATTGAAAATTTATAAAACATTGATAAGACCAGTAGTTACATATATGGAGCTGAGACATGAGTCCTATCCAAACAAGATGAAGAAACACTAAGAAGATTTGAAAGGGAAATAGTGTGAATCTATGGCCCAGATAAAGAAGGAGTAATGTGGAGAAAAAGAATGAACTGTGAAATAAATGAACTTTGCAAGGGAAGGATATAGTAAGGTTCTCCAAGTCATTGCGACTGTCATGGTTGGGCCATGTTGAAAGGATGGAAGGGTACGGAATGCCCAAATTGTTAATTAATAGCAAGATGGAAGGGAGTAGGAGGAGAGGAAGACCACGCAAAAGATGGCTGCAAGATGTTGAAGAGGACCTGAAGATAATGGGGATTGGAAGATGGAGAGAGAAAGCAAAAAGGAGAGCCGAATGAGGGCATATAACTGAGGAAGCCAAAGCCCACACCGGGCTGTAGAGCTGTGGAAGAAAAATGATCTCTCAATTTTCCTGGGATGTCATCCACGTATATCGGCCTGGGTGACAAGGTTTTACTGGTTATCCAGCAGCACCTTCATATATCACCCCTGACTGGTTCTAGAAGCTACAGAGATAATAGAAACACCTATGACTATAACAGAGAGGTCATTTCCCCCATATGCAGTGCCTGGAAAAAGAGTTAAGGGACTCAAAGCATGACCGCAGCCAAGAAAGGCTATACCTTCCTAACGGCTGCAAAAGCTGTTTCATTTTACCTTCAACTTGTTTGTGGAGTGGAAGAGGAAGAGCAAAGTTTGAGGGAAAATAGTGGAGGAGGAATTGGGAAATTGTTACAAAAGTTGAGAACCTTATGGGTCCTAGATCACTAATATTTTTCCTCATTGGTTGTATGTTATTAAATTAATGTAATTACAATTTTGAATTCCCCTGTCATTGTCAAGAGTTAACATAAATGTTCAATCTATTTAAAACTACATATTTGGTTTTGGAGTTATCTTTTGGATATTTATACATTGTCTCAATCTCTAATTGTTAATATTAATTTTAATTTCTCACAAGGTGGTGTGTGCTGGTGGAGGAAAAGTTGGATTCAGAAAAGTTGGTGTTGTTGGGAAAAAACCCATGTCAGCGGAAGACTTTTATAATGGATACATGTCAAAAAGGAGTCCTGAAGAGTGGTATTTTGATTGATAATGATTTCATATTTAATAGGCACTGTGTTATAGCATGTGCCTTTATAGTAGTAAGACGATGACATGCATAGTTGCTACGTGTAATGGCAAATAAATGCATATACTGTTATTAATATGCATTGTCTTCTTATTTTCTTCTATTGACGAGGACTTGTTCCTAAGGTCTAATATTTCTTACATTGTTAACCCTTTCACTGACAGCATACATATTCCAGTTAGGGTGTTCCATGACTGCCAAAGCCACTTTCTTTTAGTTTTTTTCCATAGTACTTAGTACTACTGCTAAGGATAATTTTTCAAAGATTGGGTATGTATGCATCATGGAGTTAAATGAATGAATGGTGAAAAATAATGAAATTAAGTTGCATTTTGATGGTAATTAATATTAATAAATTAAAAATCTCAGCCAATATATCCACCGGGGGCAGTTTTCTCTCTGGCTCCATAGGCTCGTAGGCCAGGCCACTGGTAGCAAAAGATTCCACCTCTGAATTATTAATTTTGTTTTTATGATTTCTCATTGGCAATGGGTTTCTCCTACAAGTGGAGCCATGCCTTTAAGAAATCTGGTGTACGGTGAAGATTTCAGCTGTATCCGGCCCAATTTATTTAACAATAATTATTTGAAGGGTTTCAAAGTTAATCTGCTGTGAGCCATAAAATGGAGTTTATGATGATGCAAATTTTATTCATGCTAAATTTTTAACTTCTTAATTAGTCATATTTATTGTTTTTTTTTTGACTGAACTGACGCTCTTGGAATACAGATATACTGCTCCAAACTTAAATTCTTCTCTAGGAGCATAGCAGGTGCATTATAATTCTCATATAAAGTCTTTCTCTATTCTTTTGTGGTAAAAAACTAATATTTTTTTATTTTAAAAGTAAATACATCATAAAAAATTAGTGAACAATCTCCTCTTTATTTCCTTGCAAATTGCTGATATTTACTCAGTTAAATAATAATGTTTGCTGAAATTGGGAAACAAATATTTATAACAGAATATGCTTTTGACGAATTGAATGTTCAATACGTACAGTTTAATGACCAAGCCAAGTATTACGCTGGTGAAAATACCCACTGACAAAGACAGTGATGAAGCCAGTGACTTGTTGGTGATTCAGGCAGTGACTTTTCAGTGAACACTGCCCTGAATTGAGACAGTGACTTATACTCCGACCTTAGTAGTGGCATAGCCGGTGACCTGCCTATTTCTTCCCAGTGATTTCTCAAGTGATTAGGAAGCCAATGAGTTCTTGAGGCCTTATACCCAGTGATAAGGCCAGTGAATTCCTAGGCCTTCGAGTTGGGCGTTGACTTCTCACTCACTGAATAACAAGTGATTTGACCAGGTAATGAAACCTTTATGTATGGATGGAAACAGTTAAAATCATAAAATTAATGCTTCTAATTTGAAGTAGGGGAAGCAATTGGTCTTCATTCCCCATCCATTTACCTTTTTCAATAAACATGTGTAGCAGAATTTATAATAGGAAGTGATCAATGTTGTAGACTTGCCCACAATAATATCATGCCTTGTAGAAGGTCACTTTTAGATGTAGGTGATCATAAGTTATTACTGATCAGAAGCTTTTTAAACAGTGTAATTTATATCTCTTTGGAGTTTTTATTATTATTTTATTTGTTAGACTACTTGATCACTTATTATATGGCTCGACTCTTTCTGTGGCAAGGAGAGAGAAAAAATTGTTAGGCAGCATTTCTGAAGTTAACTTAAGTGGACCATTATGTGTCGATTCATCCTATTTACTACAAAATTTAGTCTTGCAAAGTTTCTCCTGAAGCACATTTCAATGTCAACTGTCAATCAATTTCCATATAATAAAAATATAATTGTTTGCATATCTGTTTTGTAACTTGACCTCAGGCAGTGTGTCACTTGACCTCAAGTAGGTATTTACATTTTTATCTATGTGTATTAAAAAATCCCAGCTCATTTTCGTAACAATTGCCGTAAATCTTATGATTTAATTCCAAGCATAATTCATTTTTCATGAACATTTCCGGAGAAACTAGATAAAATCGAAACCCTTAAAATTTCCATTTAAAACCAATTTCCGGGTAGCTGGCTTCAAGAGCGTCGTTTTTATATTGGACAACTTTGATGTTGTATTAGCTATGTTTCAGATAAAGTGATGATTGAAAAAACTGAGCTACCTATGCGCTCCTTGCGTTAATAATTTTGGGAAGCGATACAACCAATTGAGGCAGCCTGGGGGTAATAAACTATAGTTAGCGCATTGAGTTGAACTATATACTGAACTGAGTAGCATTTCTCACAAGGACGCACTTAAAAATCTCGCAAAGCGCGCTTACATCGCGGTTTCCTTCGATGAAATATTATCATAATTACTGGAACATTTACGGCAAATGCGTTGCCGCGACCCATTCAACAGGCAATTAATGCTACACCCTTTGCATTAGTGCCGTTTTGCCCATGAAAAATGGGCCTATTACGAATGAACGGGCGGCACAATAGGTATATTTACCGTCTTTCCTTCTTAAATATCTACGCGTTATTCTGCTGAAACCTGCGACAGAAGTCATAGTTGCTCGCTGACTGAATGCTTCCTATATTGTTTTTTTTATTAATAAAAAGTTGCAATTGTTTATTGTCTCTCCTAAAATTTATATTAAGTCGCTATAGACATCGGTTGAGCGAGGTACGTCGTCGGTGGGGACCCGTAGCGAAAGCACAAGATGAGGTCATCGTTCCTGTGACGTAATAATGTATTGATTAATTTTGCTTCCCAGAGCGGTCTCCATGGAAGTGTTCCCTGATCCGTGGAGCATTGTCAAACAAGCTCTTTGGCTTCCCTAGATACATAGCTTATGTGATTCATAGGTTACTAGCGTACGCGTAAATATCGTGGGCTCTATAGGAAAATTCTTAAGATTTCTATCGTTGAATGACTTTCCTCTTTTAGACTTTTTGTGACGTCGTAAGTAATCGCGGTATCCACCGTTTTCTGCGAAGTATATGCGCGTGTAAACGCGTCAGGAATGGGGGAGTTACCTCTTCTGCCAGAATAGCGATTCAGCGCCGAGAAGGATAACGAATTTTCAGTGGAGGATGATACTCAACATAATATTTCGGCGTTAAACACAACGCAGAAATATTGCTGCTTATATATGTGCGACGAATGTTTCGCAAGTAAGTACTTAACGTCTACTGAAATGCGTGTCATTTCATTTTCCCTCCATGATCTGCATTATCCCCAACTTTCCTGGTTAGCTAATAGTTGAATTCACATATATTAGCCATTTTCAGAAATAACTTGATGTTTCTCAAAGTAGTAAATGCAATCCATAGAGCCGTAGAACTTGAATTCTTGGAACGCATATGCTTGTTTATGTTTGTAATCTGTTATATTCCAGTAAATATCAGTTTCTGTGTCTTAATCTTAATATGCAATTGGTTTTACCATGCGTCATGTGAATTTAAAACATTATGAGCGCATTTTATACGTTAGGAATTCGAGCGAAAACGAAATGCTGATAGTAAATACCTTCCATTGGCTCGCCCTCATACTCGCGAGTGAATGGAGCTGAATTTTGCCGACATGCGTGATGTGCGGGTTACATAACCTTTTTACCTTCGGTGATTTCAGTGATATACGTTCTGACCAACCGAACTTCGACTCTATGAGTTAGTTAAGAGACCATCATGAGTAAGATGTTTTTCGTAAACTCCATGGCTCCATCAACCCTTATATAGTAACACACATTTCTTTTTAATGGTTGATAACTTTATGAAATATGTATGGTAAAAATGTTTAATGTGCATACATTACATTGTCTACCTCCTTTGCAACCAGTAAACATTGGCTCTCTAACTGAATTCCCAGCTTTGCATATGGCAATTTCCTCATGAGTAAGTGACAATGAATTGGCGCTTAAATGTTCTGCCTCGTATAGCAGCTAGTCCCTTAGTGCATAGTACTGTCTGTTTCATTCAATTATTTGTTGACATTCAGAGCCAAAGAAGTAAATGAATTCTAAGCATTCTGCAATTTTCTATTTAATTTTTAAATAACTTGGTGAATGACAGTGTACCACAAACAAACGTATTAATGTGAGTTTAATGAATGAAGGTATTGAGGGCATCTGATAATTATGTCATAGACTCATCTAAGTCGAGGGTACAGTTTCTTTTACTGTATCAAGATTAAAGTTGCTGAGAAATTGCAGTCCAAAACTTATGACAGGGATCCTCTGGGAAGTTGTCAGGTAAGAGTTGGTAGACTGGATTTGAGGTGTGGGAATGTATAAGGATGAAGAAAAGAGATGAGCAGGAAGGAGTAATAGGGATAGAAAGGAAGTTGAGGATGTTGGAGAGAAGGTGAAAAGACAGATAATAAGTCCACAGAATACTGCAGGTCACAACCGAAGGGAGAGTGTGTGGTAAGCAAGGAAGGGGGATCCTCGAGGAAAAGAATAGGCTTTGGAGATGAAATAAAAGATATATGAACTTGCTGACTTGATGAATAATAGTGTTAGAAATACACGTAATTATTTCTATTCTATTCATTTTTTCTATGTAAACCAATGAATTGCAACCAGTGTCAATTACTCATGTGTGTCCTACTTGTGAATTTCTTGAACAGGGCTCACAGGTCCTGTCAGAAAAACAAAAGCAGGTTGAGTGTTTGTGACCATTGCCTTTTCTCCCTTCCTTAAGAAAAGTACATTGTTTACAGCTCTTGGAGTTATTTACTTTATTTATTTAAACCAATGCACTCCAATATTATCTACTCCAAAACATACCCACTATCTGGAGACAAAAAAAGAATGCAGAGCAGAAAGCTACTGAAAAAAATTCACATAATTTAAAATTCATACATAATCAAATCACTTAGAATGAAACATAGGACCCTCTGCTGAAATCATTGGCTTTCCCACTGGGCTACCACGCTCTCCTTTGGTTTTATTTAGTAAGAGGGATAAAAAAAGATATTTCTTTTATTGATGGCTGAATCAATAATGATCAGAAAATTTTTATCCTGAACCATCAGTGCCTACTCAGTTATTTGATTTGTTCTAGTCATAATAGGCAGGGCCATCTTTGCACATGGGCGATATCTATGTATGTGAATTTTCAAGAGGAATCGTGTGGGCCCAGTGCATTATTTCACTCAAGAGGACCCTGATGCTTTTGATACAGCCCTGATCATGAGTTTGTCTCTATGCTACATGCATTTTCTTTCCAAGGGTTTTAATCAATTATCTCTTTGTTGTTTTTATCAAGGGATTGAAGATGAGTGCCAACAATAACAACAACTGCAACAACAATGAAATTGATGATTCCATCTTGGGGGAAATCGTTGAAGCACACATTGGAGTAAAAAATATTACCAATTTGCTGAATAATCCATCACCTTCAAAATGTTCCTCAAATCTGAAGGAGGTAATTGTTGTGGGGAAAGAAGAAGCAGGCCCCTCAGGAGAAGTTTCCACCACATTCCTCTCACCTACCTCTTCCACAGCCCTTACCCCCCGAAGTAGCAGTGAAGACCTCAGCGAGTATACTGATGCTGATGAAAGCATTTCAGCACCCACCGAGTTTTTAGCAGAGGTAAGTGGATTGGTTCTTTTACCATAAAATTGCTTTCAGGGTTTTTTTTCTAAATATCCTTCAATAATGCATTTGTAGTTGGGATGATATGAAAAGGATTTTTGAGACAGACATGGTGTTGCAAATGAATCCCAAATAAAAAAAGTTACTAATTAACGAAAAGTAGTTTAGTTGAAAGGAATACATAGTACATATTCTGATGATAGTATTAAAGCATATGACAACATAGAATTCATTGATGTCTTTTGATTGACAAACGGATGTAATTGAGGAAAGGTGGCTAATTTTGTAAGGGTAGGGTTGCTTGCGGACTGGAGGAAGGGTGGAGAGGAACCCAGCCTCAGCATTAGCCTCCTCATAATGGAAGGCACCATGGGATCCACAACTTTATGGCCCATTCAACAGACAGAGTGCTGCTCTTTAATTGCTCTCCACATATCACCTAAGTAGAGATTAGAATTCCACTGAAAAATCTCCACCACTGCAAGGATACAAACCTAGTCCTTCCAAATGGGCAGTTATCAAACCAACCAGGTTTTCTGTATACATATTTGCTGGATCTTTGTCCTTGTACATACATAGGCTTGGATGACAACAGTAGAAAGAGAATGACATTAGCCAAGGAGGCATTTGGTGGTAAAGGGAATGAATGTATGGCTGTTCATATACCTATATGGGGGTAGAAAAGGCTGCAGAAGAGTCAGATATAGAAATGAGCATTGAATGTAACAGAAAAGAAGATGAGAATAGGCTGCAGGATTTTGAGATCATAGGAGTATCTAGAAGCATCTGAAGGGGGGGGGGATCATCACCGGGGGAGGTCACCGTTTTACATGGAATACCCCCCTTGTAAAACAGGGGGTCTGGGAATTTTGAAAAACATACATCTTAAAATGATATTTTGAAGGTGTGGCTATAGCGATCTATTATGTTTGGAAAGTGATCTATAGGTGTACTATTAGCATGAGTGAAACACATAAGTTTTACGTTTTTTTATCAATTGGGGGGTCCCGGGGTGGGGGGGGTTATCCTGAGGTACAACTCCCAAAACCCCCCCCTGGATATGCCTATGTTTGAGATAGGGGTGATGAGGAGGGTGGAGAAGGTGCGATGGATCAAGGGGAAACAAATAAAGAAGTGGCTGGCATTGTGTGAGGAGAGAAAGCTGCTGTCAAAAATTGGGAGGATGCAGGGTTAGTGATTATGGGTGAGGGAAATCTGAAGGTGTTGATATTAGTGAGACGGGTGTTGGGTGAGGGGGAGAAAAACATGACTTTCAGGGTGAGATGATGGGAGGTAATAGGTGTGCCAAGTGGGGATAAGTACAAGTCTAGATTATCCAACATAATGCGGACTGGGCGACCTTGAATAATATGAATGGGTCTCAAGTGAGAAAATGTTATCTCAAAAATTAGCTATTTCTATGCATTACTGTACTCCATTTTTTGATATGGTTGGGATAACACATCACTCTGAATCACTTTTTATTTGTATTTTGGACCAATTGCTGAATTCTGATGCTTGCATGATCTCAACTGGTATGGTACAGCATAAGGATCTGTGCTTCTGGTAATAAAGAACCTCGATAAATCAGGACACAGATAATGGACACTGTACTGTAGTTGTCTTCTTTTAGAAGCAGAGGAGTAGATGGCAGTAATTAATTATTCATTCAAACCTACCTCAATCAGTATCAGTGGCAGATTAAGGTCATTGTTTTTTTTGGGAGGGGAGAAGTTGCTACATTCCGGTGGTCTGGAACACCTTATGAACACCATTTTTCCTGTAGTACCAGGAATTACTGGAGGGCAAGCCCCCTTTAATCTGCCACTGATCAGTAGACTATTTTCATAATGATTAGGTTGGGATTAATACACTCATGCTAGTATTAATCTTTTTGTAGAACTTGTTGCAAACTGAGCACTCTATGAGGGCATTCAATTAATCATCTCCTGTTTTCTGTTTCCAGTTCCTATCTGCCGTCATGATGAGGGATTTCACTACTGCCCTGAAATACTGTAAACTAAGTAAGTTACCATTACTTAAGTGATTTGCTTATTAAGCTAATTTTTAATGAGTGTTTTGTCTCAAACCGTGGTTGCTTTTTCATTAATACTTGAATATTGGCATTTTTTCATAACACGATTTACCTTGCATTATCCTCTGAAAATGTATTCATTTTATTGAAACAATCATTTCCGTACAATGCAGATATTGCTTGTAGTATAAGGATAAAAGGATGTTTGGAGAAAGATTTTCTCTTAATAATTATAAATAAATTTTATTTGCATCTCAGTTCCCCATTAATGTCACCTTCCATGGATAGAGTCATATGCCTGGGGTAGGATTCATCAATTGCATATCTTTATCTCTTTTAATTTCAGTCTTGCAGTATGAACCAAACAATGCTGCTGCCAAAGAATTCTATCCTCTCATCATTGAAAAAATTAAAATGAGTAAGTAGACATGGCAAAATTCTTCATCCTCGCATTAATTCACTTTCATTACTACATGCAAACCAGGGGATCAAGAAGGAGCTATCCACCATTTTTTATTGAAACATATGTATAATATTAGAGGTTGATTTGTTCTGAAAATTTGTATGCATGTCTTGATGGAAAGAACAGTCACATACATACTGTTTTCCATTCTCATTTATTTGCTACTGTACTAGTAAGAGGCAACTAGCCTACAATAAAAACCAGCATTAAGTCTATCTCATAACAGTGGAAACCCATGGGGGGTAAGTCAGAGCAATTACTAATGCTGCCTATCAGTGAACATTAATTAGGTACCTCCCTCATATGATTTTTAAGTTCATTGGGAAGTTGATGAACCACATCTTTCTCAACAATCAATATTTTTGTCTGCCAATGAAAATAGTACTTGATTTGTGGGTGGTTATATTTATAATGTCACTTAATTAACAGTCCACATTGCCAAAGCTGTTGACCATCAAGAAAGATGACGTTTATGGACTTGCCAAAGATGAAGGCTGCAGGGAGGAGTGTTTGTCAACAAAAATTACATACTTGTCCCCAAGAAATGGTTGTACATATACGTAATGAGTAAGAACATGTCGGTTATGTGATGCCTAACAGGCTAAATTGAGTTTTGTTTTGCATCGGTTACTCTTTTAATGGTTTTTCTGCTCCTGTTTACTTAATTTTTAATGATGCTATACTAGTACTAACATTCTTATATTTTGAGTTCTAGCAACATAATTCCAAATTTTGCTCTTTGTAGTGGCAGATGAAAGTGATAGCAATAGTGAAGTCAGCGTTTTTGAAGATAATAGTGATGCTACAAGTGTCAGTGGAGAGAAGCATAGTAGTGAGGACTCTGATGCAACAAATGCCAGCTATTCCAGTCTAGAAGATGATGAGGGTGACTCTAGAAATTGTGACAATAATGATGTAAAGTTAGGCCAGCTGAAGATTGCCGTAACATCAGATGGGAATGGCAATGGTTCTTGTGTTCTCTCTCAAACTATCAGCATGCCTCACAAAGACTTACAGCAGCAGGGTGTACCTCCTTTTCCAACCAGCAGCTCTGACTCTGAATCCCCAACCGAGCCAATAAGTCAGACCATTGTGAATGTGTAATGGTACTTAAGACTTGAATAATACAAGGGACTGATCTTTAAAATATAAACATATTTTGTCTAATGTAAACTAACAGTAGAACATTTGCTTTATAAGAAGGAATATAAGTCATTCCTTTAGATTTGATGTAATTAAATCTTGTACTATTTTGAAACCAAGTAACTTCTGTTCTCTGTCATTCATCAGCATTAAATGTTAATATTTTAGAAATATTATGTAAATCACTCTAAAATGTGTATCATGGACCAAATATTCAACAAAAGTACTAAACTTGCAAAATTTTGTCCGTAGTGTGGTGAAATGCATGCTTGTTGAAAATATTTAACCTTATAAAACATATCAAACAATACCGAAGTAAGTGACTGTATAAGCTTAATTAATAATTATGGGTAATTTTGTTCAATTACATCATTCTCTCATATGGAAGTACATTTTGATGTCACTATTGTCATTCCCTTTAAAGTTTTTAGTCTTAATTTTATAGAAATATGTCAATGACGTCTATCTCATTAATCTCATATCTGTCAACAACCATACTGTGCATCTTTTATACTCAGAAATGTTTTATATAAATAATAGGACAATGGGTGCTTCCAAATTTTCATAGAAGTTTTTCAAATGCAATGATATATTTTTTCAACTGTATACAATAAAATTTGGTTTCTTCCTAAATGCGTAACATAGAGAAAAATCTTGTTCCTTTGATCTTTTTATCCACTATATATTTATAGAAGCATGTCCGTATTGTTATTCAAAAGCTCATATTTATTTGAAATCAACAAATACTAACACTGCTTCAAAGCAATATTGTTTGAGAAAATGGATTTTATATTTGTTACAAAACATGTTTCCAAGATAATTCACCATGAATAAATTGGGGTATGGGAGTATTCAATTGTTTAAATGTATACATGTCCTGATTTTGTTTCCCTCTTGGTCATTACCTTGTGCACTGTATCAGTCATGGTGGGCTTGAACTAAGTTTAAATAAAATGTTTTTGGGAATGGATTTTCTTTTTTTACCCTTTACTACGTACATGTTTAAACGTTTTCCAACAAAAATCAAAATAATCCATCGCTCTGTTTTCTAAATAAAATCAATTTTATCATTTTGCATAGTGAAAATATGTATTACTTACGCACACGACCATTGTCGAATATCTAGATGTAGTTATGCCGCTTGAAAACGTTGAAAATATTGTGTTAAAAAATTACCTGAACAAAGAAAGATATTTAAATAAATTAGTAGTTAAAATGATAAAAATAATGAGGTGAAAAGGGTTTCCGTCACTTTTTTCATAAAATGTGCGCCCGGTATATTACACAAAAGAAAATTCGATTTATACGTTGAAAAGACCAAATTATTAAGTTTTTATCATACATCATTCCAAACAGTTTTTACATTGTATCTTGTAAAATATTTTCTGCACAATTAACATTAAAGTAGCTAAGATAACATAACATTATATAAATAAAATAGAGATTCTTCTTCATTAATCTAAAGATGCAGATCGTTGAACTCGCAAACTGCCCTGAGCAAATGTTTTTTATATGTAGTCCGAAAGCATCGTATTCACTTTGTGCTTATTCCAGATGGTCTTGAAATCAAAATGGACTGATTCCATGACCTGTTCCCTATACATGCTCAGTCCAACTTGAGCTTTTTCACAAAATTCTTTCACATGATAGAAAACAGCATGCGGTTTTGGCGTAATTGAAATGTTCAAATTTAAGTAACTTTTTTGAAATTTTTCAATTATTTGTTTGAAATTTTTGTCTAAAGCTTTACCAAAACAGGCTTTGACTACAGATCGGAAATCAGTGAGGACCTGAACAAACTTTAAACATCCTAAAGTAAAACTGTTTCGTAACTTGTCAACTTTTCAAGTAGTTTTTTTGCATGAATTGCCATTGAAATTTGACCCACCATAAGTTATTTCGCGCTGGACATTACATGATTTTTGCCCATGATAATGCAATGGCATTGAATTCAGTCAGCATATGATTAAATATATCATTTACAATACCCAGAAGCAAATGGAGCTCAGGTGGTGGAATCACATTAATAATAGATTTATTTTATTTACCATAAAAAATTGGTGGGTGAATGCAGCTCATTAACAGTTTCGCTAATTCTTTTTTTTTCAGTGTTGTACCATCTCAGACTATTTTCTTTTATTCTTTCAACAGTTCTTAATGTTCCACACTCATTCAGTTTATCTTTTTTTACATTACACCATGTACATGGACATGCACTACTTGAAGACATGAGACCAGTCAAAATATTGACCAATTTAATGTCTGTCGCAATCGTTCCATCAAAATCACTAATACCTATTGTAGACCAAATCTTAAATATGTTTTCATAATTTTCTTGAGTACTTTGTGCCAAAAAAAGTATAAATAGTTTTTTCACACCTGAATATCGGGAACGCTTAGATGCAACACCATCCTTATATTTTTGTCGACAAGTATCATCGATATCTGTGTCGGTATCTAACGATTGAATTGACATGCAAAGCTTGAGAAATTTTCCCCCACAATCTATGCCAAATTTTGAATGAACATTAGATACTTTGCGTCGATCTTTAACATACTCAAATTTTTATAAATATTTTTTTAATAACCCCTTTTTTCAGGCAAAATATTGAAATAAAAATTTTATCCATTTTATTTTATTAATTATATGCACTTATTTTCAAAATTTTATAAAATTAAAGTTAAAAATCTAAAATACTCTATTACCTCAACGTTTTTTCTCTGGTTTCGTGGTAATATTTCTTTTAAACATTTTGCAATTGCTTGTAACAAAATTATTAATTGTTTGTTTTCGTGCTAAGGTGTCGATTGTGCATTCACATCTTGCATCACTTGCAGTAGATCGTGTATTTACGGGTTCCTTAAAACGCTTCAAATTTGGTACATTTATCGTCTTCCGTGAGCCATTTTTTGCTTGATACAATTTGTTCAAGCATGTATTGCAAATTCCACTTGGCAGCCATACATTAGTAGCACTATACTCTAGCACAGTTTTCACTACAGATTCTATTTTTCCATCAGGCAATATATGTACCATTTTATTTTTAGCTGTTCTACTTTATTTTTTTGAACAAAATAAGCAAATTTTCCTTCGATTTTCATCGTGTGTTGCAGGTTGATATTTAGACATTTTGAGATGTGTACTCAATGAACAGCAAAATTTATTTTAGCAACTTCAAGTCCCAAAGCATATTTAACAATTGGAAATCGAACTTTAATGTTAAAATAAAAAAACATGTTTACCAATTTATCGCCAAATAGTCTTAGTAATAATTATAAAAACGATTTAAGTCTATGGAAGCTTCTCGTGCATAAGTAATACATATTTTCTGTATGGAAAATGATAAAATCGATTTTATTTTTAAACAGACCGACGGATTATTTTGATTTTTGTTGGAAAACATTTAAACAAGTACGTACTGAAGGGTAGAAAATGAAAATTTCATTCCTGATTACATTTTATTTAAACTTAGTTCAAGCTCACCGCACAATGAAAGCGATGTAAATTTCAAAGCAATATGCCTTATAACCCTTTTTGAAAAAACTGAAAATTTTTATCAATAAAATTCTTCTAAATACCTCAAGTTAGTGTAATTTAATTACATATGTAGTTGCATTTCATCAGTGAATACTTATTAACCTGAACACACTACCCACCAGAACATGGCTGGGGATATAAGGGCACCAGACATAAAAATGGAGAAAGCAAGAAGTTGTATTTTGATGAATTAGCTTCTTCCTGTTTTTTTAAATCATTGTTAGAGGTGCACGAGACGAAAGAACTTTTAAGCCTATCTGATTTTTAGTGAATTTCTCTTAATTGGAACCATTAGCTTGCCATTGAGATGAATACTATGGGGGGTATAATAATACCTGATATGCCAACCTGAAGCAAATGAGATACAAAATTCAGTTAGTTTATTCCAGGTCAAATAAGATTATGAGTTTGATTTACCCTGTCGATTTTGGTAAAAACTGTATATGTTCGCTGTCAGTTTGAAGCCTGTTGGAGATTTAGTGAACAGAATATGAACAGCCTACGAACACAATCTCGCACCACACACAAGCGGAAACAACTTGGAAACAGCCTTCCAACACTTTGTACTCTATTTGCAGCTTGTTCCTTAACCAGCAGACAATAAATGTTTCAGTGACGATAGTGGACAGACTCTTGACAGGCAGGGGTCGGTTGGTTGTCTGTTTCACCGGACAGAGAATGAACAGTGAACAAGCAGGGACCGGTTGATCATCTGTTTCACACAACAGGGAACGAACAGACAACAGTGAACAGATTTGCAGCAGGCAGGGGCTGGTTGGTTGTGCGCTTCGCCAAACAAGGAACGGACACACAACCGTCACTGAATTGCCACTTAAAAATTAGTTCTCGAAGTTACATTAACCCTTGGAAGTGGCCAGGTACATAATACTTTCTTGACTTTTTTGATATCAGGTGCGAGAATGTGCGTTGAGCGGTAGGGCGGATGATCTTGCAGGATAGATAAAATGTCGTTAGGATGATGCAAGGTTGAATGCATGCCAGCACGTAATAGTACTTTCATAGCATAGTACTTAAGTGTAAGTTATCATTTTTTATTTTGAGAGGGCAGGGAACCGTTATATAATGCCTCGAGAACAGGCTGCAAACAGAATATACCCCAACAGCTAACAAAGAGGAAAGAACTGTCTGATGCCAAATTTGCAACAGTGAACAGGCAGTGCACAGGCTCCTACCTGTTTACTGACTGTGTTCAAACAGACAGTGACAGCAAACTGGCTGTGCACAGTCCTGTACCTGTTCACTGGCTGCCCAGCCCCAGCGTCTGATAAGTCTAACTATAAGAATAACAAAGTCATAAAAAAAACAAGTACCTCCATTTATAAAAGTACTGCTATCTAAAATAACGTAAATGTAAAATAAAAATTGGAGCATAAAAGAGTAACATTGTAAATTGGATCCAACATTTAAAAGGCTCTAAATACTGATGCTGTCATAACCAAGTCAAATATTTTTATTAAAAGAAAGTATTATACTATTTAATTAATTGAACAAAGTGTTTTTATTAATATGTTGCCTAATGTTAACCATTAATCCCATGTTAACCATTAATAATTAAATTAAGTTTTAAGTGTTTGGGTAATTGCGGAGGTTTATCGAAGTTCTTTTAATAGGAAACTAAACGTGACCTGGTGGGGTTACACTGTTGTCTCTTGGACAAGGAACAGGGAACTGACAGCCTACCGAACAGACATTATTGAAACTGAAATTGACAGGGTACTTCATAAACATCTTTCAATCAAATTACAGGCATACCTAAAAATAGTTATTTCACCAAACACCCTTTCAGTAATGATAAAGGCAATAATTCCATGGCACCATTTCATTATTCACACTTAACAAAGAATACACATTAAGCCTGTTATCAGCAACAGTATGTTTAATCATTCAACCTGAATAACGTAAGAACTGCTAAGTATAGAAAAATATGGGGATATTGAAACCAAACCAAGGTGTAACGATGATGAAGGTAGGCCTCTACCTAAATAACCACAAAATGGTGAAGTATTATTTGGGTTCAGGTACAGTCTGTTCAGTTTGACAAGGAGAAGATACCTTTGTTGCACACAGCATTCAGTGGGGTTTGGGAAAGGAGGCATCATTGCCACACACTGATCATCAAGCAGAGCAGGTACAACTACGCTAGTAGAGGTGGTAAAAGAAAGCTTAAACCTAACAAGGGAGTGAAAGACAAACACAATTCAGAACTCAGTAGTTAACATACTATGTATTTCGTTTCAGGGTAATGGAAAAAAAGCCCATGAAAGAATAAGTCCCATATTTTGGAATGGAAAATTAGAGCTTTACTAACGCAGAGCATAAATTATCTATTCACCAGAACCTGCTACGGAATGCATTCTTTTACTTCTTAAAAAGGATATGTTTGTACACATATCTACCAAGGCTTTTCTTATTTGCAATATCTATATGCTCACAACAAAAAAGGAGGTGAATATAGGAGTGTGACTGAAGTATTCCTTCCCTAAGGCCTTCCTTTCCCAGTGAAACTGTAATGCAGTCACATGATGATTAGCTAACACCTAGTCCAAATTCTGGAGAATTGATCTTGGGAGGACAGCAACAACAGAGGTAAATAACATCCATTAGGATTGAATGGTTTGCATCAGTAACCAGAATGAAGAGAATGATGGAGAGAAACCTTGAGGCAACAGCCTACTTCAAAATGAAGGATCCACACTCTTTACGTCGCATATATGCAAGTTGATAACATACACATTAAGGGTATTTATATTTTTAAAATCAAGAAGTGCATATTCCAGGTTTTCCAAGAGGAAAATAATATTTTTCAAGGTTGTTAGTTGAAATGTCTTACCTATTCTCTTATACATTCAACTGCCTCCTTGAAACACCCTGAGCAAGTTGTTCCACTCACTAGTCAACTGGATATGACTTGGACATTAAAAAAAAAGTTGGCATAAAGTACGTTGTTACAGCATCTACAGCTGCCTCTATTTGAAAAATATAGAAAAAAACTGTGAATAACTTTTGTCTAACAAAGGTCCTTTAATGCAAGGATAAGCAAAAAAATATCTGAGACCAAACTTCCATTGGATTGTAAACTTTTTTTCAGCAAATTCATGAAGAAATCACAGGTGCTGAACAAATTAAGATGTGGAATAACATTAAAAATCACATCACTTGTCCTCCAGTCAATTCACGTGAGCACCTTTGCTGCATATGTTATTAATCCTCAACGTAAATTTGTTAAGCCAAAAATTTATTTTATTTCTTCAAATAAATATAAACATAATGAAAAAGTCAGCTGAAAAACTTTGAAGGAGAACTTTTCCAATATTTCAATCAGTTACATTTGACTAGATCAAAGGCTACCATCATAAAAGTAAAAACAAACTCACTACCATAGTAAGAACCAGTAAAAAAAACAGGATCCGATAGTTTGCATTATTATGCCCAATGGAGTTAGTTCAGATTATTGAACAGCGGACTTTCAGATACTTTTTAATCATTAGTCCTCAAGTATTCACCTTTAACCCTTTCGCGCCGAATGCCGCGCATATGCGGCGAGGATTTTCTTCCCAAACGAACGAAAGCCTCATATATGCGGCGTCAATTTTCCGACGCAAATGAACGAATGCCGCGTATATGCGGCGCGGGGTGGAGGAAAGTGACCGCCGCGGAAACAATAGACCCAGATAAGTGGTCGCCCCTCGGGTCCCAACTTAGCTCGAGCCCAGGGCCTTCCTCGGCCGATCGGATCGACCCTTTCCTATCCTCTCACGCGGTCAACTATAGCTTTTTGCAGTGTTTTTTCTAAAAAATTATGTGTTGCTTACTTTTTAAATCTAAAGTTAGAAATGAGTTCTTCTTTTTTTGCTTACCACATGGAAATTTTAAACGAAATTCTAGCGTTAATATCAACGGAGTTACAGAACGGCAATCGACCGTCGGCAATCCGTCAATATGAACATTAGAACTCCGTTTAAAATTTCTGCACGCTCAGAAAAAAACAAGGAATTTATTTTTAATCTAAAAAAATCGTTGCAAGCAACAAATATATGTTTATATAAAACACTGCATTTTCAGTCATATGACCGTGGAATCGCGCTGTGAAGGTGTCTTTAATCCTCCTTGGGTCTGGGACAGCGGCCGAGAAAAGGGATGGGCGTCCCGCTGAGTTGGGTCACAAAACGGTAAGGGATCGGACCCCTGCCTTCCATCGAGAGCGAGAGAGCTTCGTACAGGGGAGTGCAGAAACTTTTCAAGAGACTCGTAACGTGGAAGAATTTCCCTCCACAAGGCTTCGGCACGAAAGGGTTAAGACCTAATTTGGAAAGGATTGAATAATTCCCCAACCTAATATACCTTATTGTAAATGGGGGGAAATGAATTCTTACTTACATTGGATACTTCCACAAAAATTAAAAATAAAGAAAGGCTTTTAAAAATGGGCTGTTTATCAAGTTATTTCGGCAAGGAAGTTTTCATTATTTTATACAGTAGGTAATGAACAAGCATAAAAAGTTTGTCAATTAACATAATTAACAAACAGCAATTACCATGTCATAAATAAAAAGAAACTTAAAGGTTAACATCCTAATCACAATTTGCCATTCAAACTCCAATGAAACAAATTTTTTAAAATATACTAATAGCATTTTATATTTACAATTATTCTACACAAATTCATCAAAATTACACACGTGTATTGCAATTTAGAGACAGGATACATATTTCCTCACAATGTTACTTGGGAATATATTGTAAAATTACAAATTCATTTCAATATCAAAAATAAAACAATAATTATATGAAAATTTACTGAAAATTGATTAGGCATTTTTCCTAAAAGCAAACAGATTCCTCCCAACATTTAACATCTAGCTTTTCTCCAATAAGGAATTAAAAATAAGTTGAGGTATCTACCACCAGCAATAACTTAAGTGGATACAAATGCAATTCAGTAACTAATCAATTTCAACTTACCAATAACTAACATCTAAATTCCACACGAGGTCGAATTGAGTCTGTAGGTAATCAAAAATCATCATTAAGTGATTTCTTTATTTGGAATTTAAATATTTCTACACCAAGAAACTTTTATATATTTTGATCTAGTCCACATAATTCCATTTTTTACGTAGGCCACATTTGCAGGCCATTGACCATTGGGTTTTTTCCACACATCACAAAATGCCATTTACTGAACCTTCTCTAAAGTAATTGGTGTTGATGCATATAATAAGAAAATTACATCTCCTTGGATACTTTTTAAGTTTTGGCTTTAACGGTATGAATTGAAAAGTTATTTATAGAAAAAATCCAACTTCCAGAGTTGTAACAATAAACTTTCCCTTAAAAAAATTCATATGATTCAATCATAAACTGTACTAATGCTTTTTTCAAAAGCTACCAGTATTTCCTTTTGATTTCAAAATATGACTATAGCTGAAATGTTTATGCATTATGAAAATGAATGATACAGTCTGAGCATAAGGCCTTAAAATATCAATGCATACACAGTAATGAAAATGGAACTAAAATAACAATTACGGTGCATTTGGCATTTACAAATGTTGAGTCTCAAATAGACAAGAACCTTGTATGCATATGTGTCATGTATAACACATGATAGTAAATAGAGCTGATGATTTGAAGAATCCCGGGCTGCAGCATCTATGAGCATGAAGGCAGCCCATTTAAAGTGACTCACAAAATAATTCAGTTAAGTCAATGGTCAGAGGTAACATACAAAAGGAACTACAAGAGTAAGCCCAAGAAATTTGAGGGAATGGCATCCCAACTTGATGAGTGATTGTAATGGCTTAACTGCAAATAGCATAGCATTATCAGTATACCAACGATCTTTCTCAATAAGCGGACACCATGATATCTTTCAGATACAGTTAATTTAATAAAGGTAGTTGATTTTAGCATCAGTAATACAAAAAGGAAGAATTTTTTTATTAGCATCAAAAAAGATAAAATTAAAAAAATGCTCACCAAATCAAGATGATGAAAATCATTAGGATATGGATCAATTTGATGACTTTTAATGACAATAATTGATATGAAATGCCTACAAAATGATAGTTGAAAAATACCTTTAAAAGCACATCACAATAATTAACCCTCTTAGTGCGATGGGCCGGTATATCGGCGTTTGCATCTCGGGCGAAAAGTGCGGTGGGCTGATATATCGTTTCGTCAATAAAATATTAATCAACTTTATAACACTGAAATAATTAAGTTTATTTTTTAGACAATGTAAAAGAATAGTATCAATATTAATTAATTCAATTTATATAAAATTAAAAAAAAACACCTATAGATATCTAAAACAATAACTTCATAACGTTTTTTTCCTCAAGTGATACATTTCATTAAATTACCCTTCGCATTTCTCGCCAGAACCGCTGGCAGAAGGCAGCACTAAAAGGGTTAATATAAAACCTAACACATTAGACAACCATCTTCTATAATTTACATTTCCAATAACAATTATGAAAAGAATGATGATCTGACTCGTCAAAAATACCAATGACTGAATTGAAAATCAAATTTACAGCTGTATATAATATACAGATACTATATACCATTGAGGTACTGGTGAAACATGTTTGCTGCATACTTTTAACATTTTGCATAATAAAATAAAATATTCCAAATTAAGATATGTTATTAATCACCACTGACAACCAGCAATGAGAGATGCCAACAGTTAACACTTTCAACGCCACCTCTGCAAATGCATGATACTTACTTCATGAGTGCATTGCTGCCTCTACCTATCTAAGTGAGGCACACACGAATGTCACTTGAATAATACCAACAAAGGTCACATAAAATAATTTTTCACTGATTGTGTTCTTTAACACAGGCATAAAAAATCTTTAGAAGGCATAAAGGCATAGTTAAAAAAAAAAATCATATAATTATTTGGCTCAACGTGACAGGAAATCATTCAAGGAATCCATGTGCATTTCACTAATTTGCTCAGGCAGCAACACCAGTTGACATAAGCTTCATTTATGAGCAGAACCAACACTTGAAGTGTCAAAAGAATTATTGAAGAAAATTAGTGGACTGAAAAAAAGTAACGACTGAGAAAGATTCTTGGATCTAATATTCACAAAAGATTAACCGACAAATAATATTCAAATGTGGATTAAAATGCCAGGCTTTGCTGTGAGGCCTAAACACAAGAAACATTCAACAAATTAATCAAGTAAATACCTACTTTACATAATGGTAATATCTAAACGATGAAAATTAAAAAAATGCTCAATTAGTTTTGATTTACAATAAATGCAAATGCATTGATTAACAAATAAATAGATTTTCAATCATTGTTAAATTCTATTAGTGAAATAATTTATTTACGGTAGCCAATGTATACTCATAAAGCATATGAGTTCTGAAATTCAAATACTTTTCTAAATGGTATTTTTGGTACAGTTGTATTAGAAATTAAATAGCGGAGGACATTTTACAAAGAGAAATGATTAGATAAGGAAATAACTGAGGAGCATTCACAATAATAGTAGCAAAGCTAATGCCATTAATTAGCTGCCAGACTATAAACACACAAATGAGAAATTTAGATTGGGAGAAACCTCATTTCCCAAATGTACATACCATTAATAAGGGATAAGGCAGGTTTCATCCAAATCCAAATTTGCCCACCTTACACAACTTTTTTTTCAATATTTACAGGTATAACAAATATTTAAATTTCATGCACTGGAGAAAAAAAATGAACAGGATTCAGGGAAGAGCATGCTAGCACCCTCGGTAATTGCATGAGAGAGGGGCTTTATGGGAAGAAGGAAATCGCAGTCACTTGTATTGTTGAGGTGCGCACACAGGGCACAATAGGATGAAAGGTATCACCGCAGGATTAGAGGCCATTGAGCAAACTGTACTAATTATCAGTCTTAGTTATTTTCTTAATATTGCCAAGAAACAAAGAAAGGTATGGAGGTTGAGTTCTTGCTAAGGGTACCCTAAAAGTGAAATCATTATTTAGACACCAGCAGCTAGTTAGTGATTTGAGAATAGACTTTACAAACCTTAAAAAGCATTTTCATCACAAATGCTGGTTGCTGTAGCCACAAAAAGAGACACATTGACAGCAACCTCACTTCAAAGTTCATGTATAACATCTGTACCAACTGCTGCTGATGTGGTTACTTTTTTATTATACACAAGTGCCATTTACAAGTCATGAAGAAATATACATTGGTGACACACACATTAAAACACTGAATCTGACAATGAAAACAAATGCATTAATACTTCCATCTCAATGGCATTACGTTGACTGGGGATAGGGCAAAAATTAAATTTAGCAATAAAATCAAGAGGCACATTACGATCACAACAAGTGGTCAATGCCCCCATAAAATTGTCAAAAGAGGACTACCCAAATGCCCTCATGACTTTAAAAAACCGTAAGTAAAAAAATGGTAGAAATAGAAGCCAATGATTAAAATAAACATGGAAACCATTCAACTCAACAGATACGTGCTCGAGAAAGAATCCTGGATGAAAATACGTAGGCAACGACATGAATACATTAACCCACTCAAACCTGAGATAATTGACTAATCATAATTGTCACAATATTATTTAATGCCATATATCGATATATCTATGGCTCTCAAGGTAAAATGCTTTAAGTCTAATAAAAGAAACCACCACTCATTTAAACTTAAAAACAAGTTATTACCCTATACCATATTGAGTTTTCATGCTAATATTCCATTACGTCACTGAGTTTCAGGAAGGAAAACCTGCATGAAATCTTATAAAAAGCAAGATGTTAATGCGTCTTCGTGTCTTCGATTCTCTTTCAAAATACACTTCACTTTCTTCTGATTCACTGCCAATTCCAACATTAATCTTCTATTAGCACAATAAGTTTTGAAGATGTTAAGCAGCAGTTTAATCCCTCTGCAGTTTATGAGGCAAGACAACAGAGTATGAGAACACCATATAGTATAAAAGCAGCATCCACTGGTAAAACTCTTCAAATTAAGTGATTGAGACATGGCAGAAGTAGCTTCAGACTTTTCATTCAAAACGATCCGTTACTCAGTACACAGTGGGGGCTACACCCCATTTGATTGGGTTGTGACAATGACGGAGGTAAACAAATAGTCATTATTGGCACTAGTTATGACGTAGTCTAATAGTATTATACAGGTATGTGTAAGCTTTCAGATCACACAGACACAAGCTTGTTCACATACAGAAGTCGCAGACTTTTATGATGATGTCAGTGCACACACTTTAACTCTTTTCTTCACCCAACGTTCCAGGTACAGTATATCTCAAGCAGGTACTCAACACTGGAGAGATAAAGGAAAAAGATTAAACAGCTGAGTTACCACACATCCATAAACAAATTTCTACAATCACTAATCGTGTATCTTGCAACTACATAATATGATATTACACCAAGGCCAATTTAATCCTTTGATATAATTGTAATAACAAGATTCTAAAAAATATGGCATGCCCTCACATTATGATGAATTTTCTTCACTAAGTATTACCGTATTTGTCCGAATATAAGCCCCCCTTTTTGTCAAAATATCGGGCATAAAAAGTGATGGGGGGCTATTTCCGGGCACTACAAAAGTTAACACTGACATTTTTTTGAGTATTTGCATCCCAAAACGATAAGAAAATCACGAAATAATACATAAATATACTCTGTAGCAATAAATACAATGATTTTGCTGAAAATGGTTTTTAATGTTACTGCTATTTCATTATTTTCTCTTTCGAATAATTAGTTTGACATTCCTTATACATCCCGGTAAAGAACTACAGTGGCTATAAAACCGTCGTGCTTTTTCGAGTTAGGTACCTAAACTTGACTAAAAAACGAAGAACATCATTCAGTATATAAAATAGATAAATGTGATGGAAATAAGCGATAACTAATATTGATACACCTATCATATCATAGTAAAATCTGTGGTCCTTAAAACTGTCTTAAAAAATATGCTTTCACACTTACATTTGCCAATAGGTGGCACATAAATTCCATCAAATAGGTAGTCCTAAGGCCTGTATACATGATGCATGAAAAAGTACAGATGAATGTACAAATTCATAAACGAATGGATTGACGAAGTTAAAGCAGATTCTACTTCATGGCCATGCATTCATGCAAGTTGTCGCGATACATGATGAATTTTTGGTGGGTCATGCATTCGTACATTAATTTGTATGTGTTAATTTATCATGAGTACAGGCCTTAAGAGATGTTGCCCTTCATATTTATACATTTTGCCCTCTTAATTTAAATACAAACAAAAAGCTAAACGGAAAAGCGTTGCGTTACAATAAATCAGAATCACAGCAAAGGCGGTAAGATTGAACGTAAAAAACATGGGTGCAAAGACTGGTGTGAGATCCATCGTCCTCGTCCCAATAAATACCTATATGAAAAAATGAAAAACATGGACACTTACGATGTACGAACTAAAGGAATTATTTTGTTACCTTCCATACGATTGACCTGCCCTGGGTAATAAAATAAAGATCATAATGGTACTGTTGTGTTACTATTTCCGAGGCATTGGTGACAATGTTGCGTAAATGGATCAAATGATGCTGATGAAAGGTAAATGGCATGTGATACTATTTATCCTTCTTTCTGAATGGAGTGACAAGGGCTCTTCTTTAAGTTATTTCAACATGTTGGTCTGCTACACAGTGAGTTCTCAACAGTCTAGAATGAGCCTTTGCTTTTAGCTATTCGCTGCTGTTTGCAGACGTTTAGAAGTGATCAATATGAATTCAGTAGAAAGAAGGGGATTTACAATACGCAAATAAAGACCTACCAGCTTAAGAGCTACGATGCAAATATTAAAATTGCTGTTGCAAAATATGCCGATGTTCAGCAGCTGAGCAAATACGATGTGGACAGAGAGTGTGTCTGACTTTGGCGAACACAGCTTCCTCTACTACTCAAAACCTCTGCATCTTGCTGCACATTTCGGGATTTGATTTTATGCAGCCAATACCCAGAAACATTGACCG
The DNA here is from genome assembly GCA_963573305.1 of Pyrrhosoma nymphula. Classification (NCBI taxonomy): domain Eukaryota; kingdom Metazoa; phylum Arthropoda; class Insecta; order Odonata; family Coenagrionidae; genus Pyrrhosoma; species Pyrrhosoma nymphula. The sequence goes on from OY754327.1 coordinate 136,305,968, forward strand.
TGAAAAAGTCACCTTAATTAGTGACTCGAATATAAGTCAAAGTTAGATTTTCATGGACTGAAAAAAGAAGAAATTTCTCGACTTATAGCCGAGTATCTACGGTACTAATGGAATACACTAACAGGAAAAAGTAAATTGATTTGAATTTGTTTTATAAATGAATTGTTAGTAATGGATAGGAACTGAGATTCAAACTTGTAGAAGTAATTAGAATTTGATTTCGAGATCCAATAAAAGAGATTCTGTATGGATAAATTTCAGTTTCAAACCATCGCTAAATTAAATACTTCCGCATACATTTCAATAGTAGTGAATATTAGACTATTTTCACGCTAATTAGGAATATAAATAAATAATGGAGAGTAAAATTCTTATATCTACAATTAACAGTGGTGGTAATTATTTTACATAGACACAAGCTTCACTCCACAATTATGATTAAAATATCATGCAGGATGCAAAATGTTCCATGTCTAGACACAGATACCAATAAATTTAAAGAATAGAGAAAACCACCACCATTCTTCTTTTATTTGCTCAATGATATTTACTGAGAGATTTTAATTACCATCATCAGCAGGCCAAGTTCCACGAGTCCTTAGTCTTGCACTGACTTAAAATGAATGCTAGATACTCGACTCCTTTTGCCTGGCAGCAAACGTGGGAGGTGGTCCGTTTGTTGGAACCTCCGATGGGTGCAAGAGGAGGCTGTGATGAGGTGGAGGAGGTGATGAGGATGGCGGTGGAGGAGAAAATGATGCGGGTGGTGGTTGGAGTGTATGGGGGGAGTACACATTCGTGGAGGAAGGGGGCAGGAGTCTTGCCTGAAGAGCGACGCGTTCCATTACACACGATGCAGAAAGCCTTGCCTCTGCATCATGGTCCCAACATTCTTCCATTGTGTCGCATATTGCTGAGAGACCCTGCAAATACATTGATAAAAGTTTTATTAATTATACCCTACAAATAACTCATTAAATGGAAACTTTCTTACAGGGCCAATTTCTTCAGTTTGCCATCCAAGCTAATCCCAAAAATAAGTTCTTAACTTAAAAAAAGTTTATAGCAAATGTATCCGTAAGTTGAATTGTAATCAACAAATTTCCTTCAGTGCTAAACTCATATTTAAAGAGATTTGTTATCTTTTAATTCTTTGATTTCCAGTTTTTCCACACCCATAATAATATACAATATACCGTATTTTTCGGTAGATAAAACGTACCTATTGTATTACGCGCACTTTAACTTTTTCGGCATTCTTTTTTATGTATAGATAACGCGCGAAAGCGACTTGTGAAATTAGGTACCAAAAATTAATTTAGTATCGTGAATAATGTGGTAGATGCACGTAATGATACAGCATCTTACTTGAGTGGTAACTTAGCATAACACTGGCATGTATAATAATCGTCGGGAAACGTAATTTGTTGCATCAATTTAATTGTTAGGGAAAATATTCTGCGATGCAATCCTCAACAACCTAATTTTCGATATCACCTTAGGAAATGCTTCGTACGACTGGCCATGAAGAAAATCCAGGGCTTGAAAAATATATTCTAAGACTTGTTTATAAGCCCAAGATTCAAATTGCTTACTATAAATTCGATAGTGTTAATTATAACGGAGTTTGTTTAATAACACAGGGTTTTTTTCACCATGCTCGGGTAGCTGACGCGAATTAATTTTATTCTCGTCAGAGAAAGTAACCAATCAGTATAAAGTAGCATTAAGTAGCAAGGCAATGAAAATAAGAATACAATTAGCATGCTCTTTATCAATGTCATAAGGATTAGCATTAAGAATTAACGCATTGAAAGATCGCTTATAATAAATAACCACGCAATTCGGCCTTACTGAATTTCAAGCCACTGCCGACAGTTCCGAAATTCATGCTACTGCAGCAGCCGCAGTACAGATTCGCGTTCCGTTTCACGACAGCACAGGCAGTACTGGCAGTGAATTTTGGAACGCGCCCCTAGTGGTAGAGTTAAGAAGTACAAACCATTACTGCCAGAGGTGAGAATTGGGAGTGATTTCTGAAAGTGTGGGTTATTAGTGGTAAAATTTCCCTATTTTCGTATTGCTGGCAAGAACTACGCATAATTGTTTGTGATTCTGGAGGATAACTCGAATGGTTTACATCATTCTCTCATTGTGAATTGGTTGAAAGGTAAGTCATATGTTTGTTTGTAATGATGTTGCATCGTCTATATTTTGTTATTGTACTTATCTAAAGTAACTCGTGACTTTCGTTTCTTTTTTAAAATTAGAATTGAATTACCCATGGCAGCAGCAAGTGTTTCCCGGAGGAAATCTTATACAGCCCAATTCAAACTGGAAGTTATAGAAGCTGCGAAGGAGAAAGGGAATCGTGAAGCTGCTCGACAGTTTGATGTTGGCGAGAGTAGTGTGCGGGAATGGCGAAAGGCTGAAGCAGTTCTAAAATGTTTACATAAGAGGAAACGGGCTATGCGGTTCAGAAAATGTTTGTGGCCAACCGTTGAAAAAAAACTGTATGATTGGGTTGTGAATGAGAGAGAGAAAGGTATGAGAATATCGACAGTTCGTGTTTTGCAAGAGTCGAAGAGGATTGCTCAGGAAGATAATATTGAGGATTTTAAAGATGAGGTGTTTGGGTTTATGAAAAGGAACAATTTAAGTGTTTGCTCATCAACTAGCGTTGGACAAAAATTGCCTTCCGACTGGAAAGCTAAAATAGCAAAATTTCGTTTATACCTTCATGAAAACTTGTGTGGTGTTGACTTTCAGCACTTCGGGAATATGGATGAGGTTCCCTTAAGTTTCGACATGTCTGCTTCTAGGACTGTGAATTTAAAGGGAGCGAAAGAGGTGTCTTACAAGGATATGGTGACGTGGATTGCCGAAAGTTGGGCAGCTGTGAGTGAGAATTGTGTAAGAAATGGTTTCCTTAGGGCAAAAGGAGACGAAATGTATGATGAAAATGAGAATGTTGATGATGTTACATTATCTGAAATCGAATCAGAAGAAGTGTCAAAAGAAATATTAAACGCAATAGATTCTTTCAATGTTGAGTCAGAGGAAGAATTTCTTGGATTTGAATAATCTAATGTTTAATAAATGATGAGTTAAAATTTCACCATAGTTTTATTATTAAATTTGATTTAGGTACCTAATTTCGCTTTCTAATGTATAACGCGCAGGTTCTTATTTTATCAAAATTTAACTTTTTTGGGTAGATAACACGCGCGTTATCTACCGAAAAATACAGTATTCTCCTTTGACTGGGAATGGGCTGATAAGCATAGGTGGCCCAGGATACCCAAAAGAAGTTAACATTTAGCCCTTTCCCTGAGGAATGCTTGGTGGCAGGGTCGTTACCTCTGTGCTTAAATGTTCCCAGGATTTTTTTCCCTCTGATGCTGAATTCTTTCATGGAGCAATTTTGATATTTTTGTAGTTTGTTGTAACCTCATACCCTCCTTTCCAATCCAAGCTTAGGATTTAGTGTATGCCCTTTCCGTAAATAAGGTCTTGTCAGAGTTATAACAATGACTCTCGATTTTACTGGGCCATCTTTACCAACTTAAATATCACTGGATGATCCTGTATACACTATGAAATGCAGTACATAGCCAGTCCCACAGTTAAACAAAACAAAGGACTTTATACAGAACCTGCTCCTTTTTGAAGGGATGTACTGTTTGAAATGCAAACATCCTTCGAACGACAGGAGACTCGTCAATGCAAAGGATCTGGAAAGGGGTAAAGTCGTGTGTGACTTCGGAAAAGTGTTTACTATAATTCTAATTTTTGCTGATTGATCATTTTCATTGCGCAAGTTATTATTGCAGAAATGGAATGCGAAGCAGGTTTAGTTCTCTGCCCCATGACATTACTCCACCAAAAAATGGTGTCCTGAAGAGCGAGTCCTTCGACCAATACTCATTGTAGGATAATTTCTTCATCCTTGGCATCAGCAATGTAACTGAAACAAAACATTGCTTCGTAGTATCATTATAACTTTTGAGCCAGGAATGCACACTCTCGGGAACATGCTCACAGGTATATTCGTAGTAATTATTGGTTTCCTCCACAATAAAATACATGATCTCTCGAGGAAAAAACGAATGGAAAAAATCTGGTATCATTGAATCTCTAACAAATCATGCCGTGCATCCAGAATTTTGGGGATCGAATCCATGATTTTTCTGATTCAGATCTTTTGGGTGCCATACGACTTCCAGGCACTTCTTCTTCTAAGGTGGCCGTAAATCGTCTTCATCTCAGCTATCTTTAGATTCCAAAGGTGAACTGGGATATAATTTTTCTTTAGCACAAGCTTTGATGCCCACGTGGAAGGCTGGAGAGATTCAGTTCTAGCATCACCTAAAGAGTAATTTTCGGAAAAATTATTTACAACATTATTATTCTCCGGTGTTTTTTCCATGCAGGACCGGTAAATGCCAAAAAAAGGATGGCCAAGAATAAGCCAACGATAATTCAACTGTAAAATAAAGCCTGAGATACAAGGATGCCCCAAGAACAGTCCAAAATAAAGCATTGGTCGATGTAAAAACAATAAAATCATCGCCAGGGGTCTTGAGGTATTTGCAAGCGATGCATAGTTGCGTTGCTGGAATTCTGGTTTTGTTGCCTGGAATGTAACGCTCTCTAGCGTTGATTCGCCACCCTAAATGGCACCGTTGTAATCAAATTTGGAAAAAAAAGTTTCCGAAGTCAAATAACATCAATTGGGAAGGCTATAGGTGAAATTTTTTTATTGGAATTTTTTCAAATTTGAAAACAACAGAAAAAACAGGGTGAACTCCATAATAGAAAATACAGTAGTCTTGATTTTACGTAACACCATGGGACCTAAAACTGGGGTGTTATGTAAAATCAAATTATGTAAAATCAACATATTAGTGGATTTTGAAAAATGTGCTGAGATTTCACAACATATGAGAACACAATGACGTTGAAACTATTTTCACTACAAAGAGATCATTATATATTATATTCCACTGTAGAAAATAAAACTTTTAATTGTGTTGGAGAGATAATTATATTTTTTAAAAAATGTACAATCAGGGTTCTGACAAATTTTCCCTTGGCATTTTCCATGACTTTCAGACCAAAATTAAGAAATTTCCACGACTTTTGCCAAATGGCTTAATATGTTCAGTACGGCTTAAATCAATAGAAAAACATGTATAATTGAAACTAAAATGATTATTGCTTAAATTCAAAGAATTACAGTCATTAAAAAAAAGGATACTACCAGGTATTAAAATCAAGCTTAGACTTCAAAAGGTTGCCAAATCGAATCAAATCAACCGATTTTGATTCTGTAAAATGGATAATCCTTCTTGTGGTATGAAAAATACTATTAACTAGGGATGAGCGGGATCCCGAAACTTCAAGAATTCCCGAAAATAATGTTTCGGGAAATGTTTTTTTATTTGCTTTTCCGACTTCCGGTCTTGAAATTTAAAGCAGTCAGGCGTCGTTTAGCACATTTATGATAAGTACAAACTATACAAAAGAGAATACATAATATTCCTTTTGAATTTTGTGCAATTTTTCCTCGGGATCAATGCATTTGTCGTATCAATGAACGAAGTTTCGCATCCCATAGAACCTGTGCCAAGCTGTCCTAAATGTTGCATAACTTCAGGGGAAATGTCGAAAAAAGAATGCACGCATGTGCTAAAACAGTTATAAATTCCCTATTAACAACAATGGTGCAGATATATGTAACAACAACATAAATCTAACATTAACGTATGTTATGCATAAAAAATGAGATGGAAAAGGTCCAGAATTAACGGAGAATGATCAAAAATAGAAAATCGTCAAAGTAACCCCTGCAGCAGCAGCACGCACTTTGGTTAAAAATAAGCATTTCTCGTCTTCCAATAATACTGGTTTTACAATAAAAATATTTTCAGATAAGATGTTAAAGTACTTAATGGTTGTAATGGGAATATTTTTCTAAATAAAAAAAAACAAAAAGGAAATAAAAAAAGAAATATCAATTATTCAAAATTTTAGCAACAAATATCTCCAAAAACTACGAATGGATTTAGTTAAAAATTCTTACACATAGCAGCGAACTTTTCCCGAGTGCCTTCTATAAGAAAATATATTTTAAATGGTAAATTTTCGTTGCCAAATGCATATGCAAGTCTTTAATAAAAGCAGCAAAAAGAATATCAATTGAAATGAATACGGTTGAATGGAAATACAATGCACAATTTCCCAATTACTTGGGATACATCTATATGCTAACCATGGTTACATAGTCTGATCTATCGCAAATTTTAATATCGTCAAAGACTCTCACAAAAGCATCATTTGCAGTAAACGAAGCATGGCTACATCTTAATCTACACCTATTAGGGCAGTCAATGAAGACCCCAAAACATCAAGCTTGGGAAATGATTAGCGTAAAGCTGAATTTTACCCCACTGTACCAAAGGAACATTTTTACAAAAGTTCCCAAAATCCCCCATACTTTTTACTTCAACATAACATTCAGCACTAACTTACTTCTACATTTTACTTCTGTGGCAAAGTTACCCTTATAATCATCAATGATCGGAAAAACAACCAATTGCCGGAGCAGTGAAATTTCATAATTGACTTCGAAAGGTTCGCTTCAAAATTCTTCAAAAAATAAAATAATTGCCTTGCAAAATGCAGGTTTGTCGCTGATAGAGTACAGACATAATCACATTACATCAGGAAAAAGTGCTATCCTTGCTCAGTTGACTTAAGCGTAGCAGTATTTCCCAAGTTCATACGGAGGATGCATTGATTGGAATTTCACGAAAAACTACATGACACAACTTTACCAGAGAGCTCAGTGGAGTCGCAAAGCAATAGCTACGAAAGAGCAGCGACGAAGGGTTCTTCTCCAAACATCAGTGACTACAACGATCTCAAGATTACCGATGAAGTAAAAAGTAACCCCCCCTCCAAGGTTCAAAATACCAATATTTACGGAACACCCGTTTTCTCTGTTACTAATCATCAGATCATGTTCAACTTTTTTCTGTTTTGTTTGTTATTAAATTTTCAACAATATCAATACCAAACATATTTCCATTAAACCTAATAGTTTTTAAGAAATTTAAGAAAATATTAGGAAAAAGTAGGTTTTTTACTTTGAAACTTTTAATTTTTGAGCCATAGGTTTCTGTGTCATATTATGTAAAAACCCTTCCTATAAAGTTATAGCCTACACTTTATTGAATCTATTGATACACAGTTTTATTTATTTTTGTGTGATGCTAACGCTGGGAAGGGGGGGAAAGCAAGAAGGTTCGGGTCTTTCCCAATTCCCGTCCCGAAATCATCAACAAATTTTTTTTCCCATCCCATCCCGAAACCACAAAATGCCTTTCCCGCTCATCCCTAATTAACTGCTTTTATTTGTAGAGTTTAAACAATTTTAATAGCAATAGCCACTTATCTTCAATATGAAAAGGGCATAAAATTTAGAAAATTTATTGAAAAATCTTAAATTGTCCAGCATTACTTTTTACACTATATTAAAGAAAAAAGCTTTCTCTGCGTGGGGATATAAAAATTAGTTGCCTTTATGAGCCATTTTAGTTTTTACGAAGGGTTTTAGTCTCGTGGGTGAGTGGTGGCCTGCACTCCACGCCACTCACCGTGAGGTGGATCTCGGGGTAGCACGTAAATGTAGAAATATTGATACTATTATATTTTATTATGTGCACTGTAATGCATTTGTTTAAACATCATTCTGTTAACTCACATTATTTCGTAAATGTTTCTTAATTTAGTTTCAGAAGAGCGTAATACTATGGGTTCACTTTCCTTATCATGAAAGGAAATTTTCATTTTATTAAAACCAGATTTACACTCTGAAGCACTTGCAGCTTATCAAAAAGTTGCAGATCATTTGTCAAAAAAAGTAATGTCCTTTCATACTTCTGGAGTGCAAGAAATGGATTATAAGAAGATTGCAGAGCGATTTATGTCAAAGGCAGCTACAAGCTTGACAAACAGAAAGCTATTTATTTCCAAGTTTCATTCATGGCTGGATTTTAATAAAGATTTTACTTGCGACTCTTCTGATAGTGATGGTTAAGCTACTGAATGTGAAGAAGGAACATGAAGTGGTCGACCAGATTTATACAATCAAATGCAATAAACAGCATGGCCATTGAATCATGAAATGTATCCTGCATACCTTATAGTTTTATTAGCTACAGCTAGACGGAATCCCGATAAAACGAGCATTAAAATTAGAGGTGAGATTGCCGAAGTTTAACTGCAATCATTGTTGAATTATACAGCTTATAGAATCATGCAATATCAAGTAGAAATTCTCGCTACTTCGCTCCCAGAAGAGCTTGAATATATGACCTTAATTTGCCTATGGGGCTGTGATGTTAGTTCTGGTCACAGTGAGTACAAGCAGAAACCTTTTTGATGTAAACGTTAAAATGGATGCAAATATTTTTTTCACTTCTTTAGTTCTGTTGCTATTGACAGCTGTAAATCCAGCAACTAACATACAAAAAATTGTATGGAAGAATCCTCGACCCTCAACTCCTTGTTTGTGTCGACCAACAAAAATTCAATATCCCCATGAAAATACTGCAACTACACTCAAAATCATCAACGACATCAAAGATCTGGACAAGAAGTTAATTCCACTCTATTCCACATGTGAACATATAATATGATTGATGTGAGTATTTATTTATTTTTAATTTTATGGCCTTCATTGGACCACTTTAGTCATCTACTGGATTTCTTCTGTTTTGGTCAGCCCAGTATTTTTTCATTAGCTCGGATCGTAGCTTTCTTTCTTCATCTGAGATCACCCTTGCTTTTCTCTGTTTGTTGATCTTGGTTTCTTAGTCTGATCTGTTTGTCCTTGAGTTTCAAGATAGCATCTGTCTTTTCTTTCAAATTTTCTATTGTAATGTGTAATTCACTCATATCTTCCTTAATTTCTGCTATCCATCTTGCATTGGTCTTACTGTTCCATAATTTTTCTATAATCTTTTTGCTTATTCTGTTGCCTGGCACTTTGATTAGGTGTCCAAAGAATGAGATTCATTTTTCTTCGAAGAAAATTTTGTTTCAAGCAATGAAGTTTACGCCATTACACACGGGAAAGACGATGTTTTTGGGCCAGCTCAATTTGTTCATGAAATACAAATGCTCATCATGGTAAACACAAATATAGCATTTTCGTTGCAATCATTGTAATTTACTACAAGAAATACAAACATAAAGCGCTATTAAGTGAGAAGTCGGCATTCATGCCGCGGATTCATCTGTCTTCCGACCTTATTACAGTAGAAACTCAATGATACGAAGCACGATAATACGAAGTTTCGATTATACAAAGCAAAACTGTCGGTCCCGACCAAAAGCCTATACTAAATACATGGCGCTATTCGATAATACGAAATTTATGATATTACGAACCTTGGTCCCCAGAAAAAATGGAATTTGTTTTTACGAACCATGGCAAAAAACTGCATCAGCAACTCTTTTTGCAGACGAAGATACCTAGAAAATCAGAGTTGACAAATATGATGCATCAAACATGTGAAATGCGTGAATGATAGAGGATTCTTCTCTCTCGCACTCTCCCAACTGTTGGCAGCATTTCCATAACGTAAACAATTTCCTTTTGTTTAAACTCACGAGCGGCACCACATATTGAACTCGCTGCCCAAGGTCCATAAAGAACAGGTCATGACATGCACTTGCCCATTGTAATCTGCCATTTTGATCTCCATCGCGGCAGGAATTCACATTTTCCGTGCAAATAAACTGAGAACATAGGTACAAATAACCACTATTTACTTTCTTATTTAGCAATGTAGAGCTATGAAATTTTAGGTAATCATAGACAATACAATGGTAATTGATAACATGGTTGGAATGTAAATCTACAGTCCTCGGTTCGACTCAAAAAATTTGTCAATCCAGCCATGGCTCAAAACTTTGTACTTGAGCATATCTCGTGCATAGACACAAAGAACCACGATTTATGTTCTTACTTAGCGATCTAGAACTATTAAATTTTAGGTATTCATAAACAATACAATGGTGATTGATAACAAGGTTGTACTTTAAGTCTACCGTCCGCAGTTTGACACCGGATAAATTGTCAATCCAGCCATAGCTCAAAATTTCGTACTTGAGCATATCTCGTGCATAGACACAAAGAACCACGATTTACTTTCTTATTTAACGATCTAGAGTTATGAAATTTTAGGCATACATAAACAATACAATGGTGATTGATGACATGGTTACGGACCTTGTCACTGATGCATGCTCGGATTGGCAGCAATTCAAATTCTTATCTGCTCAGGGATGGAAAAATGACGTGATAAAATAATCGGAAATACAACAGGGATGCCTATTGTAGCCACTGTCTTAAAAAAAACAGTCTCGTCCCTAAAAGCTTGGTACCAAGTGTTCTCTTTGCATCATGATTAATTTCCAAGGAGTCACGCCTGAACTCGCCGATTTGGTTATCCATATTGATTTTATTTGCTACGAATCACGTTTTGTTGTGTCACGACAATTTCAGGTGAAGTGTTGGGCCAACTTAAGTTAATTCCACAAAGTTATGCCTCAAAACTACAACCTTATTTCATTTTTGTGTTACATACTTCATCGTGTTCACAATTATACAAGACCACTTTAGAGATAGAGGGGGAATATTTTCATAGTTTTACCACAAATTCGTGCCATCGGAAAATTAGGAGCAAGTCGGGTCAGGGAAAGAACTATTTAATGAAATGTAAAATATTAGATCTGGAACATCTCGCCGATGTCCAAGTTTCTCTTTCACACTTCTTCGAGCGGATAAAAAGTTCCCAAAATAATAGACTGACTCGATAATCACATTTCAACTAATAAGTCATTACATGAGATTCTATGTTTTAGCCATGGAGTGAATATTACAGATTCCATGGTTTAAGCTTATTGAAGTCTGTAAAGAAAAATGTCATTAGATGAAATGGTGTTCAACTTATCTCGCAACACCCACGATGCTAAATAACTGCGAAAAGATTACGCAAAGCAACATAAAAAATAAAACATTTATTCCGTACTCAAATTTTTGGCGGAACACAACTCTAAGCACAAATCATCAAAGTGAAAAGAGACTTGGGAATGAGTTAATGATTCATTCACGTACTTTAATAAGCGATGAATCATCGCTAAGACCTGGATAGGCGAATTGCTGTAATTTAAAGCAAAGGCATTTCTTGGGGGAGGTAAATCATTGTCCTTGTAAACTAAAGGATTGATATAGATAACCGTTAAGGGCAGTACTATTTTCTTCGGTATCATTCTCCACGACCTCCACAATATTACTCCACCTGACAAAAAAATCTTGCTCTTAGAACTGAAAGCTTAGGTTATCACGAACTGACGGCGATATGGAAAATATGCCGAATCACGCCCCATTTGTGGTCAAGCAATTACCCTTAACTCCCAGAATCACTGCTCTGTGTTCGCGTGACCTGGGCTTCCGCAGGCATTTTATATTTGCCAAGTTTTCTCTGGCAATACAAATGGTTGAAAATGTCCAATTCTTCAAAAATTAGAAAGCACGTCATGTTAGACATTTCGGAGAAGCTGAAGATTATTGAAAGGGCATCCAAGGAAGACCCAGTGGCTAATATATCAGTGGGCTCTGGCATTGGCATCTCCACAGTGCGTGATATAGTGAAAAACCCAGCCAAGTTATTAGATTATGCTTCAAAATTGGAAGAATTTATTGGTCAGCCACTGCAAGCGTAGAGGAGGTAAGCATCATCTGTTCGGGCATCGGGGTGGTCGGTAACCCTGACACGTTTTCTTTGAGAGAGGGCTGAGTAAGCAGGGAAATAGGGGACTCCCAAGGGGCGACCATAAATCACTGAAGACCATACATGTGATGAGTTGGCTATTGCTTGGGTTGGAGAGATCAGAAATGCAGGCGGTCGGAAAACCCGAGCAACTTCAGCACGTGTGTTTATTGTCCGTGCGTGCCTGTTGGCATGGTCACCCGTCCTCCCGCCGGGCACCCACCTCGCATGCTGAACATGCGAAAGAAGGGAAGGGGTATCCTTCAGAAAAAGGTCCGCGTAGTTGATCTCAGGAAAACAGTGGTTTCTGCAATATAGAAGACCGTCGCTTGTCCACCCACCGAAGGATTGGATCAAGATCGGTGCGTGCCCCTTCCACTTTCCACCGCTTGGAAGGGAGAGAGGGAAGAGAATGTCTCTCTATCTCTCGCACACAGCCGGGCGAGGGTAGTTCGGATTTGCCAACCGCCTGCAGGTCTTTATGGACTCCCAGGAGCTGTCGTCGTACTAGAGTGCGTCAGGTACCTTGACGTGAGTCTCAGAAGTTAAATTATGTGATTTGGTCGATCTCAGATTCTTCAAAATGAGTGTAACACTTTACGATCTTGAATTTAAATTCTTACTTGCCGACTTAAAATATTTGCATAGAGAAACTACGAAGTGGTAGTTATTTTTTGATCCTCTATGAGTTGAAGTTAATGATACAGTGAAACCTCTACCTAACGAACTCCCGATAAACGAAGAACTCCGATGAATGAACAAATGCTATTGGTCCCGCCAAATTCCTATTTAAATGCATTGGTAAATGCTTTCAATGAACGAACTCCTGCTCTACGAAAACTCCCGATAAACGAAATGAAAGATTAGCCCTGTCTTGTAATATTTACCTCTTCTTAACGTATTTAAAAAAAAACAGTTATTTTTTAATATTTTCGAGGTTTTTGCTGTTTTGAAAGTGAAAAGGACCAATCAGAGACTCCGTATGAACAAGCCAATCAGAAAGCTTCTTTTTTGTTTACCCAGTTTGTCGCATTTCCGGTAATTTGCGTCATTTGTTAGCGGCGTGGTTAGTGATTTGGTCGGCGTTCTCGAGTTTTACTGCAGTTCTTTTTCGTGTGTCTATAGTTTCAATCTTTGCGAGTGAAACCTGGTTGTGCTTTAAGTGGCAATTATTACGTCTGGTAATTTATCTACTTCTTTGCAAGGTAAGTTCGTAATTTAGTCCCCACGCTTTTGCTAAACTGATCTCCATGCTTTATTTATAAAATGCCATATGTTGACTTTCGTATCGCGGACTTGAACATTTCTTTAGCATACTTGAAACACACCAAATGCAATAAAATTCCGTTCATTAGTCATTTAAGTTGTGTGCAATCATATTTATCTTTATTATTACTGTAATAACATTATTTTTTGGAATTCAAACGTCTCAAATCTGAGAATTGCTTTTTTCGCTCTCCGCCATCTTGAAATATTTTCTCGAAAAAATGTGTAAGATGGCGGGGCGAAAGCCAACATATACCTTTCTCATTGCTCAAGACTAAATCAAATGAAATAGTGTATGATGTCTTCGCAAATGTAATTTAATGTAACTGTAATCGTAATTTAATTTTTTCAGCCATGGATCGTTGAGTTAAAGCGACGGCGATTTTCTCTGGAAGAGAAAGTCGATACCGTTAAAGCCGTTGACGAGGGGATGAAGAAGGCAGAAGTTGCCCATAAATTCAAAATATGGCCGTCAACACTATCGACCATTCTCTCTCAGCGGTCCGATATTATGAATGCGGTATCGCAGGGACCAGATCGGAAACGACTGAGGACCAATGTAAATGAGGACCTGGATCAGGCATTCTTCAACTGGTTTTCCTGATCACGGTCCAAGTTGATTCTGATATCAGGACCGATCCTGCAGCAGCAAGCGAGGATGGAGGCCCTGAAGTTAGGTATAGACAACTTCGTGGCATCAAATGGATGGCTCCACAAGTTCAAGAAACGCTGGAACGTGACGTCGTTAAAAATCTGTGGGGAAGAGGCAGCGGTTAGCCCTGATATGGTAGAGAGCTGGAGGGAGAGGCTGCCATTTTTGATTGGTGAGGGCTACAGCCCTAAAGATATTTTTAATGCTGACGAAGCGGGCTTTTTTTATAATTTACTGCCCGATCGCACCTTGAATGTGAAAGGAGAGGCCTGCCATGGGGGGAAGATGAGCAAGGAGCGTTTTACGGTCCTCCTCTGCACCAATAGTGATGGCTCGGAGAAGTTGCCACCGTTTGTTATCGGAAAATACGCTAAACCCCGTTGTTTGAAGAATGTGAAAACGATGCCCTGTCCATATTCCAATAATAAAAATGCATGGATGACTTCGTCCTTATTCCGGCAGTGGTTGGCGGGAGTGGATGCACGTATGGGGGCAAAGAACAGGAAAATAGTACTATTCCTCGACAGGTGTACAGCACACAATGTGGAAGGGCTGACATTGAGGAATGTGCGTATTATTTTCTTCCCCCCTAACTGCACAAGCAAACTGCAACCGATGGATCAAAGGGTAATTTCTGTCTTGAAGAGGATTTACCGACGCATGCTGGTGGAGTTTTTGGTCTGCCGGTTGGACAGTGTAGAAAGTGTTAAACTCCTAAAGTGGAACATTCTGCAGGGTATGCAGCGCCTGTGCGAAGCATGGAAGTGTGTCGCACCAACTACCATAGCAAACTGTTTTCGCAAAGCTGGGTTTTCACTTGACAGCATGTGTGAAGATTCGAGAGAGGACTTGAAGGACAGCGAGTTCTGGGTGGGCTTGGCGCAGACGATGAGAGTCGACGCATCATTTGATGAATACACGACAGTGGATATCAATATGGACACATGTGCCAACGAAGAAGATGAGAATTTGGCTGAGACGCCAGAGGCCAGAGTGGAGGAAGATCAAGACGATGATGGACCAGAAATGGACTGTCCGAACTCTGTGTCAGTCAGTTCAGCATTGGACACCTTAGAAAAATTTATTTTGTGTTCCGAACGTAGAGAACATTTAATGAGTTCCTTCCGGAAGGTTGAAAGTGCGATTTTTAAGGAAATGAAGGGGAAACAGAAACAAACATCTTTGTTGTCATATTTTAAGAGAAAGTAGTTGAAATATATTTGTTTCAAAATGCATCATGGTTTAATAATTTCACCCTCATCCAGGCAGACGAGTTTTCTCTGAATAATCGACGGTAATTCACAGCAGTGAGGTAAGTAATTGCGTAGTTATTTATATCACGATTATATTTAAAAGAGAATGGTTATTCGGACAGGGCAGTCACTGTTTTTGACCTTCAGGTGCAAGTTCTCAAATTTCTCATCCATTAACATCATGTCGGTCTGTCGGTGTTAGCAGTCTTTTTTATAATGAGGTGAAACTAACGCATTTTATCCAAGTATTCCTTAGGTTTGCTTTTCTATAAAGGTCCGCAAGCATTTTATTTGAATTCCCCGTGGTAACTAATTCGATTCAAATTTACATATTTGGAGATTACGTCGCATCATGTTTTATTTACGAAGCAATTCTCTAAAACGTTAAATGCATCGCGGGTGTGACCATATTGAGTTAATGTGTGGTTTCGCTGGGGCGTCCGGCGTCCTACTATTGCCGTACTCATCCAATGTATATCAAATGGGCACGGTTTTGCTGAGACGTCTCGCCCGTTGCGTTCGACGGCTGACGCCCGACGTCTGCGTCTCGACTGCTTCGAAAGCAGTCACTGTTTTTTGCAGAGCAGAAAAATCACCGAAAATTGGGACTGCCTGACTAGGCGCCCGCGTCTCGACTGCTTCGAAAGCAGTCGAGACGCGGGCGCCTAGTCAGGCAGTCCCAATTTTCGGTGATTTTTCTGCTCTCCTCTCTCCGCGTTTTAAGAATATACACATTCTCCAACATCGCCCAGCCGTGGAAACAGGACGTAAGACGCCTGAATGAAACCACCCAGCCACGTCGTCCAGCCGCGGCGGTTGGACGTGGCTGCTGGACGCCCCAGTGAAACCAGACCGAGTTCTTGAAAGTGGCGGGATAAGAATCCACTCTCGCCAATTCTATCATATCTGTTATGCAATGGGCGGGAAGTTAAGGCAGGTTTTCGATTGGCTTCAACGTGTACTTCACCCTCGAGCTGAATACACAGGTTCTACCCACTACTACAATTATCACAGCATTTACAAGCTGATAATACTCATACTCGTCCATGTTCTCACTCTTTTGTAGATAGTAAACAAATCAACAGATGTTGGCGCTCGGCTACGTGTAAACATCTGCATCCAAGCAATGTAGAATGAAAGCAATCAAAGGTTACCGACACACATTTCAGTTGATGGCGATCGTAACAGGATGGTGTCAACGCGAAAACAATTCATGGTTAAAGTTTGACGTTCACGCCAATCATAAACCGGCGATCGTAACAGGATGCCATGAATGTAAAAAAACAATTCACGGTTAAAGTTTGACGTCCACGCAAATCATAAACCGGCTTTAGAAATCGCAGTAAATGGTGTAAATAGCAGGACTTGATGAAAGACCTGTTCGTTGTTATTCCACGGTTTTTTATAAGGCATGGGAGCAGTAAGTATAAAAGTATGCGATCCTCTGTGGAAATGTTACCTTTGATTGAGTTCTGCAAACCACATTCCCTGAAATTCAAGGTACATACATACGAGAAGTGGATTATTTATGTTGCCCCTGGAGTGATGCAACGTGCAAAACACCTCCGACGAACGAACTCCCGATGAACGAACTGGAAAATTTTCGGTCCCTTGAATTTTGCTAAGTAGAGGTTATACTGTATAAAGGCATTTTTTTACGGATGCTTTGACTAATAAGGACCAAATATGGTTTTAAAACGCTGTCAAGAACCACAAGAGTTAGGGGGTGGGGGGTGGAATATAACTATTTTTTCGCAATTTCTTTTAAGGTTCGATGTTATGAAATTCATTGATGTTAGTGCTGATTTTTTTGGTCCCGCTGACCTCGTATCATCGAGTTTCTACTGTATTTCACTGGAAGTGCAAAGAGAAAGATATCGCTAGGTGGCTTCGCTAACTTTGCCACTGAACTTAGTGAAAGCAGCATCTGTAAACTAAACGTGCTGTTTGGCTATTAATGATGACGACAGTTGTCGTCATCATTAATAATTGAGTAAGCATCAGCATTAGGTATCATATGTATTTTCTCGGAATCGGTCGAAAATAAACTATTTTTACAATAAATGATCACCAGTTATCTACGGCATGAGCTAAAATGAGCCGCAGGATAACATTACCCTGCAAGTTATGCAACCAACAGGTACGTAATTGACTTTCCATGGAATGCCTAACCTGTTTTGCTCATTTCCCTGGTTACCACAAGCAGAGTCCCGGGTCCCTTCAAGAATGTGCTAACAAGAGTTGTTGTTGTTGGAACTTGTGACTACTAAAAACGAAGCTTTACTTATGGAGATAATTACGTAACAAATGAATAATAACTTGCAAACATAATCTTTCATCTTCCTAAATGTAATTGAAAAAGTCAGTGAATCTCATTATCACATATTTTTATCAGTAGATTGATGTCAATAGGTGACGTCTATGAACAGGAAGGAGGAAGAAGACACCGGGAAAGATGAAGCAGAGCCCAAATATCCTCCAACATTCGCAAAAACAGTGGAAGCGACGGCGACAGTTCATCAGCAGTCACGAAGTCAATGAAAGTGTGATGAATACTTAAATAAAAATCTACATCTACATACCACCCCACAAGCGAATTGAGGTGGTGTTAGGACACCAGCCGTTTACATATAAAAAGGAAACGCTCTAATGAAATTACGCAGAGCATTTATTCAAGCCCCTTATAGTTTGTGGGAAAAACAAATTCCCATACCTATCCGTTTGGCAAAATATTTCTCTTAATTTATCGTTTCTGTCGGACCTGGAAATATAGTGGGGTTCTAATATGATGTTCTCCGTGTCGCTCTTAAAGATATCTATTCTCAATTGCTCAAGCAATCTAAGCCTAGCGCGCAGCTTCCGAGTCTCTAGCAGTTCCCAGCCTAATTCGTTTAACATCTGTGTAACGATGTCTGTAAGCCCGTAACAAAATAGCCTATGAGAAAAATGGACTGAACTATCAAAGAATTAGGGCTCAAAATGATAAAAACAAAGCACCTTGGACAGATTATTCCAGCCACCATAAATTTATATGTATTTCCATTAAATTATGCATTTTTGTTAGCAATATTTGTGGAGAACACACGGCAAGTTCCATTTTTGTTTTGTTACAAGCAATCAAGTTTACGCCATTATGTACGGGAAAGACGATGTTTTAGGAGCTCAATTTGTTCATGTTTTCAAAGAGTTCTGACAATCCTTATGAAGCTATAATATTTGTTCATGAAATTAAAATGCTCATCATGGTAAACACAAATATAGCATTTTCGGTGCAATCATTGTAATTTACTAGAAGCAATATAAACATAAAGCGCTTTTAAGTGAGAAGTGGGCATTCGGGCCACGGATTCATCTGTCTTCCGACCTAATTATTTCATTGGAAGTGCGAAGAGAAAAATATTCCTAGGTGACTTCACTAACTTTGCCACTGAACTTTGCAAAATCAGAATCTGTAAACTAAACATGCTGTTTCGTTATTAATGTAGACGACGATTGTCGTCATAATTAATAATTGGGTATGCATCAGCGTTAGGTATCGTATGTATTTTCTTTGGAAACAGAATAGGTGGAAAATAAACGATTTTTACAATAAATGATCACCTGTTATCTACGGCATGAGCTAAAATGAGCTGCAGGATAACACTCCCCTGCAAGTTAGGCAACCAACCAGTACGTATTTGACTTTCCATGGAATGCCTACCGTGTTTTGCACGTTTTCCTGGTTACCACGTTCAGAATTCAGGGTCCCTTCAAGAATGTGCTAACAAGAGTCTGCTGTATATACAATTAAAATGCCATGTATTGATTCGTTATGGATGTATTTCACAGTGGTACGGCATCAAATTGAAGATTTCCATGAAAAATGGGCAAGAATCTTTCCGATTTGGTTTCAGTTTCTTTAAGTTCTGTTGTTTCATTTCGTAAAACCAAATTTATACCTACACTGGGGACCAAAATAGCCTTATGTAAAATCGTTACATCGAGTTTACGTAAAATCAAATAATGATTCCATAAAAATACTATAGGAGTTGGCCGGGACCACTCATTTACTTGGGTAAAATCAAATTTTACATAAAATTGGGTTATGTAAAATCGAGATTCTACTGTATAAGACAGTATAAAACTGCTTAGACAATTCGACCCGAAGAATCCAACTGAAACGCCGGCAAAATATCGTTCCATTAAGTATGGATAATCACAGGAGTTAACCAGAAATTCTTTGTTTAAATTTAATTTTTATCCTTAAATTTTTATTATAAAAAATCTTTAACATAATCAAATGTATAAATGGAAGTCCAGAAAATACATACTCTGTTCTAATTCCGTTCATTCAGTCATACATGCATTCAAACTTACACTCACACTTGTTCATGCATGGTAAAACCAGGCTTTTGAGGCATGACTGTTTTTCAGGGATACGGACAATGACAGTATCCCCATCCTATTTCCCATTATTTAATCAAGTCACTTTTCCATCTCTGAGCATGCATAAGAATTTGGACTGCTGTCAATCTGAGCGCATGGCTGTGAGCATGGTATGTGGCACCACATATGAGTTTTAACCAAAAAGAATTGTTCACGTTATGGAAATGCAGATAACAGTTAAAACCAAAATAACCGTGCAATAGGAGAAATAATGGCTTGCTACCAGTTTCCCATCACTCAAGGTCTAAATGATGATACGAGGACTAATAGTCTAAATGATACAGGGACTTATATGTGGAAAATGACTGGGTGACTCAGGCTCATGTAATTAAAGAATGCACTATTATTCATGCATTTCACACATTTGATGCATCATATTTGGCAATGCTGATTTGTTAGGTGTCTACGTCTGCAAAAGAGAGTTTTACTGATGCAGTTTTTCACCATGGTTCGTAATAACGAATTTAATTTTTTTCTGGGGACCGGGCCTGAGGTAATAATAATAATTTCATAATTTTGAAAATTTCTTACTTTCGAAACTTTGTACAGTAAGTCCTCGACTTACGCGGATTCGAGTAACGCGGATCCGGAGTTACGCGGATGTTCAGTTAGGCTGGTGACATGCTTGCGCTTTCTCATTTTTTCTGTTGCCGCGACAGATACACCGGGTGACGACCCGCGACTCAAGCGCGCAAGAACTGATGCCAAACTACGGCCGTTCGGAACGCCCACTCTACTACCACGGCGCGATAAGCAGCGGCACATTCGCCAGTCCTCGATATGGGGAGTGTACATCGATTATTTATCGTGTCGAACCATAAACACGACATGCAGCGCTTTCGCCGCGACAAATACGCGGCGATAGTGCGCCGAAAGTGAAACGCATAGAATAGTATTGGGTCGGTCAAGCTTGCGACCAGCGACTAGTGGCGAATTTTAAAACGCTGCATGTCGCGTTTTAGGGGCGTCACGACAAAACACTGATGAACAACGTTTCTTTTTCTTCAATACCAAGAAACAGCAAGCGCGATTAGTAGATCATCACTTTCCGAACTCATTACGCCGACGAGACAGCGTTCAGAACGCTCGCAGTTTGGCGTCACCACCTCCGCGACAAAGTCGCAGACCCCCACCCGGAGTTTATGTCACAGCAACAGAAACTCGGAGGAAACGCAAGCATGTCCATGCCCTTTGGCTCCATAAGAACCTATGTGTTTGACCTTTTACTAGCTGTCGCCGCATATCTGTCACGGCGAAAGAAACGCGGAGAAAACGTGAGCGTGTCTCCGATCTTTCACGGCATCGACGTCATAGGCCTCACCGTTTTTCGGCTTAGTTTGGCCTTCCCGCGTAAGTCGACTCGTAGTTAATTTTCTACTCCATAGGTGACGCCTGTTGTCCATCACAGCAAAAAAAACACGTTCGAGCGGCAGATAGACGAACTTGTGTTTGCGTTGTGACTTGATCGTTATTTATCAAGTTCGAGAAAGTTTACTCGTAAAAGCATTAAAATCGTCTTCTGTGTTTATTATGGATGTAAACCCTCATAATGGCTAAGAAACGAAAGTTTGGAAACGAAACTAGAAATTATTAAGAGACATGACAAAGGTGATATGTTTGTTGAAATTGCTCAAGCTTATGGGACGAATGAGTCAACAGTTAGAACAATTGTGCATGGTAAAAGTCGAATCAAAGAGCATATACGTATTTATTAAGATTTTTTACCAATTATGAACAGGCATTCACATGAGTATGATAATTTTAACAAATTTTCAGTTTTTTAACATTTTGTGTAATAATACTTATTTTAGATTTAAATATCCGGTGAGATAAATATTGGATTTGTGTTACTCTCGGAATTTTCGTATCATGTTAACTTAACGGCCTCTCAAAATAAGATGTTTTCTGTAAACGTCGCCGTTCGCCACCAATCGCAGTAAAAGTGGCACCGCTAATGGTTCAAAAATGGATATGCAAGTTGTTGTGTTTCGACTTACGCGGATTTCGACTTATGCGGAAATTTTTGGGACGAATTAACCGCGTAAGTCGAGGACTTGCTGTATTTTGGAATAGCTCTATGTATTTAGCATAGGCTTTTGGCCAGGGCCAACAGTTTTACTTCATATAATTGAAACTTCATATTTTTGTGCTTCGTATTATCCAATGTCTACTGCAGCACAAGTGAACTTCCATCAAATTCCAGCTATTCTTATTGTATGCAAAATAACTCCTTATGAAGATAAAGTAAAAAATCTAGGGGCTATTATAGACATAAATTTTGATTGGAAAATGCACTGTCAAATTATCTGAAGTGCCATTGATTCATTAGGTCTAAAGAGCAACTTCCCATTATACTATGAAAGTATAGTAATTGCAATTATTTTTCCACACTTTAACTACTCTTGTAAGGTATCATGTAATATCTATGAGGAAACTAACCACAAACTTCAAGTGGCAATGCATGATTCAGTAAGGTCTTCACTCAATTTTTGTACAAACCGTCAAGTATATAACCATAAAAGCAGGGTTATTTGTAAAAAGCTTTTTGAGCACTACCAACAGGCATATTCAACAAAATCTGAGACATGATAATCAGACACTTTCCCTGTTTGCATATTGCACATAAAAAAATTGAAAATAGTTGGCATCTTACCGAATGCTTCCGCCATGTTTCCCCAATGATGGGCCTTAGCTTCTTGTGGACAACACACTCCTGCATGTCCTCAAGAGATGGATGCTGACCCACTTCCTCTTCAAATGGCAACATGTATTCCGGGATAGGTCCCTGAGAAAATAACACAGAAAATACTTTATGCACAGCAAATACTGATGAAAAATATAACCTCCAACTACCCCCTGGGGCATACTACATACATGCTTAACATACATACCAACATAAAGAGTATAACAGTACATTTGGATAGTAGAAATTCTTCCTTTAACTCGACAATGAAGAGTTGATAATAGCAAATTGTAGTACATACATCGCCAAAAAATGTGCCCGTGGAATAATGTGACTTTTGTAATGCAGTCATTGGTGAGTTTAAATCATTAATAATACAGTTAAAAGGGAGGTGTAACAACTAACACAGCAAGTCCGGCCCGCCTCAAATGAGACTGATAATTCCGACGTTCTTGAGGCTGTTATTGCTGAAGTGCGCGATCGAAAGATTAGAGCCAAAAATGTTATCTTATTTGACTTGAAGGAGCAGGCATCCACAGAGAGTGCTAGTGATCTTGATCATGTTAAAAATATTGAGCAATCGATCTCGGACGTGTCTTGTGATTCCATTCCTGTGTCCCACATTGGCCGACTTAATCAGTGGGCTCATGATATGCCTGTCAAAATAATTTGTGCTGATGAGGATGATGCATCTCAACTCTTTTTGGACTACATTAAATCAAAAAACACCTCGCCTGATTTGAAAGACATTCATATAAACAAGGATCATACCAAATGGGAGAAGGATCATTATTCATCGTTAAAAAATGAAATCCAAGTGTATTTAGAAAATGGCGACGAGAACTTAGTGATTAAATACATCAATGGTATCCCAAAGTTTGTTGTGAGAGATACTGCATCAAAAAACTCACAAAATTAAATGGCCTCTCGATGTACTCCCTTTGTATCATTTGATATTATTGCTCTTGTTGAAACTTGGTTGTTGCCAGATATCCCATCTACTGAAGTTGTAAACTACATTGTTTTTGGATGCGACAGAAATTGATCAAAATCGAAACAAGCGATAAAGTGACGGGTGTTGGAGTATTAATTGTAGTTCGCTCATTTTTAATTGTCAAAAGATTGAAAGTATTAACCCATTAAAGCCCACGAGCATCTTTAGTTGCGAAGACGTTCTGGTATTTTTCCTGGCCAAAGTTCTCAAAGGATCGGGTTGATTTTCGTTTCGGAGTCAAGGCAGGGTTTCTTCTAACGGTGTTTCGAAGAGAAAGTTTCCAGGCAAAGAAATAACGGGACAAGGATCCTTGGGGTCACCGAGTGTCAACGGCCGTCAGTTGTGCGTAGGACATCGTTCTGCTCGGAGGTATGTACACCCCTTTCTATTTCCTTCTTCCTTTATTTAATGACTGTGGAATGATCCACATACATATGCAATTGTTACCTAAAAGTTTTGAGTTTCTATGTTAATTATCTTTTCCTGGAGACCATTTTAAACTTACGACGCAACTAAAGATGCTCATGGGCACTTACGCTACCGAAATAATCGCAATACGACAAAAATTAAAATTTTCCCCAGTTTCATCGCCCTGGGCAGATTTTTATGCACCTATTTACGATTGCATATTGCTTCCAACTTCTTTAGGGGTTCAGAAATTCATTTCAGAAATTAATTTGGTATATTTTTAAGAAAACTTTTTACCGAATGGGCGTTTAAAATATGAAAATATTTATTCTCACTTGCAGGTTCCTTGTGTATTCAGAAGCGGTACTTTTATTGAGCAATATTATTTATGGGTTTTATTGAACGGCACATTGAGCTGGAATATGTAAGTATAATTATATTTTTAAACTACTCCTTAATATGTTTGAGAAACTATGGATCGTTACTGTAAATTAAAAATTTGTCTCTTTTTAGGTCGAAAAAAGGTTTATCAGTGAATGAAATTTTCAGCCTACTCGAGGAATCTGAAGATGACCATAGGGGCCACACTGTGATTATAAATGGACCAGTAGAATATCCTGATGCCATTTCAGATGAAGATTCTGATGAATCCGACTGCGAAATTGGCAGTGATCCTGTGCATCTTCCGCGGTGCATTTTGGATGCTGACGGAGAGCTTCTTTCCAAGGAAGACGATCTTGAGGGCGTAGTTCTGGAAGAGCCCTCCACATCAAAAAGAACAACAAGAAAGCGAAAGGCCCTTGCTTCTCCCAGAGTTTGGTCAAAAGATATTTCTAAGGTAAAGTTTGTGATCCCTGAATTCGTGTCGCAGATGCTTCCAGGCAGGTTTTCTATGGAGCAATCACCTTATGACTCCTTCAAAACATTTTTTTCAGAAGATTTATTGAAGCATATCACAGAGCAAACTAATCTTTATGCCAATTTCCACGGTAACCACACACTGAATGCAACTTCAGTTGAGATCAATGCAATTGTTGGAATATTATTGCTATCTGGGTACCATATTTTGCCTAGAAAACGTCTGTATTGGAATACTGACAGTGATTGCAATGTCAGTCTTGTTAGAAATACGATGAGTAGAAACAGATTTGATGATATTCTCCGGTATTAGCATTTAGCTGACAATTCTAAATTGGACATATCCGACAAGTTTCATAAAGTTCGCCCTTTATTTGATATTTTAAATAGAAATTTTAAACTCTTGCCTCCTAATCTGAATTGTTCCGTGGATGAGTCAATAATTCCTTACTACGGTAGACATGGCTCAAAGCAATTTATACGGGGAAAACCAATCCGTTTTTGGCTTCAAGCTGTGGTGTTTGGTTGAAGCTAACGGATACCTACTTCACGCTGAACCTTATGCTGGTTCAAAAACGCAGATACCAAAGACAGAATTGGGTTTAGGGGGAGACGTATTCATGGGATTGGTAGAAAAATGTCAATTGAAAGATGGCAGTAGATTGTTTTTTGACAATTTTTTCACATCGGAACCTTTGTTATATAGATTGCTTGAGAAAAGGCTTGGTCGGACGGGAACTTTACGGGAGAACCGAGTCAGGTACGGTACCTATGACCTAACTGAAAAAAGACAATTTAAAAAGGAGAAGAGAGGGAAAATTGAGGAAAGGACAAATGGTGATATACTCATTTCACGATGGAATAACAATGCTGTGGTCACTATTATGACCAATTGTCTCATCGCGGGGAATAAAACTGCCTCGCGATACTCATGGAGAGAAAAAAAAAATATATGTCCCCATCCAATATCCAATTGCAGAATACAATAAGTATATGGGAGGGGTTGACTTGTCAGACCAGTTTTTAGCCACGTACAGGACAAATATTCCTACGAAGAAGTGGTGGTGGCCGTTTTTTGCTTGGGCAATCGATTGTTCCTGTGTACAAGGGTGGTTGCTCCACAGAAAGCTTGGAAGTACAATGACACTATTGCAATTTAGAAGGGAAGTGGCATTGTATATGATGAAACATTTTGGAAGTCATTCTTCTGGGAGAGGATTTCGCCAGTCATCAACAGGTGTTGATGATATACGAAAGGACCATTTGGACCACCTAGTAATGAAGAGAACCTCAAAATTTAAATTGTGCGTCCAGTGTAAAGCAAGGACTGTTTATGTGTGCAGAAAATGTCAGGTTTCCCTTCACCCTGATTGCTTCATTTTGTATCATGAAAAATAGTTGTAATATGTATGAGATTTTTGAGTGCTTGTAAATCATTAAATGTTGATCTATGCCCTTTACACCATTATAAGGGAAAAATAATGTCTTGGAATAAAAATATTTGGAATGAAAATGATCAAATTTTACTGTGCATGGCAATATGAAAATTTTAGGTAGCTCAAGTGCCCACGAGCAACTTAAGATGCATGTAAATTTAAGTATCATGTAAAAATATTTTTGTTAAAAAAACTTCATATTTATTGATGAAGAGGCATTATTAATGATAACGGAGAAAAAGACAACTTTTACATATGCCACTGAATTTATTAAAAAACGACCCGGGTTTCGATGTAAGTTCACATCATCATCAGGCAAAAATTTAACAGAAGCGCAAGCCCTATATACTAGAGAAAGCCAGGTGAGGGAGGGGGGTTGGGGGGGGGGGGAAAGGTGGGGGGGAGGGTTAAGGGAACCGGGAGGAGGGAAGGGGGTGATTGCGGGTGACGGACTAAGAGGACAAAGGGGAGGGGGTTAAAGCTTTGAGAATGGGGGAAGAGGCCGGGAACATACATTCATTGACACGGAATTTATCATGGTCAAGTTGTTTCTTAAAAATCTCCAGCTGTTCTAGAGCATTCAGCTTTCGCTTGTCATTGTTAAAATAGAGAGGTAACATAGTAAAATCACTTTTATGTCCATGGGTTAAAAGATGTTTGGCGAAGTTGCTTCCGTTAAAATTAAAATTTTTAAAATTCCCTTGTATGCTCCGTTTGTCTAATTTTAAAATTTCTACACGTCTGTCCCACATAACGTCCACCGCAATCACTGCATTCCACTGCAGTGGAATGAAATGCACGACGAAATTGTGTCAAAATATTCCCCTTGGGACAAGTGTCATTTAATTTTGTAATAATACGTTGCTTATGTTCAAATTTCGATGCACTTTGAATATTTAATTTTTCATTAAGGTTTTACGTCGTTAGGTAAGAACTTGCGATCGCGACTTACAGCTATCAGTACCCACGAGTAAATAGTTCTCGTAAATCACCGCTAGATGTCAGCGCTGTAGAACGCATAAGTGGGAATTTCAAATTAACTAGAGTAAAGTTATAAAATTGACTTTCATCAGCTACGAAATATTATTGAAGGTTCAAATTTTGATGCACTTCGAATATTTAATTTTTCATTAAAGTTTTACGTCGTCAGGTAAGAATTTGCGATCGCGACTTACAGCTATCAGTACCCGCGAGTAAATAGTTCTCGCAAATCACCGCTAGATGTCAGTGCTGTAGAACGCATATGTGGGAATTTCAAACTAACTAGAGTAAAGTTCTAAAATTGACTTTCATCAGCTACTTAATGTTATTGAAGGTATTTCAAACGGTACGTTTTCTTCAAAAAAGGCATTTCCTAGTCTTTAAACTGAAATATACTGGGTCAATTGGAACTTCGTTTTGAAATTTCCTAGTTAGAATGCATCCGTGGCATTCCCATGTTAAAATGGCCTCTTTCAACACAAATTCGACTAGCACTAAACATATCCCCTGCGCTAATTAATGCATATGCCTAAAATACTCCGTGGGATGAATTAATTCACTTATTCCCCTTAATATGATAGCTACCAACTTGAAGCTACAGAAATTAATTCAGTTGCAGCAGCCAAGTTCACACCATTATAAATTTGTAGAAAAATATTTACCAGTTTTTAAAGTTTCTGTTAATTTTTGTTAAGGAGAGCATAAAAAATAAGCCACTATGTACAAGAAGTGTAGGTTTCTAATTTCCTTTTGTTATATTGAACATTTAACTGGATGTGCAATTCATTTTATTGAAACATTACCTTCCTTTTAATCCCATTTATCTTTATGAAGTGCGCTACTGAAACTGGATTGGGATTGCTGAGGTTTCCATTACTTGAAAGATATCCTCCAATTTGCAAACCCTCTGATTAACAAAGCTCATATTTTTGGGTCCCTTCAACTTCGTAAAATAGAGGTTCTACTGTATATTTAAAGGTATATTAAGATATTGCGATTATAAATTGTCATATATAGAGATGGGGACAAAATAATGGCATTAGAATAAGTAATTGGGGGTGACATCCACCCTAAAGACTGCTTATGCTTCCATTGGGAATCGAGAATGGATCAGCTAGGGATTTGGAATAGAGGATGGAGAGTGGATAGAAACCCAGCGTTGGCTTTAGGCTACTCTTAACGAATGGTGCCAAAGGAAACACGGTATAATGTTCCATCCGACGGACGGTGTACTTCCGACGGGCAAGGATGATGATGTAGTAGTTCTTCATCGTAGAAGTCTTGGGGGAAAGGGGCTGAGAGCAGGCCAGTAAATTTAAAGGTCTACTGCGAAATTTTTGGTGACCTTACACCTTATGGGATATTATTGGACACATGCCCAAAATCATTCATTTTGTTTTCATTTTCCACATGATCGCGTCTGATAGTGCATATTTCTCCAACTTTAACTTGAATCTTATAAACGTGAAGAAATTCGCCCAATAATTCCCAATTTTAGTGCATATTCTTTGCCTTTTTATAAATAAATATAGCAGTACGGTGGTTATCTCGGAAAATACGGGACCTTTTTCGTTAATGTTCGAAAAGGACGTTTAGTTCGAACCCGGATAATTCAAAGTCAAATTTTTTTGGTTCCGTGAATTTTGAATTAATGAGGTTTTAGTGTAAGTATGAAATTTGAATAAAGTAACGAAAAACTCAAATGGCCGTTAAAGTTTTACACACACAACTTCGGGTGGGAAACTCAAGAGAGAGAGCAAAGTTAACAAAATATAGACTAAACTAAAGTTATTAGAGGGACGACACAAAGAATAAGGGAAAGATAGGTACCCTTGTCTGAGTTCTGACATTTGATGGTTGACAAATATCACATATATTTTCCTATAGGGAATTAATGAACAGTTGTTTTGACCATGATAATTGCTAAACTTGTACTAAAGTTACAGGAATTAGGCATTAAGTGATTGTAACGACTGATATACAACTTGATTTTTCACCTGCTGAATGCATTCGTTAAGTAGATCTTCATAATCTAAAATGACACATTACAACACGAACCTCATTTTTCTATGATGAAAACCTACAAGAATTGAGACATACAAGCAGTTCAACCATTTGAAAGCTCTCTATATTAAAATATTTACCTCTTGGGCAGTGCACCTCGAAGCAAGCTCCCAAAGAACAAGACCACACGCATACATGTCAATCCTCAAGAAGGCATCTCGAGAGAAGTTTATCGCACCTTCTAATACCTCCGGAGCCATGTATCTTCTTGTGCCAACCTGAAACACCAAAAAGTGAAATAAGTATCAATTACAATTCTTCTATTTCTCCAATTGTCAACCAGTAAGAGAAAGACAAAGTGCATCTTTGTCTTTATATTACACAATAGTGACTCCACGGAGTTCCTACTGTTCTGTTTACAATGGTCGCAACCTTTAAGTGCATGAGTTGTTAAGATACTTCCATTACATCATTTCATTTTATATTATTACAAGATATTTTTACAAGTTTTAGACCCAGTTTTGATGCAATGTAATTTTTTTCTATGAAAATTAGCAAGCTTTTTTGATAATATAACCAATTTTACCATAATATACAAACCCAAAGTACTAGACCTCCACAACCAATGGAAAAAGAAAATTTAGAATTTATAGATGAATTATCCTATGAAAGCACATAATTTCTATGCACCGTATTTATCGGCATATGACACAAACTTTTTTCTGAAAATTTAGACCTGAAATTCAACCTTCATGTTATACGCGTATGGGTCATTCCATGTCAAATCACCCAGAAATTTTTGAAAATGCAACCCACCGACTCGGATTTTTATGAAATTTTCGTCACTAGCAGCTATCACCAATTTAATGAGCCATGCAAATTATTTTCTCTCTCACTCTCATAGTTTGTCAGATATGAGGGCTCAACGTTTGGGAAATTAGCTAAGAAGTGCCGGTTGGGGGATTCGACTTTCAGAGTACAGGGCACAAGGTAAGAATTCATTGCTCAGTAACCATTTAACATATCACCATGAAATTTTTACCTCTTGCATATCAAAGTACATCAATTCCATAGAAATATTTTCTACCACCCTGGCATTTCTATGTTGGCCACCATAATGTCATTAGTCATAAGTTAAACAAGTTTTTGAACTCAAAAACATGACTTCATATTTTCACAATTATCACCCTAAGGCAGAGTAGTAAACTCATCAAATTTTTTTTTAATTGGACCTAAATATGTGCTCTAATAGACTGAAATAAAAATGGTGGTGTTTTGACTGCCACTGTGAGTATTTCAGGTTTCACTTTTTTTCTATCTCGGAGAGAGGGATTTTGGACAAATACTGTACACTTACTAAGGATAACTGTATGGAAATGCCTGTGATCATGTGGAAATATTTGAAATAATGGTCAGTAAATGATAGGCCTAACATCTAATTTTATTGAATATGCCTCTTGTTCATGCAAATATTTAAAAAAATGATACTGGGCTTGTGGTAGCCGAGGGGAAAAATGTTTCAGCGACTGTGAAATCCTGCACTTTATCTAGCATTTTATATTTTTTACAAATGTTAATTGAAAAAGTTTTAGAACTAATAATTATTTCTCACATTATGCAATATGTGATAATTTATTTAAATTATACACTTAAATTATTTTCATGGATAGAATGAAGGATAGTAGACCTTTTGTAGAATTGAAGAGGGAAATTCAATTAGATACAAGGGATACTTGAAGATGGAAATTCAATTAGATACAAGGGATACAATCCAATTTCATTACAAAAGGCTCCATGTAAACCTACCTTAACCGGTAGATTACCTTGAAGATACTTTTAAATAGTATAAACTACCTTTAAACTGCAGTGAAATGTGTCTGACTGTTATGGCGTTGCATGAAGTCATTCTCATTTCACTCAAGTAGTACATCCCTCCAGAATCCTTGGAGCTAGGAGGACTGACAGAGTAAATGTTACTATGCAAGTATAGTTATGTAGCAGATGTCTCCATTAGCCCCATACTTTAGTGATAGCTGAGTATAAATATCTCCTTCACTGAGAGGGAGATAATGGTGACGTTATAGGCTACATTGTATTTTCCCTTACCTGGGATATGTTACATGCATTGAAGCATATGAAAAAATAAAGAATGTTACCCAATCCCACCCATTCTACTTTACCTGTCAGGGTTATACTGGCTCCCCAATGAATGAGAATATCAAGTAAATTGTACTTATCACCATTGTACCTAGTAGTGACTTATAGCTTACAATGTAATTTCCCTTTCCAGGGACATGTTACATACATTTAAGCATATGGAAAACTTGAGAAGGTAACACAATCCCACCCATTCCACATCACATACCTGTGTTATACTACCTCCCCAAGTATTAAGAGAAAGAGAGAAAACTTACTACAATGTACAGTCCTGTTCATTAAAAAATTACCACCTCGGAGCCCTGTTCAAAAAAAAGTTACCACCTCGGAGCCGAAAAAGTTCTAAGTCCGCACTTTAGGGAAATGTTGCAACACTGCGCCCCCCCCCCCCCTTCACTGAGGGGGGGGGGGCGAGAACGAGAACCCCTCCTCCCCTTAGTCGGGCAAGTAGAAAGGCCGACGGAAGGAAGATTTTGGCCCGCGAAAGGATATTTTGTGAGGGGAGGGGTAGGGTCCGGGCTTCCGTTTGCTTTATGACTGGGAGAGAATGAAAGGGCAATGGCTTGGTTCGGTCGCTCAAAGATCTCTCGCAGTTGATACAAAATCAATCAATCAATTATAACTGCTACATGAGGGAAATCCTAACACGGCCCAGCAAGCCACGGCTCGTTTCGTTTTTTAAAATACTTTTTTCTTACGCGAAATTATTAGCGTAAAAAATGATTGAAGTGTTGACGTATTTTCGTTATATGTATTTCATTGTGGTGCCTACATTCCTATTATGATTATTATTTGTTGAGTTTGTTTAACATTTTAGATAGTGCATTTAAGTGCTTCTTCAAGCATTTGAAAAACGTGGCATTAGCTACTGGAGTTTGCATCGCATGTTTTCTCTCGTTTTTGTTTTTTTAACTTGAATCTGCAAGTGACTCTTATGAATTCACCTTAAAGTCTCTAATGCTTCTTCAGTCCTCTCAATTAGTGAGTTCAGCTTTCACTCAATTATCCAGGATCTTTGCAAAGAGGCAAGACCCTGACGACCCCATCCATTCTTTTCTATCCATCCATCCATCCGGCGGGCAATAAATATTCCAAACGAAACAACCCTCCCCTCCATCCTGGCTTGAGGAAAGGCTGTACCCCTCTAAAAAGTGACCTGAAATGGGCTGCGGTTTCTTTTTCGGCTGGAGGCCGAAGGAAGGAAGAAGTGATGTTTATGCTGATCGCCCCTTCCATTCGATCTGGTCGTTTTAGGCTTCCGTTTGCTTATGAGTGAGGAAGAAAGAGGGAAATATCTGCGAATTTCAGTGGGGTAAATATCCCTCGTTCACAACAGCTTGGCACCACTACGTCTCACCGGCGTATATTACACTGCAACCTAATGTTCCATAATTTTTATTGAACTTGTGTCGAGAGGCAGAGACTTTTATCAAAATGATTTCCCAGGACACCCTTCAAATATCAACTCTTGCGCTTTTCACAGTCGGACTATGTGTTGTTTACATCGCATTTGAAAAACGTAGCAAATAGACGTTATTGTTTTTTTACAATGACTATACAAGTGAATCTTATTAATTAACCGCAATGAAACAAAAGCGCATTCAAACACGCCGAATCATCGCAGCGGAACGATTATGAATACGGTCAATTGCATTTCATATAATGCATACTTTCTCTGTAAATAAAAAAAATGAAACTATCACGAAACGTATGATAGAAATACTATGTTTCCAAAGGTTTGAAATAGTTTAGAATGGTAAGGAAATAAACCTGGCGTAGTATAGTTTGGAAACGTAAAGAATTAAAAAAAGGTGAAACGAGGGAAAGGTAGGGAAAAGGTATAAGGGAATAGGTCATTCTAGGAAGATGTGATTAAAGCAAGGTAAAATTATACGCAATTTTCTTATTCTTTGGATTTACTTCACCTCTCATAATTTAACAACGTCACTGAAAGAACTTCCTTATCACTAAAATTAGTCCATAAATAAGTCCATTGCATTAGTAATCAGTCCATCCCCCATTGTTTCTTATTACACACTCCAGTCTCCTGGGGATGGACTGAATTAAAGTTTGGCATAGCGTTGGCCCTATTTCCTCCCACGCGCCTTCAACAGCCTCCCACAGCTCAGCTGCATTGCGTGGTCGCACATCTCTGCCGCTCAGGCCGCGAGCCATCACGCTCCACGCATTCTCAATGGGATTCAGGTCAGGACTCCTTGCGGGCCACGACAACTGCTCTATCCCATTATCCCGAAAGTTTTATTGCACCTTGTCGTCCCGGTGATCCGTGGGGCCCCGTCTACCATTAAGCCTTTCCCTTTTCTTGCACACGCGTTGATGGTGAAGGTGCAGGGAAAAGGTGGAAAACCCTTATCCTTTCTTTTCCTTCCCCATTGACTATATGTTTTGGCGCAAGTTCTTTTCTTGCCTCTCGGTGCGAACTCTCCAGAAATGATAATACACATTCTTAAATGAATCTGTTACCTTCTAATTATACCTCATTGATTGTTCTTTTTTGGTCCTATTCAATTAATTATTGTCTATATCATGATAATTGTATCATGATATAGACACCATGCTATTTGGAAGTAATCTCGCTGAATAAGTTTCTTAGCTTTATTTCATAATTTACTTTCAGAAAGAGCAAATATTAGAAGAAAAACGAACACTCGTATTCATTACGGTTCAACTGAGATGGTTGTTTTGATACGCATTTGCTTAATTGCGGTTACTCTATAGTAGTCACTTGTAGATAAATGGATTTTTCAGGTTTACAAGCGATGAAGGCAAAGAACGTGCAATGCGAACCCCAGCAGCTAATGCAACGTTTCCCAAATGCGATGTAAATAACACTTAGTCTGACTCTGAAAAGCGTATGGGTTGATGTTTGAAGGTTGACCAGGAAAATCATTTTGATAGAGTTCCTGCCTCTCGATACAAGTAAGAATTGTGGAGTCTGACATTGTCTGCTACAATAATGCAGAATCGAGGGATCTGGATTTTAACCCTAATCCAGGTGAATGGTATTTCTCGTTGGGAATTTTGTATATTCGTGTAGTAAATTTCTCATATAAATCTTTTCATATAAAAGCAAGGAAGAGGAGGGACGTGCGGATTTAAAAATGCATTTTCGTACTCTTCCTATGCGTTTGGTGAAATCGACCAATTTGTTTTTCAATGCTTGTTTTGCTCAATTTGGAGCGTAAATCTATCGTGGACTAACAACTGGCTGTGCTGGATTCGCACACTCGCCAACTTAAACACCGGGTGGGCAATAAATGCTCAGAAGTGAAAGAAAGCCCCTTCCACCTCCTTAGCTTGTCGGAAAGGGTGGACTTCCCAGCGAGACCTGCGAAGGTATTTGGATGGAATGAGGCGGCGACATTGTATACTGCTGGGAGTGGGAGAGAAGGAGAGGTCCCGTGGTCGGTAAGAAATAAGTATTTAAAAAGAACGAAACGAGCCGTGGGGATATGTTGGGCTTTCCGTCATGTCATAAAGCAAACGGAAGCCCGGACCCTACCCCTCCCCTCACAAAATATCCTTTCGCGGGCCAAAATCTTCCTTCCGTCGGCCTTTCTACTTGCCCGACTAAGGGGAGGAGGGGTTCTCGTTCTCGCCCCCCCCCCCTCAGTGAAAGGGGGGGGGGGCGCAGTGTTGCAACATTTCCCTAAAGTGCGGACTTAGAACTTTTTCGGCTCCGAGGTGGTAACTTTTTTTTGAACAGGGCTCCGAGGTGGTAATTTTTTAATGAACAGGACTGTACCTATCAACTTCCATGCTGAAAAAAAATCAAATTGAATCACTGTGAGGACATTATAAATCATAAAAGGCTCTAGGGAACGCCTTTTAGTCTTCTGCCATCACTTCTTGGGAGAAGGTGTGCTCCATGCGTATCCAAGTTAGTGTTGTATGTGTGTGAATAGTGGAATTTTATTAGAAAATAGTAGTTTGCTGAGTGCTGGACCAAACTTCTCATTGTGGACTTCAATTAAGGAAAAAGAATAGTGTTTTTAGAATGTTCCTAACTGAGAAAATTGTTGAATTGAGCAGCATTGGAAAAGAAACAGGACCTGACTGCCATGAAAAAAGCTACACACCAGTGTTGAGACTGAACGAAATTGAGACTGTGAGTACGCCTGAAAAACAACTTTTATCCCTCAGAAGTGGGGTAAGGTGTGAAGTCATATTTAATGTCTGCGAACATCACAAAATTTACTACCTTAAAAAGTACGAAACTTATCAAATATACTGTCTTGATCCATTAAAGAACCACAAGAAGAAAATACAAAAATCAGTGAGAAATGTAAGTCTTGAATTTGCAGAAAAGGCTTGTAAAATCCCTGCACTCCAAAAATTAGTTCCAGGAATGAAAATCTGCCAGCCATGTAGAGAGAAAGTTCAGAACCACCCCAAATTTGGAAATGAGCTTTCTGATGTTGAAGCAGTGGATAGTGACAGTGATAGGAGTGTTTCAAGCCATGAAACAGCAATATCTAAAGAAGAAACAACCAAGCAACTTAAAAGGACACTACAAGAGATGGGGGAGTTACCGTTGAAATTCCATGGTATTTCATCTACTAGAAGATTAACCTATGCAAAAAGAAAAGTAGAGTCAGCCTGCTCTAATTTGAAAAGTAAGGTTAATAGAGTTCTTGATAAAGAGTTATCTGCTAAGAAAAATGACCAAAAACTGCCAAAGGAATTACAGCAGAAAATCCACGATATGGATGTGCTTGTAGACTTAGTGAAAGAAAAAATCACTGTTGCAAACACACACTGAGAAAAGGTACAACTGTTAACATTGGTGCCTACATCATGGAGCAGGAAGAAAGTAATGGAGGAGTTCCATGTCAGTGAATACACTGCCCGCCAGGCAAGAGAACTTTTCAGAGACAAAGGAATATTATCTGTACCTGAATTGAGAAAAGGAAAGGCAATCACTGATGAAACAGTAGACTTAGTGAGGACTTTCTATGAAAGTGATGAATACTCCAGAATTATGCCAGGAAAAAAAGATGCAGTCAGTGTCTCTAAAAAGAGAAATGTTCAGAAGAGATTATTACTAGCTGACTTGAAAGAACTGTATTCAGCTTTTAAATTTGACTTTCCCTGGATTAAAATTGGGTTTTTAAAATTCTGCACACTGCGTCCAAAGTGGTGTGTACTAGCAGGAACTCCTGGAACCCATTCTGTGTGTGTTTGCACAATACATCAAAATGTCAACCTACTTCTTCATGCCTGTAATATAGAGGAATCGTGCCAGAACCTGGTTAGTTACTTAGTGTGTTCTACTAAAAATAGAGACTGTATGCTGCGACACTGCTCTCAGTGTCCATCACATGAAAATTTGAAAATATCTTTGCTGAAAATGTTTGATGAATGCTGAATGTGAGAGGAAGTGTCATACAGTCAGTGGGTTTCTAGTGACAGATCACAACTGGTGAACTTCACTGTAAAATTTGATGAGTATATATCAACTTTAATTGAAAGACTGGAAAAACTGGCACCCCATTCATTTATTGCAAAAGCACAGGCAAACTATCTTAAGCAAATGAAGGAAAATCTTGGTCCTTATGAAGCAATTGCTCTCCTTGACTTCAGTGAAAATTACTCATATGTTATCCAAAATGAGGCAGGGTATCACTGGACAAGTGATAGTTGTACTCTGCACCCTGTTGTAATTTGCACTCAAGACTACCAAATGAAACAGCAAATTGTTTCAAGCTTGTGCATATTGTCAGATGATTTGGAGCATGATGTAGCTTTTGTATATGAATGCCAAGGATAATA
The DNA here is from genome assembly GCA_963573305.1 of Pyrrhosoma nymphula. Taxonomy (NCBI): domain Eukaryota; kingdom Metazoa; phylum Arthropoda; class Insecta; order Odonata; family Coenagrionidae; genus Pyrrhosoma; species Pyrrhosoma nymphula. Next base: position 136,342,724 of record OY754327.1, read on the forward strand.
TCTCAGTTCATTAAAGAAAAATTTCCGTCAGTAAAAAAAGTGAACTATTTTAGTGATGGCTGTGCTGGACAGTATAAAAACTGCAAAAATTTTCTCAACCTTTGTAACCACAACCAGGACTTCTCCTTAATGGCTTCATGGACATTTTTTGCTACAAGCCTTGGAAAATCCCCTTGTGATGGCATTGGTGGCACAGTTAAACGTTTGGTGGCCCGAGAGTCTCTCCAGAGATGTTCAGGAGACATCTTAAACTCTGTGGAGAAAATAATGGAGTTCTGCATGTCTAGAATTGAAAACATTAAATTCTGGCTTTTAAAGAAGGAAGCTATTTCAGAAACTCGTCAACAGCTACAGCACAGATTCTTCAAGGCAAAAACTATACCTGGCACACGTGGCTTTCACCATTTCACCCCTATGTCTAAAAATTCTTTAGGAGCAAAGAGGGTCAGCTCAGATGAAAATTTCTGCATTACATTCCACTTCACCAATGACAAAACACCAACTGCAGTTATATTGTCACAAATCTTAACTAACTCGTACATTGCATGTGCATATCACGATCATTGGTTTTTTGGTTTAGTGATGTCCAAGCATGAGGACGAAGGTGATGTGAAAGTCAAATTCATGCACCCCTATGGCCCAGCAAGATCATTTCACTGGCCTCCACAGGAGAAAGAAGACATCTGTTATGTACCTGTAAGTAGTATCATTTCTTCTGTCAACCCTCCCATCACCACGGCTTCTGGAAGGATGTACTACTTTAGTGAAAATGAGGCAGACTTTGTGCAATGCCAGTAGAGCCGGACACATTTCACTGCAGTTTAAAGGTAGGTTATACAATTTATGTGTATAATTTAAATAAATTATCACATATTGCATAATGTGAGAAATAATTATTAGTTCTAAAACTTTTGCAATTAACATTGCAAAAAATATAAAATGCTAGATAAAGTGCAGGATTTCACAGTCACTGAAACATTTTTCCCCTCGGCTACCACAAGCCCAGTATCATTTTTTTTAAATATTTGCATGAACAAGAGGCATATTCAATAAAATTAGATGTTAGGCCTATCATTTACTGACCATTATTTCAAATATTTCCACATGATCACAGGCATTTCCATACAGTTATCCTTAGTAAGTGTACAGTATTTGTCCAAAATCCCTCTCTCCGAGATAGAAAAAAAAGTGAAACCTGAAATACTCACAGTGGCAGTCAAAACACCACCATTTTTATTTCAGTCTATTAGAGCACATATTTAGGTCCAATTAAAAAAAAAATTGGATGAGTTTACTACACTGCCTTGGGGTGATAATTGTGAAAATATGAAGTCATGTTTTTGAGTTCAAAAACTTGTTTAACTTATGACTAATGACATTATGGTGGCCAACATAGAAATGCCAGGGTGGTAGAAAATATTTCTATGGAATTGATGTACTTTGATATGCAAGAGGTAAAAATTTCATGGTGATATGTTAAATGGTTACTGAGCAATGAATTCTTACCTTGTGCCCTGTACTCTGAAAGTCGAATCCCCCAACCGGGTGACGAAAATTTCACAAAAATCCAAGTCTGTGGGTTACATGGGCTGGGTGAACTGACATGGAATGACCCGTATATTACATTTGTTATTTAAACTTAATGGAATAATAAGGGCCATATTCTTTTTTAATTCAGTTTAAAATATCTTTTTTATAGGTATTTTATTTGGAAAATGTCTCATCTACTGAAAAGAACTTTTCACGATACTTTTGAAAATCAGCTGATCAACACTCAAATGCAAGCTAATCTTCACATGTGAAACATTGCACTTTTTTCCTGATTATGCATATAAGATAATTTTAATGATTAAATACCAAATAATTACTGTCAATTGTGGAAACAACAGGTAGAGAGATGTCTACCTACTATGTAATTATGTATTAACACTTAACCAGCTGTGTGGCATGAGTCTCCCCAGCCATCTAGATAGGCTACTCTGCAGGCACTGTTAGACTTACGTAATATCGGAGTCACCTAGTGTGCCATGGAATACTTCACTCACGTAAGTCAGAAACTATCAGTACCATGATGATTAACTTAAGATGTTGATTCCATGGTTGGGACAAAAATATGATGTAATAACACCAAGTCTATACTGGATGTCTAGTGAAGAAGACAAGCAAAATACCAGTATCTTAGTTCTAGAAGACTCACTTATTAGAACTCAGTGTATGATAAATAAAAATTGGCTAATGCACAGAAAAAATACCTTCCGCATCAATCTCTGATCAAAATGGCCTAATTAAATGCTTTACATGGGGTTAGCAAAATATGTATTTATGGACAACTTAGATGAGAGTTCAGATCTCTCAGGTGCACTGCAAGGCATTCCAATACTGAGAAATTGGTTTTTGTAGCATGTTCATCTCCAAAGGAAACAGCACAAGCTTGTGACATTCTGAGACCTTCAAAACAGATTAACAGAGTACATACATAGTATTATGAAGAGCCTACAGTGAACTAGTAAGGTTTGGTGAGTGTGACTGGAAAAATATCTGAACTGGACATCAACTGGCCCACAAAATGTTTACAATATTTTGTTGTTTGGTCTTTTGCAACCCAAAAAGGTTGGGATGCTTGAAAACATGACACATAATAGGAAATATAATAATTGACATTTTCCAAGAATTCTCCAACTACTAAAATGTACTTCTTATATGGTTAAAATAGAAATAAGAGCAGTAAAATTAAATATCATGGTAAATGTTGGCCCTGACATGAACTAACCCACAAAGTCACAAAGTTATCTCCAAGGATTAATCACTACAGCTTAGAAAGTATTGGAATGAAATAGATTTGAGTATAATAGAAAAAATATTAAGATCTGCTGACCTGACCATGTGTGTCACCACATGGTTTTCCAGGCTGGAATACCAAAGTCAGCCCAAAATCAGCTATGGCTGCTGTTAAGTCTGAGTTAAGCAAAACATTTTTGGACTTGAAGTCACGGTGTGCGACAGCAGGTTTGTAACCATCTGCTTTGTTAGCAGGAATTTCTTCATGCAAATGCATCAAACCACGTGCCATTGTTTCAGCAATACGACACATTTCCGGCCAGGTAACTATGTTGGCCTGCAAAAAATTTGTATAAAATTAATAAGGGATATGGCAACGCAACATTTAAAAAAATCTTTAATTTAACAAAAAAATCATTTCTTTGAAGAAAATTGTTCTAGATTGAGCTGGATACATCTTCCGGCCCTGCTTCAAAAGCCTAAATAACATCCACTGTTTAGGGAGTGAACAAAGCCTACTGTATATGCAAAATTAATTGATAAGATGAGAAACCAGAGTCTGAGATGATGTACCTCAATAACCAAGGAACTGATTGCAATGAAATAAACTGTAAATTAGAGGTAATTCACATTTTGTTCAATTAATGGTGTAGAAGATTATGATATACCGTATTTGTCTTAATTTAAGTTCCAAGCTTTGATAAAATATCAACTTCAAAAAGAAATGTTGTGGGGGCTATTTTCAAACAGGAAGAAAGAAAGCAGCTCAAATATGGATAATGATTAATACTACAGGTTAATGGAATGTTAACTATTTTAATACTTTTCTGTTATCTGGTTGAATTTAAGAGAAACTCCTTGATATCTCATTACTATTTAACTCAATATAACATACTGACTTCAAATTCTAATTTCAAGGATTCATCTACTGATGACTAGATTCTTCTGCTTGTATTTCAGTGAGAGCAATTTTTGAACTATGTTGGGACTAAATATAGTTATGAAAAATATGCAATGTACGCTTCTGCTCGAATAATTATTTTAGAACTTAAAATACACTAACTATGGATTTTATATTTTAACGTACATATACAACTGTGCACAGTTTTGCTCTCACATTAATATCAAAGGAAATATTTCTTCAACAGCTTGCACTCATGAAATTTCTTAAGTAAACCAGGAAGAGTTATCAAGCAATTTAATACTTCTCATTTCAATTAACATACCCAGGCAGAAAAAAGTAAATATATTTTCTAGATGGGTGAGCAACAACAAGTCTTTCTGACCAGCTGACATGAAATGACCCATCTTCAACAAAGATATTATTTATCAGAAAATGTGGAAGCAACATACCTTGAGATAGTCACAAAGGGATCCCTTCTCATGGAATGCAGTGATCAACCAAAACTCTGTTTGCAAATGATCTCCTCTTTTTTCTACTCCAATGAAGTGCAGAATATTTTCATGATCCATGTGAGGAAGCTTAAAAATGTCTTGCTCCGTTATCCAGGACTGCTTATCCTAAAGAGGGGACAATGAGGATATATTGAGTAATGATTTCTTTCACTAATTTCTCAATGAGCCAATTTAGCAGTTTTTCATTGTTTCAGCATATTTGGAAGTAACATCTCCTGTATTGATAAAGCAGACGAATGGTACATCTATTAATATATAATGCATTGAGAAAATAACATGTCACATTTCAGCATGAGAATACAGGAATGAGCATCATTCGATGTGTTTAAATATAAAATTAGTTATGAATAAAAAATTAAATGCATGCAAAATCCAACAATTTGGAGCAACATATATAAAGATTTGATACACACAATTAAAACTTTAAAATATCCATATTTTACCAAAATTGCCACATAAGGAAATATTGCCCACTTTTATGCCCAAATAAGGGAATCACCAGAGAATTGCTGAATAGGTGACACGAACATAACAATAACATAATGCATAAACAATAATGCTCATCCCAGAACAGTATCCGATAACATTCCTCACTGACGTCATCTTGACATTTTAGAAACTCTAGCACGCTCAAGAATATTCTAGAAACCAATTCTAAAGTATTCCTCGAGTTGGTAGCCATGGTAACGATTTTGCTACATAAGCGAGGCCGATCACCGAGAAGAGTGAGACATGATTTAACTGTTGTGGCCAGAAGTTATAGTAAATAGTAGTGTGCCAATAGTAAATAGTAGTGTGCGATGCGAGTTGCAAGGTCAATAGTGCCAGAGGAGCTCCGCTCAAAGTGTCAACGGTAAGTTTCAGTGGCCAGTGTTGCCCAACCCAAGTGAAAATCCCAAAACCCAGAGTGATCTCTAAGTGGAATTCTCAAAAGATCCCTGAGTGATAGGGGAGAGTCGTTTTCTTGAGAGTGAAGCTGGAGGATCTGCTGGATTAGGCATTGATAATTCACGAGTGAATCACAGTGTCATTATACTCAATGAAAGCTATTAAGCGAAAGGGGATTTAGTGACTAGAAGAGATGTGTCATGTGAAGGACAACCTGCTGGAAGGGGTGTGAAAAATATCCAGGAGTCAACTTGGTGACCATGGAATCCAATGAGACACTTGAGTATGTACGCAATTCAAGGAAAATGTGATCCTATCATTAACACAATTGCTTGATTGATCATACCTGTACACAGTATCATTCATTTGCTCACAATCTTTAAAGGGCATTTACTTCAGGGTATTAACTTATGTAATAATGGTAAAGTACCCGATTTAATGTTCATTATTTGGAATAAAGAAGGCCATTGCACAGGGTTAACTCTGATAAATAGCTAGAAAAAAACTTGTGTGGTGAAGACTGCCCAGTAATCGAGGAAAGGGTCAGGCTTCCTTGACTTGTGATCCAAGACAGACGAGGTGCATACCTGTGTGATTCCTTGCCGCAAAATAGTTCCGTATGGAGTAATACAAGGATATTATCATGGCACAAATGACAAAGAAAGCATTTTTCATTGCAAGCATCTGTCGAAAAAGGATAAAAACAGCCATTTATTAACAATCGCTATTTCTTTGTCTTGAATTACTCTGTTTGTATCATTTTGGTATTACAAGGTTCTACAATCCAATTTATTTAATTTTTGGCTAACACAAAAATCGTGAAGCTAATTCTGTTTAAAACTCTAGATTGGGAAAGCATGGGAAACCCAACCAAAACAGACCTATCCAGTACATGGAAGATATTGAGTAAACATGTTTCTATGTGAAAAATTTTACTGCCAAGAATTTAAGCAAGTTTGAGCCACGTGATGCCATCAGTTGTGATGTTTTATATAATACTACAATGTCACAATCTTCCTCAATTGTTGGCACTGGTCTAGGACAAACTTTGTCCATACAAAGTTTCTGCTCAAAAATGCATGCCAGTGTGACAACATTCATGCTTTTGGGCACCCCAAAAGCGAGCTTAATCTTGTCACTCGGAATAGCTGACAGGATTCCTATCTCAAGGCCATAAAGCAGCTTTGCATGAGCATTCCGGTGCAACTGTCAGAGAGAAAACACCTTGAACCCTTAAATTTTCATGCTGAAAAATGGGAAAGTACAATAATAACATATATGTACCATTAAAATACCATGAATTAATCAAAACACCAATAGAATGACTTTTTTGAACAATGAAAGGGCAGAAAAGTACAGTTCTTTTCAAAAAAATCGTACCGCCAAAAAATTTCTAAGTCCCCAGTTTTTGATGATGTGGCATCGTGGCTGAACCACTCCCCCCTGTGACGGAGAACGACAAACTTTCCAAGCGGAACGAGAGCCCTCCCTCCCAGTAGCTGGGGGAGTTGAACCACCCACGGAAGGAAATTTTTGACCTGCGAAAAGGATTATTTCCGAGGGGAGGGGTAAGGTTTCTTTTCTTGTGATGTGTGAGTAAGAAGAAAAGGGAGATGTGCGGGGGAGCAATAAACTCTCCGTGCGGAACAACGGCCCTCCTTCGGAACTCGCTTGCCAAGAGGGAAAGGGAGCCTCCACCCGAAGGACGATTTTGACCTGCTAAGGGATTTTTGAGGAGATGGGTTGGATTTCGGACTCTCGTTTGGTTATGTGTGAACAAAAATGAGTAGATGAACGATCGGTCTGTCGGCCAAAGTTACCAGATATCTCTCGTAATAGAAAGCTACCATGTAGAAGCCAAGACTCAAATATCCATTGAAAGTCTCCATCAGAGTACGGGGAATAATTCCACTGCAAATAACATATCTTCCATTATTTTTTCTCTAGAAAAGGCTATTACCGCGAATCGTCGCTCGAAGAAATCGAATCGTGCCGAAGAGAATTTATGAATTATTTTGGATTCGTTAACTCTTTGGTTATTCTTCCGCTCCCTAACGTGAACAAATAAAACGTCTCCCTCCCCGGAGCTCCTTTAGTTTCTTATAAGTATTTTTCATTTATACGCGTATTTATTGACGTAGAAACTCGTCAAAAGTTTGACGCATTTTCGCAATCGATGCCTGGAATTATATGGCTGCGCTTCTTTGGTTTGAATTTTTTCCATCGATAATAAATAAGAATCAGTATGCATGTCAATTTTCTTAGGATGCAAATAGACCAATGCCATTTAATTATAATGCTGGAATGCCATGGAAACCAGCTAGGAAATAAGCTCAAAGCCTGCCTTCATTCAACTATTACTAACCGAATAAAAATGGCTTGGTTGATACGCACTGACGAATCGTCATACAGATTCAGCATTTACTTGATTGGTCTGCGGCAGTTTTACCCACCTTTTCATATCAACTAACCACATTCTGCAGTAAAAAGGCCACGACTTAAAAAAATAATTAAAGGAAACATCCTAAACCTTAAAGTCGCCCGAACACCTCCATATCCAACCGCCGTCAACCAGCATCAGCTGAAAAGACATAGGAAGATGCGCACGTGCGCAGTGAAATATGCCAGCCTGCCTTCACAATCCTTCATTTCCTTGTAGCATACGTAATTTTTATAGAACAATACATTGAATAATCACAACTAACAGCATGAAATAAGTTAAAAAAGGATGGCAAAAAATGCGCCAAAGAATGAATACTAACACTGCCTGAGTAAATTTCCCCAAACTTAATTCCAGAAACAGTAAATGATTGCAAGGAAAAAACTGAACCAATATAGGGTAAAATGACAAGAATTAATCATGGCATCTTGGAAATTATATGGATTCGTTTTTATTGTTTAAATTTATTTAAATTTGCAAGCGCACTCATTAATGTTAACAATTATCGCAATTTTGACTTAATTTTGTTATCTCATATTTTTGTGGCAGTGCAATCCCTTTTGTATTTGAACTTTCGTGAATTGTTTTTAGTCATTTACTTCTTTTCGGACTTTTGTTTAATTTCTCCTTATGGCTGCTAATTCTTTCCGAAAGTAAGCCAGGAAACGCATCTTTCAGAAGAGCGCTTACAACTTTTTCTTTGATCTAATTAGGTGCGTAGATAAATTTGGTGTGGGTGGAATTACAATACACAACTAGCTACAAGAATGTGCAATATTAACAATAAAAGAACAATAGTTTGGATAAGGGATTTAAAACTGGATCACTCAAATTCACTCTGTAGTAACCCATAATGTCAGGCTCAAATTTTAGCGCACACCTATCTTCGCAAAGTATTCTGGGAAAGAGAATTTCAGGAGTGATGTATTTATGTGCAAACTATTACTAATTAATGTTTTAATTTTAAAGTAGTGAGCTTTCTAAAGTATCCAATATCATATCAAGTTCTTTCGCTAAGCTTGGAACTATATGTCTGCGCTTTTTTGATTTTCCATTTTTTTCTCGAGAGGCACGGGAAGCCGTATCCACTTCAAATATCTTCGGATGTAAGTAGCTCGATGCTATTTTATTCCAATATTGGAATACCAAGGAAAAAAAAACTTTCAATCCACTCAATCATGAACTTCAGCCAGTACTCAATTATTGTTTCGCGTTGGATATGGATTAAATTTCCTTGTTACCATAAGAGTAACTTGATGCCAATAATTTCTCCTTTCATCCCTCTCAAATGCCTCTTTCAATCTACTCAGTCCTGTGTATATAATCTTTGCTACTCAGTTAGTGAGTTAACTGTATTAGCGAAGATCTTTGCATAGAGGCACAAAATGCATTGTATAAAGTGCTATTTCGAATGTTTTTCTATGAATCTCGCCTGAGAAAAATCTGACCTATGGCGAATAGAAAATGCAGTAATGGCGGTGAAGCAAGAGGGTGACAAATTGAACCTGATACAACCACTAATCTAAGATCAGCCAGCTCAAGTCATCCATATACGGTATAATGTCATTAGTGAACACATTATATACGCATAAGTTCTGCATTGGATAATAAAACGACTGAATTCACAAGAAGGATGAGATGAGTGCGAAAGGTGCATTTTTCAATCTGCACGTCCTTCTTTCTGAGCCGCGAATTATCACGAAATTATTTGCTAAAAGAATTTTAAATTAAAAGCTCATCATTTTAAAATTAAACAATTGTTTACGCAGAAATACATCGTCCATAGAAAATGTTTTCCTTCAATGCTTTGCAAGGACAGTTGTGCGCTCAAATTTGAGCCTGACATTATCGGTTACTTCAGAGCGAAATTGGGTGATCAAGTTTCGATCCACAATATATATTACTATTTCAAATATAATATAGATTGCGATATCACAAGGACTTCCAGATAACGAAAATGCGTCAAACATTTGAATTTTTTTTACATAAATGAATACGCGTATAAACTAAAATGCTCATAAGAAACGAAAGGAACTCCGGGGATTGAGACCTAAGATTGGCTTTTTTTTCCGTGGCTGCTTGCATCTGTCGTGTGCGAGGGATCTTGGCGCGCCTGAACTTCGCAGATCTCCATCCTCCTTCTTACTCACACATCACAACAAAAGAAACCCTAGCCCTCCTCTCAAAAATAATCCTTTTCGCAGGTCAAAATTTTCCTTCCGGGGGTGGTTCAACCCGCCCAGCTACGGGCAGGAAGGGCCGCTTGGAGAGGTTAATGCTCTCTGAGGGGGGCGTGGTTCTGCCATGTTGCCACTTTGTCATAAAAATCGGACTTAGAAATTTTCAGCGGTACGAACATTTAAGCTAACGTTACAAAAATGTACTTTCATAATACCAGCCGCCTTGTTCAGACATAAATATTAAATTCCTTAGCTATTCGATAGCAAAACATTTAATGCTTCTTGAATGATTTTAAAAATATATCTGCTGTAAAAGTTGGCAAAAGAAAGACGAAAACGTAAACAAATGTTTATGTTATTTCAAATCGACACACTGCAGTACCATGTTCACATTATGAAAGCCTGTACATAGCTAGACACCTTCCTGAATATCCCACTGCTCTTTTTTGTGTGAATCAAACTTAAAAAAAGATTAAGAATTACCCTTTTGCTTCCCTACTTACATTCACAAAATACTTTTAATAACTAGCTAACAAATCCACGCACTCATTCTCCAAGTTGATAGCAACACAATTTGCTTTCTTTTGCAACTTATTTCCACAATAATTTGAATAATGTTATACCACACATTCTCGTCTTACAGTCATTCTCATTCTCTCAGTCACTCATCCACACAGTTATCTTCATTTTCGACAGACATATCAAAAAAGCTGCTCTCTTATCCAGAGGTACCTGTAGTGCACTCTCTTAAATCACTTAGCTTAAAAACACAAATAAGTGAGTTAACTTTACTAGTTTTTATAACTGCTGTCACAATAGCCTCATTATTACTCATCTCACAGATTACTAACTATGTTGAAACTAATTCTCTTATAATGTACATTTCTCTGACTTAAAAACAAGTAAAAAAACTAATATAAATACCTGGACAGGAAAAATTTTCACTGCCACTGTTTGCGTCTTGTATTGAGCCTTCCATACTGCTCCAAAACGACCTCTGGCTTTGATTTCAATAAGTTGAATAGGCCGCAGCCCCATCAAAAGTGGTGAAGACGGTGGAAGAGGTAAAGGCTCCAATGTGGGTACCTGTATAAACAGAGAAAATATATGATAGAAGAGGATATGATTCTTGACATCACAAGAGCATTAATACTTTCCTAATCAATGTAACTTTTAATTCTTATTGAAGATACACATGGAAACTATTGAGTTTTATTAATATTAATAACTAATCAAATCAACTCAATATAAACAAATAGTTATCATAGACTATTTACAATAACTTTCCCCAAATCAATGAGAATACTTTGAAATAAAAGCGGTGGCAAAAAAAATCCAAAAATTAAGAAAAAAAGTTTTGATAAGATATCAAAATATTGGAAAACTAAATAAACCTATGCCATGTCTATGGGGAATTCAGCTGGTTTAAAGAATTATGCAACACCAAAACAGTACCATAGAGTAAAAAAAGGAAACAAAACTGGCATGGACAACAAATGAGAATTTAAATGAATATAAATTTACAGAGGGTAAGTTAAAAAAATAACAAGGTAGTTATATGTAATACCAAGCACTGGGCAAATTTAACAACCATGCTTTGGATATTGCATAAGAAATTCCCAATATTCATGCAAAACTGGATTTGAGCAGGAGGAAACTTTTCACAGAACAAATATCTACGCAAATTTGTGTTCAATGAATTGATTGCTAAAACATTTCTTATAACATACAACCACAGTTGCAATCAAATGAATATTGCTTTTAAAAATTTTTTGTAGGAGTACAAACCACGAAAACATGCACCATAAAGAATATTTTCAAATTATTCTCTAACTTCTGTGAACTGAAAATAACTTGTTTGTGACTGCAGAGAGGTTTAACATACATTAATTTCTAACAATATATTAAAAATCACCACTCGTGAAAAATAAGCCCCTCCAATCAATTTGAAGTAATTAAAAAAATAGGGCATTGGTGCATATACCGAAATTTCATGTATAATAAATTAAGTATCTATTCTGCAGGGTATAACCAAAAACAGTAGAGGTGCGGCCACATTATTCTTGACCACAACAGCTTAGAGGAAATAATTGACTTGACTATAATTTCATTAAGCATTTAATAATGAAGCTCATTGCTTTTAATCTATATGAATAATATGGAGCAAATATTGACATAAACACGAAACTATACTGATAAAATGGAAAATTTAGAATGTTAAAAAGCATACCAGGAATTTATTGAAAGTATGCAAAGTTTCCACTATTAATTCTAATTTTAGAAAAAAATTCTAAGAATGTGAAAAAAAAACCATAGTTCTGTCATTACATGCATAGCAAAATAATGCAGCAACATAAATCTTAAATAAACATATAAATTCAGACTTTTAAACATCAAAGTCAATACTTTTCAGCCTGCACTACATCTCTGTGTAAGTGTATGCATATATTCACAGTACCTAAGGATCTTTCTAGTCAGCTAATAAACTTGTTAAAATATAACAAAATATTTAGCAATTTTTTAATCCTGGATGAGTAGGATCAAATATTGAAGTCAAAACATCTCTTCAAAAGTCCTCAACTATGAGCAAACCAACTTATTTTTGTAATATTTAGAACTGATCTAAATTTTTAAAAATTAGTGTTCTTCAACGGTAATACATCCCATACCTCAATTCTCTGTCATAAGTATCTGTGCCAAATCTTATGCTATGACAGATAAAACATTTCAGTATATTCAACAAATGATGGGATTTGGTCTTGATTTCACCAAAGGAGTTCTTATGCACACCAGGGAAAAAGCATAAAGATGCCAGACAGCTAAAGGTAATGCAATGGAAAATTTTAATGCATTGTTTGCCATACCTAAATCTAAAAGCATTTCAAAGAGGACTGACTTAATCCTGAAATTGAGGAGATAGGAATCTTCAGTACTGAATAGGATTCATTCAGAGGATGGTCTCAGGTTTCTTGTTATTGTAAGGAAATAATACACGGAGGTCACAATAAAAAGCAACAGATAGCAGCACTGAATTTGGCTGGTATAGCTCAATTGCCACATACATATTAATGAGGGACTAGAAGACTCCCATTTCATTGGGCCAATTAAACTGACTCAATTGAATCAGCAATGGCTATAACAGAAAGAAGAAAGTTTCAAATTGTACTTATCCACACTGTTTTATTGATACCACTGACCCAGGTTTCAATGGGTAACCGTCATTTTCAAGGTGACGGTTACCCGTTACAACCTGGGTTGGTAGTATCAATAAAACAGTGTGGATAAATACAATTTGAAACTTTCTTCTTTCTGTAATTATGAAAGAGTTCCACAAGTCAAGCCTGAAGCTATTCGCTTAGTCAGCAATGGCTAATTACACCATGGTCTCAGTATTAAAGGTTAAGTTAGTAGAATGGTCTCAGTACAGCATAGGGCCACACACAAACTACACTAATTTTTAACAACAGTGAGATAATAAGGAGATGGAAAATGTACAAATACTTCCATGCACCCAAATTTATGTCAAAAGAAATCATTTTTCAACATGAGCCATAAACAACGCAATGGAAAGTAAGAACTGGAGCCATCTCACGTTGAAACCGAGAGAATGTCACATGGATGTGCTGGCCAAGAGGATGTAGATTTGGCTGACTTATTAGCTATTAAATAAAATGGCGAAGAAATGTGACCATACAATTCATTCGAGAATAGAGCCAAATGAAATGAATTAAACAATATAGCAAAATCTGACGATTACTCCACACCCTACTGGAGTAAATAAAATTACAGGTGGTTGTCAATTAACTGGTGACCAAACTGGGATTAAGAACAATAGACTTTCTGGCTCCAACTACAGATTAGAATTTCTTGAATGAGCACTACAAGAATTTTTAAACACCATTCTTAAACACCTATATCTACGCTGGAGTTTTTGTATCCAGTGATGACGTTCACACCCGAGCTATTGGGTCACGAGAGGTAGTGGAAAAGATCAGCATATATGGATACCTATCAAGTAAGCAGCAGGAATGTTCAACTTGGATATCAGAAAAAAATGCATGAGAAATTAATTCCAATTAGAACCGTAATCATTAATGGCAACACCAATGAATGGACAAGTTAAGTCACTCGATCAAAATTATTCAAATCTAGTCTTGGAATTCCTCTAAATTGTGAAGGTGAAACTGCTGTTTTAATGGTCCATGTGACCACACAGTCTGTTTTAAACAGAACAATTTCTAAGATAAAATTAGATATACTAACCAAGGTCTCATGCATAAGTAACATAATAATGATGCATACCACCCTAAATTAATGAAATTATTGGGTATTTTACAAATGCTACTAAGCAAGCCTAGGATGAACATGCTTGTGGCTTTATTTCACAGACAAGCATTTCTCTTGCAAAGAGGAATAAACACATAACGAAGTAGTACTCACCAGAATGACATCATTTTGTTTACATCATCATAGCATTTATGTGAGCATGAAATACCAAAAAAATAACACCTTAAAGCATTCATTTTGACTATAGCACAGGCCAATTTAATGCAATGACAAAAAACTTGACTGAATCCCATTGAAAAAGAACAAATAACTTACCTCATTAAAGTATGCCATTTTTCGCTGTCTGTAACACCAATACAAGAAGGAGGCCACAATACCGAGTGCAATCAGGCTACAAAATGTGTACACAAGGTTGTATATCACATGGTAATTGTCAGGGTGGATTGGCTTCTTCGGAGCTGGAAAACAACAATAATTAGTGATGCGAAATGTAAATCTAACATCTTAATTACCTACATACTGTACATAACGTGTAAAAACCTACTTTGGGTGGTAGGTGAGTGAGTTGGTGAAGGCTCCCATGTGAAGTTGCTGTTGCACATATCACCTTCGCAACAGCAAAACATCAGCTGTTTCATAGGCTCTTCTCTTTTTTCGATGCATTGTTGCTGATCGTAGCAACTAATGTTATCCAAGAAGCACCCCTGTAAGTTAACAATATAAATTTCCACACATTGCTATCATAAGCTAGGTATTCCATAAAAATTAGGAAGGAATATATATTCGTGATCAAACGGAGATAAAACATTAATGGAAATTCAAGATGTCTGAACAGAAATCAAATACTGTGAGCTAACAATAATGAAAGTGTGATATTACCGCAGCTGAACATTTAAAACCTGATCAATTGTACAGTTCTCCAAGTAATAAACAAGAGGCTGTATCACATCTTTAAATTAAGCCTAATGCAAAATAATATTTCCATATGTATGCACAGATTATAAATGTATGTGAGAGATAGACCGAAAATACCTTCAACTTTATGTAAGGTTTTCCATCACTGCTATTCTGCCATAGTACATAGCAATGATTTCTCTTGTCGGGCTCCGTTTGCGCGCATTCTTGTGTTTCGTTGCAGCCTTGCCTTGACGTTTGACACAGGGTTGCATTGTAATACTCACAGCGTGTAGTCGTGATAGCATGACAGTATGAAACTTCTGAAATTGCGTATTACAACTCGGTTATGTTATGACAGGCAATCAACATGATTATGATTGACGAAATTTAACACTCAAGTTTCCTCTACTCACCAAAAAACAAAAAAAGGAGAAACAACAGCGACGTCTTCATGAACGCCCAGGGTAACATTGAATCTGATAGTTCAGACGAGTACTAGCGAACTACGTAAATACATAATACACAACAACGCGTGTATTACTTGTTTTCGAAGTCATGAACTTCTGATGTTAAGCAACTTATCGTAGGGAAAAATTTAGCAGAAAAACTAATTTTATCAAAACGTTGTTTACTTTAGTCAGTTATATTGAATCGTTACAGATCCAACATACTGAGGGAATTAGAATCCTTGAAATCATTATTGCGACGAAAACTGATGATTCAGATTTCTGTTTAACTTCACGAAGTATTTACTCGCAATAACATGCGTCAAAACATAAGTCCAACAAACACTTGTCCCCATCGAATTTAATATCATATCAGTTTTCATACGACGTACTGGTCATAATACAAAGCAAACTCAAAAATAATTAGCTACTTTATAACAAGCGAAAGATCATCGGTCGGCTGTAAACAAGATCACTTATTTCATTTCAAAACAATGCTACGAAGATCAAACCTTACATTACTCCACGGTCAATTACTGTTCACCAACACATAATATCCCACAAGTCACATCGAGGTATATGCGCACACAATATGCTAACTAGCTTCAAAATCCTTAATTTCGAGAACAGCACAATACGGTGACAAATAAATTGCTTTCATTACACACAAGATCTCTCCACATCGGCGAAACAATATGGCGTACTTTTTTTGAGGGAGCACGCAGTGAGAACTCCCGTATGTCCTTCAACCTACCCTCAATATAAGGAGGTTTAGGATTGGTTCAATATTTCCCGCTTGGGGTTTAGAGTTTTAGACCTGCGTCTTCGCACTTCTCATGTGCTGACGCCTATACTTTATTCAAAGACGCTCGATTGTCATTATATTTCGACAATTTATTTTGTTTAAAAGACTAGAGACAATTTTCGACAGTTATTTAAACTAGGAGGACCACAAGGAAACACCGATTTCGAAGGTCTAGCTTCTAATGTTTTTATTGGCATTCCAATCAATAATTTCAAACAAGCTATTTAACAATCTCAACAAGTGCACTCCAACAGAAGTTAAAACAATTCACATAAATAAAATCCACAAATATGTACAAAGTATCAAAATGATGTAAGGTGACAGTGCTGCAGCAAGAAGTAGATAGTGGTGGCATTACCTGTACAATTACTACAAGGAAGGCTTCAAGGTGTTATTACAATTTTACTTTCTCATTAATTTGCATAGAAATTAAAAATCAATAACAATACGAATGAAAATTCACATTCATTGCCTTTCTCTTCCTTGATCTGGCAAGTAAACTCCCAGTAAAGATACAAAAAACACTCCGGTAAGACAGACAAGCGCAACAGTAGTAGTAGTGGTAAAAAGTTGTGCATAAGTATAACGGCAGTACCAAGCAGCGACCAATATAAAGCTCAAGGACCCAAACAGGTGATTGTCCATGTCCCACTCTCGGACATTAACACCGTTCGCTTGTCCAACCTCCACTGAGTTGCCACTAGCATTGTTCCCATTAGGCCTTTGATTATGTACTAAACAGTGTACAACACAGTTGTCAAAAAGTCCACAGTTTTGTAAAGTCTCACTGTCTCTTAGCAGCACTTGCCCGTTAAATATCAGACGAACCAGTTTATTGGTTTGAATTTCCAATCCAAAATGCCTCCTGAAAAGAAGTAGGAAATTTATGACACATGGGGATTCAGTGCATGGCTAAAATATGTGCAAATATCATGGCGAACTGACATATCAATTGTGTATTGTTTAACAACAATAAACCAGCAACATTAGAAAGCAATGGCATCTTTTACGGGATATAGATGTAGATGTGATTTAAATATGAAAACATTGTAAATAGAATCAATAAATACTTAATCCGATGATGACAAAATTACCTCTTGAATTCACCCAACTGCTCTTCAAGATTTCCCACAACTAATTTCTGGGTATCATTCAAATACTTTAGACGTATCCTGATGACGCCCGGAGAATTATCATCTTCCTCTGTGTTTTCATTCTGAGACACAGTGACTGGAGGATCTGACACATCTCCTTCAGCAGGTATCTCTCTGCTATTCGTAGAACTTCCAGTGACTGACGGCGAAGCAGGCTGCTTCTCAAAATATGCCAGCCTTTTCCTAATAATGTCAGTTTCTTCTTCGTTGGTTGAATTAGATTCCACCTCATTTGTCACTAGAGTGTCTTCGTTGGTGGCACCTGAGGTACTATTTAAGCTTTCACTACTCGCGCTAGACACCACTTCTGTATTCTCTTTGAGCGAATTTGTCACATCAGCTGCTACAGTTTCGCTTTCTTCTTCCAAATCACTGGTTGAAGTGTTTTGTCCTGTATCTATTGAGTTCTCTCCAGGGGTAGTGGCTGTTTGATTTGTTTCCAATCGTTGCCGAGTCATCATTTCTAAAACCAACACTGCCCGAACCAGAGGTTGTTCGGCAATACTCGTAGACCACCATGCTAGTAAACCCACAACAACAATGAAAACAACAACAAAAAACTGAATCACCTCATCACCAATTCCTTCTATCAATGTCATTCTCCCTCTTGTTATCCTGGAATGCAAGAAATAACAGTTAAATACCATCACAGGAAAAAATTAAATAAACTCATATCCAGCAGCTGTACTGTTTTCCATTTACTTCAAGCGATAATAATTTTTGACATGACACCTATTTGAATCGACTGCAAAAAACTCCGAGGAAAATAAACACTGATAGGTACACTATAACAACAGCTTTTGTCGAACTTGATTATTTCTGAGAAGCAGATTCTTCTGTGCCAACGAAGTAAATTCCAAGAGACTCTCAAGGTTGAATAATATTCCACATTAAATCCAACGAACAGAGATTATCAACCGGATAATACGTAACAGCCAAAGTGAATATATTGTCACTACTTGCCACTAGTAGGTGCTCGCTCGCGGTTAATTCGTCGTTCATTCGCTGGTGTCCGCTGTTATTTCTGGTTCTGATGTAAAGGAAGTACTGAATGAGTCATTTTGTAACGTGACAGTAGTCACAATGGCAGGGATTTTAGCGGTTCCGTTGAAGAAACCGTCCGATGTAGATGTAATCAAACCCTTGAAAAATTTCCTATCCTCCACGTATAGTTCAAGCAATAACCAAGAAGATTACAGTGAAGCCATTAACGAATTCAGTAAGTTGAGAAATAGTGCTATATGGCGTGCGTTCGAGAAAAATGAAACGGCATTGGAAATGATGAACTGGTATGTCTTCTTTATTTACGTTACTAAAATTTGAGCTTAATTAATCCACTGATTTGATTTGGACCCTCACTTTCTAACTATGGTAGTAAATTAAGTGTTGCGATGGTCAAACTAAGTGCCCGTCCTAGGTTTGTCTTGTCATGACGTCTTTGTTTTGATTTTTTTTAGCTACTATGATCAGTTAAGTGCATTGGAATCCAAGGTCCCACCGAACGAAATCCAAATACCATTTAAGTGGAAAGATGCCTTCGATAAAGGTTCATTGTTCGGTGGTCGCATAAGTTTAAGTAAGTGACTTTATGATTGAATGTTGTATATATATTTGTGTCACCCTTGCTCATGTTGTTTTGTCACTTGCACTTTCAGCTATAGCATCTTTATCATTTGAGAAGGTTTGTATTCTGTTTAATATTGCTGCCCTCCAGAGCAGCATTGCGGCTGCACAAAGTGTTGAAAGTGATGAGGGTCTTAAGCTGTCAGCGAAACTTTTACAGGTAAAATATACACATACGTAATAATTTCTTTTTAGTTAATTGAGATGATTGGATGGTGATATTTTGCGTCATTTTCCGAATAGCAACACGGAATATCAAGTTAGTATTTGTATTGATTGGATGAGTAATTTTATCGTCTATCAGGAATTAATTTCACTAATAACTTTTATATGTGGTGCTTTCTGTTAACGACATTAGTTATCAAAGTCGAAGCAATTATTTCTCCATTGGTCATTGATTGGAAATGCATCATGTTCCTAGAGAGGGTGTGTTTTAATTTTCAGATTGATAATCAAAGGGTCTGATATTATTGGTGAAGGACTGTGGATGAAGAAGAATGATTGGAATGAACATATACATGGCACTTTGGTTATCCCTTAATGTCCCCATTCTTTAGATGAATCTGATCTGTTGATCCAAAAAAAGCTATGTACTCTGCATCTGCCTAATGTGACAAAAATGTCACTCATTGCATTCGTCCACACTAATTGCTCTTTCTTTAGAATGGAACGCTACTTTGCTTCTTCTTTTAGCCGTTTTACACAGTACATTTATTTTCACAATCTATTGCATGAATGCTTGCATCAGGAAATTGTTCTGGGTAAAACAGCAAATTATGCGAACACTTGTGTGATTATATGAATGACTGAACGTAAAATAGAACCTTTTCTAATTCCATTCAGAAAAACATACAATTTCGTGCAGTCATAGCTGCTTCTCCCCAGTAACTTACTTCCAGTTCAGCATCCTGCAGCATTGATCTCCCTTTTTCAACAATAGTCCTGTTGAGTCGTTCTGCGACTCCATTCTGTTGTGGGGTGTATGGAGTTGTAGTTTGGTGCTCAATTCCATGCTTCTTGAGAAAATTTGTGAACAAATCATTCATATATTCAGAGCCATTATCACTGCGTAATACTTTTATTTTCTCACCTTTCTGATTTTCAACCAAATTTTTAAACTCCTCAAACCTTTCCTTGACCTCAAACATGGATTTAGTTTTCAGCAAATACCCAAAAGTTTTTCTTGTCAAGTCATCTGTGAACGTGAGTAAGTATCAAGCTCCTCCCCAGGATGGTTGAGACATGGGTCCACAAATATCTGTGTGTACAAGCTCTAGAACTTTACTAGCTCGAAATGCTCCACTTTTCTTAAATGGTAAACGTGGATGCTTTCCTTTTATACATGCCTCACAAGGATTTATTCCTTCATCACAATAGGAAATGCCTGTTGCCATTCCTCTTTTTAGTAGATCCATTGATTTATGGTTAAGGTTCCCGAGTCTTTTGTGCCACAACATTTGAGTATCCTTCACTGTCACCGATGTGGCAAATTCTTGATCATGTGCCTGATCAAGTTTGAACATTCCACCAACGATGCTTGCCGTGGCCTTGACTTCACCTTCAACTGTACAATCATTCTCATGAAATATGTGACAGCCTTTTCTTGAGAAGACTAATACAAGATCCTTTTCAACCATTCTGTGAGCAGAAAGCAAATTAGCTGATACCTTGGGGACGTGTAATACATCAGTTACCCTTGTCATGTTACCATTCTTAAGTTGCAACACAACTTCACCACTTGCTTCTGCAGACATTTTTTCATTGTTGGCAACGGTAATTTCCTTAATGCAACTTTCTTTGTAGGAGTCCATCCAATCCTTGCGCATAGTCATATGTGCTGAGGCACCTGAGTCTATATACCAGTCATTACTGACCTGATTTGAAGTAAGAGCAGAAGTATAAAGCGTCAATTCAGTTTTGTTGGCTTTCTCATTATAATTCTTCTTTGAGGGTTCAAATTTCTTCTCTTCCTTCTTCAAACCTTGATGCTGTTGCCTTTCTTTCTTCAGTAGTTTGCACTGCCATTTAAAATGTCCAATTTTGTTACAGTGATGACATATTAAAGGTCCTTTTCCTTGCTGTTGTTTACCACTGTTTCCACAACTAGCAAATGCTGAGTCCTTGCCTGATGTACTCCGAGTAGGCTGATGCTTAGTATCTTCTTTGATTAGAATTGACCTTACATAGTCACTAGTAATAGTTGCTCCTGAATTTTCTAGAGCCATAACCAAAGGTTTGTATTCATCTGTCAGTCCACTCAGCATAATAACTCCAAGGAATTCATCATCAAGGCCAGCATTGATTGCATTCAACTGCTGTGCAGTCAACATTATTTCATTTAAATAATCTTCAATATTGCTGAACATTTTCATGGTCAAACTAAATATTTTTCGCAGAAGGGAGAGCCTGCGAGATAACCCGCCATCCGCATATGCCTTTTCTAGGATGTTCCAAGTTTCTTCAGCTGTTTTTGCTGACATCACTAAAACTTGAACAGACTCTGACAACATGAGGCATATTTTAGACCTGGTTCTTGCATCTCTTTTATCCCATAATCTCCTCTCATGAGAATCCAGTTGATTTAACTCTTCACGACTTGTTTTCACACAGTCCCACAAGTCCACGTCTATTAGATACATTTCCATGTTGAATTTCCATGTACTATAATTCTTCCTACCTTCTAACTTGGCAAAAGCAGGCAGTGAACCACTACCCATAAATATTAGTGAACCAGTAGCAGCACTTCCACCAGGACCATTTCGGAAATTTGTAGTTCCCGCCGCATTTTTTCCATCTTGGCTGTTTCCACTTCCATTTCGGTCAATTGAGGCTCCATTTCCATCCGGATCAGTCATTTTGTGATGATGATAGAAAAATGTAAACCTAACCTCACGATTTTTTTTCTGCTAGATTCTAGTACGTAATTCACTGTTCTTAGTTCTCAATTCACGGAACATTAATATCGAGCCACCGCATCTGTGTCTGGGCCCATAACCAGTTGGATTTTAAATAAGATATTAAAGATTCTTATGTTCCAATTATTAAGAACCTCATCGTTAAGACATTTATTCTTTAACTAAACAAAAAAGATCGTACATAGATACTTGAGAGACTTAAGAAAACAAATGAACATCAAATGTACAACGTTACGTAGTTTCCAGATTAATCAAATACGACTGAAATATACAACATTAACAAGTGTGCAAATTTACTACCACCTTATCTTGCTATGTGGACCCATTGATATTTTTATGGATGGTTGGATGGGGATATTAGTAAATTCGTGTTAACTTAAAAAATCTTGATTTGGTTGAGATTGGAGAAAAAAATAAAAAAAATGTTGTGGAAATTTGCACTTATGTGAACTTGGTGGTGACTCGGAAAATGTAACACAGTGGCTAGTCCTGGTATCCTCATAATTCGTCCAAAGAGTGAACACTTCATTGTGTTCCATGTTAGGCTCTAACCTCCTGGACTGTGGTGCTAAGCGCATGCTTTGGACGGCTTCTGTGACATCATACGTCTGGTAGTCCTGAAAAATTGGTTCCTTTAAAGCCCCCAAAAGTCCATAGGGGAGAAGAATGCCTCAGTAGCTTAACTGGCTAAAGCACTTGGCGTGATGATGAGCAATCTTGGTTCAAGTCCCAGTCATGACAAATGATTTTTCCTCTGTGGAATTTTGCATGTATGTGCACTTGTGGGTGACTCCGTGAAGGTAATACCATGGCTTGTCCTAGTATCCTCAAAATTCGGCAAAATGTAATCATGCATGAGTAGCCTTCTTGATAACCTTATTGTAAATATTTTGCCCTTGGTCTCTATATAAGTGGGGATATAGGATAATTGATTAAGAATCTATGAATGTTAAATAGGTACATATCTCTACATTATATTTTTTAATATTCTGTCCTATCTCTTTTATGTATTTGTAGATAGCAATTTCCTTTGGAAATGGAATGCATTCAATAAATTTTAGTCTTTATTTTGAGGAAAAAACTGGCATTCCATATTTTTTTCAGTTGTAATGGATAATTATACTCCTAAACCAATAATGGAATTAATACGCAATGCTCTTGTGAGAGAGCATGTATAAATGCCTCTCCACTGTTGACTGACTTGTCTATTTTGTGTTAATAATTTATGTATTTTTGTTTTACTTTTTTATTTAAAGCAAGCTGCTGGAATATTCAACCATTTGAAAGGCTGTGTGATGCCCCTACTACAGCAAAACCCAACTCCTGATCTGAATCCTGATACGTTAGGGGCTCTCTCATCACTAATGATGGCCCAGGCTCAAGAAATATTTGTGCTGAAAGCTATTCATGGTAAGTGGGCAATGATGAGTTATTTAAATTAAATTAATATGAAAGGAAATTAGTGGCAGGGATTTGAAGTATGCATCATGAGTGGATGGAGGGCATACTGTGAGGTGAGGGGATATTAGAGAGGGTGATAGTGGGGAAAACACTAGGTAAGCTTGGGAGAAGAAGGTAGTGGATAGGAATTTTGGATGACTCGGGGAGAGGCAGAAGGTATAAGGAACTTGTGGGAGACATGATGGCAGGCAAGTAGGATTGTGTGAAGGAAAGTTCAATTACGTAACCAAAATGGGAAGTGTGGGACAATCTGAAAAACTATCTATATATTAGCTGTTAGAATATCCAATGATGTGCCGTGCACTGAACCAATTTCTGTTGGACTAGTCATTCCAGTGATGATGTTGGGCATATATTTTGCTGTTGAGTTATTCAGACAAAACCAAAGCTTGCAGCTCTGACGTGAGTGAGAGAATTCTAACTAGGCATTCAAGCGATGATGCTGGGCATATATTTTACTGTTGAGTTATTCAGACGAAACCAAAGTTTGCAGCTCTGATGTGAGTGAGAGAATACCGAAAGTTAGAGATGAAGTTGGGATAGTATGGGGTGGCAAAAAAGTGATTAGGGGAGTGAAGGAGTAGTAATGGGCAGGGGTAACAAGACAGCACTTAGACTTAAACTATCACTATGTTTTATGCTTCTTGGGCAAAATTAAAATTGTGAACGGGACAACACTCTTAGGCTGGTCACAGAGGGACCCTTTAGCAAGATTGACTCTGCCACACACTACACCCATTCACCCCACCCTTTCATCCAATTTATAGACATGGGAAGTTTCTTCCAAATAGGTCTGCATTACCTGTGCCACCAAGGTTCCTCTGTACTCTTGTTATTTTCATCATTAGAAGCTCTTTGGATTACTGCTTCCGTCAGGAAATACATACGATGTGGTGTAACCTGTGTTGCATACTCATCCATGTGCTGATGGGACTCTCCCTTTGTTTTTACATGCTTTTCCATGGATCTATGGTTACCGCTTCCTTTATAACTGAATAATAATGTAATGGAATACCCTACTTATATTGTAATTCGAGGTGAAATAGTGGTAAAGCATCTGACTCTCATCCCGAGGAACAATAGGGTGGTTTCCTATTTTTTTTATTGCCTAAATCTGAAGTTTATAACCCCTGGAGTACGTATTTGAAACTGGTGTTGTTTTATAAATATTTTATTAACTAGGACTAAAAAGTAAAAAAAATAATGAAAAAAAATTAAAGCACGCTTTTCTACAAAAATATTAAAACATCTCAAAAGAAATAACGTAACATCGTACAAAAAAGAAAAAATAATATTTTATCAAGTGAATGAAACTTGAGCCTTGTACTTGAAATAATTAAATTCAATTCAAGGAAGTTAGCCACACAATGGATTGCCTATGAACATAAATGGAGAAAAATTATGTTTTAAACAATATAGCATGTTTAAAGTTGTCTATTTATGTAAGACCACAAGGAAAAGCATGGGGTACTCTTTCATATTCAATATCAACATAAATTCATAAAATTTTAATATTTTAGTATTCAATGGAATAGAGAGATTCAATGTAAAATTTCTAGAAAATCTTTAAATTAACTAAAGTTAAGGTGTGAAATATAAATGAGGTTGTGTCCAATGCTTTTTGTTGTCTTGAATAAATATACGACTTAAAACCTGTTATGTATATTGTTGAAAACATAATTTTCTTCTACTTATGTTCATAGGTAATCCATTGTGTGGCTAATTTCCTTGAACTTAATTTAATTATTTCCAGTAAGTACTGGGCTAAACTTTCTTCCACTTGAGAAAATATTTTTTTCTTCTTTATTTCCATGTTAAGACTTTTTTAAAAGATGTTTTAATAAGTAGTAAAAAAAGTAAAAGTGGTAGATGTAATGGAACTTTAGTTTACCCTTTGAAAATATACTCTCCCTTAAGCATCATTTATGTTCACTTCATGCTTCAGTGTTCTGTTGGGTGGCACTTTTCTTTCAAAATTGGTAAAAGTAATGTTATCTACCTCTCATAATAACCAATCTGGAGTGTGAATTCAGGTTCAAGTCCTGTCAATTTTAGCTATCAGGAACTGGTGCCCTAAGAGCCAGAGTACTTCATTAGTGAATTAACCTTAATTCAGAGTACTTCACGTAGTAAATGCATGGGTACTTCCCAACCTATGATCAACGTTATTTTTAAAAATGAACTTTGTAAGGTTTAAGAAAATTATTCCAGAAATGTTACGAAAAGCACTCGCAGAGTGCTTAAATGACGAAGAAGAAAGATTTATAACCGATAGGAGACATATACAGTAAAACCTCTCTTTTACACTTTTGACGGGGATGAAGGAAAAAAGTGTAAATCGCGGGAAAATGTAAATCGAGGGAAATCATAATTTGTAGGAAATAGAAGCAAAATCATAGCCTAATGTTAAATAATTTTATTTAAATTAACAGGTGATGTTTAATATTTGATGGGTCACCAAATAGACATAAATAAATGAATAAACAAAAGTTAACAAAAAATAAAAGTACATATTCTCATATTTTAACTTAACTTGATTTGAGGTGGTGTCTACCTACATATATTTATCTTTGCATCAAGGGAATACATTTTTTCTTCAACAATAGTCTCTGTCATCCATGCCTTTGTGTTGGCTGCATAGGTTGTAGCCAAGGTCTTTCTTAATGTTTTTAAAGCAACGTGGATTTTTGGACTTTTCAAAAACAAAGGGCTTCAGTTTCACACTGCCATCTGGATTAGCTCCGAATAAAACAGTAAGGCGACCATTGCTGAGCTTGGCCCCATGACAAGGGTCCCCTTTGAAGTCTATAGGGTCTTGTGTGTAGAGATGGGCAACTTTGAAAATTACCATGGTAATTTTCGTAAATTACCATGGTATTTTTCGTAATTTACCGCGCCCCTTGAAAATTACCGTAATTTTCGGTAATTTTCAAGATAATTCACCTATGTTTGAGATAATTTTTCATACAGATAAATTCCCAAGATGTTCTTTTAAGCTAAGTCCACATTTCTGACGTGTTTAATTATAAATTGAGGAATGCTCAACTCATTTTTGGCATATTTTACTTAAATTATAACATTATTGAGTAATTATTAGTAGAATATTCTTCTTGAAAATTTTTCATACTTTGACAAAAGAAAGCCAGATTGCATGATGCTGCCGTATTTCTTTTTACAATTTTGAAAATTTCTATTAGATTAATGTTGCATTAGGTATGGTTTAAACATCGTATCCTCTTCCTTTTGCTATTGGCATTCTTATTTAACCATACATTTTCTGTTTAATGCTTAAAACTGAAAATTACTGGAAAATTACGGTAATTTTTGAAAATTACCGTAATTTACCGTGGTAATTTACCTCAGATGAAAATTACGGTAATTTTCCCATCTCTACTTGTGTGTGGCATTATTAAAAAAAAGACCTGTCTCGTCCACATTAAAAATTTATTATTTCGGGGGAAGATTGAAACAATGTCTTCAATATTTCTTCAAGTTCATCATACTTGGAGTATTTAATGAATTTACGCCTTTTTCCAATACGGCCGCATTCCTTAAGGATTCAATAATATTCAAATAAGGATAAGGATTAATTAGCACTTTTCTCTATACATTTACGGGTTTTTACAGTTGTGTTCCACGTTGAACCTGGTATATCAAGTTCTTCGGTCAGGGACACGCGAGTGCCCGTATTAGAGTCAATTCTCTTTGCAAAATGTTGATTTTTTCTTCAAATGATAACGATTATCTCGCACGCTTGTTTGCCATTTTAAAATACGAGTACATTTCCTCACGATTGCCGTAAGTAATTGCTCATTAAATAAAACTAAAGGTGAAGTAACTAAAAACCTAAAAACACAAGATGAATGGCATTAGTGCGTGAGTTACGAGAAATAAGAAAAAGATCGCTGAGAAGCATGAGAACAAGAGTTAACATACGTTTTAACTTTTCGCCACAATGACAGCGGTAGTTGGCCAAATAAAATCTAATTAAATATATTGATGGCATCCGCTACAAATTTAAATGTACTTTTTAAACATCTAGTACGGCCAGGAAAGAGAATTCTATTCCTTGGTATGGCTCCTTAGTACCAATTCAAGAATCCCGATCGCAAGCATTACAATATCCGGCATACATACTTTTCAGCAATGCTATCGATGTAATGTGCTACCATCAAACGAATAATTGTGTTTTTAAAGGAAACCAAATAAATCAGCATTCATATATCATGTTTAAGCATGTATTTTATCCATATTTAACATTAATCACGCTCAAAGGGTCGCCAGTTGAAGTGCGCCAGTCGCCATCTTTCTTGCCTTCAAATGTCGTAAATGGCGGGATTTGAAAGTGTAAATAGCGGGATGAAAATACATTATAATGATGCAAATATTTTTGGGACCGGGAGAAAATGTTGTAAATCACGGGAAAACGTTAATTCCGGGGACGTAAAAGCGGGGTTTTACTGTATGTTGATTTTAGTTGTGCAATTTTTACACATCTCATTTGAAAAAGAATAAATCATGTTGAGGAGGAGGGAAGGTTGAATATGTGAAAGTTTCACATGAGTTTACTGGTATATATTATTTATTAGTATTAAAAAATATACTTATCATGTCATGTGAAGTCATTAGTTTATATATTGAGAGGTAAAAATGCAGAGAGAATAAGTTTCCCTACTAAAATGACAAATCGCTATGGAATATTCAGCCTTGAAGGTACTCACAAGGGGAGACTTTTTTGCGTACATTGACCAGCCTTTTATAAAGCCATCATTTTTGTGTGATGCAGGAGATGCAATTGCTACCCTAATGTGTTGTGATTTTCCTGAATATCCCTTAGTTTTGTCCGATGTTCTTGGTGTAACATTTTTCTCTGTTTCTACTACACATGTTTATTATGATTATCACCCCAAAGACTGCACCCTACTTCCTGCAAGAGCAGGAAATAAATTAGTAAATGTTGATTTTTGTCGATACATAATACTTTAAAAATTTTGTAAAGATATAAGTACTGAGGTTTTTGGAGGGATTAAACCAAGTCCTGCACAGTCTGTCTGTTATTTTCTAACCCTGAACTTCGTTTCTCTTGCAGTTTTTCTATTCCAAGATTATTCAAGGTAGTTTCTGATTCGTACCTTGGCAATTCAATTTCCTAGTGTTATTGTTCGTGGCCTGTTCAGAATAATGAAAATGTAGGGAAAAAGAGGCAGCTAGTGTTGGTGTATGTTAGATTAGAGAGTTTTAACAGGATTGACAGATTGTGTTATAAGCGGTCCATCACCTTTCAAGTGAAGCTATCTGCCGTCCAGTTTACCAAACTGGAGTATGGTATGGCTGAAGTCATATTACGAGGTTACATAATTCGGTGGAAAAGTCTCTTGTGTCCCATCAAAATGAAGGAGGAAAACAATCTATCACCCAAGAGACTCAATTTGGGTACCTTTGGTTCATGTACTCCTCACATTATCCACTTGGCCTACTCCTTGTCAGTGTGACTAGCAGTTTCCCCAAGGTTCTAATATTCAGCATTCAAAATGGCTGGTCAACATATATAGTCTCCACTTGTTTGACAATATAACGTTATTATGATGTATCTATGAAAGATATACAGTGCACAATATGATGTCTTGACATGCAAGAATTATGAATAACGTTCATTTTGATGTTTCATTTTCAAATGTTTCACTCCATGCGATGGAATATACGAATTTTTATGATGTTCAAGTTTTGCCAATGACTCGTCCGTGCTTAGGATATTTTAAGGTAAATTGTGAACCACAAATACGGTTTATCTTGTATTCACACATTTATAGACACCGAGAAATGTGGCACTGACTCTTGGTTATAGAAGATGGTAATAGAATTTCTCCAAATATAATGTAAAATCTTTGTTTCTTGTGGAGAATTCACTAGTCTTCCGTTCTCCTTTGAGAAACACTTGTAAGTCACACTTGTATGAATGCGACTTGTAGCTTGTAGACTTGAAACTTGTGCACTGAATAGTACCTTTGAGAAACAGGCCATGTTTTATTTGTTGGTGTTTTCCCGGCGAATGACTAATGTTAGGTGTACAATCAGTCCCCGAGTTACGTAAGCCTCGACTTCCGTAAATCCGTACTTACGTAAGTGGCAACCTTACCCAAAAATAAGACTAGAATTACTAAGTTACGGATTTGGAAGGATGGTTGCCTACTTTCAAGGAGCACATTAGGTTGTTGCTTATTTTTTATTTTTTCTCGGATTTTTTATTTCTACCTCTTAAAATATGCTATGGGGTGCAGAATGGATATCCTAAAAATTTCAGCCCGATTGTTTAACATTTAGAGGTCACTCAAAGAGCATAAATGCAATAACATTCAATTTTCCCGATTTGAGGAAATAACATCTATTTAAGGGGTAACACACAATTTTACAGCCCTTTAGGGTCGAAATTCGCTCCATTTGTACGTCCGCTCAACAGTTTTTCAGGAATAAAATACTTTTCCGCGAGCTACAGCCGCGCGTCACACCCCTAACGGCGAGCTGGTTGCTCGCAGGCCGCATTCGCGGTCAGCTGATAGGTCCTGCACCCCTCATTGCCTTACGCCCTTTTGATTGTGCCTTCCCTAACGAGAGTCAGTGGAGGGAGGGAGGAGTCGAATACCTTGGTGACATTTGCACACCACTAATGATTCACACGAAGTTTCAATCCTTACAACACCGACCTAAGGCTCTAATTTATCCATGTGTTTACGCTTTTGTCGTAAAGAGGAAGAAACTTACTTTTTTAACTGTTAAGTTAGTGAAAGAGACAACATCGATTCACAGAAAAACTTCCTTACTTTTATACTGTCACAAAGTCGTAAATAAAGCAGCACAGCATATTAAGAACACTTATGTATTATCACAAGTCCAAACGACATTGCTCTTTGACGATGGACTTCCGTGAGTCTTTTATAGCCCTTTGGAAGTGAGCAGCACCAAGGAGTAAATTCTGGAAACTATCTTCTTTGTTTGTAATAGTCTTGTTTAAATTCTCCATCAACTTGATAGCGCGTTCAGCATGATCATTGGTCACACGCAAAGCCTTCACTTTATCTTGAGTAATTCTGTAGTCGCTGTTGTTGTGCCATGTCACAGGATCCTCTTCCAAAAAATCTTCTGGAATACTAAGTAATCGGAAGAATGAGAGACTATTCGTTGTGACAAAATCTGCGAGGGCTAACCTGTTGGTAAATTCCAAATTCCTGGGCAGTCGTTTAGAAGGATTTGGTACACCTTCTTTGTTTTTTAGGTTGTATACAATTTTCTTTTTTTCATATGAGCTGACACTATCGTCGAAAAATGATAGTGCCGACAACTGTTCACTCAGATACCACAAGTGCCTGCTGAATTTCTTTAGGGCAATAGATGCCGTTGCACTGTCAAGGTTTCTATACTCTTTCAATCTGGTTATTAGCTTCAAATCATTTTTTGGTGCCCCTGGTGCGTCTGTGGCTGTGTACCATGAAAATATATATACTTTTAAAATGAAACATTTCTAAAACTCCATATTTTTAATGAATATATTGCCTCAGTCAATATAGTCAGAGCTCATAATTACCTCTATTTTGTTGAGAGCAAAATCAACTATCTTGTTTGATGCATCACCGCTAAAATACTTAGCAATATGTTCATCTGAAAGAGCTTGAACATTATGTTTGTCCATTACTGGCCACTCTTGTTGGAATCTTTTAAAGAGCGATATTTCAGGCCCACACTAAGGTTTAAGGTTGTGCTCAAACACTGCTTTCAGGATTATTTCTAAGACATGGTGGCGGCAAGCAAGATACAAAACATCTTGCTGTAGTTCATCTTTTAAAATAACTGCAACATCATTCTTTGAATCTAATATATGATAAAAAAAGATATTTTCAGGTTGAAAATCCCATAAAATATGATAAACTGAGAATCTAAGATATGAAAACAGCTTGTTACCTGAATTTACGCTAGTAGTATCAAATGAAAATGCTTTAACTTTGTTCTCTAATCTCCACTCCTCAACGCAGTCGTAAACAATCTCAGCAGTGGCCCGGCCACTGGCAGGTTTGGTGAGTTTTGGAATCTGTAATGTTTTTTTCTTTCATCAGTCGGCCATGAGGTTTATTGAACCATTGAATGAATATGCAAAATAATATTTAAATTACTTGATTCAACAAATGAGTAAAAATTACCTTTAGTATTTGATCGCTAGTAACCCCTGTTACTGCAACTGCAATGCGATCTACTTTTCTTTTGCTGGTTAGATCGGGTACAATTTTTCCATCCCAGTGGAGAGTTAGGCAGGGGTCTGGCTTAAACTTTTGTAAAATCGATAAAGCCCTCTTCTCACGTTGATTTGTCCTTTGTCGAGACACCGAGGCGTAGTTGACATTATAATCGTTAATGTTTTGCCCAGCGCAACTCATAGTAGCAGCAAGAACCTTTGCCGCTCCTCTCGCGCTAATGCCCAAGGCATCACAGGTGAGTGCGATTTGGGGCGTTATGAGGTTTTCCTACCTCTCTGCCTTTTACTTACTGACCTTATGTACGTTGGCTTATCAATAGAATCTGTTTCAGAAACATCCTCACTACTTGAGATAAGAATATTGTTATTTCCTAAAAGAATATTGTATCATTAACAACAATGCCATTGCATAAAAAGGAAATCGATAGAGATTTAGTTTTACAACTTACCTTCCTGTTTACTCTTTAACTCAGACTTCTTGTGATACTCGTCATATCTTCTCTTCCTCTCCGCTCGACGCGCCGACTTCGCTGCCTCCTCTCTCTCTAAGAGTGCTAGCTTAAGATCTTTTGAAGCACTTATACTACCAGGGCGTCCCGGTCACCTCTGCATTTTCAAGAACACTTTGTCCTCATCATTTTGCATAACTTCTAGAGCATTTACGGTGGCAATATCAAAAACTGATCCAGTTTTTCTTTAAATTCCACTTCATTCTTTAGCTGTCGCGTAGTACGCTGTTGAGAGTTTTTCTTGAGTTTTAACAGCTCACCTTACAGTGCCTCTATTTTCTCTATTCCACGTATTTCTTGAATAATTGGAATTCTCGACAAAACAGTCCAGAATGGGACCACTGACCTCATCGTTAGTCTTGCACTTGCACGCACTCCTTGTTTCAGGGTTATGTGGTGGTGATAGAACACCTGCAGCACTTCGCGAATCAAAGGCAGCTTATTTTTCGGGAAACAAGCGGCTACAGTTCCGGGGATGCCGATTAGGAATACTTCACTAGACTTGCACGTAATAAACGACATAGTTTTTAGCACTAGCGTTTCGACTCCGAATACTTGCTCAACACCATTTGAAATCCGACTGCGATGGGGTTAAAGGAGGTGTGAAACACGCAAACTTGGGTACGAAGATGCACACATAGTTGTCTCTAAACATCATTCTTCATGATTCCATCTATTATGTTTAATCGCAACGAAACAGTCTCCTGAATTTATAACAATGTAAAACAATGCAAGTTTGTAAGTAACTCCTCCCTCCCTCCACCGACTGTAAGGCAATGAGGGGTGCAGGACCTATCAGCTGACCGCGAATGCGGCCTGCGAGCAACCAGCTCGCCGTTAGGGGTGTGACGCGCGGCTGTAGCTCGCGGAAAAGTATTTTATTCCTGAAACACTGTTGAGCGGATGTACAAATGGAGCGAATTTCGACCCTAAAGGGCTGTAAAATTGTGTGTTACCCCTTAAATAGATGTTATTTCCTCAAATCGGGAAAATTGAATGCTTTTGCATTTATGCTCTTTGAGCGACCTCTAAATGTTAAACAATCGGGCTGAAATTTTTAGGATATCCATTCTGCACCCCATTGCATATTTTAAGAGGTAGAAATAAAAAATCCGAGAAAAAATAAAAAATAAGCAACACCCTTATGTGCATGTGCCGTAATGGTAGTAATAGCTGGCCTTCCCCGTATTTCTCCGAATCGAACATAATTTTTAGAGCACGGACTCAGTTACGGAGTAATTTTAGACTCCTTTTTTTTCGACTTCCATATATTTCGACTTAGGTAAATTTCGACTTACGCCGCTAGTGTCGGGATACATCTATTACGTAACTCGGGGACTACCTGTACTCAGGATTCACACTGGGTTATACTGTGCTCTGATGATGATGGAAGAGTTATCTATCAAAAAGTTGGCAGCAGCCAAATACCTAA
Organism: Pyrrhosoma nymphula; assembly: GCA_963573305.1. Classification (NCBI taxonomy): domain Eukaryota; kingdom Metazoa; phylum Arthropoda; class Insecta; order Odonata; family Coenagrionidae; genus Pyrrhosoma; species Pyrrhosoma nymphula. The sequence goes on from OY754327.1 coordinate 136,376,197, forward strand.
CCCGATGTGAAGCCCTAGAACACCTGTCAACAAAAGCATCATCACATCGAAGTACAAAAATTCAGCCTTACTCACTCTGACCCAGTAAAATTTAAAAGTAGGCATGATGATAGATGGCCTTGCAGTAACTACATTTTACATTAAGTAACTACATTTTTCAATAAGTAACTACATTTTACTTCACTTCAGTGTTATAAATTGTTCATATTGGAAACAATAATAATAACTTTATTTTAGATTTTATTCTGTGCATTCAGAAACAAATTATAGGAAAAGCAAAGGTTTATATGAGATTTTCATACCATGTGCGACGAATATTGTGGATGAAATATGTCACTTGTCTGCAAACAACAACAAAACTCAGCATTCAATTCATGGTGGCCAAAGCATAAGATGCTTGTGCCACCCATCTGCCCGAACACTGCAATCTGCAATCTCTTGTCCCCTCTGCCCCCCCCCCCCCAATTGGCTCTTCCCTGGCACAGTGTAAAGATGCCGCAGAGTACTCTGTGAAAGAATTGAGGGGTAGTCTCGTAGGGGAAGCAAATGGTGTAGGCTCTGCCTCAGAGGTGTAGCAGTGCAGGGTGGTGCCATGGGAGGGGGGTCGAACTGTGCTGGATCTCAGAGACGCAGAGATACTGCTGTGAAGGCTTCCATGGTGCGTAGATGTAGAAGGCTTCACTCTTTCGGGTGTTTCACGGAATCGTTGTTTTTATGACAACAGTTTTGTGACAACTATTGTCACAAAAACAACGACGCGGTGAATCACCCGACAGAATGAAGCCTTCTACGCAGAGATACGTCGAAACAGATAAAAATTCAGTTCTAGTGGGCTCTACTATTGCGTTTTACATAAGTATAGCCCTTTTCAACAGGAAATATGCATAATTAGTTTGGAAGTACTTGGGGCACCGGTTAATTATGTACAGTGATAGGACTTAACACATTCAATGCGGAGCACGTCAATAGACGTGCTCCTGGCTACACCGACTGACAGAGCACGTCAATTGACGTGGTCGTTCCATTCCGAAGCCCTTTAAATTTTTTAAAGCCGATTTTGAAGACTTTCATGAAAATCGGGCCCGCATTGAATGTGTTAAATGCACAATTTTACTCCCTGCATCAATCATTTTGAGAGGTAAAAGCATTACTTTTATCAATTTTGAAAATAATTCCACCCTAGTGTACAGTTTCTGAGTTAATTGCTACCCTTTATCATCACTATGGTCATAACCATCATTTTCTATGGGCCAATGTAATCCTTGTGCTTGACCTGTTTGTGGATGGGTTCCTTTTTCTTTCCCACTCGCTTCCTTACTCCATTGCGTTGAAGCAAATTTGATCTCTTTCACCCTCCCCCCTTGAAGCTGAGACAATTGGACCATCATAAAAACACAGGAAAAAATTTACAATGAATATTTATAACCAAATGAAGTCTTAATATGTTCATTTTTGTACTCTAATTGTATTTTTTCAGATAACATGAAAGACCTAATTATTGCCAAATTAAGCTCTCAGTGTGTGGAAATGTATGATGATGTTGCCAAGCAGTTGCAAAAGGAAGTTCTGCGTCCTCTTTGGGATAGAGATTGGATAACTACAGTAAGTCAATATATTACTGGTTTTCTCCTGTTATACAGTTTGCTTAACCACATACATATTATTATTAGAAGTGTTGAAGATTATCTCAATTATTGATGTAGTCAGTCACATATCTCATTTCACTGTTGTCACAAGTTTATGCCAATCGCCAAAAATGCGTGATAATTTGATTTATTTCATGTAAAAAATCCTGAATGGGTCAGTTGACTTGTACAAAGCTTTTTGGTATTATGCATTCATTTGGAGACCACTTGAGATAAAAATTTGAAACTTAAGAATAAAATAAGTATCTATAATTTATTAGAACCATAAAATTGGTTCTTGATCAGGTAAACTTTAATGGTGCTACAAGAGCACAAATTTCAAATTGCACCCAGGGGCTTCTAGCTTCAAAGTTGTGGACTTTTAATTGCTTTGCATGTGTTCATACTGATGAAATATTTTTCTCTTTCATAGGTTTGCACAAAACAAGGACTCTATCAAGGAATTGCTGATTATCATAAGAGCTTAGTTTGCAGAGATGGCAAAGAAGTGGGAGAAGAAATTGCACGTCTTGAGGTTTGTTTTTTTCAGGTCATTTTATATAACTTAGGGGTAAGCTGGTAACTGTACAAGGTCTGATCAAAATGTCCCAAGACTATTTTCACTGTCTTGCAGATTTGAGTCATCGTAGCATTGTGGGATTGGTTGCACTGTTTTAAAGAAAACTTCACAAGTAAGGGGCCATTCAATTATTACACAAGATGTTTTTGGGGGTCGGGGGGTTGGGATTATCTTGCATTGTCTTATCTAGGGGGCGGAGGGGGTCTGGAACCAATTTACGTAAGAGTCTTGAAACGTTGTGTCATTTCCGAATGAAATTTAGCAGTGACGTGGAGCATCAGCTCGTTAATAGCATATTTTCCTTAATCTCACCGCGACACCAATGCTCCTATTCTGTCGCTTGACTGGATAGCTACATTACCTCCATGCTCAATGATTGTGGTACTCCAACACTTCATAATTATATTATATCCAGTGTTCAAAGCTGTACGATGGCTTATCCTTTTCTCCCAAGAAACGAACTCTTATTATAATTTTTTAAAAGTTTTCTTGTAATTGCTGAACGTGGAATGAAATAAGCTAAATGTTGATGTCAATTTCATAAAAATCTGCCCAGCTGTTTTCCAGATACAGTAAAACCTCTTTATATCGAAATGGAAGGGACCAACATTTGTGACATTTTGATAAGTGGAGGTTCACTATGAAGAGGTTTTAGCAGGATGAACATAATTTCTTCCTAATGGCCCTTTTTATCAATGAAGTTGCTGCTGTATTTTTAATCACTATATTTGTACATTTTTAAATATACAGTGTACTCCCAATTATCCGGGCTAATGATTGGGAGAGGACGCACGGATAATCGGAAAACACGGATAATCCAAACTTTCACTTTTATTTCTTATATTTTTCATAATATACGTAAAAAACGATGTACTATCATGTTCGCACATAGTCCGTTATTTTAGATTGTTTCATGGACTCATTGCGAGATTTCTTATGCCGACCGCGTATCTTTTTAGCAGCGATAATGCCATTGTAGTCGTATTCCCACTGCTCCGTATACTACAGTGTATAAGTGGGTCTTCCACGCAAGGGCACCACCATCCCCCAGCATTCGAGCGCAAGCTCATGGAAAACACCGGAACGGCGACCAGTCGTCCAGCCTGATCCGCTAGATGCTCCGTATACTACAGCAAACCATCTACGAAGTTGAGCGCCTGGGTGTGACTCATGCATTCGATGCTCCCCTCGTCTTTATCACTGCTACTTCAACTCTCCCCACTCCTTTCCTCTTCCCCTTGTCCGATCGTGGCGTAAATTACATCGCTATCAGTAGCATGGTGGAAGCCCAGGACACTTTCGTCTCTCTTTAGCCATTTTTCTAAGTTCTCCGCATCAACATTTTCGAATCCTTTCATTGTTTTCACTAAACTCCCCGACTCGGAGTCGTGCACTTCAGTTTCTGAAAATCCCCAAAAATCACCTTCGAGGTTAAACAAAATTTTCCGCCAAGAACGAACTAGTGTAACAGGTTTCACTAAGGACCAAGCCTGTGACACACCGTTAATCGCATCCAATATTGCCATTCTCTTCCAAAATTTCAATAAATTGTCATCTTCATTGGCTAGCATCCTGAAAATACAAACACGTGAATTCCTTTTCATTGACGCGATGACGCCGTGATCCATTGGCTGAAGTATGGAAGTGACGTTCGGGGGTAAAAACTTAGCTTCGCTGCACTGTTTTGAGAGGCTTGTTATGTCACCGATTGCTCTGACGAACGCTTGTTGGTTCTACATGATTCTTAGAAGTTATCTTGACCGTCACAGGGCGCTCGCTCGTATTTATGGCCTTTCTTTTGTCTGTTATCTTTTTCCTGCTGACAGCTTGTGAGCTTGAGGATTTCCCTCTCCCAGGCACGTTGGCCTTGGGAGTTGATGAGGGTCCATGGTTATCCCTTAGCTTCCCGATAGTGCTTCTGGAGTATCATATTACCCACAGCTGCTAGATTTATTGCCTGTACAGATTTCTTTACCGTTATTTTTTCTCGATGCGTCCTTTTACTCGATGATTTTCTTCTACTGGGCTAGCCTTTTGAGTTTGATTTTCTTAGTTTCCTCTTGCTCATTTTTTGACCCATCGCGCTTTTTAGACTTTGTCTTAAGAAATAATTCCACTGTGCATTTATTGATAATCTCTCTGGACTCCTAGATTTCTCTTCTGATTGCTCCTAGATGACCCCTGCTTTGTTTGGTCATTTATCTCTGGACTTTTTACCCACCTCTGCGTTTGATTGGTGACAGGGCGTTCTTTGGATTACCCGAGCCGGCCTGAACAGTATTTTGCTTGTTTATAGTCCTGCACGTCATCTTGGAAATTTCTCTCGGCATTTTGGGGCTGATTATTTTTACATTGACTAGTGCTTTGTTTTGGCTGTCTTGCAGCATCCTTGTAACTTAGGCTTTATTTTGCACTTCGATTATTGTTGGCTTATTCTACACCGTCCCTTTTGAGACATTCATTGATTCTACGCGCAAATATACATGAAGAACAAATGTATTTTTTAAGAAGAGCATTTCAACGGAAGATGTTTAAGTAATTTTGGAAAAAAATGAGCGTGGGGATGAATTTTTAGGCAACTTTTCCAAAGGTTACTCTGAGGAGGGAGAGGAAGATGCTTCTGGAGCTCAATCTACTAAACCATCTACGACGGGCGGGAGCCTCTGCTACAGAAAAATAATTTCCAAGTTCACCTTCTGAATCTGAAGATAGCTCATTGTCAGATGAAGACGATTTACCGCCTTGTGTAGACTTCCGTGGGTTGATGGATGTGAAGATACATGTCTTCCGGGTTTTACTCCGTTGGTCCGTTTTTGGACGAAATGTTTCGCTGGCGTTGCAGTCGAAATTCGGCGTTGAGTCGACTACTTTACATCTGCAACGCCGGCGAAACTCGTCCGAAGATGATGGACCAACGCGGAGTAAAACCCAGAAGACCTGTATCTTCAAGACTTATCGCCACATTCAAAGAAGAAATTCCCGGAAATCAGGCGGATACGAATCTGAATCCGGGAATTCATGGATGCGGTTCCCAAGATTCTAGATGCAAGGCATGTGCTAGCGAAGATTCTGCGATACTAGATTTTCTCCATTTGTTTTTTTTTTCAGTGGATGTCATGAAGTTTACCGTGGATGAAACCATTAATTATCGCAAATATACCAGCGAGAAAGCTCCGGAGAGTGCGTATTCACGGCTAAAAAGTTGGAAAGATACTGACAATGAACAATGAGGTAAACATAACATGTTCATTGTGAGCATGTAAGGAAAACAATTACGGTTTATAAGGTGGATTTAAGGGGAAAGAAATGGCCTTACGGATGTCTTGCTTGAATTGGATTGCTAAAATCCAAATGTGTGTTTTGATTGAATTTTTTTATATTGACCGCAGAAAATATCGACGAAGAGTAAAAATCACGCACGGATAATCCGCAACACTCGGACGGATAATCAGGAGTTCACTGTACATACTTCTGATAATTTTATGAGTGTAGTAACAAAAAAGGAACGTAGTAGCGTAGCTTAAAGTAGTTTTTGCTGAAAAAATAGTGATGTGTTTGTTTAATTTTTTTATCTTATATTCATTGATATTCATCTTATTTAATAAAATCGTGTTCTCACTGTTGCAGTCCTCCATATTTTAAAAAATCTTTCCATGACATCCAAATCTTCCTGAACCTCTAATTTTCTGTTTGGAGCGGAAACTAATTCCTCTTCATCATCTTCTTCTTCCACATACAGTGGAAGCCCGGTATAGTGAGTACGGCTTATGGCAAGAATCCCGTTTTAGCGAGTGATTGTCTTTGTACCGCCAAAAGGCCTATGTTTTACATGTAAAATAAAGTGGATATAGCGAGGCCAAAGAGTTCCTTCCACGGTATACGCTCGGAGTTACGACAGATATCTCTCGAGGGCAATGCACTACCTAGCAAAAATTAACTATTTTGTTTTGTATTATCTGTTAATTAAATTAAATATTCAAGATGTGAGCCAATTCTGCTACACCTAAAGCCAGTTATGTCAAAAAATTAGTGATTTACGGCCTTGAGTACGCTGTGCGCGCTCCCATTTTACGTTCTTCCTTTGTTAGGCCCAGTCATTAAATGGCAATTGCACATTCACCATTTTATTTATTTCATGCCATTCTGCTGGCTCATCCTCAAGTTCACTGTCTTCCTCACTACTGCCTCCCGAAAATCCTGCCTTGGTGAAACATTTCTCAATCACCTCAGACTTCAAACAATTCCATGAAAGGAATGCCTTTGCATTGCTTTAAGTATATTCCACAAACACATCTTTATGTCATTTTTATCATCGACTGTCCTCAACATGTATGTCACCAATTGCTGTCTGTATTTTCTTTTCACAATGGAAATTATTCTTTGATCCAGGGGTTGCAATCTGCAGGTGGTGTTGGGTGGAAAATACACTATTTTTATGTTTCGTAAGCCAATCTCCTCAGTTTTATGTGCTGCACACTGGTCAATGAAGAGTACTATTTTCCAGTTGCTCACCCCCATCTTCGAGTCTAACATGCTCAACCACTCACAGAATAAAGGTGATGTCATCCATGAGTTTTTGGTGTTTCTGTATAAGCAAGGAAGTTTTTGAATATTTTTAAAGCATCTAGGCTTTTTATATTTGCCAATGATAAGTGGCTCCAATTTCTCAGAGCCATTAGGATTAGCACAGAATTGCACTGTGAATCTTTCTTTGCTTTTTTTTCCTCCATGGCAAGGTTGGCCTCTAACTGAAAGAGTTCTGTCAGGAAGCAAGTTATAAAAAAACCTGCCTCATCAGCATTGAAAATGTCACATTGTTTATACCCCACTAAAATGGTCTGCAGAGTTTTTTTCCAATCTTTTTACCACTGTGTCACTTTCAGACGCACATTTTCAAAGTTTTTAAATTCCACCAGACTTTAAATTTCTGCAACCATCCATTTGTTGGCTGAAAATGTTCTATTCCCATTTTAAAGGCTATTTCCCTTCCCTTCATTTGTAGAATAGGTCCAGAAATGTGAATATTTCTTGTCCTAGCTTCCATCAACAAGTCAAATACATGTTTATCTAATTGCTCACTTTTCAATGCTCGAGATTATTTATCTGTGCAGCCTCTACGTGCAGCTTCTTCAGTTTCTTTAAGTTTTTTTTAGTGGATGTCAGGGTGGATGGTGGTATTCCAAAGGTTTCAGCTATGTCTATCTTTCGCTTCCCCTCATCAACGGCTTGGAATATTGCTAATTTACTCTCAGTCTTCAGCAGCCCTCTTTATTTGGGATTTGTCAATTCTATTTTAGGCCTAAAATAAATCAGGTCATTTACGCTGTTTTCTGTCTTATTATCACAGTATTTGAAAATGCGATTGGAAATAACCAATGAGAAATGCCAATATTTACGCAAAGAAAAATATCAGAAATAGACAATAGGTAATCTCATTTGTAATAAGGTTATTGAACAATAAATGGCACTCACATTGTAACCCTCACCTTCTTCTGGTTGTTGTTACCTTACAAATTATTTTAATTATCATATAATAATTCTGACTTTCATCACAACCTACCTCTAACCGGTAGATTACTGCAATGAATGAATGAATGTAAATTCAGGCAACACTTATGCTTTAAAAAATTATCTTTTAATTTTTATATAGGTGGATTGGGCCCAATTTACAGGATGTTCAACCCTTTTGCTATTTACCAATGAATACAATTTATTGTAAGTGGCACTTATCGTTCTCCTGTTCCTTATTTCCCCACTCTCGTGGTCCTCTCGGAAAACTTGTTTCTTCAGCTGCCGTGCATCTCGCGCTGCCGCCGCAATTTCCTCCGTTTCGGCTTACTCTCGGCTTCTTTCAGCTTTCCTTACTTGGAACCGCCCCTGGAACTATTCCCGTCACTTTTTGACAATCCGACCCCTTTTCACACACTTTTATTCCCTTTTTCCTTCTCCTTTTTTGCCTTTTACTCCTCCGAACTCCTTTCTCATTTCACCATCAATCTCACTCTCCTCGCGTCTATCCACTGTTAACTCCTCACCCTCGCGTCACTAGTTACGATCCTTTGTTGCCTTGTTTGTTTACTTGCGCCCTAACTACGCATTCTTACGTTATTTATTTATTTACTGGGCGTTATGTTATAACGTGATTGAAAGGCAATTAATCGTCGATTACAAATAGTTCGTAGATGGTTTAATCAAAATGAAGCTATTCAAATTATAATTATCGTAGATTGAGCTCCAAACTGCAACACACGAACTTCGGTGAATCTGCAATGGGATAAACCGGCGAGAGAGTTAGATTAGCAACGCGATAGGGATATTTCATTGTCCGACTTCATATCAACCACGAAATTACGTTTCAAATGACGAATAATGCTGCGTGTGGGTTGATAGTATGAATTGCTACAAAGTGGTTGTCTCGATCGTGGATACTAGTAGTCTTGATTATGGGACTTAAAATTCGCGGCATGATTACTCAGATAAAACAAACAAATACTGCGATGCGCACAATCTTCTTAACTAAAACGAGATTTTCATCTACATTTTTAGGCTATTAATAATAAAGTGAAGTCATATCTGGTAAAAAAATTTCTTTTAATGATCAATTGAACGCTAAGCTATTTTAAGTATTCCGATGTAGTTACATTCGCGGCTGATAATTACTCTTGTACGTGGTTGTGAATGAATTCACATGATTGATACTCGTCAGAAAGGTGTAAGAAGTTGTTATTACAACGCTCGTAAGTTTTAACCTATCCAAGGAATATGAGATAAGAAGTGTGGGAGTAAGGAGAATAATTGCCACTGAATATTTCCTTCTGTAGAGGAAGTTGCGCAGTCAGGGAGTCTTGTCTCAATACGAACGGCGGAGGTTTTCCGAAATTAGAGAGGTACGATAGGAAGACGTTTCCCTCTATGGTTGCATACAAATTTGGCGGGACCTAGAAGATAATACAATAACCAGAGGTTTACGATAAGAAGAGGTTCACTAGGTAGAGGTTTTACTGTATTAAGTCTCAAAGTCTGGGTTGCATACTTTCTGTGCCAACAATAGTAAGCCTTGGCTGTGTGTAATTCCATGCTTCAAGTTGAGAGTGATTTTGAGTTTCTCATTAATGCTTTATTATGAATCACTTCATCACAACCTCCGTTTAGTCATTTATGTCGTAACAAATTATAACATTTAATAACTTTTATACGTTTCCTAATTTATTATTAACTAAAATGTTTAAATTGCCTGAAAGTTGCACCTCAAACATTTCTTATCAAAATGCATACTATCATTTCTACGAATTAAACAACTGCACCTGTGTGCAACAGCACGGTATCTTTCTGCTACTTTACGACTGCTTACCCGGTCAATTTAACGGTCTCAACCCTCTCAAATTGGCCAGCTCTTACTAACATTCTGGCACATGCGCACCTTGAAAGTAGGCAACCACCCTTCCAAATCCGTAACTTTTGTAATTCTCGTCTTTTTTTTTGGGTAGGTTACCAGTACGTAAGTACAGATTTAAGTAAGTTGAGGCTTAAGTAACTCGGGGACTGCCTGTACAGGAGAATCAGTATGTTTCTATAAACGAAGTCATGGTTGTTACAACAATAAAGAACATTGTTATAATCCCTCCATGTCCTCAATATTGTACCCACCAGAAATGAAAGAGAGGCAACAATGGCGGTCACTTTAGCCCTGCTAAAAGTATCCTTTAACATGTTGAGTGCGGGTGTCACTCATGAGTGACACACAGCATAAGTGGCTGGCAGTTGCCTCTCATGAGTGATGGCAATTAGTTATTTGCATAGCTACATTGAAAGTTTTAGGAACTGGGAAATGACACCAATATCTTACACGCACTCAATGTGTTACATTGCAAAAACAAGTACTAACAGGAGAATATTGCATAAAAATATCAAAAGAATAAGGTAGCTCAGGGTTTCTACGTTCTAATGAAGCAAAAATAAAAGCAATTGATTCAAATTAATGTATTTTAATGAGTGAAATAAGAAAGAACAGCACAGTGAAAACTGTCTTATCTCATGCAAACTTACGGAGAATAGTGTGAACATGGTTTTGCATTTAAAGTGAGTTTTGCCAGAAATAAGACCTGGTTCAATCTATTGCTTGTTTAATAATATAGGGAGGATTTATGTGCTTTGGACATACTTAATTTGTGTACCCAAAATGTAGTATGTAATGCCAAACTTTCCCAAATGGGTTCTTTTGAATTGACAATAATTTGTAATATTCATTCATTTCTTTGTATAAAATGTCACTTTGGAAGTATAATACCCTTGTACTCAGGAATTTACAGATTAGTATCCAATTATCCTGTAGTATTTTTATCCATTATCTATGGTAGCTTAACCCTAATTAAATAATGTTAAAATGATGAAACCGAGGGAACTTGAGCTCTGCGGCCTCTTTAAGTAACAAGTTGTGAAAATCTCCAATGGCCGTAATAAATTGGCACAACCCGTCATAATTACACAAACAATTGCTGTGTTGGTTTGCGGGAAAAAGAGAAATTCCACACCCGTGACCAACCGCAACCTCTCAACCAGAAAACCCTCCTGTGATGGTTTATGGGAATGTTACGTCCTCGCCAATGAAAATTACAGACACACACACTCAACCCAAATAGGGATTCTTCACTAGGGCAAACCGCAGCTCACGAGCGACATGCAGCTCTTTGGCCCCTTGAGTGTGGCTCTTCCACAAAATACCATATGAGGGCGCGCGCACACAGTGCAATTGAAACTTCGTGAAGACTGGTTTTCTTATTTCTATTTTTACATACTTAGTTGGTATTTATGTGTCTTTATCTTTAGGTGAGTGCTCTGAAGCAACTTATTGAGAAAACATTTCAGAAAGATAAAATGTCAATGCGTATCTTCAAGTGGTATCTTTGATATTTGGCTCTTTTGACTAATGAGTTTGCCGACCACTGGGCTAGTGGGACTCTGCTAAGGATGCCTGGGTTATGAACACAAACACACTTACATGCACTCATGAAATCACTCACTCACACACTCAGACGTGCACAACTTCTGGGAGAATCTGGCTCATTAATGCAAAATTAAAATGATGCACAAATTGGTTTTAATGATTAGTCGTCATGATTATTTTGTCATAAAAAACAATATAGTTAAAGTCATGTCAGCAAATTTCACCTGGTCATTAAATGTATGAAATGCATTATAGATCTTACTTTTTTCAGGTGTCCTTATCTGCTATGAAGACAGCCCAGCAAAGTGCAATAAGAAATCCTCTTTTACAAGACTATGTTAATAAGGCCAAGGTGAATTTAACGGAAGCAAAGAAGAACAATGATTTCATTTATCATGATCGGATTCCAGATCCAAAATCATTGCCTCCCATTGGGAAATTTTGTCCTGTCAAAGCCACTCCTCTTTCAGAAAAATTTAGTGCCAATTTTACAGGTATTTCACAATATTTTGATTTGTCAAATCTTAAGTCATATATTTTCTCTTGTTGTCATTTATTTTTATTTTGGGACTTACAGTTGAATGTAAGTGACAAGTACTACTAATGAGAGGTTCCAAATTTAGAGGTTTTTCCTTTCTTCATCATGGACCTGATATACAGTAAAACCTTGAATTTACGTAGTTGGAGGAACCAAAAAAGAGGCAGTATGTAATATCAAAGTGTATAAAATCAAAGGTTGATAATAATGCTTGATGTAATAACCTTTTTCAGGTCTCTTCATTGTACAGTAGAATCATGATTTTACATTAACACGTTGAATGCTAACTGACGACAGTTGTCGTCCACCGGGTGCTATCCGGTGACTGCAGATGGCAATTGTCGTCCAAGCTCGCTTTTCCTTTTTAAGGCCATTTAATTTCAGTCACCGGCAAAACTCGAAAAAAATGCTGCCGCGTTGAAAGTGTTAACCGATTTACGTAAAATTTGATTTTTCACAATTGAATGAGGAGTCTTGGCCGATTCCTTAAATATTCTCATGGAATCATTACTTGATTTTATGTAAATTCGATATAATGATTTTACCGAAGGCTATTTTGGTCCCTGGTGGAGGTAGCAATTTGATTTTACGAAACAAAATAACAGAATTTATAGAAACTTCAGCAAAATCAGGCAGATTCTTGCCTATCTTTAATGGAAATCTTCAATTTAATGCCATTCTATTACTTTTAAATTCAGCAGTAACAAATCTATTTGTGGCATTTTAATGATATATATGTATAATTATCTTACTTTCCCATCTTTCAGCCTGAATAGTTATGGGTTCAAGGTGTTTACTGGTTTACGCTCTGACAGTTGCATCAGAAAGCTCATGTATATATCTAGTGAAGTTTCTTTTGTTCTGTGTTGATTGGAACAAAATGAAAAAAGCATAATTTTGTCAGCAACATATTAGTGTATCCTGAATGAGTTAATTTGCTTTGGTTTTTCAGCAATAAATATTTTAATAATAATATGGTCACCTTCAATTTATATTTGTTATTGTGTTAATGATGTTTATTTAACTGCAGATATAACAAACACTTACTGCATAGTGATGCCTACGAAAGTGGTTGATAGATGCGTGTTAGATCATGAATACGAGTGAATGTGATTGGTGTTACATTTTAGGGCCTCCATATAATTTTTTTTCTGGATGGCATTCTTAGTTATATATTACTTTGTAAATGTTCTCTTAATTATTGATTTTTAAGAAATAACTCAAAAATCATATGTTCACTTTTACTTTGCATACTACCTATTTTAAAAGGAAACATTGCCTGTCATCACAATGTTCATAACAAAAATGTAATGTTTAATTAGGAAATACTGTGGAAAGGTAGATTCAGGATTCGATTCAAATCCCCTTTCCCCCTTTCCCCTCCTCCCCATCTTTCAACACCCGTGGCACCATCTATGAACCGTGCGTTGGTACTTCTTCCTTGCTTGATTTGAAATAGTCTACCACGTACCGCCATTACTGTTGCCCTCACCTGGTATAACCTCAATTTTACACACCTTTAATTTATGTAAATTGTGATTTTGCGCAGCAATATTAAGGTTTGTCCTGCAAGCTTAGGGAATTTCAATGACAAACTTACAGTTTTTACGCAGTTTCTTGACTGTATGCAGTTCCTTGTTTTTATGTTGTTATACTTCCTATGGGACATTTTAGTTATTTTTACGTAGTACATGTTTTCAATACTTTAATCTAGTTGTGGGCACAACTGTTGAACAAGACTACCTACCCCAGCACAAACTATTCCAACTGTGTGCTGCATTTTAATCCCTGTGCTCTAGGGCCTGAAAAAATGCCCTAAATGCTTGGTAATGGTAGAGGATCCTATCAAGGGCATAGCCTTTCTTCCTGACATTACTGTGTAGGCGACACCCAAGATTTGATCAGTTGGACCTCTTCCTGGTTGACTTTGTGGCTGGGTTTTATTTTGAGCCCACAATACAGTTGCAATCTTTACAACCTTGCCATTTGACACTTCTGATGCCAATGTTATGCTTCAGCCTGTTTGTTCTATTTCACTCTAGATTTGTTTGCTGCGTTGGTGCCTGTAGCAGTTCATCAAGCAATGGCTGCATATGATGCAAAGAAGAATGAAATAGTTAATGCTGAAGTATTGAAGCTCAGAGAGAACACACAGCTTTTGAACAGGTAGAGAATGCTTTGGGTTGAGAATTGGTATTATATTTTTTATATTGTGTTCAAGGTAGGTATTAATTATGTGCATATTAGTTGCATGTCTTGATTCCATGCTATTTTCATTGTTCATTATTCCTAAAATTGTTTGAGTTAGAGTATTTTGTAAGGAGTTCATTGGGAGGTTCACACAGGTAGCAACTCAACATATTCATTGCACTATAGAAATTTAATTGGTATATTGGCTTTGGCATTCCCCATGGAGTTACTTGGCAAGCTTGCATTGAAACTGGTATAGGAGCAATGTACGTCCCGAGTAGCAGAGAAACATCTGTCTGGATGCTTCTGTAACCCTCCCTAATCCCTATTTGACCATGAGACAGACCCTTCTAATTTTTTTCTTATGTAACTAACAGCTGAGATAGCATAATGAATATGAGTTGCTGACAATGAGAGGGTAATCTGAAGTTAATTCAGGCTTACAGTCCTAGTAACTGCTGGAAGGTGGGGAAAAGAAGTACATATTCATCTTTATTCTCCAACCCTAAAGCTTGTCTCTACTCCTCAGCACTATTGATACTTATGTATTGCTCACCGTCAAGTTATGAGCTCTCTGATAAAAATGAAGTAAATGCATCTAGGAAAATGTGCTCCTTTAGGTTTATAAACCTATGTGTGGAAATTTCTCTAAGCTGTTGGTTGCCCAGTGGCCATTGATGAAGCTAAAAAGTGATTACATTTTGTGTTCCCTGTTGGCATAAATGCATGGTTGGCATAAAGATTCTTTAAAAAATTGCAACTCAAAAGTTGTATAAAAACAAAACGAGTGCATGAAAGTTCTAAGAAACAAGAAAGAATTATTTCTTTCTGAACTTGTAACAAAAAAATAAAGCATTCAAACTGCCAGTATTTACAGTACCATTGTCTTCCCAATTTGAGGTGCTCTTGTAGTAATGATTTGACTGACTGACTGTGATATTTGTTAAATTTGGGCATCATTGTTATATGCTATGTACTTGAAATTTCAATTTATTCCCTGCAGTATACTGGCTTCTCTCAATCTTCCTGCTGCCATTGAAGAAACCTCTGGTGGTGCTCTGCCTCAGTCATTATGTGAAAAAGCTGATTATGTTCGCTCTGCAAATGGTATTGAGTGGCTGGAAAAGATGATCAGAGAACTACCAGATCTCCTACAGCGGAATCTAGATATACTTGATGAAGCTGATCGCATGCTTTCTGATGAGAATGAATCTGACAGTAAGCTTCGGAATCAGTTCGGAGGGCGTTGGACAAGGACACCATCAGCAAAGCTCACGGAAACTTTCCGTTCAAACTCCGAAAAATATCGGTATGTATGCTAGTGTTTTACCTTTCACTACTGTCTCTCTTCTGTATCTAATGTCTTTCTAAAGCATGATAGTTTTTCAGGCATTTTTGCCATTTAAATTTTGTTTCTCCTGTGAATTTTGCTCTTGTTTCCACCTTAGATATGTTCTCTGACTTTCCACAGGCGACTAAAACTATGGATGAATGAGTATGCAATGCAACAGTGTTTTCCATTAACTTATTAAGGGTGTTTTGTGATGGAAAACCTCTCCAGTAGTCTTATTTAGGGTGTTTAAAAAAATAAATTAACCTTTTTTTGCTCCTAATAAGAAATTTTATATGAATGAACATCTTGCATTTCTAAGTTTTTGACTTTTTCTCTCAATATGTGAGACATTGCAGGGGTAACTGATTTCCATTTTCTTTTTTGATCCCGTCCCTCCATCCTTATTATTGAAAGAAAGGCTAGAGTAGAAGGCATTTCAATCATATTCTAATTTTCTTGCATCAATGCCAATGCCCTATGTGAGTGTCAAAGCATGTCCCTGTAAGTGCTTATTGACCAACAATCATATCATCTTGTCTTTATCATCAAGAAACTTACAATAGAGGTGAAGACTGGGTCATTCCCCCTGTTCATGGTCTCACACCTCTCCAAAGGTTTGTCTCAAAGGACAAGCATTAGGGGTGGATTGCAAGAATGGAGTTCAAACCACAATTCTGATTGGGTTCTGTTGAGCTGCAGTCTGGCTGCTTCCTATCTTCTGCTTGCAAGAATGGCATTCCATTGCAATCCTCATAAACCGTGGCCTCGGTTTGTTCAACATCTGGCAACATCTAATGCATTCATTTGCCTCGCGGGAAGCAATGGAAAGTGCCAAATGGTACTAAGGCAAGGGCGCAGCCAGGGAAAGCTCTTGGGGGGGGAGGGGCAATTAGTATTTGTACCCTCCCTTCGGCGATTCTTACCAGTGATGATCACCACAGTTATTGCTTGGAAAACATACCTAACAAAAATTATTTATGCACTAAGCTTGCATAGGTAGAAAAAATTCTTTCCTGTTCATAATACTAATTCTGTTTGAAAATTGAATTCTTAATTGAGTACTATCTATTAATTTAAAATGGTAATTAATCCTTGTAGCTATAAAATAAATATCTAATTGATTATTAGTGATACTATGCCTAAAAAATTGCCGGAATAAATATTTTTCTTAATAATACATCATTTAGGGCCAAAGTCAACTCAATAGAGTAACATTGTAAGTTTCAAAAGCTAGCTCCAAATCCTTTAAATCATCTGTGGACTAATTAAATTACACCCACACATCCTTTCATGGCATTGCCATAATATCACAGAAATACCATCACCACACAAATCGAAAATAAAGTATAGTCTACATTCTCACTTAATAACCTGTGAGGCATCAACCGGTAATTTTATAACAATGAATCATAGCACTGAAGACACATAAGAATCACTCATACTTAGAGACATGTAAAAGGTGGGGTTATTTTATAGCCAAAAGTGGTGTTATTTTTTGCAAAAGCGGTGTTATTTTACCCTGAAATCGGTGTTATTTTCACGACAAAATATTTGGTGTGAATTCAGTGCCCTCCTCCCAGCAGACCCACCTGTTGGCAATAAGTGTTGGATACCATTGATTTGGAAAAATTTTAATAGTCAATAGCATGATGTATTCATATTTTATGTTTGCACATTTCACGTAACAATTTACATAAAGAGACAAATTACAGTTACATGTCCGTATTTTCAAATGAAAAAATTGCCAGTGTAGCCAAAATTTCTACTTTTAGATTTGTTCTCCTATTTGTTAGCACAGTGTTGTAGGAGGAAAGAAATCTCACTGAGTCCACATTTGCACAAAGGGTCCAAATCGCTTCAAGGCACTTTAATGGAAATGATGGTTCAAACAATTTTAGTACCTGAATTGGTTTCATTATACGTATCCACTGAACCCTGGAAGTTTTGTTGCTGTAATATTCGACGTAATTCCCCAAACCCCAACATCAACTTTTCCATCTCAATTGACTCAAGGTCATGGACTTTTTTCAATTTTGTGATTAAGTCAGGGCTCACCTCCGTTGTGAGAACTACTTGAGGGTCAAAATCTGTTTTCAAATCTTACTCTACTTGGGGCTTCCACTATAAGAGAATAAAGTTTTATTGATGCCTTTGATGCCATCTGCACAAGTATCGACTTTATAGCTTCTGATTTAGAAGTTGTCATACCTTGCAAGGAATTTTTAGATTTCTAAAAAACAATACCACTCTAAATATTATTATGGATGCTTGCCCTTTTATTCCACTCCCACCGGCAGAATTTTTTTCAACATTAGCCTCATGTTTTTCTCTCAAAATGTGTTTCGTACAGTTGTCCTTCCTTTTCCACGAGACATTTGTGTTGCAAAAACGACAAAGAATTATTTTGTCATCAGCACAATATAATCCATGTTGTCGAAATTCTGCCTCGCGCTGCTTTGCCGTCACCATCCAATTCGGCGTTTTAAGTTTTGGTGAATGTGATACAACTGTGACAAAAGAAAATCACTATGCTGATTCAGGGGCACGCGCCCCTTGAAAGTATGCAACCACTCTTCGCGTCCCGTAACTTCCGTAATTTTCGCCGTTTTCGGTAAGGTTCCCACTCACGTAAGTACATATAAACGTAAGTCTAGGCTTACGTAACTCGGGAACTGCCTGAATAGCAAAATTTTGGCATGTATTTTTCACTTCTTTTGTTCAAATTCACAAAACTGAATTGAAGAATATTATATCCGAGTAACATTTCTGAATAAAGCTGTACCGGAAAGGCCATTTCCAAATATGTACTGCTTAAGTAATTATTTACGTTCGCAAGTTAAATGACATAGACCGCCAAATTGAGGAAATTCACTTTGGAAATGCAGAAATTCGCGATTGAAATGTTGAAAATCGCGATAATATATGAAATTCGCGTTTTCGCAGAAAAACCCCAGAATTCGCGTAAAAATTCGCGTTATCGCATTTGGGAGTTTTGCATGTCCCTACTCATACCTCAAGCATCAAGATAATGTTGACCCGTCAACAACCACATCATCTTAATGCACACAGCTTCATAAATTCTTCCCTTAATACCTTACTAGGTATTATTAGTAATTAACAAATTTGTGGCACTTGAAATCCACTACGGTCTTTTGTGTACAGTGATAATTACTAACCTTCCGCAGCGATTTACATGTTACTTCACCACTGAACCTAAATCTATACAGGAACTGAAAAAAATCAAAAACCAAGAAGCGATCAGAAGAAGTGTAAATAAGTACTTTTGTGAAGATTTGAATATCTGCTTCCTCCCTGCTGGCCACATTTGTTTACTTGCAGCAATAGAGGCTGTGTGTAAATCTACTCAGAAGCAGCTTTGGAAATAAGTGGCCTTTGAACTGTGATTTAGTCTGTGCCGTGACGAAAACCTCATTCTTTTGAGCCAAAAACTGATTTTTGGCATTTGCGGTTTAAATTACGGTTTTAACTTTGTTCTTGCAATCTGCCCTAGCGGTTTGAAAACACTACAATGAACCCACAATGCTCCTTTTCTCTGGCTAATCTGACTGACCTGTTAGTCTTGTGACCCTAGGTGCATGGTTGGGGATGGCAGTGGTTATTGAAAGGGCTGTTTACCTGCTCTGCCACAACCCCACACACCCTGGGGAACAACATTTAACCTCACAAAATTGTGTGCATTTGAACTTGGGTTCAATTATTTTGGTAAATGTTCACTTCTTATTTCTGAGGAAAAAGAACCGCAGATACAGGGACAATGGATATGGGGGCTATACTGTACTGTGTTAAGTGTTCTGTCAAGTCTTGTCAAGTGTTGATTATTGCTCTATCCATTTTCAAATTACTACTTTTTGTTCAAAATGTATTAGATTTTAATTTTAGGTCAGCTGTATTTAACAATTTCACAAAAAATTACATAGTTCAATTTACTGAAATCATAGAAGTTAACATGAACATTCATCTCAGCTTGAGTATCTGAAAAGCTCATGTGTCATTCTATATTTTTTAAATTTTTGTATCAATTAGTAAATCTTCCCAAGACTTGAGGCATTTGAACTTTTAGAATAATTCACCAGTTTGAATTGCTACATCTCTGAGTAGAAGTCAATTATTCTTGTAATTTATATATAACATTAGTTTAAATCGATTCATGTGCTAAAATTTTGAACTGGAAACAACATTGATCGAGTTTGTTTTTAAAGGCAATTATAATTTAATAAAAGAATCTTTAAATTAATGGACAAGGTTGGTGTGGTGATTACGAGTAGTGGCATACCATCCCTATGTCCTGCATTATAGAAATTTACCAGGCTGTGATCCCAAATCCCATTTTTTTCTTTCAGTAGCTAGTGGAGAGAACCTTAAGTACTGTACTCTGTTCTTCCCCAGTTTTATGGTTGTCCTGAGGATATGTATCTATAAAACTAAGGATTCCAAGTTGTCTTAAAAACAAGTAAATGCCAGATTCAAAGTTTCTATCCATCCTCCCTCCTCTTACAAAGTAATGGCACTCTTACCATCCTACTTGCCTATCTTTTGTGGTGCAATTGACCTTAGCTATTGGTCACCTCCCCTTAATAACTCCTACTTAGCTTTAAATTCCCTCTTAATTTTACTATTTTATTTCATTAGAATCATGCAGAATTTGGAAGTACTACCTTAATATTTTTTTCATTTTCAGAAAGATAATTTCAAATGCAGTGGAAGCTGACAAATCAGTGAGGGAGAAATTTGAGAAGCACAGGGCTGGAATTGAGCTGCTTAGCAGAAGTATGGAGCAATTGAATGAATCTGTGCCTATGGGGGGACCGTCAAGTAGACCGCAATCGAGCCAGGGAGCGGTTGCTGAAATGAGGAAACTAATGGAAGAGGTAACTGATTAGCATGATATAATGGGAATCACTACTTGTTGTTATGAGTTGATTGTTTCTACTGAAGAGATTCCATGACTTTTTTGCATCATTAATTCAAATGAGGATTTTTCCTTGATAATTAACCCTTATAATGCCAGCGGGCCGATATATCGGCCCACATTGGATGTGCGAAAACTGCCACGGGCCGATTTATCGGCCCAACTTTAAATACCTGAATATAATGGCCTTCCTTTAAAAACCTGAAGAGAGCCTTGGCATTCTTCACACATCCTACCCGAAACGGGCTGGCAGTAAAAGGGTTAAGAGTACTCTCTACTTAAATTTTTCTCTATTACTCTTTTTCTTCTGGAACTTAATCTATGTTAAAATACTGACATGAAATTTCTATAACATTATTTCCTTGGTATTTTCATTACATATGGTTACATTATATTACTGAATTTTCCTAGGTGATAATTTTCCCATGGAGATAATGATAAGATCATTGATTTAAGTTTCTATGTTCCCACATTGACTCACACCTAATGTATGAAAGGGCTATTTGTAATTTACCCCTGCTGCCTGTTTAGCTCATTCTTCTACAGGCTATTTTGCTTTGCTGGATATAAATGGTGCTGGTAGTTGCCCCTTGATATCTCTGACAGTGACCAGTGCATGGCCCAAAGAAGATTGACTCTTGAGAAGGAATTCAAAGATTATGGGATAAGAAATTGTCGATGTTACTGGCATTCACACAGCTTTTGAAGTTCAAATAATCATCATTTATAAAAAGGAAATTCAAATGCTCTCAAATGCTATACACTTAGTTTTCTGAAGATTTGCAGGATTTATGTATTGTATCCATGTCTCCCTCATGTTAAAATGCTATGGGTTTCCTCAAATTTGCATAATACAACAACTCATTGGAACACATTCCTTGCACTGAACAAGGAGTTATTGTAAAGCATTCAATAGCCACATAGCTTTGTGCATCTCAGTCTCTTTAGTGAAATAATTGAATACAAGGTTATCTACAAAGGCAGCACATCCTATATCACTACACAGATGAGATTGCAGGCATGTTTTCTTCTTCCATGTCAAAAATGACATTTCTGTCTTTATCATGCATATTTTGACCTGCCTAGATAGCAGGTTGTATGCTAAACATATGAATTGAGGTAAAAGAATGGAAATTAATAAATAATTCCTTCTAGTCATTAGCTCTCCATTGTTATCGCTAATGTATGTATTCTCATGATTAATCTTTATGTACCGTATTGGCCTGAACATAAGACTTATTTTTTCCACTTGGAAGAGGTGAAAACTTGCTTTCAATCTTATTTTACACTGTGTAAATAAAATTTTAGGACACAACCTGCACCACATTGATGCGTGGTGTAACTACTGGTTTCTCGTGACTATGAATTAAAACTTGATTACAGTGATACAATGAACGAAAACATCACATTTAAGCACGCCAGGCATAGCACGATAACTGATGTTTGACAACGTCGATTTTTACGAGAGTTGCACGGTGTAGGAAGATTTTAACTACTTTTACGTAGATTACTTGAAGCATGTGTCGAAGGTCATTCTCCAAAAATAGATCATATACAATGATCTGGCACTTCCTTGACATCATTCTAAAATGAAGTAGAGGGGGTGTTGTAGGGGGTGTTGTGTCAAGTTACCCAGGGTCTACAGTGTATTTCCATGATGGCCATGACCATGGCATGGAACACTCTGCATGCTTCTTTCATCCTATATATGAATTAAAATTTTTTCTCTAAAATGGCACCTGTAAAACTCAACCATCTTACATTTAGTGCAGTCTTATATTTGGGCCAGTACGGTACCTATGCCACCTGGGAATTCTGCTGATTCCTTACACAGTAAACTTGACATAACCAATTTCTTGGGAAAAAAATTAGATTGGTTAATAACAAGGTCAAATGTTAGTACAGATAATATACTGCTATCAGAGATATGGTTTGCTGTAGTGTGGTGTGTTTTACATTGTACAGTCAAAGTTTGTATGGTCCAGTCCAGCTCATCATCATAATTGTTAATTAAAGTCTTTCGCAAAACTTTTTCTCCAGAATCCCACTTAAAATTAAAAATCATGAGGGTCAATCACTCTGGGAAAGGATAAAATATTTTTGGTATTATTGGTCAGAAATTATACCTCTACTTCAAGTCTCCCTCCATGGGACTAATTACACCAATGAATGTTTGCATTTTCTAAAGAATATTATTTGGCCTCTGTTTTTTTATTTATATTCAACATTTTGCATCCTCTGCTGTGTGCTTTGTCAGGAATAATAATAATATAGTGATGCCCCCAGCGGAGGACAGGAAAAGTTGAATGTAAGAGAAAATAAAGAAGCCAAATAACATTATTTAGAATTCTTGTGAAAACCTAAAAAGTGAAGTGTGTGCATTTCTTACCCATTCTTTTATTTCCTTGAAGGTTGAGGCTGTGCGTGCTGAGAGGGATACAATAGAGTGGGAACTCAAATCTGCTTCCACAGATATGAAAGACATGTTTCTGAGTGCCTTAGGCCATGAGGGCAAAGAACCGGGCATTGAAGAGCTCAATCGCACTTATGGTCCTTTACAACGCCGTGTGCAGGAAAGCATCAATAGGCAAGAGACTTTGTTGGCAAATATTCAGGTGAGCTATTAGTTTGACTCATCTTTCCATTTTAAACTACTAAACATGTACCAACTTTGAAATGTTTTATTGCAATGGGCAATTTTGTCATTTGTTTGTTTCTTTATGATGGTAATGACTTTGATGTGAATGAATGAAGTTCGGGGTATGATTGCTGTAATTCATGGTAAACAAGGTATGGTTGCCATAGCTATACTTCCTGTGTACTATTTTATGTGTAGCTACTTTTCTTTCACAGAAACTTACCTTTTGTTCTTATTTTTCATGCTCATTCGTTCTCTCCCTCAAGTGTGACCTATGTGATGTGTTGTTTCCTCCTTAAGCATACATGCAACAATTTGGAAAATTAAAATTTTAAACTAAATATAGGCTATCTTGAGCATTTTGACTTTATATTTCTCAAGTTTTAAGGTGTATATAAATGCTGATGGAGGGGTGAATAAATTTATTGTAAACAGCATCAGGGTACTTATTGCTTTGCTGTTGATAATATTTTCAGCGAAACTTAACAATTTGGCTGTGGTAAAACTCAAATTGTGGTCTCTAGGAATTTTTCCATTTCAAGCACACAAAATAAATGTTTGCTTATTAAAACACTGCTTTGCAATTTAGATAGTAAATTAAGTTCTTGTTTTTTTTCATTAGCGAGTTAATCAAGAGTTAACTCAAGAACGATCTTCAGGCTCTGGACAGCGTGAAGACGTTTTGAAGCAGTTAGCTGCAGCATATGATGCTTTCAGAGAGCTGGAAAGTAATCTCAATGAGGGAACTAAGTTCTACAATGAATTGACTCAGGTATGTGTTCATAAGCAAAAAGGAAATTCTGTTGTGTTACATTTTTAAATTTTGTGTCTACATTTTACTGAGAGCTCCTGATTATGTATGTTTTGGGTTATCCATGCACAGATTTCCTACTATCCATCCATATTTTCTTCCATTTTAAGCAGAAGTTGGTAAATATTCTTATGGTAATGGTTGCATGGAATTGAATTACAGAATAACATGAACAATTAGAAAATAAAGAATAGACAGCTAAGTTAAGTTTAGGGGGGGGTTTACTTAAAAAATTGAATGGAAATCAATGTCATGAATCTGCTGGTCATTTTTCATATTCTTTTATGAGAGAATTAAACCTCTGACATTATGGCATAAATGCAGTTTTCACATATGGCAACATTTGTCCTGAGAGAATTATAATTGTTACTCACCTGATTTTAGGCTATGTGTTAGTTTGTTTAAAAATTGCTAGCCTGTGGGAATCTTGAAGAAAAGATGAACATAAATTTTTTACCCTGTTTTTAAAGATTGCTATGTAGCATTTGTTTACATCATAGTCTTATAAATGTACATTGTGATATCTACACTGAATTGAATGATGTCTTAAGATTTTGTGTCAAATGAGATGCATGGATTTATTTTCTCTAAGGTTGATGAAAGAACCTGGAGCTACAGTTGTGACATTATTGAGGGGATAGGTAATTGGTGTTGTAAACTTTGGGAAGTTAGCTAGGTGAATTGAACATGCTGAAAATTAGATTCGATTAGGTCTCCCATCAATTGCCATCTGGATACAATGAAATCTGGTTAGGACGTTTTTGAAGGGGACACAAAAAATGAATGTGCAAACCAGGAAGACGTGCTAACCAGGAAAGTAAATATTGTAATTCAGGAAATTCCAATCGGAGGAGAGGCCAAAATAATTACCATTACTTGCGTAAGTTCTCATTGTATTCACGCCTTCCTTAACTATTTTCAAGCATAAAATTAACTAAATAAGTGATAATTTGCTAAGCGAATGTAAACTGAATGATAATTACATTTCATAGCTTTCCCAGAAATATAAATATATGAAAACGACATTGCTTCACCTTGATTCATTGATAAAAAGAGATGTTTTGCCAAGTCATATGGCCTTTCTAAGGTCAAAGAGCCCTAAATATAATGTTAATTTATGTTTGTTTTAAAATTGATCAAAAAATTCTGCAACATTGTATTCATGATTGTATTTACCTAAATTTCTGCAAAATTCTTTCTTCGCATAGTACCATCAGATCGATTGTAAGATGGATTGATATATCAATTTATAACAGTTAAATTGACATGTTTTTTTGCGTACATATTTTTATAATTCAATGGTTTATATTCACTTGAAAAATTTGTTCAAGGTACTCTGCTTTTTATTTTTTGTACCAAGCTCTAATATTCTCGCATCAAGCTTCGCGTGGAGAGTCAAAGCGTCATCTGCTCCCACAACACTCGTCAAATAATGGCGCACGTATTCCATAGCCTCGAGTGTTTTGGTCAGAGTTGTAGACGTAGGAGATAAATCAGACTTATTTCCTTGCTCGGCATCATCTTCATCATCTATTTCCTCCAACACCTGCTCGTGAATCTCATCAATCGACATGGTCTGGCAAACATCAAGATCATCATCGCACTTGCAGTACTCGTCGAAATTCACCTCTCCAGCAATCTGACGCCACTCCTCTAGAGGAAAATGAGATGGTTCTGCCTCTTGTGTCGTGTCAACCGTAATGCCAGGCTGCATATGACTAAATCCTGCTGCCTTAAAGCAACTGTTGATCTTTTCTCTGTTCACGGAATCCCATGCATATTTGATGAAGTGCATCGCATGCATAACGTCTATCTTCCGCTCAGCTGTTTGTAAGGTGGCCAGCCTCTTTTGTACCAGCAGTCTTCTATATCTGTGCTTGAAACATCGGATGATGCCTTGGCCAAGGGGCTGAAAGTGACTTGTTGTGTTTGCTGGGAAGAATTCAACCCAGATGTTTCTAAGGTTGCTTAATAGCTTCTTAAGCTTGTATTGACGGGATGAGCAGCACAGTGGTTGACAAAAAGTAAAATTTTTTGTTATTTCCTCTCAGTTTGGCATCTAACCCACGCAGAAAGGTTTTTATGTTCTTGAAACACCTCGGGTGTTTTGATTTCCCTATCACAAGCGGCATTAGCTTGTCCATTCCGCTCTCGTTGCTGCACAACATAACTGTTAGTCTCTCCTTGCTTAATTTTCCTCCATGACATTTTCCCCCTTTAAATGCATATGTTTGATCTGGTAATAAGTTAAAAAAATAAACCAGTCTCATCGGCATTGTAAATATCATCGGGGCTGTACCCTTCAAGCAACTTGGGCAGGGTTGTTTTCTTCAAAGTTTCAACCACATCAAGGTTAACACTGGCTGCCTCACCACGCACACACCTATAAACTAATCCATGTCTGTTTTTGAATCATTTATCCAACCATTGGAGTCATGGAAATTTTCAATGCCCATTTTTACAGCCAAATGCAACGCCTTTTCTTTGATGATGGAACCATCAAACGGCACGTTTGAACTTCGTGCTTGTTTGCACCATTTAAGGAGAATGGATTTTAATTCTGGATATTTCCCTTCACGGTATATAGTTGAGTCAGTTTGTCAAGTGATTGGTCAGTGAACATGTCTTTGAATAATGATTTCTTCTGCTCTGAGTGCCTTCATCTATCTGATCATTCATGAATGAGAATATTATACTTAAACTTTCATTCACGTCCGTTATCCTGTCAAATATAAGTGACGAGGTGGAGTTTTAGTATTTCTTTTGGAATTGTCTTTTTTTTATTGTCAATAACAGTAGGTATGTATGTTTCAGAAATCTTTTTTTTATGCTTAGTCAGACTATAATATGAACATATTTTTCGGTAAAAAATGGAAATGGAAAATTAGTTGGTCACTTTGCTAATGTTGGATACTAATTCATGTATACACTCGACGACCATCCACTCCCCTCCATTTAAGTGTGCATCACAAGTGGATCTGGTGAACTACAATTATATTCATTCATGTATTTTAATCTTTATATCCTTGTTATTTATAGAATGGTGATGGTGTGAATTGGAGATGTTTGAACACTAATGTTATAGACATTCTTACATGCCCATCACGAAACATACATACTCAACTATATCACATATATAAGGAAAATTGCCTCTCGGAGTAGTCAGATGCAACAGTATAATATAACGAACATGTTCAAAGACCCATCACTTCACAAACTGACTCAACTATACCATGAAAATCTGAGAAAAAACATTCACAGAATTCAGAGGTAAAACTATAAAATCAAAGACATGTTCAAAGACCCATCACTTCACAAACTGACTCAACTATACCATGAAAATTGGAGAAATAACATCTCACAGAATTCAGAGGTAAAACTATTAAATCAAAGACATGTTCAAAGACCCATCACTTCACAAACTGACTCAACTATATCATGGAGATCTGAGAAATTACCTCTGAGGTGCAGGACCTTATAAAAAACATTGTTCATATTTAGTGCTTAATTCATTGGTATTTCCTATCAATTGTGCTTGATAATATTGGTTCTAATATTAAAAATCTTTGCTTTGTAAGCCTTTGTTTGTCATTGAATCATTATTTTCTTTTGACACAACTTTGACCAATTCTTATTCACCGGTGGTTTATGCCATTAACTACAGTGATTTTTTCCCACTTACACCTTCCTTATATAGTCATTGAAAAATATTTTCATGACGTTTATTGTCCCAGGTAAATTATTCCTTAAGCAACTTGATAAAAACACACTCATCTCCTACTCCTCTCTGGATTGAAACTGAACAGAGTTGCTTTAAAGTCGTTTACAACTCACAAATAAACTAAAAGATCTCAGAACTGTTTAAAAATTGATGCAAAAGAGGTGTTGTTACCTCAATATCAGTTAATGTGAAAATTAGTGTCGGAAAACCTATGAAAATGAGTGGTTAAAGTGAGTGAATTACAATACCAAATGAGATAATAGGGATAAGTTTATGTTTGTGCAAAAATAAACAATTGTTGATAGATATTTCGCAGAGGATATATATTAATTTATGAAACTTTAGTAAACATCAGTTCGTATATTTTTGAAATCGTGAATCAAGTGATTATAAATACTTGATTATAATTAACCATTGATGATAACGGTTGCGTGAATGTGAGAATAAAATAGAATTTAGTGGGACGGTTTAACTTAATACGCTATCAGGAATGATTTTTGACGCTATACAAGTAAGAAAATTTATAATCAACAAGTTCTTTTTCACTGCATACGCTATCAGGAATGATTTTAGACGTATTATAAGTAAGGTTATTCGTAATCAACAAATTATTTTTCACTGCATGCCTCTAGATGGTTGGTAAAATATTCGATACGATGAACAAGACAAAGAATTTTTCAGTACGTAATTGTATTTAATGTCACACAAACAAAGGAATAATGCTTTCTCGATTGCAAGTACGCACCTGATAGATATCTCTGGGCATGGTAAAGATATAAAGTTTCTTCGGGGGCATTACCACAATTAATTCAGCAATGCGAAGTTTAAGTAAAGGTTAATATTTCTTTCAACTACCAAATACCTTATAATTAATTTCTATACTGTCTGTCCTTGTTGATCAAATTCAAACCAAAATACCGGCAATACTCGACCAGCTCCGTAAAGTTTCGTGAGTTCTCGTCTGCTTGTTGGAGCCAGGTGACGTAACGGATTCACACGCAGCCAATCTGGACATGCGCAACGACTTACCTTGATATACAATTAGTAGTACCATGCAGGAATGTTTAACCTTCGCGCCAATTCTACTCGCTTGACGCATGGATTTTTGTCTACTTCTTCCAGAATTTTAATTTTTTCTGCAGTTGTAATCTGCTTCACAACTCGTTTGCTTTTCATTTTAACGGTCCTTACGATCACAAAACGTGCAATATGAACGACTGCCCGCTCAAGAACTACACTCTTGCTAATCGGCCACGTATTGTTTTACGTCACGCCGCAAAAATAGGAATGCATAAGGATAAACATGAAAATGCTAAGGGTTAATATTTAGTAAATTAACTTGGGAGTTTTGGTTGTTTACATGACTAAATAATACTAGAAAAATGGTGATCAGGTTGATTAACAGCAAGTTATTGAACGTACTAACCAGGGAAGCGCCAGTATTTAGAACGTAGTAACCAAATAATTTTACCTATATTTTGTCTATGATTACGGGGCCGTGATAAGGAGGAAAACGTGCTAAGGAGGAACGTCCTAACCAGGTTCCACTGTATTTAATTTTCAGTGACTTGTTTTCTTTTTAAGTTTGATTAACCTCTGCAAACCTCCTTCATTGTTATTTTTAATGGTATCATTGCTGATTTTATATGTTTACTTGTTGACTTAAACATTCGCACAGGTGATAAGTATGTTTCTAAAGATCTGTTTATCGCATTGGTTAAGTTAATCCATAGTTACTATTTTCTTTTTTATTTCTAGCTGCTTGTTGGCTTTCAAAATAAAGTATCAGACTATTGTTTTGCTCGAAAAACTGAGAAGGAGGAACTCCTGAAAGACCTGACTCAGAATGCAGGACGTGATACCACTGGAGGTCAAGTTCCGGGAATTCCATCGCACCATGCGACAAGTGCCGCAGGTACTCCCCAAAGTGCTACTGGACTCATTTTTGATGTTGTCAGAGACATTTTGTTCCGGTGACGTTTTTACCCATTTATCCTTTCAAGTAGTCATTTTGTATGCCACTCCTTTCCCTATGCTCCATGCCATTTGTTATTACTGCCTTTTACTATTATTATTTCATTTTTTGCTTCAATGTTTGTTTTGTGATTTTTCTATAGCTTATGTGTTTCCTTTGGTGGTGTTGTATACACTTAACTAAAACGTTGCATAGTTGTACTCTGTTGCCTTTTAAGTAAAGAAAGAACTAAGAACAATATAACATTGTTGTAATTTGAATTTTACCTTTCCATTCAAGCTTTATCCTGAATAGATGTTTAGTTAATCATTTTTTATGCATACTTTTGTCAGGGCAGGCTTGAATGTTTGCTAATCGTTACATGAAATTAGTACAATAAATATGAGATGCAAGTTTCATTAAATTCCTGCTAAAAAAGGTCATGAGTATTGGTGGCTAACCACCTGATGAAATAAACTCAACCCTAGTTTAAATTAAACCCTCCCTTTGTTGGCAACCTTATGTGAATTCAATTGTATTGCCCTAGATCACCAAGTAAGATCCCTGTAATGGTTGTTAGTCATTACTTTGAGATTACAAGGTCCCATTTGTCTAGTATCAGATTTCCTAAATAGAAATGATTAATTCAATTTATTCATTGTTGAAGTTGGCAGCCTTTACTCCTAATGTCTTGCTCATGTTTATAATTTTTTAATGACACTAGTTACCGCTGATGCTAGTCTTCTTTCACCATTTCATTTTAACAATATGGAGTATGTGCCCCAAAATTTTCGGGTTGGGCCTATTCTAGGACCTGACCTGAGGCCCAAGAGTGAAAAAATACCTGTCCCAAAACTTAAAAGCCTGACCTGTCCACCCCTGTATGGAGATGATTGCAAAAATAGAATTGTGCTGTATGATTCAAAATGCTTGTCAAAAAAGTACTGCAGACAGTGTTGTGGCATGCCATTTTGTGTTTTGTCCTATCTAAATTTCTTCACTTATATCTGTGGGAGCGCGGATGAGAAATCCTGGTTGTGTGGTGTGAACTAGATTTTACAAAACTTAATTATTCAAGTCATTATTATTTTCTTAATGATATTTGGGGGTGTCTCCAAAGGTAATTTTAGGAAGTTTATAATGAAAAGAAAATTTAAATTGAAAGAAAAATTTTAAATTTTAATTCTTTAATCATAGCTAGAATAGTCTACTCTGTGCGGTTTATATAAGGCTGTGGTTATTTTTGAAAAACAATGATATGCCCATCCGTTCAAGTGGTCATGCTTGCAGCCCCAAAAGATGTTGATGTCCCCCCTAAGTTGCATGGAGCAAAGAAATTCATCTCTGGAGGGAAAACTATTTTCGTGTAGTTTTGAATTTGGGAATAAGCCCACATTATAAAGTTATATTATTTTGGTTGTTGCATTCCCCTTGGTGAAAAAAGTGTACATAGACGAACACAATGGATAATGGTATGGCATGAAGTTTTATAATGGCAAGTAAGATATTTTTCCACATAAGCAGCCCAACCAGCTGCAATAAGCTGAGGTTTTAGTGTTTTAAACCTTCAAGTCAACGCCTCTGAGTAAAGGAGACGGAATGGCAGCCTCTTTGTTAAATTATCTAGTTTGAGCCCTCTATATTGAGGCTGAAAGAAAAGCATTTTATGCATATTTTATTGTGTAAATGTCAATGACTTCAGGTTTTAAGAGAGTGGTGTTAACATTTGCTGGATTAGGAGTAATTGATAAGAACAATTTTTGACCTGGATTTTAAGGTTTTAAGGGCAATCAGCATGATACATGGTGGATATAAATAGAATGTGCATAATTCATTGCAAAAAATCATCAATCTGAACTAGGATTTGAACCCAGATCCCACAAAATAGCGTCAAATTCCCTGGCTGAGTATCTTGATCGGCTCAAGTATGTAATCATTGTGAATTTGGGATTTCAATCCCTATCCATGCAAATTATTTTTTTTCTGTGAATTTTGCACATGTTTCTCGTCAGCAAGAGATATCTGTTCAAATTGGGCTGCTACATACATAAATCATCTTAGGTCTAGGGCTGCATAATTCATAATATATAATAATACATAATTTGATCAACTTTAATCAGAAATTGAATAGAGTCCATATTTATGAACTTTGCGAATGTATACTTACTAAATTATGCATTTATACTCCGAAAAATAAGAATACATTAATGCCCTTTTGTGTTAAATCTGTAATCCTAATGGTGATTAAAATGTGTGCTGTACATTTGTTGCATGTAAACTTAATTGTGTTGCTTGATATCACAAGAAAATGCCAGCTAGGCAGCCAGGTTATATTTCACTGGTTATACCTTTGTCTTATTCAAAGCAGCATCTTGGATTGGTTATTTTGGTCATTTGTATTGCCATCTGCAGTTAAATATTAATGATGTTATCAACTAATTTTTCCCTCCAATCTGATGCATTTTTAATAATTATCAGTTGATTCTTTTGTTGATTGTAGAACAATGTTAATAGAATAGATAGAATAATAATACATACTCCTGATCAGGGACGGCGTGGGTGCTCAGGGGCCCGGGCCGCTGCATGTCCAGAGGGGCCCGGTTTTTGTGACCCCCCCCCCCCCCCTCCTTCCCCCTTCTGAAAAAATCTGTACGTTAAAAACACTTTAAAACTACAATTTCATAGGTATTTATGTACAGTATGTCAAAATTGTTCTTTCACCCAGAGATGTTTGGTCTGCTGGCTATTCAAAGTTCAAGGCACGGCCCACCGGGCCCTTCGGACCCGAGCCCGGAACCTAGTGCGGGGCCCGGGTGGGAATCCCCGCCTTCCCGCCCTGGCCACACCGCCCCTGCTCCTGATTTTATGTAAACTCAAAGTATTTTTCACAGAGATTAATTCTGCGTCTACTGCATTATCTGATTCATAGTCTTGTTTTTAATTTTTATCTGTGGAAATGGAAAAAGAAAGTGATAAGTTGGCTATCACACAACATATTAAAAGAAAAGTTGTATAGTAAAAGTGAGCTTACACAGGGTGGCGATTATCAGGGCAAACTGGGGAAACCTGGAATTGTCAGGGAATTTTGAATTTCTGTAAAAGTCAGGGAAAAGTCATGGAATGCTCGTAACAGTCAGGGAGAAACTAGGATAGGAAATTCTTGTTATTTTTCTACCATTACGTCACTGGCCAGTCTTTCCCACCCTTTATTTCATCTAGACATATCACGTACTAAAGCTAATGTATGTCGCTGACGTGCATGGAATAAACCCCATCAATTCATGGAACATTGTTGTGAATCTTAGTTATTTAGTTGTGAATCAGACATACAATGTATCCCTTTTGTATATCCTTATTGCGACATTTGCCTAGTAGTGTTAAAATTCAATATCAATATCCAAGCATCAAGCTTCTGTTTATCTCTTCAGCTAAGTGCATTTTGATGGGGAACTATATCTTTGAACTGCTTCACACTTGGTTAGGAATAAAGAGGCTAGAATCTATGATGAATAAAATTCTCATATTTAATCATTCTTAATGGAATGCAAGTACGCACGCATGCATGTGCATTATTTACTCGAACCTTGTAATGACATCTAGTTCCTTTAACCCTTACACCCTGGAGCCTTGTGACAGGAAGTGCTTTTCCTGTTACGAGTACCGTGGGCATTTCACTTGACTCCTGTGTACGGAACACATTGGTGATAAGGAATTGCACAGGTACACTTTTGGTCCATTTTGGGACCCAAGTTCTCAGAACACCATATCCTTTCTTCAGCCAATGGTTGGAGGTAATCTCAACCCTTAGCCTCTGTGCCAGCCCATGTCCTCGGTCAAGTAATTGTTTACGCAGTGGATTTACGAAAGAAAACATTTGTTCCATACTCAGAAAACATAGATTCATGAAAATATAGACATACTCCTCGTTTTTCTGTGCATTTACATATTTTAAATGGAACTCATTGGTAATAATAGCAATGTTTTTTTGTTAAGAATGCTCCCAACAACTTGGCTAAAAATAACATTAAAGTTCCCTTTAAAATTTCTTTATGATCAGAGCATAAGCGACACTCTACAGAGCCTATGTTTTCCGAGTAATGAATCAATATATTTTAGTGTACCCACTGCAGAAATAAATAGTTGACCACATGACATGAGCGGGGCTTGTCTCTGAGAGAGCGCATAGAGATAATCCCCACACGCAGGTGGAGAATAGGGTCCTGCCTCCAGCAACGTAGGGCCCCTAGTGACACCGGGGACCTTTTTTCTTGCATGCATCTTGCTTGGCTGCGGAGCTGTGTTATCATGGCATTCGTTCTTATATATTAAAAATTAACACAGTTTATAAACAACATTTGTTTACATGGGATGAAAAATCTGCACCCTGTTATCATGGTGTTTGTACTGAAAGGGTTAATGCCTTTATAGATTACAGATTGGAAGAGGATGCCTGGGTTGTATAACTGGTTCAAGCCTAATGTGAATTTGGGGGTTCTGGATTTGAATCCCAGTCCAGGGGAATAATTTTTTCAGCGAATTTTCCCAAACGTTTTGAAAATAGCTAATTTTGGTGAAAAAAGTGAACAAACACAACATATGTCTGTGAATAAAAATACATTTTTGCTGTGGCCAGTGATTAATTTTACCCGAAATTGTTAGGTGCTTTAGCTGGGGTGCACCCAAGTTTTTTCCATAAATGCTGTCATGATAGAGGTAATCGGTTTGCCATTAAGTTTCTCCATCTTCATTTCCATGCCTTTGATGCCACTTGGTCATTGTACTGGAGTGCTTTGCTTGGGTCCATTTATAGGCTTTTTTAGGGGGTTTGACGAAAATCTCTTCAGTTCGAAGTGTATAGATGAAACATGATGCGTTTTTGGCTGACAACCTGCTTCCATGTTCTTTCAGCGTGTTCCGGAATATGACCCTTGAATCAGAAAGGACTTCTGCTCTTGACTGTGTATTTGATCTTTGATGAATGATTATGCAAAATGGACCCAAAATATATCTAAAATACACCCATATTTTGCTCTTCTCTATCCTGGAGTCACAATCATGCAACTCCTGTAATTTTTATCAGGACTTGAAAAAATGCAAATGATCAGGAATTTTAAAACATTTTGTGAATTCCCTAAAATTTTGTATCAATTAGCATTTTGTGTGAATATTTAGTGTACATTTTGCAATATATGTGTATGTGGGCTATGGAAATTTTTTTACTCCCTCTTTGGATGAATGAATTTAACAAAAATAAAAATGATTATATGGGCTAGTTCTATATTATACACATATTTACCATCATGCATTCATTCATTAGGCAGTGTGAACGATAGTAAAAAGATGATCACTGGTGAACTCTTCTTGGATTTCTTTCTGGATGAGTGCTTCAGTTGCTGACATTTGGAAGGTTGACTCCACCATCAGATCAAATCTGTGGTGTGCTTATGAAATAATTGGCTATCCAAATATTTTTTTCCAGCTTCCGTTAACTCCTGTAATAAAGTGGTTAAAATATAAGCAAAAACCAATGAATTCATTCACTTTTGAAGTCCATTTACGCTATCCAATACTGATAGGTAGGCCAAAAACTTGGCTTGAATTTTTATTATATCCCAAAATGTAGTGATGCCAATGGGTATTGATGAGGATAAAAGTGTGAAAGGGAAATTTGGCACTGTGATGATCCCTGACTCTTCCCATATTTTGATCTTGGAACACATCCAGTTGTATGCAAGTGCCAATGTATATGGAACTACAACTATGTTCAGTGATTATATAAATTTAGGTGAAATTACTTACATGCTTTTGATTCATCTTGTTACACAAATAAATTGCTTAGGCGGTGCAAGAGTTCCAGGGGAAGGCATGCCAACTGCATCTGCTCCTGGAGCACCTACTGTTCATCAGCCTGTCCCTAATCTGCCCTATCCAATCCAGCCCCAGGGCATGCCTATGCCTTATGCCACCATGCCAGCTTATGGAGGCATTCCTATGCAATACTTTCCAACACATTACCAGCAACCTCCAGCAGGTAAGAGATGCCTTGCAATAGGAGGCATTTTTTTTTCAAATTGCATCATCTATATCCCTTATTTTATTTTATTTTATTTGATTCTGAGCATGTGGCTACTTTCTTTGGGGTGATTCCATCTTTTCTCTATGAAAGAGTTATGCAGTAAGTATGTATTAGGATGTTTATTTGCCAATCAATTATTAACTTTAGCTGGAAGTAAGTTTAGTTTCTATGCATTGATTTCCTGAGGCCTATTTCTCTGATTGATGTTTCTGTTTCATGTGTTACGATATGCTGAGCACAAAAGAAGCATTGGAAGAATGTTTGACTTTTGTACCTAATTTTTCATTGACTGTCATCTTTTGACTCCAAATTTGAAAATGAATAATCTTGTGTAGGTACTAATAAATGTAGTAATATGTATACCATTAACTGAAGAAAATAAGCTAGTTTTGAATGTAGATGTTTCAAGGTGGTATTCACCCATGTAAAGAAATGGAAATCAATATCAAGTCTTTGTTGTAGTCATCTTAATTCTCTTGCTATCATTATCAAACTTGGGGTATTTGTAGTGAAACTTTAAAAATAATAATAATAATATATAACAATAACAATAAAATTTAACAATAATAATAATAACCTTTGGGTAAAAAATATGCTTCAAAATGTTGGCTCTCCTGCTGCAACAAATGCTAATTTATTTATTTTTACCTTGGGAAATGTTGTACCAATGTGTGACATTTTTATTGCAATGCAAAAAAAGTGGTGGTCCTCTGTTCTCTCTAAAACCATTGTTGTCCCTATATCTGTATTCATTTAACTTTTGCTATTCTTTTACAGGTTATCCGGGATACCCAGGATATGCTCAGCCTGGTGCATATGGTGGTTACCCCTATCCACAGCAACCTCCTCACAATCCCCCTCCATCATGAAGCTATCAACTTGAATAGAAGTTTGATTTGAAATGATAACTGGCTTTATTAAATATATTTTTTATCGTTTTACATTAGCTTCTGCCATGAATAGGTAATGTTTTTAAAATTCCAGTAAAAGCATGGTGCACTTCAAACACTAATATATATATATATATATATTCATTTGTGAACACGAGTGTATTGATCTGTTGACGCTTTTGAATAGTCTATTTTTCTCTCTATTGATTTAACAATTGAGCTATCATAACCCAAGTAATTAAAAATATACTTTCTGTTATGTAATACACAAGGAATCAAAATTAGGTATTCATATAGACTACTTGAGGTCATTACTATAAATACTGATGGGTTGGAAATTTATTTCTAATAGTCACAGAGCGTTAAATGATGAATCAGGTATGTACAGGAATGGTATTTTGAATACTATTGTTCAGTTTTTATTGATATTAAAATGAAAAAAAGTTTTTGAACTACTTTTGATATTTCAATTATTTATTTCTTACTAAACATACGGTGCTGGTTATGCATAGGAGTGGTCGCTATTCTCTGTTTTTACCTTGTCAATTTTGAGAATCACATTGGAAAATTGTTGTCTCTGTTGTGGCTTTAGTTATTTTTTCTTATTGAATGCTTTACATGAATTTAAAACTTGAAGACTGAATTGCTTGTTCCTATATTTGTCCTTACACAGCTCATTGCTCTTGTTTAGCATCATGTAAAACTGTTTCTTCATAGTTAAAAATCAGTGAAGTGGATTATTTTTATGTACAGTGTGTCCTCGTTTAACGTTGTCCCGTTTAACGTTGTTTCGCGATAATGTTGTCCAACAATTAAAACCCTTAATTGTTCAACGTCGTCAGTGCTTCACGATAACGTTGTTCAAACTTTGTGCAACCAAAGAAAATGAATGACGAATAGGACTTTGGCGCATCTTATGCGTAATTTCCATTCGGCAGAAAAGTTTGGCGTTAACTCCCCATAGCGTGTGTAAAAGGTTCACATGAGCGGATAATTATTGCATTATTTGTTTCATAACTGTTATATTTGCTTATTATTTACTACGCTGTTATTGGGGGCAATGCATCGGGTGATTTAAAACTCAAACCAATGTTCGTGTACCATCTTGAATGGCATGGTATTAATAATACCATGTCTGAATGGTAGATCCAGGGGCAGATATCTACGGGAAAGAACACCTGAAAATCCCATGCCGCCATAAGGTAGAATTGGTGGTAGAAAAAGTTGATTCACTGCTGTTTGAGGTGAATCGAAAACGTGTTGAATTATTGTGTAAGAGGAAGTTTTCTAAACCCTCCATGATTCAGTAAATCGTCGAGGGTGATACTGTTCCTAAAAAATTGTTACAAAATAACAAAAATTTTGTACAAGGCACCGAGCTTACCTACTTCATTCACTATTTTAATTGATTTCCTACGTCTTCGCGATCGCAGCGGGCGAAATTTTTGCCCTTCGCTGCATTTGCATGCGCACGCTCCCGCAGTGTAGGACAAAAATTTCTATTTACTCCGAGGGAAACTGGTGCTAACAGCACTAAATATCAGAAATATAGGAGGGAAACCTGGTGCTTATTGTTTTAAAAATGCGTTTTCAGTTTGTTTCATCTAAGAAATGAAGCTCTCGGACTAGTGGTGCCATCTGTTTGACTGTCCGCGTAATTAAAATACGCCGTAAATCGGCGGAGGATGACTTGAAGTAGTCCATAAAAACACATAAATTTTGAAGGAAATTGCCAATTTTTGTGCATTAATCCTTTGATAACGCCTTTCAACCAGGTCCCCTGTATTTTTAAATATCAACAGTAAGTTCCAATCACCTGTACTTTTCGTGCCACCAGGATAGAGAATAATTTCAAAATTTCTTTTGTGAGTGAAAATATCAAAGTTTCACCATTAAAATGTTTTAGAAAATTAGTTTTAATTCTTCATTCAACAATGCCATATATCCAACCTTTTATCGCTGTGCTGTGCGGAAATCATTATTGTTATGAAATGAATAATTTTGGAACTTAACGTTTGGAACTGATTTTAATTTTTACATTGTTTCTTATGGAAAATACTGCATTGTTAAACGTTGTTTCGCTTAACGTCTACTTTTTCAGGAATGAGTTCACAACGTTAAACGAGGACTGTAATCTAAAGTGTGCAGGTTATAATTTTAAAATGTGTTTGCATTTTTCATTTATTTTGGCTTAGGTGACTGGTTGAACTGAATCAAGAGAATATAACAGTGAAATGTATTGATTTGTATTATATTTTTTCCTCAATTCATGAAGTTTAGCTATTGTATCTTGTAGTTGAATTTGATTTTTTAATCACAGTACCATAGCTGCACAGTACCATAGTACTCTTGCACTGATAGTCAACTTTTTTCTTCATTTATTATTGAGAAAATTGTATTATATTTTTTGTTTTAGGCTCAATATTTTTTGATGTCTTTGCTTTCTGTTGCATTTTTTCTGTGTAAAGATATTATGCACACACAATATTTGAGATGTCATTAAGACTGCCATTTTTTTGAAAAACTATATAGTTTTGTGTATTTTATTTCCTAGTCTTGAGAGTGGATTCATTGTGGATGAATGTTTTTGAAATCTCATTTGGGTACGGTGGAAAATATTTTTTGAGAGGATAGATGTGCAAAATCTTACTACCACTATGTTAGATGAAAAGCATGTTTCAGTAATTTTGAATTCACTTATAATAATGTATTGCAGTGACACTATTGCAGTTTATTTTTCAATATTTTCAAAAGCAAAGAACTTTTCACTGTGCATGAACTCTTGATATTAATATAGTTAACGTATTTCCCAGCCCATAAGACTCTTTTGTTTACTCCAAAATGTGCTCTAAAATCAGCCTGCATCTTATGGGCCGAGGGTATAACTTCATCCTCTGTTGCAAGCTGATTCGCCGGGAAAGATACTATTTAGAGATGGTCGGATCGGATCTAAAGATCCGTGGGTATTACGTTTCACCGTATACTGAAATTGGATCCTAATTCATACCAAAAAAATCGGATCTGGATCCGAAATATTAAAATTCTCACTTTAGTGAATGATGCTTCCTACAAAAGGAAGTAAAAACAGATCAAAGTTCCCATTCTCTCTTTGCATGCGCCGATGCACTACGTTATTTGTCCCATTGATGTGACGATGCAGTGCTATTTTTATATTAAAAAATAATGTTGGCTGCCTTGGGGTGTATAGGGTGTGTCGTGCACCCCTGGAAAGGGGTATGATACTCAATCCATCATCTGCACTCATGGAAAACATATTAAGTGCACATTTTCTAGTTCACTGTTCAGGCTTCTCAAAAATTGTCCATGTAAAGACAATTCATCCAAAACCTTGGGAATAAATTTACGAAAAATATCTTATAATACCAAAAATCAATTTGAATGTAAATTATTTTGCTTTTGCAACAATTAAGAATAATTACATATGATATTATTTTATTCTATGTTTGTGCTAAGTGAATGCTAGCTGTGTTATGGCTATCTTGTATGATTGGTCACAAAACATGAATGAGTACAGAGGTTGTCTTCTCATTCTCTTATTGTTTCTGTCACTTTCTCTTGCACCCTATTATAAGTGCATATAAGAGGCACTTCTCTTCACTGGCCAGATAAATTCTTTTAGATACCTCAGTTTGGTCTTCCCTTCAGGCTCTTTAATTATGGAATGATCTAAGTCATTTTCCACCAGGTTCCTTCGTTTTACTACTTTTGAGCATTCTAGGACTTGCCATGGCATTATTTTTACAGAATCACCCACAAGCCCATGTAAGTGTGAAACTTCTACAGTGTGTGTGATTCTTCACACACCACTGTTAGTACAGGGAACACTGATATATACCTATGTATTATTGTGTAAAACTTCATAACACTAATCCTCCCAATGCATGTAGGCTGTCTAGTGTGTTGACGGACTTGGGTTTAAACAGAATTTCCATTTCCATAAAGTTGGTGAAAGATGATCATAATATGCACGCTGACAAATACGGTAAATTATTTTTGAAGAAGAATACATATGTGAAGTTTTTGAAATCAATAAATTGAAGCAATTAAGTGTATTGGCCGAGTGTTTGGTACCATTCCTTGTGCTATAGTTTGTTTGTCCTTTCAGTTCATGGTATGGTATCCACTACGGTATCAGATACCTGGTGGCACACTTCAGAAATGTAGGTTTTCCTTCCAGGCATTCATTTACATGTACTTGTACCCTTGCCCTCTGCCTCCACCTGCAGGGTCAAAATATGTTTTTGAGTGTCTCACACCATTGTTCTCTCTCCATTTCCATCTTTCCACTGCCCTCTCGGGAGACCTAACCTCCCTTGATGTCTCACTGTGCCTTTCCTTTGAGCCCTTCCCCTCTGAAATTTCTCATCCCACCCTTTCCTTCCCCCCTACTGCTTCCTCTTATCAGCCCCTTTGGCATTCTATGCCTCACTCTTCCCCTCCCCATACTACTGGTTACTTTCCTTAGCCTGGACACAGGATTTTCCATTTCCCTTTTTGTTGTGCCATATGATGCCAATTGCACATTCTGCCTCTTCCTCACGATGCTCACTTTGCTTAGTCACTCATCCTTGCTCATTTGATTTACCTTAGCATTCTTTTGAAAGTTTCAAATGTAGGCCATATAATACATGCTACAACTTTCTGTTCTTAATGGAATATTCATCTAAAAAATGTTAATTTTTTATGTGATGAAGCACATTAAATTATTACACATGCATACATCCATTATACTTATAATATGTACATTTATTTCGTCAGTATCAAATGCATTATCACTCTCCCCCCCTTACTCACCCCCTGACACGTACCCTTGAGGTGGCTTGCAGGGTATTTTGTAGATGTGGAAGTACTTCACCTGTGTGGTTGTGCTGTTGTTATTCCTAAATGTACATTCCTACATGTACACAACAACTAAAATATTCACAGGTCATTCTATGTCATTAGTTTTCACAACTGTTTCTACCTACTTGAAACGCCCAACTTTGAATGCATAAAAATTTAAAGTACAATAATTACAAAGTATAGAAATTCTTCCATGCTTCAAACTGTTATAATAATATATACATGATTAGAAAAAGTGCATAATTGTAAATTAATAAGTGCAGTTCTAATCAGCGTACAGTTGAGCACCCTTAATCCGGCATCGTCGGGACTCGAGCGATGCCGGATTAGGGATTTTGCCGGATTACGGGTGCTGTGGTAGAAACCAGTATACTTGTGGGGTCCGCGATGTTTTTTATGAGGGAATTCGATAAATTATAACAAATTCAATGAAAGTTGAATAAATTCTGTATTATTTAACAAATGATTTGAAAAAATAAGAAATAAAATGTATGTACCTAAATTCGCAAACACCAAATCAGTCAACCGGTTGTGTCGCAAAACGGTAGAGTGAAAAGAATGCGTAGAACATTAACGTATTGCAGCACATCGAACACAATAATGTTTTTAATGTATAAATAATATTTTTCATTGCTTTCAACGTTCCTTGCAATCCTTATGCCACTGTGTTTAATACGATATCAGCTGATTGCGGAGGAAGATTCTTGTCCATCCTTGGTTGACTTTTTGAGCATATCTACAATCTATCGAACTCTATAAAATATTTTAACCTGCTCCTTTAACATTTGGCCTGTAATACTGAGCCTTTCACGAAATCACTGAATAAGTACGCGATCTAAAACAGCACTAGACCCTTCTTTCATGGTTTTTCTTATCGCCATCCCTTTTTTAGTGTCACTTTCACAGAAATATTTGAGAATTTTCTCTTTCTGCTTCTTATTGTCATAGATTG
Organism: Pyrrhosoma nymphula; assembly: GCA_963573305.1. Taxonomy (NCBI): domain Eukaryota; kingdom Metazoa; phylum Arthropoda; class Insecta; order Odonata; family Coenagrionidae; genus Pyrrhosoma; species Pyrrhosoma nymphula. Next base: position 136,418,242 of record OY754327.1, read on the forward strand.
TCGAAGATCCAACGGAGTACATATCACACGTACAGGTTCTGATGTACCGAAAACAAGTATTTTCTACACTTCCGCTTTTTCTGCGATAGTTAATGTTATGTGCTTTCGCTTCGCCCCCTTGCTGCTGCCAAATCTGCTTACGTTAGACATAATTAGGGATAAAACTATGCAAATGACATAGTTTTTACTTCAAGTTGCCACTAAAACATGCGCGCGCCATAAGACCGGTACTGTCCATCTCCGAGAAGCCACACACCCGCGTCTCGGCAACGACGCAATATGTCTTCAATTTGCTGAATGACATTCGTTGCTCTCAACAATTAATATGGACAATATTGTATGAAAAAAAACATCCAATACTCGCTCTTTCATGTGAGAATTTTTGTTAAGTGTGGGTTGCAGTTTCAGTATATATGAATTAATGATTCGGCAAAAATGTTTCTGTTTTTCGCGAAGGACGCCTTGGAAATATTGCCGGATTACGGGTGTTCCCGGATTAGGGGTGCTCAACTGTATACACAATATCTTCTATGCAATTTAAAATGAACAAGAATTAAAATATCTACTTGGTATATTATTTTAATTTAGTTAAGTTAATTTAATTAAAGCCTATGGAATTCACTGTGGAAGAGGATGTCTGGGTAGCTTAACTGTTCAGAGCACTTGTGCCGATATCGAAGCTTAAGCCAAACCCTAGGATCTGGGTTCAAATCTCTTTTTAGGTGAGACCATATAAGACTGAAAAAATGACATTTCTGAAAGGAAAAGCCCCTGTGGGAATAACAGTTTGATGTGTTGGAGTCAGTGGCGGATACAGAAAAAACTCGAGGGGGGGGGGCGCAAGTTATCGCGACGATTGTAGCCTTCAAACTGACTGCCTGGCAGCGACTCTGCTTCCCTTATATATGTAGCTCGGTTGTTTCGAGAACATTCGGTGCCAGAGTGTTCGCTTCCAGACCTTTAACGAGTGTGAACAAATACAAACAGTAGAATATTCGCGACTTTTCTCGAACAAATGCCAGACAGAATAACGTATCGAGATCACTAGAATGGCCGCGACTTTTCTCGTAGGTTAGCTATATATGTGCCAGACAGAAACGTATAAAATACGATGACGCGGACGCACGCGCGTACTAAATAAGAAAGTACAACTACTCGATAACTCGACTCAGAGTCGACTGACGAAAGACACGAACGAATATCGTGCGGGCGACAATGCGGGCGGCCCCGCAAGGGGAGGGGGGGGGGGGGGGGTCGCCCCCCATATGTACCCGCCACTGGTTGGAGTAGGTGCGACATTATCTGTGCAAAATTTAATCAGTTTCCCATTTTTTCATTAAATTACAAAGTCATTTATTTGCATTTCCTTTTCGTCACGAGCATTGTCATGTGGGATTGCTACATGGTATTATCAGTATCATGAAATAAAAATGAAAAACCAAGTGAGTCTCAAGTTTAAATAAATGCATCCCTCACGCATATGTATCTATATAGCTTGTCGTTCAGTAGAATGGGATCAAATGGCGCTCATCAGATAAAAAAAACTTAGATACGAAATAACAGGTAAAATCTATGGCAAATGACTTAACATTCCATAATAAACAATAATTTGTGAGTATATGTTCCAAGTTTCAAGTCTTTATCTCAAAAAAGCAAATTTGGACTCTAGTCCGGGTTATTCAATTTTCCTACCGCTGTCGCGTCGGCGGCAGGCCGATTTGATGATTTTGACGGTGGCGGCAAATATATTAAGTAATTAAAAATTAGGAAAGATTCCTAAACTTTGAATGAATTGAACTTTGTATAATTTGCAAGTACTTATTGGCATTATTTCCTTTTAAATTATTTTGAATCATCGTAAAAAATGTTTTATCTACGGTCGATGGACTAAGCGAGGATCATTTTACGCTGTCAGCCTAGCAATTGAGAAGACATGTTCACTGTGCTTGTAGCCGGAATGCCAGAAATCTCTGAGCCAGAAGAGCAGTGGATGGAAATAGAGGTTTGATATCCTCCTATAGTATATAAAATGAATAAAAAAACAGTTGCAGCACTACATAACATTCTCCCGGAGGGGTAAGCGGAAATGACGTAGATAGAGGGAGGGCAGTGTTCTGAAGATGGAGATGGTCATTGTTCATCGTACTACATCTCCAATTACTTTGATTGTTCAAATTATCGAACGTAAGGAATTTCCGGCGAAATACTGCACATTTCTTCGTCTCCCACGTTACTGACTTGGGAAATTTTGTGACGGCAAAGGAAATCTTTTCTTTTGGCTGGTAAAATATGCTTCTGGAAACGTGGATATAATAAGTAAGCAATGATGCACAAATCAGTTGCAGGAAACATGTGATCAAGCAATTTTGTCGCATGGAGATCTTCATGTCTGTAATTAAGGTGGTATCTATTCTCAAAAGATTTTAAAATCTCCACGCGAAGAACGACGGATGGATTGATAGCGCAGAGACTTTCGTCAGAGAACAACTTAACCAAAGTCCTGAAAGTTTGAAGAAATTTGACTCAAGCAATTTCTCATATAAATCAAGGTAGATGAGCTCTACGGCCTCTATAGATTAAACAGATAAAATATTTCTCCAATGGCCGTAAAATATATGCACCACTCGTCAAAAAAATTAAATACTTACTGTGTTGGTATGCGGGAATGAGGTTCCACAATAGGGACCAACCACAGCCTCTCCACCAGAATACCCTCCTGTGGTAGTTTACGGGAAATTAATTTCCTCGCCAGGGACTACCACAGACACACACACACAACCCAATTGGAATCCTTTGTAGGCTAATGAGACCTAGCTAAGGATTCCTGGGTTATAACCTGGGATCCTTCGGAGAGCTGTAGTGACTCTACTAAGACTGCCAAGTTATTAACACAACCACACACGCAATCACACAAAACACTCACTCACACACACAGCAGGGCCCCAGATTTCTGGGAGAATAGCTCAAAAAGAGCGTTGTCAAATAGAAAAACAACAAACAGGGAACGAGGGTGAAATTCGTATACGCGTATTTCGACCACAAAGTGGTCCTCTTCAGCGAGCTGAAGGGAAAAACACTAGCAACACGAGGTTGAAAGTGATGCATATATTTTACGGCCATTGGAGAAATATTTTATCTGTTTCATTTCTCATATGTAAATGGCCACAAATGACAGCCGCGCCATCGGCATTAAAGACCGGCGGCGCGCCGCACAAAATCTATCGGTGGCGTCATCAGAATCATCGGCGGCTCGGTGCGGCAGCGCGCACGTTTAGTTCATTGCATATTATTGAGAAAATATCAGTTTTCTGACAAATTTCTTTGCATTCTTGTGTGATCTTCGAGCCTTCGGTAAGGTGTTACAATTGATTCCATTGTTGACCCCTCTCTATAGTTATTGTCGATAATTATTTCTATAATTATACGGGGGATGTATTCCTTAGGATTCAGGGTAAAATTAAATTAGTCAAGTAAAAATATTTAAAATCTTTACCTTCTAAAAGCTTAACTGGAGATAAATTGCGCTTTCACTGAGTCGGTCCCCTGGAAAAGTATGATAATTCAAATTTTGAAGCATATTATCCCGCTCATTTGAAACGGAACGAATCGAGTTTCAGCTTTTTATTCCACGAGTGTGCCTATGGGGAAATGAAGGAAAACCTCCTCCTCTTAGGGCAAATGGTAGGGATGGTGGTAGCCGGAGGTTGAAGGAATAAATTTGGAAGCCCATACCTTCTTACGCGCGCCTGATGGGTCGAGGAGGATCTCAGTCGTAGAAGTGGACGACCTCGTCGCACAGCCAGATAGGTAATAGAATCAGGAATGCATCAGGATTTTCTGGAGGAACCATTCAGAGTGGAAGAGACGTGCCAGTTAGAGGAGAGCTGCTTTAAGGATGAAACATTGGCGATATTGGGTGTCGGATGCATGAAAAGGGGATATCCCTTCGTCACCCAGCTAGAAGTCAATTGTTAACACGGGAATTTCAAGGCCTCCCATCATGAAATTACGAAGGCCTTTTTGGGGTATTGTCTTTTTAAAAAAAATATCGCAAAAAAATAAGCAAAGAATGATTGAAATAATGGGGAGCATTAAGAAACCAGATTCTTTGATAAATTATTTTTTTTAGGTTCTTTAGATTAGTTATTCACGGAGTATTCCACCGAGTGGACTAAGGTAATTTGCGCCCGACGTTGCATTTACAGTCAACTTGCACTGAGGCACGCAAACCATTTCCTCTGGCGTCCCTTACTCCCCTTCTAAAGCTTAATGCTCTTTCTTCCCCCTCCGAGTTATTTCGTGTCTATTTTCATAAGTACAGCGAACATATGAGTTTATACTTCCCGTTCTCACGGGTAAAGCTTTCGCGTGAAGTTTTACGCCGTTCGAGTTATTCCGAGTAATGACGCGGCCAAACTTCCCATATTTTCTTATATTTTTGGCAGTGCGTACCTACTATCATTTCCAAAAGTATGTAGGGAACCCACATACTCCATTTTATGGATTCCATTGAATGGGGCTGGGTGGAAAAAAATTGAGGGTTGGCATACAAGGCTGATTGTAGCCTTTGCTGAAAAATTTTTAAGTTACCGTGATGCGACGAGGAGGGATGCGGAGCTAGAGGGCTAGAGCGAAACTTCAGTCCAATAAAATCTCTGGGGCAAACGTTTCAGACACTTCGTTTTCGCCGATGGACCTTTTTACACGTAGTTGCCGGCCTCAATGGCAGCGGGAAAAGCCCTCGCCTGCTTTCAGGGAACAATAATTATTAATTATCACTCCCTACTACTTCCTTTGGATGCGTTGCGAGCTCGGACTACGAGCGCCGTTCGAAGCTGATAGTCGGTAGGTAGGCAATCTACTTTCATTGTGTTCTGGCTTTTCTATGGGACCCCGAGAGAGAAAACACGCCAAACGCAGGGTGCAATTCCCAGCCATAAATGAACCGTATCACTGTGCCATAATCGTTTACGTCACTTACAAAGCTTCGGTGATAAAAATAATGGGATTGTTATATGTGCTCCACTCATGTAATGAAAGTGAAATATCATAATACAAGCTAAAACGGCCTCATGCCCAAAAAACAGGAACCATTTTCATTTATCATTAGCATTTATTTAGCAGTGATAAATCATCTAATTTTTAACATATTTTTCTATTATCGAGAATATTCGTACTATAATTTCCCGGTTTCCATATACACTACAAAATTTTCAAACGCTAAATTCACAATTTTAAATGCTAAACTTAGAAAATAATCATACTAACGATTGGGGGAATCTCTCTACCACTTCTTCGTGGCTTCAATGAAGCAGTTTTGATGCGTTGAGGAAACTGAAATGTTCAATTTTTCGTCCTCTGCGTTCAATTCGTCTTCCGCGGTATGAGTGAAGCGTAGTCACTCAAATATTATATTCGCCTTATTCGTATATATTGAAATGACCACAATTATAGTACCTCTTCAATCTTAGCTTGAGGGACGAGATTAATTTTTTGGGCATTCAAAAATTATGGGTGGGGAACAACCCCTTTGAATCCTTACGCTATATTTAAGAAATTAGGAATGCAAAAGTGTGCCATTTTGTTGTGAGATTTTGCGTGCTTATGAAATATCTAATTAAGTCCTTAAATTAATTATTTAGTATTAAGCAACTTTTTCGCCGTGCTATGCTGCCGGCTTCGTTGGGCTTTTAAGAACGTTCGTAAAGCCCGACGAAGCTGGTAGCATAGCACGGCGAAACTGTTGCTTAATACAAAATAATTAATCGCAGAACCAAAAGCCTGAATACCATAAACAATGAGCTACGAAAATCTACAAAAAAAGTTTGCTGGTCCTTAAATTAGTCATAGTTTAAGTGCTTGATTAATGAGGTTCATTGGCGTTGGAGAAAATTAAATTAAAACGCAATTTAATTTAGCTTTTCGGTGTGTATTGTAATACATACTGGTTATGCGTGCTCACGAAATGAAACGATTTCGAGAGAAGTTAGGCAGTGGATTTTTGAAGATTCAATGCAGGTTTCTTTCCGATTACCCAATTCTCCCCTTCCCCCGAGTTCAGTGTTACTTAGTTCTTCAATTAGATTTAATGCTCATTTAGTGCTGTTTTTCCTTCGTTAATAAAGAGTTGTATGTTGTGTTGAAGGTCTTGTTTTCATTCCATCCATCGTCTTCTTTTTCAATTTCCGCTCAGATTTTTTGGTGGAGATTAGCTAATTACTTCACATAATGTATATACTACTGCAAGTATAAAGTGTACGAGTGCTTCAGTTTGTTAGCATTACGAGAAAAATGACAATTTTACATCAAAAATAATTTAGCTCATCTCGCCATTAACTATGCGACATTGTTTCAAGGCTGTCAATCTTTAGGGTTGATAAGTCGCACACCAACTCCTAGAATCTTTTGCTGCTTTTTAAAATTTCTCTTTATTATTTACTTCTAAATTTGTAACATATTAGTTTTATGAAAACTATAAAAATGCTGCGCCTACTTGCCTTTCACCTAATTTCAAATAGTCATTCACAAAGTGAAGCATTTGTTTAGCATGGTCGTGTATCCTTCTAGCAAATAAATTTCTTGACGCCTGGGGAAGACATCTCGTCTATGGCGATGGTGGGTGCCTTGACTTTCCAATGGTTTTAAGGATGATTTACGAGTAGTCGTGCATGTGCTGATCACGCATACATATGAAATATATAAGGAAAATCACTCTACGTCTATAAAATGTCGATATCGTGCTGCTGCTTCAAATCCAAAATGATGATTTGAAGAGAAGTGTTTTATTGAATGTCGAACTAAACGTACCAATAGAAATGTTGTACCAATAATTAGTGTTGGGGAAAGAATGTTAAATTTACGCCAATAAATATTGTTAGAAATTGAGGTTTTAATATTTGTCTATTTATAGTGGTTCCAGTAAATAGGGGAAATGAATTATTGGTTCTTTCTTGTGCTGTATTTGCCGAGACTAAAAGTATTTTTAGGAAAGTTTTAGAAGGGAATTTAGAAAGCAAGGTCCCACGAGTCTACGAAGAAGGCCAAGGGACAAATACGTACATTAAGACTAGGAAAAACCGTACATGAAAGGAAAATCTACTAGGGCATAAAGGAGTCGGCATGGGACAGGGTAGATTGGAGGCCTGCTGGTAACAAATTTTAGGATTGTATGACTAATGATGGCGATGATGTTCTCTCCCATTGGCTTACATATGGCGGAGAATGCTATTTGCCAAAAGTTTATTTATCCTTGGAAAGTTTTTGTTAGTGAAAAGTGATGCAACCCTTGAATCAGGTTCTGGATTTTTGTGTCTTCTTATCAAAAAAGATTTCAACAGAATTGATGAGCTTCTCTATCAGCAACTTGGTTTTTTCGAAACACTGCCTTGCTTAAAGTTGCTTGATGTGCTCTTTACGCTGCGAGAGAAATGATCTGCGACAATGTATGTGAGAGCCTCAACTGGGAGTCACATAATACCCAATACGTATACGCTTATCTTCAATGTGATTGATACTTACGTTGACCGCCGCCCAATAGGTATGGCACGATGGATAGAAAAACACAAAAGAAGGAATACTCACAGTAACAAGAAATTATTAAATTTTCGCCAGCAATGGACTGGACTGCTTCAAGAGTTGAGAGGATCTGCGAGGAAGAAGAGGGTTGGACAGGGCGAAGAAAATAAGGTGGGGGAGAGGGAGAGTAGCGATGCATCATTCTGCGTTTAAGTGACTAAGAGCATGACACTGGAACTCTGTAGCATACGTCTGAATTAATTGTACTAGTTGCTTCAAGGCTGAAGTTTAGTACAAATTGTGTTTTAAAATGTGCGGGAGAACTTTTTCCTCTCTAAAAATCGGGATTCGTGCCGTAATTTTTATTTCCTATACGATGTGCAGCGCTTATTGTTGGAAGGGTTTGCAAATCCAGGTGCTTATTGTGCAAGATTTTTGTATCAGGAATGATAACACTCTTATTTAAAATTACAACTTACAGCTTCGTAGATTGTATGATGACGACTTTTTGTCGATTCTTTGGTTCCTATAATTTTCCTTAGCATGAAGAGTTGGGACGTGGAATCTTTAAAATGGGTGAAAAGGAGGGAATACCAGAAGCTGAGGAAACATGGGGGAGTTTAAAAACTGGAATAGTAAGAGTGGCAGAGATAACAGTAGGATCAATGGAAATGATAAGCATTAAGAATATATGGATCATAGAAGAAATTATTAAGAACATAGAGGAGAGCAGGAAGGGAAACTCGTCAACAGCGAACTAGGAAAGAGAAGGTATAAGGAATCAAATAAACTCCTGCGAGTGACCTCTAGGGTGAAGGAAAATCTCTGGAGTGGACATTGCGACGAAATGGAAAATCAAGACGTGTCCGATATGCGCGATCTTTAGGGTAAACAGTCAGCAGAGGGAAAAATTACCAAGATAAGAAGAAGGGGGATGCATAAAAAACGCCACAATACGCTAGGGTTTAATTTACGTGAAAAATGAAAAGAAAACTGCGTAAATGACTAGATGGCCACCCTATCGTTTGGTCTTTAGGCTCAAGGCGGTCGCCTTGACGGCGCCTGATACAGATCGCGTCGTCTGGAATTGGAGGGGGAGCCCAGGCAAAGCTGATCTCGTAGATCGCGCCTAGGTGATCGCTCATGGCGCCTTGAACACCTCTGGTGTAGATCAGCGGTTCCCAACCCTTTTCCGCTTGGTAGTCCTTTATCTCCGAAGTACCCCGATCTGTTGTTCTCCTCGAAGTATGGGAATATGGTTCCGCCGCACGTCTGCCATTATTCAGCTCTTCTCGTACTCCCTTCCCCGGCCGCCTTCCCTTTCAGCTCCCTGAGCCACAGTGTTCGTATTCCATTAGGCTGCGCGTACCCCAGGTATTTGGTACTGCTGGTATATGCTAATTAAACTGAAGGGTATTGGGGATTTGATGTACATAAGGGACGTCACAGTAGTAACGGAGTACCTCCATGAAACAGATTGCTTAAATTTGGATTATTCCTGTATATTAATGGCTATATCTTAGTCTGCTTAGGAAGCTTGCAACTTCATGCCAGGAAATATTAGAAAAATACTATCTGAATGGTGGAAGAAATGATAAACTCATTAGTTTCACTATGAATGCGGGGATATTTTGTCTGATGAGGATGTCACTTAATATTGCAATAAATTCTGTAAAATGGCTAGGCCTCGCGCAGTTTTCAGATTGGTTTCGAAAGACGCAAGTTCATTTATCATCGGGGGATTGGATAGTTAAATAAATTTACCAGTAGGCGACGACTATCGAAATGCATCAGGTTTATTTGAACGCAGTCACTATTTTAATTAGATACACCTAAGGGCCTTACATGCTAAAGTTTACAGCGACATGACACATCAACTAAACAAACATTAAAGAGGTTCACGTCGTTTATGGGTAGAGTGCTGACTCGGCCTGATTTGGCCATTTGCTCTTGGTGACTGGTCCTTGAGGTAGGATCTCCTCTCCGGGCCCGCTGGGTGGGATGTCCGCCCGGCGCCCGAAGCGCAGTCGAAGGGAGGGGGAGCGGCTGGATTTCCGCACCACCTGGTGGATGATTGCACTCCGGGCGGCCTCGTTGAGCCTCTCCTCGAGGGCGGCCTTCTGGAGCAGCAGGTCGTAGAGATCGTGGACTGCTGTGAGAGACGTCTCGCCTTTTTGGCCATGAGAGAGAAATAGAAATTGAGAGAACGGGTCTATAAAAGTCATGAATCAAAGAAGAAAATGAACTGAGCTATATAGTGCGGTATAGGATGTTAAACCCTCCTTTAAGACCGGGAAAACGCCTTGAAATTTCCACCTCCACCAAAACTCCAGGAATTATTGATTTTGACATGATGGGGAACATGGAGTAAATTTAGGTACTTCTCGTGTTTAAGTGGTGTACACGATAGCAGATTTTGCAACGAACTCAAATGTACAACCAACATGTACATGCGTCAACCGGAGGCATAATTAATTACTTTTGAAAATTGCATGACATTTTTAGAAGTCACGTGATCCAATACGCCATCTCAGTTGTCTGGCGTCACCGCACGGTTCTCTCCTCTACGTGTATTTAAACAGGAATTATCTAATTGTAATAGTTCAATGTTTTCTAGTTAGAAAATGGTAACGATTGTTTACGGCTGATTAGGTGAACCAGCTGAATTTCACGTGGAAATTCGTCGTTTTACTGGCGGCGATCCGTTCCGTGACGTCATCTGCCAGATTTCCGATGACGTAGTGACTTGAAGCCACCAAGCGCGAAATTTTCATCAAGAAATATTTTCACTAAGCAGCGTTGTTAGTTGACAAAATTTATATCTTGTGTATTTAAGAATATGAAGTTTGCATGCAAATAGCTTTAAAAATATATATATATGTTCCCGATTCAGGAAATTACATTGATTTTCCCTGTCCTTATTATCCAGGGAATATTTCCGGCATAATTTTACAGAATCACGAGCTTGGCCCCGTGTAAAGTTTACGAGGGTATCAGACCGTTTCACGTCGACACATGAAATCATTCCTTTGTTTGATATTATATAAATCCAGCTCTGAATCGATTTATTTTTCACTGAAACACGATTTAATTTGCTTATACGAGCATCAAAGCATCTAAGCTGCTTGTAGGGCAAATTTATTTCACTAACCGAAACAGCCCTCTGTGCCACTACAGCATACATATTTATTGAGATGAATTGTAGTTTAAATATTGCTAAATTTCCTGCGGCTTGGATTCACAAATATTGCCTTTCCTCATGTTTATATATCTCCAAACTGTATTCATTTGAGTTGGAATAAAACACAATGCTCTAGATATGTCAGGGACGCAAACGAATGAATTAGAAAAAAGGTAAGGCGTGCCGACAACAGATCCCGTTACACATTGAAACCGCCTTTAAAAACTTCATTTTTTTCTGAAAAACCTGGATCCTCGCTTGATTTTGACCGAGTAATCCAGTGTCCACTCTGTGATAGAATCTCCGCAGGAGAAACTGGATTGAACGCAGGAAAAGGAGTAGTCGACTCAGTGGTTCTGTGTTTCATGCTATTTTAATGATGATTGTACAATTAATTGTTTTCGGAATTATTTAAACCTTACGAACCATAAAAATGAAGGTGCACGTAATACAACTCACATATAGGTAATCACCCCTGCTAGAAAACAATCCGCAACAATGTGGCGTTTGGCTTCATTATTTTTAACTTAATGTTTATTGGCGACCCTAAATTCAGTTACATATACATATGCGTATAACGTTGAGGTGGATGACATTGTATGCATCTATGGTAATAACACAATAATAATTAAGCCATTAAATCTGCTGCGAAATAGACCTTGTCTAATGGATCAGTTATCGCCACAAGAGAGAGGGAAAAGCAGTTGGGATGAACACTGAACAGGCCTATTAAAACCACAGAATAATGAATAAAGTAGATGGCGCCATATAAAACATAACAAAATAGAACATGATAATTATAAAGCCAAAAAAATACACAGTTGGTCATATTAAAATAAAATTTTCCATAGCGTGAATGAACAAATATCGCACAGAAGTCATGCTGGGTGGATCTTATTCCACGAATAGAAACATGATTAGCGTTCGAGCAGCAATACGCCATCTATTCTCTTTTTTAATCTATGATAAAAACATTATATTCAGAGATGAGATCATCGAGAAACACGCAAGCCATCGACCCACGAATTGATAGGTCCTCCATGGTTCAATATTGCTTCGGATGGAGTGTTAGCAGGCGATACGGGGATACAAATTTATGGGGCTCAAATTTTACGCTCATCATCTCGCAACCATGACCAGCTCACTCATTGATCGTGTATTACAAAAGCGTCATGTTTATGTCTGAGGACATCTGCATTTCATATGTTGGATTACTTCCTGAAAGAGTTAAGCCAGTGCTGTAACATGATAACATTTTTTGTTAGGAAAAAATTCCTTTTTGAATGTGAATTAATTAATTGTCCCTCTCAAGATTTTTAGTTTCTAAGGTTTATGCCAAGAGGAATGATAATATATAAAGTTCAAGTTCCTTCTTTCTCGCCAACAGATAACAACAGTGAAAATATATCTAGTAGTCGCTGAAAGTTAAGACTTCATTGGGAAATGCAAAACGTGAGGAACGAACTCGCCCTTAAATGTTTAAGTACCAATTTCTCAGGTCTTTTTTTAGTGTGAATATCACGAACTGAGGCTTAACTGTTACGAGAAATAGGTTATCTGTATAAAATATTCAGTTTTTGTAGGTATATATTTCGACTTCGAGCGTTGAAGTAAAGGAAATAAAAAAATTAAAAGTTCTAGCATAAAATCGGAATATAATGATATCGTTTCGCTAGATATACTTTATTTACGAGTACCTACGTCGCGAAGTTTTGGGAATTAGTTCAGAAATATTTAATTTGTGAATCGAACAAAATAGGGAATTATACCGAGTATTCCGTTGAAAACTTCAACAAGTGAGTGTCGCATAGCTATTTAGGAACTGGGGCCATTAGTTAGTCGAATTTATTCTCTATAATTGCATACTCATTTCATTTGAATCGTACAACTTGAAGGATGTAATGAGCAACGCCATTATTGATTTGCATCTGCAAAATATTAATAAAAGTTCTTGTTTTCATTGCTTCCTACCTGACCAGAGCATTAATTGATCGGGATAAAAAAATGCTGTGATAATGTCACGTCTTCGTTCTTTACTTCTTGTAAAGTTATATTTTCCTCCCTCATTTAATGGCTCATAACTTTACCTTGCCATGACGTAAAGGGCAGGTGAAGCCTGTTTTAAGTGAATTAAAATTTCAACTTTTAACAGAATCTTGCATATCAAATTTATTTAGTCTACAAAACGTCTTTTGAGCTTGCCGCCACTGCGGCTTCATTATTTCTGTATGCATTTTCTTTTAATATCGGAGGCATATTGTTAACAAAAGTTTAAAGGAATTGCTAGAAATAATTAAACCTTTTCCTAAATTTTTCATTCTCTTTTGAAATGCTCCACGCCGATTGTGGGCAGTAAAATAAAATTATTTTAAATATTTATGATAACATAGATGAAGACGGAGAGAGTAAGGGTTAAATTACTACACAATTACACGCACTGGTATGTGGAAATATCTCCCTTCTTCATACTCTCCTGTCGCAAAGGAACTTCATAGTTTAGTGACATGAAGAATCTATATTTATATACTTACATTTGCGTACTTACAGTGATTTCAATTCTGCTCCATAGTACCTGTCAACGCGACGCAACACACGCATTCTTTAAGGTCTTCTTAACAGTAATTTCATTACATTAAGTTAGCCAATGGTTAACTCCCCCAGCTGGGCTAACTCCCGATTAGCTTCTCCCATCAATATTTATCGAAAAATATGGGAGGATAATTTATTTCTCATTAGTTCCTCATTCCTGAAGATAATTTATTCATCATTAATTAGTGATAGCTTATTCGAAAGCATGAATATCTTGTGAAGGTAAATGCTCAAAATCTAAACTTATGCATGCAAATATTTTTGAAAGGAAAAAAAAATTAAATTTTTGTCGAAATGTATTTACAGGACACCTCATAAGATATTTTGCTCACAAAATGTTTTCATTTAGTTGTGAAATAGATGATCTGTTTGAGATTATGTGACGATAAAACTTAGATAAAAATGTAGGGCTTTCATGTGGAGACTTCTTTCATTTTTTTGGCGTATTTGAGTCAATTTTGTGATTTTTTTAACTATCGACAGCGTATTGCGTTTCAAATTGAATGTAACTTGTAAATTATGATCACATTTCAAGGAAATCCAATGCTTCCAGATGTTTTTCGTTCCGAAATGTGTTGTTTAGAAGAAGAAGAATTGAGGACTCATGGGCGTACTCTAATCTCAACTCTGAAACATGGGATGTAATGGCTTACGTTGATGGTTACAATTACGTCATATATTATTTCTCTGCTCGTTACCCCGGACTCCTTCGCCTTACTTCATCCCTCTCTCGTGAGAATCTGTTAGCGCCACTAAACTTCGGATCATGCATGCATGCTTCGGGAATGATTCTCATCCTAACATTTGTAAATTTCTAAAAATAAAAACTCTTAACAGGACCTGCGTTTCGGGTGTTTGTAGACAAATTTGCAAGAACAAACCATGAACTAAAATATACTACATTTCTTATACTAGTCACTAAGTTCTAAAAGTTTTATTGCACTAAAAATATCTATTGCCAGAGGAGAAAGTCCTGTATTAATGATTATTTGCATCAAGTGAAGAAAAAAACAATTCACCCAGCTTTTGGTGACCTGACAGTTCGATCAACCTGATCGAACTGTTAAAAATTGATCAATTGTCTATGTGATTATTTATGCGCGATGCTGTTAAAAAAAGTGAAAATACAACAATTCACCCGGTGAGTGAAAAGAGGGTAACGCGGTCGTTTAATATACTTACCTACTAATAGACGAGTGAAGCCGTGGGTTATAGCTAGTCCAGGGTAATAGCTAGTGGCTGTATGGTTTATAATGGCTTATAATAGTTAATAATGGCTTGGGTAGCTAGTTTATAATGGTCGAGTGGCGTTCGATCCCCTTTTGACCGAGTCGCTCACCTTCGCCTTCCTGGGAAGCGGCGGCGACGGCGGCCGGGGCGGAGAGGAAGGATAGCGCGGCGCTCGCCGAGACGAAGGCCACGAAAGCGACGCACATGGCGCGGGCAAGCATGATCGCACTCGCACGGCTGGGACGACGGCTACCACCAACGAGCGTCTTCGCGTCGCTTCTTCCGCTGCTCCTGCTGCTCTTCTCCTCACTCGCTCTACAGCTCGTCGGCGCTGTGATCCAAAGTCACCGGACGGCCTGCGGAGAAAATGAGACAGAAAGAATGCATCAAAACACTGTCCCAGGCTCGACTTTGTGGAGCTCCTTCATGATGATGATACAGCAATAATGATGAGCTAAAACTTTCACTTACAAAAAGTCTTATACTCTTATACGAGAAATAATTGTACGCAAGTAAAATTTATATCGAAAAAGGCACTGATGATTTTGATGAGATACCGTATCTTGAGGGTATTAGGTGCGAGAAGTTCATTGGGCTGGGTCTGATCATCAGGAAAATTAGTTTAAGGACCGAGATTGAATCCAGAAAAGATTTCCGATCCAAACCAAGGGTATCGATGGGGATTTCAAGGCAGGGTAATTTATTTTATGACTTTAAAATGTGATAAAATACACAATGAGATTTTGCCACAACTATGAGAGAACGTTAAATTTTATTTTTTTAGTGGCCGAATTTGACTTGCTGGTCTATGAATTCCTATAATTATGGTCAAACATACTATTTTGGCGAGCAACCGCAGGTAAATACTTCACGGGCCGTAGAAGCTGAGTACCGTCGCGTCGCGTCGCCACGTGGAAAATCACGTCGTGACGTTCCGAAAAATAATTTGCGCTGCACCTGTCCATTCTGAATTTAATTTCCCATTCCCATAACCCATTAATGAACTGTAATAAAATTACAATCCGATCGAAGACAGGTCTTTACATATTTTCTGTAAGTTATTACTAAGGCTGACCTAGTACCTATTTTCTGATACAAATCACATATTTTGTTATCCTATGTTCCCTAACAACCGATCCTATGAGCATGCTGTGCAAACTAGATTTTTAGTTTTTGGTAAGTATTTCAAACTCTTTTCTAATTTTTCTCAGGCGAATACAATGTTTAACACAATATTCTCATTTGTACTCATATTATATATATTTGACAGCATACTCATACCGCCATCCCTATCTCAAACGTTGATTTCAAGACATAAACCACCATTAAATATTATGTACTATGCTATACTAGTATGTATGTTATAAAAATAAATAATAAGTAAAAGCTAACTTGATAAATATCCAACGACTGGGTTAGTAATAATTAATTATTAAAACAAGTTCCTCCAGTGTACGGCATCTTCAGGCTTACGCAATCAACAATAGGTGAAAAGAACATTAATAAGTTTTTTTCTTAGACTATGAAGAAATTTCAACAGATAACGCCTGCCAACGTTAACTTAGTCAAATTTAACTTCTTTAGTTGACTAGAGTCTTAATGTTTGCTGTCTCATTCTATGCTTGTAATTATCTTGAATTGCGAAAAGCCTTTCTTTTGCCTTACAAATTATGCCCTAGCTTTCAGCTTACATTTTTATTCTTATTTACCCTTAATCATGCTGAATTACAAACTGATCGACAGAATTGCAGTGTTCTTTTTCCTGGAAACCGCGACCTTTACCCCGGGGCCAGAGTAGTGCCTATTTTTAAACTTGTAGCATTTTATTTCTTGGAAACATTCGATTCTAATCTTCTAGATTTCATTCTAAAATTGTCTTTTCTTTGATATTTGAATAACCTTTAGTCCAACTTTGCTAGATTGGGCAATGCATGTTTTCTTCTAGGTGAGGGCATTTACATGATTAGATGGGAGATTTAAATCGAAATAGCATTTTCCAAGTCAATATCGTTAAAATTACAAAATTACGACCATGGATTTCTGTTTACTGGATAAGTTTATTATCTTTCCTTTTCACTGCATGTCGTCCACGTACGTGGTAGACATGCTAAATAGTTGAGGGAAGTGGAAGTTTTTACGATGGGTACTCTATTTACCGATTATTTTCCTTTAGATAAAACTATGATTTGCTGCTACAATATCCGAGATAGGTTTATTTCTCAAACATGTGCTGATTTTCCATTTTATTTTACATGGGGTGGCGAGATCGCCAAGTAGAGCTTTTAGCTATTGGGTAGAGCCTCCGCATTCTGGAGGAGTCTAAAAGATCTCGAATGCGTGAGTCAAAAAAAAGTGAAATCATGCCTTTTCGTTCATTTAATTAAAAAAAGGCTGCATTCACCTATAATGTGCCTTAGCTACTGGAAAGGAAAAGTAGAGTATTGAATATGCAGACGAGTCGATGAATATATTTTTTGACGAACAGTTTTTCAATCTGACTGGCTGAGGAACTGACCAAAGTGCCATTTCCATTAAACCAGCGTTTTCAACCTTCAGCAATTGCAAAAATTAGGTAGTAACTAATAAAAATAAATGTGTTGTCGCCTTATTTTAATTTCCATTTAACTTCATACAAGAAATCGCTTATATCAGTTTTGCGAAATTTCATTTTCCGGCAAAATCACCTTAAGTAATGCGCAATTCAGATCCAGATATGAGGTTCTCGATGGTGTAGCTCTCCCTGGATAACCGCAGCCGGAACGAGGAAAGGAATTCCTACTCCCTCACTCTGATGGGTGAATTTCACTTGCGATTCTAGTGAAAAATCATTCAGAAAAGCAACGCTGCGGTGTATCGTTCTCTTTGAAGGCGTCTGGAGCCATTGGAGAGCCAGTATAATCAATGGATTTTGTGAAAACATTATTGTGGAAAATACCCTCACATAAAAGGCAGAGCCCGCCTAATGCCGGATTTTTTTACTATGTGAATTTGAGTTCAAACTCTTCTAAAATAAAAATGCCTAGACCGATTTTTTTGCAATTTTTACTTGTATGTCATTCAGATTAATCTTTTTCACGTTTAATTATTTTAAGTAAAAGTGGTTAAACTTATATCCAGTCCGTACGATAGTGGTGGGCGTAGAGAAAGTGCCCATTTATTTCGCCTCTCCTCGCATAGGACAAATCTGGGCTTCTGCAAAAGCTCACGCAATTATTCAATCTCTGCAACATTTGAGTGCCGGACCTCTGCCCAGAGAAAGGAGTGCTATTAACAGTTCGCCCTATATTAAGCCTATTTTATACCTATTTACATAATAAATTATAGTCTAAAACGTAAAACAACTTTATTTTGTCTCTCGGAGGTCCGACGAAAATGAATCCATTTTGATTGAATCTCAAAGGTGTGCTCGGCAAAGAAATACGCATTTTAATTACGCTAGATTAATGGGAAATTTGATATAAGCCCTTGTTGCCGAAATGTTGGCAGAAGGAGGTTTTATTTATTGCTGAAAATTATCAAAATGTGGCCAAGTGAAGAGTTAATGCCATTTGGTCATGCACGCTCTGCTCAGGGAGCGGCGTTTTCACTTTTACCTTACGCTCATGTAAACATGTGATACAGATATAGCAGCGTGGATTTGCTTGGAAATGTTTCACTGTGAAATTACGATACTGGAAGCCCAAAACAAGCACTTTCGGTTACCCGTGCTGGGGTGATCGCCTTCGTCTTCCTGAAGACCAACCCCGTATGGAATAAATGCATCAGACAGGAGGTACATTTCTGGTCTTGCTCGAAATTTCCCAGAAGAATCTGGCGCCCATATAACCTCGGAGCCTTTTTAGCATCATGTGTTCCAATTGGTTTCTCCAGGATTTGAACTTTAAACCTAAGGTCAGTAGTCCAACCAGTAATCCAGTCTTCTGCAATACCATGCCGTCGTTATTGTGGAAGGCATAGAAAAATCATTTAATGACAATTAAAATCAACTATCCAAGATATGGCCAGAGTCGAAGGAAAAGTTCTGTAGAGACTCCAAGGACCCTTATCTATCTCACAAATTGTATACATGCAGTCGGAATAAATTTCATCCCCGCAGAATATTTCGTTAGGCAGAGTAAAAATGGGAAGTAGGTGATCGGGAATAATTTATGCTATGCAAAGGAATGAGTATGGCCAATAGACTTCAATGAATATGCTTTTTCTCTGTCCCGAAGGGGAATAAAACAGAAGTAAATATTTACAGACTATTGGACCGTAAGTTTTGTTTCGTAAGTGGTGAAGGCGAGAATTATTAACCAAGGTATTAGATGATGGGGGGTGCTAACCAACTTTTGAACATTAATTGAAAAAAAATTCATAACTTTGCATGGTAATATTGCATCTTAGACTGCAAGATGGTCTTTAATTGAGTAGTTCTGTAGAATTTAGTGGCAAATTTGAAGAGTAAATATTTTGTGGGAAACCTGTACCTGGAGGGAAAAGCTAATGTTGCGGTAGGAAATTGCGAATAAGAGTTGGGAATAATGATCCAAGCATATATTGAGTGTTCACATATAAAGCAGGTGGGTAATGAGTACATATGGTGAACAATTAAACCGGACAAGGAAGTGTTTACCAAGAGAAGATCAAGAGTATGTGGGGCACTCTTGAGGAAGGACAGTAAGAAAAGATAGTCGAATGTATAGTGTAGCTTATATGTATGGAATACTTTCTAAAATTGATCTTAATGGAAAGAGGATGAGTATGCATTGGAGGCTTCTGAGATAAGGAGTACGGAGATGAATGTGGAAAGTAAGATGTGTGGAGAGGAAGACAAAGAAAACATTTTAGGTATGGCAGGGGAAAAAATGGAGATTGGTGAAGTAAATTTGGGGGCGGGAAAGTGGTGAAGATGTATGATGAGGTAATGGATGGAGGGAAACAAGGAAGAGGGGGAAGAACGTGGATTTTCGACGGCATAAAGGAAAGCAGAGGACATGAAAAGCTGAAGGAGGAAATATAAAGAGCGGAAAACGATGTGTTATTAGAGAGGTAAGAGGCTTGCTGTTCTCTGCTTCCGCTCTCTGCTAAGCTCCTTCAGGTGGCGTGTGCACTCCATTTCCTTCGCTGCTGTATGGACCCTAGGCATTTGCTCTGCTCGAGATTCGCATCAAACATCACTCAGTCGGATCCTTGCGTTGTCGTCTGGTTCTCTGAGCTAGAGCGGGTCCAATCAAACGCGAGGTATACTGCATGACGAGTTGAGCACTCGCGGTAATCAGCTGCATGGAATAAACCGCAAGTTCCTCAAATTATCGAGACCCGGCCAAACGTGCTTCATTTGAAATATAAAATCTGAGATGCTCATGTTTACGACCAATTAAAGGCCTCCCTACCTGTGGTTTTTGCACCTCCTGTCCGCGACTGACGATGCTGCCATTCTCATCTGTTCTTCTCCTCTGTTTATTCCGGCTCAAGCTGGACTTGAAAGGCTACTGTGTATTTTAATTTAATAAGATTTATTTTTAGAGTTGTAGGTGACTAATTGGTGAATTTTCTACATTAATGCAGTGGTGAAAACAAGCGTTAGGTATTTGTGACGATGACGGGCATGTTTGAGTATCCATTCCCGTTTTTGCAAAAGAAAGGAGGGAAACTTTTAAGTTTTCACATGTTATTTGTTCGCACGAAAACAGGCGATCCAACTGAAGCCATAGTGAGGAAGAGGTTGGGGATGTTTTCAAATAATTTGCCTGAGTAAACTGGAGGAACTGACAGGCTATCCTTTCGGAAATCCTCTCTCCTCAATACTTCTACCTTTCAAAAGTTACATCAAGACTGATGCAATGCCTGTTTTTCTGTAGTTTGCAAGCTTGCGTTAACCATCAGTTATTGAAATTTTCCCTCAAAACGGTCTTAACGTTGCCATTCTCAGGGCTTGAAGCAATAAATGAGATATAATAATGCACCATCCTCTAATTTATTCCATGAGTCGTGCGTTTCAATCTATTTGCATTATTTTCAAGTCCATCTATTACAAGTATGCAGACTGAAGAAAATGTTTGGGCGTTGAAGTGCTCGTCATATTGAGATAAATGAGAGGATAGTACAAAACTCGTTTCATTTCTTGATTTATTAAATGCACATGTACCACCACGTCTAAAAATGTATCAATCCTAAGAGCTGCTTTATAGTCCGTGTACGGTAGTGGGGTTTGATAAAGATATTTGAAATGGAGCGGCGTTATCAGCTTGACTTTCGTTTGGGCTGACTAGCCCATCTTTTGCTAAGTGAATCGTAGTGTGAGATGTGATCCCAACGAGTTGGTTGAGGCAAAAGGCAGTGAATAGAGCTTGTTTTATTGGTGGAAAATTCAAGTATGCCTATACAATTGGATCTCACAAATCTTATTATCATCCGAAAGTTTCGGGATCGATCAGTGAGTTTTACTCATTTTTCTTCCAGAGGGATGGAAAATTAACTTCGGACGTTGGACCACACTTTGACAACTGAACAGAAACAAGGTCTGATGTGATTAGTTTGATTACAGAGAGACTTTTTGGTGGCGAAACGAGCAAAAGATCTTTTATAAAAGTTTATCGGCATGAGGTTGGCAGCTAGTTGTTATTCAGATATTTGACCACCTATCAGTTCTAACCTTATCGCCAGAAATCCGGCCTTTCTTCCTCCCGGTATGTCGGAGGAAAATTTAATTTCCAATATTGCTGTCGTAGTTTTAATAATAGAACATTGCAGCTTATTTTTATCGACATGGATTGGTTATCTTTTCGATTCGTAGGTTTATACGGTTTTAATTAAATCAAACGTTTATTTTGAACCAGTCTTTAGCACTCTTACCTAAAAATGCTTTTTATTTATTGAAAAATATTTTTAATGCTTTCGAGACCAAATATAAATACAAAGTATACTATATTTTGGATGACTGTTAGTTATTAAAAAATAAAAGTGAATGAAATTTCTTTTATATTGAATTAGCGGGTCTCCTCCACCGTATCCGTTTCCTTCAACTCGAAAAGTGTTTTATCCGTCTGAATATTTGTTTTATTTGACAATATCACCATATAATTTTGAATTGAAAGTGATTGATTACTGCATTACTTTAAAGGAAGTCGCGTGTATCATCAAGTTACTCAAATCACAAAACCAAAATAATCGATCACTAAGATGGTCTCTTTATCAGGTGTTGACTTTCTTGTCCTCCTTTTTTCCGTTTCTGTGAATAGGCAAACGCATGGATTTCATGCTAATGGTTTTAAAATATTTTCTTAATGCCTTTGTGAAATGCGCACTTAACTTTTTATCTTATCTTTGTTCGAGATGAACACTGCCAAATATTGCCATACATTTCTGAGCGGAAAATAAGTTCCAGGTAAATATACAATGAGGTTCAAGAGAGCCGGAAACTGTCCTGACAGGTCAGAGATGCTTCGAAACATGTTTACTCTTTGAAGATTCTTCAAATTCTTCAAAATGAGGCGTCCCTACAAAGAACAAACCTCCGTGGGGGATCATCCTCCCTATCTATCACGTATTCCCTTTGTCGCTCCGGGTGTAGAGGGCGCCCAGAAGGAAGGATCTCTCTGAAATCGGATAAACCGATCCAGGGAAAAGAAATACGTGAGGTTTCAGTCGTGAGGGGACAATCCGAAGCAAAGGATTAAGGATAGGGAAGGTTTGCGTTGGAGGGGAGGTCGATGCGAGGGAAGTTTGCAAGGCTTTGGGAGAGGGAAAATTGAGGGGATGGGGTATAGGGACGAGGTAGGGGTTGTGGAGAGAAGGAGATGGCTAATGAAGGAAATAAAGGTGAGGCGCCGTCGCAATTAGCTGATTAAACCCATTAAGAGCCTCCCCCCCCATCTCCGTCTACTCCTCCCCCCCTGCTCTTCTTACCCCTCACCCCCTGTTTAATCTTTCGGAATCGTTTCCCGCAAATAGCAAAGTGTGTACTTACAGCAGCAACAACGTTCGAGGCGTATTTCTTTCCTTAAGCGAACCTTTTTAATCCGTCAAGTTATTACGAAATGCATAATTACCTCGGCAGTGTGGCTCGCACACAAACAGGTAGTTGACGTCTTCCTTTCAGTTGGGTCCTGTGCAAGCCTTAGCGAGTTTAAAAAGCGAACGGCCACCTGGAGGAGTTAGTCGAAATCGACGGGACGTGAGGAAGCGTTTAGGTTTATGGGGCTGTTGACAACGGGCGTCTGGGTTTTTACGGTAGGCTCACAATCCTTGAAGAGTCCGCTTTCTTCAGTTTTACCGAAATGCTGTGACACCTTTTTGATAAATTAGGGAGATCAGCGCTATTGCGTGCTGGTGCGCATGTTTGAATTTAATTAAAACTCATTTTAGGTCTAGATTTCTAAACGTCATCATCAGTTGAATTTATAAAACACTTATTTTAATGACTTTCACTCGCACTTCAGCGTTGTGGCGCTGTTTGACTGCGCAAAGAAATTAATCTTGTAATTTGTGCCGAGGTATCAGAATGGAGTATGCCGTGGCATATTCTTTTCATTTTTAGTATCTGCTCTATTTAATTAAATCAGATCGATGGAAATTTTGTTCGGTAAACAGCAGTAAATTAAAAGTCTTTTGTTCTAAAAGTTCTACTGAGTCTCAAGCTTATCTATGTATCATGATTAACTTGATGTTGGCTTATTTTTCAATACGCGACAGTTTTTGGATTGACCATATTCTTAAATATGCTTATTTTGTTCCGCCTAAAAATAATTAGCGAATATGCGGAAATCAGTGAAATAGATGCCCTCATTCCAAGCAGAAAATTAATCGGAGCCCGAGTATAACTTTCACAATCTTTAAAGTTAAACTAGAGATATTTGTAATAATCCAATGGTAGCAAGGGCTGAAAAAGTTAAAAAAGTTAGCATTGTACTATTTGTTTCAAGGAGCTTTATCAACGGAGGCTATGACACTTAGAAAACTCATATTTTAAAATCCCGTATTGTAAACACCATTTCCAATATAGAGCTGGGAATTGAAACCTGCTCCAGGCAATTGTTGTGTTGATAAATCATTATCCTGACATATTTTTATCTAGCACAAAATACTAGACATGAGGTTTTGCTTTCCCGATCCATTTATTTCTACGAAACGGGTAGAGGTTATTCATCGAGTCAAACTCGATGAATCATACGCTAATTGTCAAGCTCAAAGGTGAAAGTGAAGGTGGAGGAATGAAAACAGCATTTGAAAACATTTTTGACGTGCCTCACATAACCGGGACTAAGCGTTGAATTTATGACAAGATTCCAGATCGCATCCGTTTTGTCCACAAATGGTGCTGTTTGCTAATGAAATGGTGGCGTTATCGGCAATTTTGGGGCGGGGGCATGGGTCCGGAAACAGGGTGATAGGAGCAGTAGTGCACCACCTCTCGAGTAATTTGCAAGCAATGCCCGCGCTAAAACTTATTCCGTCCATACTAGTTCGACATACCGGCCGATTCCCTCAGAGTTTTTGGCATTCGTGCGCTTCTATTACGTGAAAACGGGAAAAATATATTTACTCTAATGAAGGGTTAGTGCAAGAAATTTTCTCAGGTATTCCATAAATATAATATTTTGGTCGCGATGTTGGTTTCGTAGCAACGGATAATCAACAAGGGGTTACATGAGGTAAGTTTTCAACCAATATGCACATTTTTTCAGATAAGTTGAAGGCGAAAACTTTCGTTTCTGTGACCTTTGTGTGAGCAGTGAAACCTACGTTGTAAGAAAACATTTTTCAATCAATTTTTCATCAAAATCAGAAAATTCCGTAAGATAATTCCGGATAAAGTTTTTAATAATACATTTTAACTTGAAAATCAATCTTCAAGTTATAGAAAATAAATATTTGTAGCTTTGAATTCCACTAAACAAAAACAAGTAATTTCATTATTATTCGAATTCTTCTTTGGGAAATGTATTACATTTTGAACGGAATTGATGTGATTAGATGTTAATGTAACCTAGATCTATTAAGCCTTGTGCTGCGGAAAACGTCACACTACTGCCTCGAAACAAGGATTAATTATCTCACTGAAGTCAGAACACGTCACAAGTGAACTGAAAATTTAGTTTTCAGGCGACCTAAATGGACAAAACATTTATTTGCTGCCCAAAGACGAGTGGCCAATTCAGGAAGCTAAATATAGTGGCTAGCATTTAATCTTGCTCATGGTCAACTATTGACTGTTCTACTTCATTTTAATTGTGATAGTCGTGGTGTGCCCTAAAAAATTACACCATGCATGCAGAGGCGAGAATCGAGCGACCTTTGGTATGTCATCTTAATTTGGATATTAGGTAATTCCTTCTAGGTTTTTCGTGACTACCTATAGATAATCTTTCCGGTAAGCCTGTGTTTCCCTGATAATGTAAAAAGTATTCGGCTGTAGATTTAGGTAAGTGAATTAGTATTATGATGAAAAGTGACATAGGTAACCTTTATCGTTCTTATTAAATTATCCTTTTATACTGATTTTAATGTTCTCATTTAGGTTTTTAATAAATACATGCTGATATTTCCCCTTACATATTTGTGATGTTTATCAGAAAAAGTTGTGGAAATGTCAAGAGAGCGCCGAGGTCCCTGCTATCCGAGTACGACTAGGAATTCCAAGAAGATGGAATGTATCAGACGATGGAAAATATAGACTTTCAATCATCGGGAATAAATGGAAACCTACGCTCTTGCACCATCTTTAAGATACTTAGTATATATATTGATATGATTCCACTGTAAGGGGTTATGTGGAAGAAGGCTACTTAGTTTGAATATCACCCGGCAATAATTCCCGTAATCTATATGACACTGGATTTTATTTCGCTGGTCACAGCCATAGGGCTAGTGCTCTTAGTATTGAAATAAAAATACGCATTGACATTCGTATTTCAGTAGTACCTATATAGTATATTTGTTATATTCATTAGCCTATTGGTAGTTAGTTAATTAATCAGTTGATAATATCAAAGTGTAAATAAACAAGACGATTGATTGTGAATTTTATTGCTGAAGTTACTACTGAGGTTGAAATGAGTAATCCATTATTAAATTCTGAGTAGGATTCAATAAACAAAGTGGCAATTAAGGTCCATCTGGAAATAACATAAATATAGGATTCAGAAGCGTTAAAACCAAAGATGAGTTGTGGGATGATAGTATCGTATCGACGAGAAATTGTTTGTATTAAATTTGGATGCATCAGACAAGTGGTTAAGATGAAATAGTAACAGGGTGTTATGGAATGTTTTATTTTGGAATGCTTTAATGGAAAGGCTATGATAAAACCAGGTCTAAAAACACATCGGAATATAAAATGTTATAAAATATGACGATTGGTATGAAAGATGAATAGTAGATTGGAATATTCTATGGAGTGTAATTGTAATCTGTGGATGTCTGCCAAACTTTGGAGAAATGATGAAAAAGGGGATGTAGTGATTTGCAAAGCTACCACGGAAACACAAATGTGATACTTGAAGAATATATTTATGAACATCCAGTTTTACGGCACATGGGCTCGATGCCAATTATATAAAAAAAGTAAATGTATCCACTTTTATATGATTTATCATAAAAAAATTTCAGGAATACCAAGTATGAGTAAATTTTCGTATAAGAGATAATAATAACGTCCTTTATAATAACCACCCTTAATAACGTCCAAAAAGAATAAAAAGCATGTGTTAAAAACTCTTGCGCTGAAACAAGCTTCTTGGTATTCCTCCTGTTGCGTATTTCGGTTTAAATACATGTCTCGAAAATGAAGTTTAAAAAATCTCCCTATATTTGGGCATTCGTGCCGTCCTTCGCCAAAATGAAAGTCGGCATCTGTTTATTTGGAAACCAAATATGCCAGCGGGCTTCCTTTTCCATATAATACTATCCATTTTTTCTCACGAGCACCGCCTCGTACAAGGATAAAAAAATTGTCGTAGGAAAATGTTGAAAGTAGTGATGTGACAATTTAGCTTTTTTATTAAAATTCCGGACTCCCAATTTCACGATATATTGTTGATTCTTCCGTGAACGTGTAATTAATTCGTAACAAAATTAAAACTGATTTTTGTGTTAAACTCCAATATTTTTAATTCCTTTGATGGGAAAGTACAAAATAATACATTCGATTGAAATTCAATGAGATGAAATTGCAACGTATGTGAAGGTGTCTTTTGATAATATTTTATGTACGATTGAACATATTGTCGAAAATATTTTACCCTTATGTTGGCTTTTTAAATCATAATTTATTGCTCAACTCCACAAATTTCCATTTTTTTCAGGAATAAAATGGATTCTGGGTCCTCTGGTTAGTTTATGATTTCATTCGGAAGTAAGTCATTGACGTTACAATATTTACTGGCTTATGCATTTCCTTGGGTATCCAGATGGATGCGTTTTATTTATCAAAATCTTTATAACAAATATGAAACGCCTCTATCTCCGATTTATTATCTTAAAATTTAGAATTAATTTAACTTCAACAAAGATCGTATACATGCAAATAAACCGCAATTTATTAATTCAAAGGTTTTTCTCTTTGGTAATCTGCGAGAGAAATGTTTGGAGAAAGCCCAAAGAGTTTTTTGCATAACTTTGAAGTGTCTTTCAGCGCCTACGCACTTAATACCGTCTCATTAAAATGTTAGTAGTGTTCAAGTTTTTACCATGCACTTTCATTTAGCTCTATCCTTAAAAACAACTTAACTTTGTATTCCACCTTGGTGGAATGATGAAACTTTAACGCCTACTCAAGTATTTTTCCGGATTAGCGCCGTGGAGATATTTAAATTTTTTAGTGTAAATTCTCATCATGCGGGGACCGTCTTCGTTTCTCTTCTGTACCTTTCTCCCTCGCACTACCCGCCTTCTACCTTAGGGCCTGACAAGGGCTCCCCCTCGCCCTTCTCTCTCGGCCGTGGCGTGAACTCCTCCTCCCCATTACCGCGAGGCACATTACCGCTCATCAACCACTCCGGACTTGCTCAAATTTTAACTTGATGTAAGACTCTCAATCCGACCCAACTCTCGAAACTAGAATGCAAAATTAGTGGCTTGTACTAGAATCAAAGGTTCAAGAACGCGTGAACAACATTTCAAGGCAACAATTTAACTTTTTTTAGCTTTTTATTTTCAACGGACGAATTTATTCACGTAAATATGGCTATTTTGACCCTTCCTTTTCCTTTATTTTTATACTTCTAGGGGATGATGGCCTGCCATGATGGATGAATAGCTTCCGTCGTTCACTGAAGCTGAGCATCGTTGGGCTCGGCTTCAATTTGGTTGGGTGATAGTCCAATTCGCTACGGGTTTTGTTGCACCTGTTTTCAAACGGTAGACATCAAGTGCAAAATAACCTTAGCACGTCGAATCACGTTATATGGGAGAACGAGTACTTTAATTCGGGGGATCAAATAATTACCCTTAATTTTGATCGTAATATTATTATTGTACCGGATTATTGACAAGGATTTCGATACACGTTAAGGAAGATGATACATGAAATTGGTGAAAATGAGACATTTTAAAACTTAAATCTTGAATTTATATCCCATGAAACCGTGGCTACCTTTCTTTAGTGAATGCAAAATAAACACCAGAGGAAAATTTAGATGAGTTTCCAAAGCTATTAATGAGTTACAACCCAGTCTGAGTGGAAAAATTATTTTACCTGGCGGAGACAACGCGTTATTTCAACTCAACGCATATCATGGAATCTTGAAATGAAAACATTTACCTATTTGAAATGATATAAAGCATATACGCCTATCTACGTGGATATAGTTAAATGTAGTAGTGTGAGATTTTTTATACAAATGTCGTAAAAGGAGGAAGCTTGGAGAGATTACTGCACCTAAAGAATGCCTTTGCTGTGTATCCATGAAAATGTCCTTTATAGCGCGATATTTCCCTCAATGAATCATTATTCAGGCCTCGAAACTTCCTGTTTTCTACATCATCCCAGTGGTTAGTGAAAGAAGAATCGAGTGACTAATTTTTTTATTTGATCTCTTAATGGAAGCGGAGAATGTTTTCCATACTTCCGCCCCATGTTGAATGCATTCAGGTTTTTGTGTCGAATAAGTCATTGCCCAAAGCATGACCGCGAGCAATTACGGCGAGGCCACGTAAGCCAGTTTTGCGAGATGCATGATCACCACGCTGTGCAAACGTGGATGACGGAGAGTCGCGGGGGTGGGTGGGTGAGGGGCAAGAAATCGCCACCACACCTCTCCCACACCACGCTCACTAATGAGCGAAAGGGAGGGAAGAGAGTTCGAGCGGTGATGGCCAACCTCCCCCATCCTCCGGGCGTCGCTCCAAGCGGACAGCGGGGGGAAGTAAGGCACGCTTTTGCTCCATTTTGTGCCCGTGATCCTCGGCTTCCGGACAGTGGATCGGCTCAAAACTCCAAACAAGTCTTCAAAGGTCACCAAGATTGTTCGTATTATTCGTTAGATTTACCATCAACTTAGCATCTTCCCGGGGTATTAGCAATCGTATGGATGTGATCGTAAATTTTACGCTTGAAAAACGATCGATCAACGAAAGGAAAATACCTTCTTTTCTCATTGATCAAGGTATTGAGAAAATCTAATGGAGCATTCGAAACTATGAGGGTGTTTACCAACATCCTCCTATTTTCTCACTGATCAAGCAATCCATACAATATTTAAAAATAATATTGCTTGTGCCTATGGGAACGTACGCGCGCGCACGTTCACCGTTTTGTTGAATTTTTCCCCGTTGCGAGATGATTCATGGCCACTCTTTAAAAAAATTTCGCCTTTGATTGTTTTTGTCTTTTTTAAAGGTCGTACTAAATCCAGGAAGACGGCGCAATATACATTCTGCGTAATTTATGTATTTTGGCGGGATAATAATTTATTTGCGGCATGATTCGTTTCGTCGGTGAAAGTTATTTTTTCCCAATCTCCATCGCAAATCAGACTCTTAGCAATCTTATATTCATAAGCCAATGGAGGCTACCCGAATGGCTACTTGTACTTTTTTTTTGCTGCTAACAAGTCCGTTAACCAACTCCGGCTTTGAATGTCGCGCGCTAATGTTTTGGCGTATGCTAAATAACGCCTTTGCCGGAAAATTTATGACTGAGATCCCGTTGCAACATAATGTCGGTAGTACTATACTACTCTATGGTATATGTTTAATGTCTCCAAAACCTATGAAGGTTAAAGAAAGATAGAAACTCCTCATATTGCCTATTCAAACATGGCCGACGGACGCACTTCACCCACTATTTTCTCACAAACAATCATTTTTTCCGATAACCGATTTGGCGTATACTAACAGATTATTCAATACCATCATAGCCTTCACACTTGATCAACTGCTGTTATTGAGCTCCAATTTCTGGAGCGTTATCAGTTTTGATATTTGCCCACCCCACATATCTCGCTCGCACGTCATTCTGCCCTCCAACTCATAAAATTCCGTGCAAAGAATGGCGGAGTTCTGTCTTGAACACTGTGACTCGGGTGAGTCGGAAGTTTTTATTCTAATTTGGCATCATTAGCGTTTTGCCTGACTGTATTCAATGACACAATTACTGCTGTCAAATTATGTAAGATTCACGTCACTGGTATCCTAATTAGATGTTGTCGAATGGCAGTTAAATCTCTTCGAGTGACGTAGCTGGCAGAAACTTGCCTATGGTATTCAAGTTTTAAATTTCTGATGATGGTGCTTACAGTTACTATTAGGAAGTGGCGAAAAGTTAATTTCATAAATAAATGTGATTTTTGCAGATAATATATTTCATATTTTACTTATCCATTTAGTAATTATAAGAACGAACTCCATGATGTGCTGCGCCACGACATAATGGGCACATCATTCATCAATTTAATTTACCCAGCTGCGTTGTTGTGAGCAGAATGCATTAAAAGAGAAGCAAATAATCGATGTTGCAGAAGAAAATTTATGCTCCATAGTAAATGAATCCGAATCCCATTTTATAATTTCGTATTTATCACATGCTACTAATAGTTATTAATATGAGATTACGTCAAAACCATTGCATTATTATTCTGTAACGTATCGGTATGTCAAAATGAGTGTCAAGGTGGAGGGAAGGTTGGAAGAGGTAGGAAATGAATTCGAATTCTTGAATCATAGTTTTACGAAGGATATATAAGAGGAGACTCAACGATGGAGAGAATAAGAGGTGAGAGCTGTCCTAGGTTCAAACAATCTATTAATAATTAAATAATGACAACATGGCATTAGAAAGTATACGCATATAAATTGATTGGAAACGTGTTCGCGCAGATGCTACTGAGGTAACAGTAACTGAGGGAATGAAGAAAGGCTTATTTTGATCCTAAATGGTAGGCATCTCTCAACACTAAAACGTTGTGCGTGGCGTCTATACTGAAGGATATGATTCAAATGAATGAGGTAATCCAACAGGGGATACTTGAAAAAGGTCTTTCTTTGTTTCGAGTAAAGCTCGTAGATGGATGGCTGTAAACGCATCCCGAGATATAGATTAGCTTTATTTCATTTCACTGTTCTGTGCCTCCCTTTTTTCCCCCAGGACTTAGGAACAGCCTGACTTAACGAAAAAAATGGACGTATGGGTTGACTCTTTAACTTTACATGACCTGCGTAGTTAACGCACTGATGTGATGAAAGTCAACTATATCTTTTCCTCCTTTTAATAGGATTACTGGAAGGAATGGTTTATTTTACGATTAGATTGACAGATCTTCAGCTAAATTTTTACTTAAAGCAAGTCTACCTCAATAGGATACGAACCATTTCCTGAACATCGATGTGACAGTTCAGAATCGGAAGAGCGGTGTATTTTTTTATAGTTTTACATTTTAACATGGTTTAGACTTATTTTAAACGTTTAGACGGAGTATGAAGCACTATTAAGTCTGAAATTCGTTGACTAAATCGAAGATCTCAACTGAACTCATAGCAAATGTACGTGTATAATAGATAAATTTGAATAAAATTAATCATTTATGTGGGTAGACATAATCAGAAAAGTGTGTTTTTTTTGTTGTAAATGTACGAGACTGGCGCTAATATCCTAACCTATTCCGCACCAATTTATCATTATTCATCTAACTCGTTTGTCTTAGAATATGGTACTGCTTTATGCAATGTCTCAAATTCCTAAAATCCATTAATATTCCTTTCCTTATAATTCAGTCATGTTGGAGTCAAAGTCGCGTCATTTTATATCTTCCGCATTCGATTTCTTTTTCAAATTGTTCCACATAGAGGGATATATAAATATGATATAATCAAATAATGCTTCGCTAATAATTTATATTCGTTTCCTAAAATAAAGAGACAAAATTGCATTTCGTGGGTTGTCCGTTGATTCGACTTCGTGACTCGAAAAACCTAGCGTAACCACAAATACTTCACTAACTTTATCTTAGTAATATTTGCGTACCATCTATAGTGCTCGATGGATCTCAATCTTTTCACGGTTGATTATTTGTAATACCTAATTTATAGCAAAAAAATAATATTTTGAAATGACTCGACCAAGATTCTTAGATGGTGTTCCTAAGGCTTAAGCTTTTTCCCTTCGGGACGCTAAACTAAAAATTTGAGAAATTCTGCATGAAATGAATGTCCGCTAATGAGTCCAGAGATGATCATTTTTTGTGCCCTTCAGCAGAAAAGATCCCTTTGCGCCACGAACAACACATTTTGCAAAAAATCCCCGCGCCGTTCATCCCTGGAGCAAAATGCAAATCTGAGACATTTTTCGTCTCCTGTTGTGTGCGTGCAGTCAAGAGGCTAATCCCAACTTCATGGATTATCTATTTTTATTTTCCTTTTAAACCATAATCCATGGCATATCAACGTTGACATAAAAGTCTTCAGTCGGCCCTGAAAACTGCAGGTAGCTTTCGAGAAAGGAGCTTTATCGTCCTCATTTGCTATGAGTAGTAACATTATTTACGAGATAATGTCGCCGTCTGCTAATTGGCTTTTATCATTAATTGTCATTAAGCTTGCTATTGGTGCAACAGGTAGACAGGTCAATGAATCATCGGGAAGAAATTAACCAATGACATGGGTTGGAAGTTTAACGCGTGAAAGTCGAAAGAGAATTGTATTGAAATCTGATGCGACAATTGGCATTCCATCACTGGATTATGTGAAAGTGATGTGGCGTATATAACGAGCAATGGTCCTACATTTTTCTGAGAATTATATCTTGATGGGTGATTTTGCTCAATTGGAATCTAAACAGGTAATATTTACCTTAGACTGGTAATCAGAGGAAACAAATTTGTGTTAAAACTAATTCTCCGAATATTTTCAAATGTAAATTTAAAAGCTTGTTACATACTAAGGTAAAGTATCGGGTTTTGAGAGCCCTTTCAACTTAGGTCATTGTAAGCCATGAACTAAACTCCTTAAATACCATGAAGCGTCAGCATATCAATGTCATAAAACATTTAAGTATGAAATCGATTTTATTGTTAAAGATTATAGTATCGTACTGACAACTTATTATCCTATGCGCACTCTCGTTAAAATGCTGAAATCATTTTAGAGCAGAGACAACTGACTGCTGATTGCGTTACAGCAGTATTTCGGATATAGGTATTTTTTAAAAGAGTGATTGTGCAAGCACTGAGCCCATGGTAAACGAAAATAGGTTTACTTTAATTCTTCGTGAGAAAGTGGGAAGTCAGTTTTGTCCAGGAGTCATAAAAACACACGTCATTACCACATTATGGTCACTTTTTATCATGAAATGTATCGAATATTCTACGCTTTGAATGACTACTCAGAAATGTTCGTGATACTTCATGAAAAGACAGCAATCCAAAGGATGGGGCTCGATTAACTTGATCAATCCTTTAAACATGCGTAAAATGTTGAGGATCCAAGAAATAAAACTGATGTGATTTTATAACGGGTGATTCACTAATGCTTTAGTAATCCAGAAGTTGTTAAAGAAACAGTTACATCAAATAAAAAACTGCCATAATTCCTGCAAAGGAAAATATATTTTCAAGGGCTGTTTTAGAAAAGAATCTGATTTGTGAGTCCTTTTTTCAAACGTAATTTCTGGATCATCATTCAAAATTAATCCTGCTGCCTTGGGCTAAATGTAATGAAAATATTGATTTTTCCGGGCGAGGTGAATATTTTTTGCTTCATCTTGAATTAAAGAACAAATGAACAAGGTATGCGTATAGGTGGCGGAGACACATTCCGTACTAAATTATGGGTTTGAAAGATGGGGAATTAGTATTCAGTTACATACAAATCGAATTTTGCTTTTCAATAAAATTAGTCTCTCAAAAGGATCTTTTAATTCTTCATTCAGGAGTCAAAATTGACTATGGTCGGCGCAAATCAAAAGTTAACTACAAATTATTGCTTGAATTGACCCTATTAAGGAGAGTAGCTCTGCATATAATTAATTGGCAATATTTTAAAATTCAATAAAACTGTACAAAAGCTGATTTAAAAAACAATATATTCAAATTAGCACAATTTTGTTCTTTGGGATGTAATGTTTAACATTTAAATAATAATTTAGTTCAATTAATTAAAGGGGTATTGCATGCTTTTTGTCGAATGAATATTTACGTTTTTCTATTTTCCACTGCAAAGCTTGAAGTTTATATTTTACTCGAAATGTAATCGAGGTTTTTCTAATGGTTAGTTAACTGAGCTCCGTGTTACAGGTGAAGTTCTCAATTGCACTACACTTTTGCTTTCCCTGCGCTGCATATCGTTTCCTATGAAGTCCTAGAAAAATTATCCCTTAAGGCGTTCTTTCGATATTAAGCAATGAAATTGCCTCTGGTTTCCAGTTAAACCCTCTATTTTCTGGGCTGCCATACCTATCGGTGCAATATATCTATAGTGTTTCAAACGATATTTGCAGAGTATATTATATCTTCTCATTGTAACTAAAGTTCGTTTTCTTCTCATAACTTCATCGAAAGTATCAGAGAGATGGTAGCCATCTTGGCACTTTACTTAGTCTGTTATGTCATATTTGTAAATAATAGGTACTTGGTGCGGTGAAAAAATAATGAAAAAGTTAAAATTTTAAATCAGCCAATTTTGTCACTGATTCTAAATAATAAGTGCAAATAGTAAAACATTGAATATCAAGATAAAGATGATGATATGGTACGATGATAGTCCTGAGTGGTACATTTATACTTGGTTATCACCTTTTTTGTAAAAACTTTCATTGTACTTCTCAGGCATCACTGTGTTTATTTAAATGGACTTTCCTTGTTAAAAAATAAATGGCTTAAAGCTTGGGGAATTATCCCACATTAGTTTAAATAACTCCTCGTGTGTTCGTGTTTAAGGCCGGTAAAAAGCTTTCAGGCGAGAAATGCCATTCTGTGACCATTACGATGAATTAAAAGCAGTCAAAATTGAAGAAAGAGACACTTATTATTCTAAATTTAAATACCCCATATCTATATTCTGTATAATGGTAGTAGTGTCTTCCCTCAAGTTATCGAATTTAACATTAAGGAGCTCATCCCCCACCAATTCACATCTACTGGCATTCCGTTTTTCTGCTTTTAATTTTATATTTCTAAAACAACCATTTCAATGATACATGACAAGCGATCTTGCCTAAATATCAAGGAAACGTACGATAAGAGGTATCGGTCTGATACGAAACCTATCAATTCAGGAATGACGGTCCAGTGATACGGCGCCTGATATGCCAGTATTCAAAGGTTAATGCGAACGTTCGTGCCATGTTACAGTATGAATTATAGCTGTCAGTGCATGACTCTATAAATGTTGAAAATGTTATGTTACTCAAACTGCAGGATGTGAATTCGATGATGGACAAAGTTTATGGTTCTAGAAGAAAAATATCATTAAAACATTTTCTAAACCTTATTTGGAGTTCCTTCAAATGATTATCGTAAAATTATGATCGCCATACTTGAAATGATTGAAGTACAATTCTCAGAGGCTCCGGGGATATTTAAATATTTGGATGTGGTTTTGGGGTTAGTGTTGTCTCATAAATTTGATGACTTCCATGGATAATCTAATAGTTGCATTGGCATATTTTTTCTTTTTTCTTAGAAAATGATAAATTATTACCACGGATGGATTATCACGCTCATATTGTATGATTTCCATAGTTAATGACAAAATGTCTTATAAAGTACATCAAGCTAACGGAGAGAAACGTTTTACGTAGATGCGATTATTCTTTGGCTTATTTAATTGTTTTTAAAATGTTCGAGGAAAATGTGACGATTAAGGATTCGGTTTTCACAAAAAATACCGCTGTTACCTCACAATTTTTAGGTTTTAAGCAAAAAAACCTCATTGCCTCCGTTATAAATAATGATCCTCCGTCATTACAACTGGAAACGCACTACTTCACATTGGGTAACATGACGACGTGTTTGCTTTAAAATATCTTATGTCTCCATCTCAATTCCCAAGTTATATCCGCTCTATATAAATGAACTGCGAATACGTTTGGAAACCCATGAAATGAGTCGGAAATTTACATTCAGAGGATGTGAGATGTACAAACGTAACGTTGGCGTGCAATCCGAAAGTTGAAATTTTGGTTAGGGAAAACCGAATATAAAACAAAGTTATTATGTATTCTCTATGTAGTTAACGCTGGATATCAGGCGTAGACGGCGGAAGACAAAGGAATATGTTCTTGAACTTACAGAGAAATCAAAGAAATCAAGGTTGCTTCCGGAAATGAAGAGTAGTAGATTGATGGAATATGTAATAAAGGAGAATGGGATGCTGATTCAAAGACCGCTTTGAAAGAAGGGAACAATCTTGAAAAGTGGAGAAGAGGATGTAAGATTTCGGATGTGGTGGCGAGAGATAGGGAGTGTTCTAAACTAAAAAGAGAAATAGAATTATTAAGTATTTCGGCCCAAAAAAGACAATAGGAGAGTGGCGATGATCTATCTTACCTACGGTAGCCGGTAGAATATCAAATAAAAAAACGTCAATACGAAGTGGGCAATGGCGCAGACGAGGAAGTCAATTCGATAAGGAAGACTCCATAATAAATGCTTTCTAACAAAGCGATGTGAAAGTACCTTTCACATCGCTTTGTTATTCTATAATTCGATCAAGGTTTCAACAGATAAATGAATGAAAGTGATAGTTATCGGCCAAGATAAAAATAACATAAAACAAACGGATCCTTTTTAGAATAGTTCGGTGTAAAAATTATGAAGCCATTTCTTCATTAATGCAAATATAAATAAATCGATTACACAGCAGTTAAGAAGCAGTTAAAGCAATTGAATAAAAATAAATGGTTAAATAGTGCGACACTAGGTAGGGCAATAGAAAATTGGCAATGGTACACCAATTCCTAATGCGAACGGTAGAACATGAAATAACAATTTGTGGTGAATTGAAGAGAAATAAGTTAAGAAGCCGAGAATTGGAAATAAAAAGTAAAAAGGCCTCTCGGTCTGTCTCACCTGAGGAAGCGTTGGGGTTTCCTTCGGTGTGTAAGGCGGGTCTGCGTTGGCGGCGGAGACGCGGAGTTGAGTGAGGTTGGACGCTCGGCGGAGGCGCCTATATCCTCACCCGGACGCCCCCTCCCCGTTACCTCTCGTCCGCCCCACTCCCTCCCTCTCACCCCACACCCTTCCCCCCTCAGTCGTCCCCTCCCCTCCAAACCCACCCAAACCGCACGCCACGCCCCCTACCATTCGCCTTTTTTTCCTCATTCGGCAAAATATTTTCTCCGTTTCTACCTCATTTCGTGCATTTTCCTGGTCATAATTATCACATTTGCTAATTCATGTTTTTTTTGAAGAGCCACTTTACATACTATATTTTCTTAAGAGGAAGGCTTTTTTTCCTATATTTTAACGAATTAACTTCGGACATGCAGTTTCATCCCCCAGCCTTTAAAATGTTCGCAGCAAAAAAAACCTTGGCTATACTAGCAGAAGAAGGAGTGTCATCGGCAACCTCTTCACCATATCAATTTTTTCGTAACTAATTCAATTATTTGATCAATTTTAAATTGATAATGAGTTTTGGCACTAATTCGACCGTCCAAAAGTTAGTTTTTACCACGGATTTTCATTTCAGCCAACGAAAAGTTGTTTTGACTTAAAGAAATAAAAGTTGCCCATTTGCTAATTTTATCGAGAATATTTGTACTTTTGCAATGAAAATAAATTTTTTGGCGTAATTGCAGACATTGCGTGACCTATGGCTTCAATAAGTGATTTCAAATCGTCCCTTTCTTATCTATTTTTTCCTGCCGTCATCTCCACATCTATCGTGGGCGACTTCTCCTTTCCCCACGCTCTTTATCGGCCCTTATATCAGCCCCTGAATCTCTACTACCTACTCTCCTCTCCTCACTTTTCCCCCAAAGCGTCATAATCCTTTCCCTCTCCTCCACCTCTTCCTACCGCCGTTATCCATTTTCCATGTTCATTCCCAAGTGTCATTACTCCGTCCGCCATTATGTGCTACTAAACGGAAAGGTTACCTTAACTCTTACCTTTTTACGACCAAAGGAACACGTTTCCCTCCTCTAACCTATTAGGGAATACAATATTATATGTACGGGGAGGCGTAAAAGTTAAACCGTTGATTCCGACGATTAATTGGGATGATTTTAACGTGAGGCAATAAATCTGTTTTACATTTTGCAGCATCGGTCGATATTCACCATTTAGCCTCTTGTTCTGAGCCAAAGAAGCGAATTTATTGTTATAATCTGGGCTCCTTTCCATTATTCATCTCTCTTCCCACTTTTTCCTCCATTAATATAGCCCAATCAATCCGTTAATTAAAATGGCTGATACTACCATGCACATCTATTATGATTTCTCACTGCTAACGAGAACGGTAATGTAAGCAAACACTAGAGAGTAAACAAGATGCCTGCATTTACTTTCTTGACTTTGCATGCTGGAAAATAGGGGCGAATTTATAGATTATGAATGACGTCCTCATACTGTGATAAGCATTTGGTTTTATGATACTGAAAGTAAACCTTTATATCTTGGTGTAATACTTTTTGTGGGGATATAATGAAGAATCACATTCTTATTCATAGAAAGTATTCGATGAAAGGTAGTGTAATGCTGAAAATGAATCGTGCATAAAAACTTCAATTTAATCCTTCCACTAGAGTGACTGAATAGGACAACACTTGTATGTCAATATCCATTAAGCTGTTATACAGACACGTTTAAACTTGGTTCCTAAATTCATTTATGCCACGGTTGTCAAGGAGTTGGGTAAAATTAAACACGCTCTCCTTTCATCATTTTATATATGTATTTAGTTAGACATCCTCTGCCGAAATGAATATAATGAGGAAGATTGATGCACTTTTATATTATCATTAAAACATGCGATCACTCATAGTTTTTAAAAGCTATTATAGCATATCTGAATACCTTTCGTTATCGGGATATATACTGATCATTTTTTTCTGGATCATTCTCTATTTAAAATTTAGGGTAATGAATAATGAGGTGCGGGCTATTTAAACAAAGATAGCCTACTAGATAGGAAAATTTCAACTTTTATCTCATAAGCATCTCACATCGCAATGAGCTTTCCTCAGACATATATGCATATTTTTACGTAAAATATTTAGTGAAAGGTTGGCATAGTTACTGATGATTGCTTTATTATTATTAACTAGAAAAGGTACCCGCTGAATCTCAACGGGAAGAATATTATCATTTACATTGGTTGTAATAAACCATTCATATCTCATTTAGTGCAAAGAATCATCGAGTTAATTAATATCGATTAATATACACGGAATCTCGACTTAAACAATAAGTATGGTCGTTATGGGGACGATGACTCAAAAACGCTAAAATATTGCGAAAAATCGTTACATTTTAGCAAACATTTCGGAATTTCGACCGGAGTACAAAATTCGATTGAAGGAAGTAGAATATTTTATTTTCATTCTGTTGGTACCTTTCCCAATATAGCAAAAAAACACTTTCTAATTTAATTTAGCAAATATAAAAGGTCTGCAGCCAAATGACGATTCAGCTTCACGTGTATTTATCGTGCGAAAGTTACTGAAACATAAAACACGTCGGTGATTATTAAAGTAGATTACTCCTTTCTGCAAAACTTACGATTATCCATTATTTATAATTTGAGATGAAATGAACGGAGTGGAACGATTTCTGGAGTTTATTTTGAAAGATTTCAATAGAAATAACTTTGTGTCCGCAGTTTTCACCATTAATTCCCGTGAGAATAAGAAGTGGAGAGAAATCGAATGGGTGAGGTAAGTCTGTGACGCGAGATATTAAGAGGGAGGATCTGAATCTCGGGTCATCTTGCAATGGAAATGAGCGGAATTGATTAATACTACAGCGGTGGTTGACTCACCGGTACGCTGTCATTCAGCTCTGATAATTGACATCAGGTTTGCCCTCGAAATTCACAGGTCAGTTATAAAAATAACCGATCTAGTTAAAAACGTTGTGAATCAACCTCCAACACAATAGAATGATAAATTAATTCCGAAAAGGTCAATTATACGCATAAATGAATGTGGGCAGAGGATACTGCTATCATAACAGGCTTCAATGTTACCCAGGCAATGATTAGAGACTCTTAAGGCCTGGTTACACGGTACATGAGAATGTACAAGAAAATGTGTGAATGTCAGAATGAACGCGAAAATTCACCGTGTAACCACACGAAAATGTACGATTGTATGAATGTCTGAACAGAAAATAGAACCGGTTCTAATTTCGTTCAGACAATCGTACAAGTTGACCTCATTACAGAGACACCTGGTGACAGACGACGAAAATGACACATTCGCATTTTCACAAGCCAATTGGCAAGTAAATGTGTCGTATCCATGGCAGCAAAATTTGTTTAAATAACGCGCTTACGGTTTATAATGAGGAAAAACAAACGAAAACACATAATGCGCATCAGAAAATGTACGAAAATCTGTCCGAAAAAATGTACCGTGTAGCCACATGTTCATTGATCTTGTCCATGAGAATGTACAAGAATCTGTACATGAAACCATTCACAAAAATGTACAGAAACTTGTACATTCTCATGTACCGTGTAACCAGGCCTTTAGCCAAGTGGCAACCCTGCGTCGCTTGAACCTTTTATAGATAGTGATATATAAAATGCTAGTCTCATATGAATCTGCTTTGTCATGGGCGAAAGATAAAGAATTTTACCGACATGCACTTAAATACTTGTATTTCGTTGCCCAAAGCTCCTTGCTAATTATACATAACGGTGTCTTCCCGGAGTCGTAGGCAAGGACTAGAGTCATACTGAAGCTGTTATATCTCGCTTTAAGATAGTACGTTATCTAGGGGTTACGGTTTCTTCTTTCGCGTTGTCTTTATCGTTATCCAAAACGCAAACCGCTGTAGAAGCGCATTGCTCACGGTTTCTATCCGAAGAATGCACTCCATCAATTAAAAATAGTGATTTGAAGGCCCGACGATATAATTTGAAGAATGACGATCACATTTTCGCTCTCAATGGCTCAATTGAGAAAATTACGATAGCGCTAGTGCACGCGTTATGGAGAACCGTCTTCATGCCCATGGACTTCTATTGTATCTAAGTAAATTTAGTTGCCAGGAACTCGTACTGAATAGATGTGGCTGACAAATCACCGTAATCATAAGTCGGATTA
The DNA here is from genome assembly GCA_963573305.1 of Pyrrhosoma nymphula. NCBI lineage: Eukaryota > Metazoa > Arthropoda > Insecta > Odonata > Coenagrionidae > Pyrrhosoma > Pyrrhosoma nymphula. The sequence continues at coordinate 136,459,446 of OY754327.1, forward strand.
TCAAGTTAGACTGTACGGAGCTCTACATGCAAAATAAGTCTGTGAATTACCGAACAAGATTTAAATATATATTATTTTCGTCGTAAATAATTTGAGATATTTCCCTCGCAAACTGAAATTGGCACTTGGTTCATTATGCTGATGGCAATCGATTTTCGAGACCGAGCAAGAGTGCGCCCAGAATTCCATCGTAATTGAGGATTTTTCTTTAGTCATGTTTTCTTTTTAACTTCCATCATCTGTCAGCGTCAGTCACTCTTCTCGTCGGGGGACGCAATTCTCAGGGGTGGGACAGTGGCATATCCTAATCAGTCACCTCGGCATACCACATCCCCAAACGTGCCTTACCACGATATGAAATTGATTAAAAATGTCGAGAGTTCAAAAAAATCCCCAAATGTAATTTCTGGACCCGACACGCTCTCCTCTCACCAGACTCCCGGGTGAGATGGGTGGAATAGAAGGTGGGGGGAGAGTTACATGACTCTACCACGAAGGGCGCTGCAGTCGAGTGTAAAATGACACCCGTTGAGAGGAAACAAGCATCCATAAAAAATTCGTATGAGAAATGTGTCATTTGAATTAGATTTATTCCCTCATATTTGTGCATGGCTCATGGAAATCCTCGATCCGCCTACTATTTCAAGTTATTCCCCGACATTTATACTGCTAAGAAGCTATTTCAGGAGTTGGACATCACAGGAGGTCATCATATCAGTCAAAATTCCTCTGGTGATTTGATTAAGCTCATTCGGCCTGCGCCTTTTCATATTTAGGTATTGCTGCTTGGTTATCTACCGGTTTGGGTAGTTTGGTAATAGATCATTTCTACTCTGATATTAGAGTTCTTAGATGCACTACTTCCTCAAACTGTCCCTATCTCTTGTATGTTTTTATCTTTCTTTTTTGTGATAATTCTGATTGACTATCTCGTCTAATTATTAATGCATAGCCTTTATGACGTTTGTATTACTAATAAAAATTCACTTCTTTCATGATTGCATGTTTCCTTTGACGAAATTCAAACTACTGAACTCAACTTCCGATTCTCTAAACTTAGTATTATTCTCTTCTTCGTCATAAACTTTTTATGTCTGTAGGTCTTTGGTCTTTAGCCTATATCTTCATCTTCAATGTTAAGGCTACTCTATAGCCCTTTCTTTCGTCTAACTTGCCCGCACAATAGTCATTTATCTATTTACCTTCTGAGTTCAGCTTATGTGCTTCCTACTTTTGTTCATTCTTCCCACAATACCACCTCTTATCCTCCCTCGTGCTCTCTTTCCTAGTATTCAATCTTCCTAAACGGTGTTCAGTATCCCATCACACCTAATTACTTGCTATATTCACCTACTTTGACTCATCTTGAATTTCTCAAGCGACTTTCTTTTCCTCACCCGCCATGCCGAGGACTTTTACGTCCGTCTTTATTTCCGTCCATCGTACTTTCTCTTGCTTACGTATCCAATTATAATTTTAAACAACCTTCGTAGCACGTTTTGTTCGTTGTTTCCTCATTGGAACAAAAATATTTGCTTAAAAAAGTTCTCCCAGCGCTCGAAACTTAAAACTTGTGGGACATGATGTCAGGGGAATCGCTTGACTGACGTGTACATCAATCGCCAACTCTTACGTGCGGGAAAATTTCCGTCCGGGGAAATTCAATTTTTTCTTCAGTTCGCTCCTTGGCCCAACATTCTTGAGGCGTAGAAGGTGGCTTCGCGGGGATTGCAAACATAATCTTTGAAATTGTCGCGCTTTCTTCAAACCCGGGATTAGCTAATTTTGGTTTACACCGTTTATGGTTCTCCGACTTGAGCTCCTATGTTTGTCAAGTTGAACAAGTCTCCACTGGCCGCTTAAAGTACCATCATAGCGCGATAGTCATCGAGATACATTTAAGTCTGATATTTCATATAGCAGCAAGATTTAGTCCTAGTCATCGGAGCTCAGTCATAATGCACTAACTCTTAAATTTGGTACATTTTTAGTGAGGAGAATTTACGTCAAATTTGAACAGACGAATAGAATATTTCTCATACCGTATAACTTATGTTATATTTTTCTACGTAAAGCTATTTCGGAGTTCATTATTAATGTGTCTTTTCTCACTCCTTATTTACCAACCTTGGCATCAGGTCTATTTAAAAAGTGTTCATTGATAATATACTGAAATTAAAATATCACTAACTGTTACTTTGCAAATATTACTGTGTAAGGATAAAGGAGTGTCTGATTTGGAGAAATCTTCAGCTACCACAAAATCTGATCTGTAACATGACAAATGTTTTGCCAGTAGTATAAATTTTTATCCTTTGTTAAGATGCGAAAATTGCCAAGGTAGCTCTCCAAAATATGTATTTAAAATAATTCCTTTAAAAATAAAAGTATCATTTTATGACACACACAGACATGTTATATTAAAATTTTAATTAAAGTAATCCTTTGGTTGTCCCAATTAATAGTGTATCAAATTATTAATACTATATTCCTCAACTGAATGAACTTTGATTACAATATACTGTATGTGTGAGGGATCTCTGGAGTAATCAAATTTCGTTCAAATCAGGGTGATATCTACGCCATGTTTCCCTCCGCTACTACTCATTACCCAACCCTATTAATTACCTCTCCGTGAGTGCTCAACTGCTCACTTTTCTTGAGTGGCTCATGTGACCTTCTCTAGGTCTTCCCTATGATTCTCCTACACTTCAACAAGAGACTTCTCCAGCCATTCGGCATTGGCCTAATTCTAATGAAATGAGCCAGTGAGCCACATAGCTGTATTCCGTTCCCATGGGCGTCGATTGCACCAAGGGACGCTTTCTACTCCGACGCCCCAACTGAGGAAACTCTGGAAAACAAATAGAGCAGAAATACTTACTCCGCCACTCAATGTAATCGAACCAGGGAAGTCGAAGCGGGAGGCCATTACCGATACTACTGAGAGTGTGCCAGCTGTTTTTCCTCCCATGGGACATTCTTTTATTGTGTTCACTTGGTCGCGGCAGTGAGACAGGAGAGAGTTTTCTCCTGATTAATCTCACCTACCAATATTAAGTGGCTACATTCGTTTGATGCATTTAAATTCGACTCCATGCACAATGGCGAGTTTGAAATGGACTTGAATTATTCGCCATATTTTCCATTCTCTCCTCGTTTTAAGCATCTTTGTTCTTCACAAGGAAGTGCCCGTCGATATAAGTTTCCCATGTTTTTATAACTGCCTTACAAGTAAAAAAGGAAAGAAGAAAGAAAGTTTGTCAACGTCCACTTAAATGAGTCTACAAAAATGAAGTATGGTTTCTGTATTTAAGAAATTGTGCGAGCACTATTGAATCACAGTATCGCAATAAACTGGAATTTCAAGGCATTATATCTTAAAATGTTGCGTTTCCGAAATCCCGTGGAGTAATATAGACTTCATACAATGACGGATTTCTCTACATTCAAATATCGAGCACAATTCTTATTATAATTACATATGCAATAAATTAAGAGAGATAAGTGTTTTTTCGCTAATGCTAATGTCATAAATTGTTTCCAGCGTTGAGATGGCCAGATTTAATAATAAAATTAATGACTATCGGATTAGTCTTTCGTTAGCTTATCTTCATTATGAGGTGCGTCATTCACATTCTGTATTTTTTGTTTAACTGACCCAGGAATCAAACTGTTTATTTTTGGAATTTCATTTTAGCAGACCTTGAAAACTTTATTTCAATGAAAAAGTATAACGTTTTGTATACATAAAATTACATGCAAAGGAAGTAAGCTACCGCAAAAAAGGAAGTATGCTTTCAACATTAATAAAACCAAATAAAGGATTATGGCTACCTAATGACCCTTTTTAACGTCAAATCATCGAAATTCCGAAACAAGGCCAAAAACAGGGTCAAAATAGGGAGAGATATAGATAATGACTTGTTACACACTTCAATTTTCGCAAATGATTAGTTCACAACAGTCGGAGATAAGAGCGATACTTAGTTTAATATGAGAAAACTCGTAGAAAGGTGTGATGTAAATTAAACTTCACCAAACAAAGTATATGACAATTATAGAGGATGTAACATATTTAGAAATAAAAGTGGAGGACTTCGCAGCACGCAATGATGAGGATGGTTGATAATGAAGGAAAACGTAAGAAATAAATAAAGAAGAGCATCAAGAAAAACTAGCAATAAAAAAACTACAGAGCAAAAAACGCAACATATCGAATCATTTAGAGTATACTTCCTACGGGGAGGAAAATAGGCACGGACTGGAAGCTGTAAAAATGAATTTTCAAAGAAGATGTGGACTATCATGATTTAAAAGAGCCATGAATGGAAACATGCAAAGGATTACAGTGAAAAAAATGTCTCAAAATAAATGGAAACAACGATTAGCATAGTATGGGCACGCAAAATGGATGGAGGATCACCGATCGCCATAGAAATAGTAAAATAGAAAGCAAACATCTCGGAATAGAGAAAGAGGACGACCACCGTTGAATTGGTAGGATAAAGTAACCTCAGAAATGAAAAAAAGACAGACAGGAAATGAAGATTGGAGAGATAAAGAGGCTTGGAGGAGTGGAGGATGCGAGGGATGGCAAAAAGCTGCATAAACCCGCCTTTAAAAAAATTTTAAAGGAAAATGTCTTCTCCACTGTGGAAGAATTTTAAGCCCTCGAGGCCCTTCGATAAGGAAGTCTGTAATGGGAGATATAAGATAAGTAAGTCTGTTTTACTCTAATTCTCTCCATTCAATTATGTGATTGTTTTAGGTCTGTATACGGTGTTCGACTAACAACTGATCCAGTTATTGCGTCGGTATGAATGTACTTAATAGGATTACTTAGCTCTAGTCGTACCATGGCCTTCGTCCACCATCAAGTTCGCAATTCTTAGTGCCTCGAATTAGTAATTCATCCCTGCTCTGTGCCGTGACGGCAAAATTTAATTAACCGGAGTATGATTATCTCACTCGAGCCAAGATTGGACTGCTACCGAGTGTTAGTGTTCTTTCTTCGTAGTTGCATTTGATTTCACCCTAAAGAAACAGAGGTATTAAATAATTTTTCTAATTTAAATTATGAAAATACAATGTAATTCTTCTTCTTCTTCTTGAGGAGCGCGCTACGACCCTCCATGGGCTTTCGCATCTTCAACAGTCAATTCACGTATTTTCCTATCTTTTACTAATTTTCTATTACAACTTATGTATTTTTGCTGTTTTTGGTCTTCTTATTTACAAACTCTATTTTTCATTCTATATAAATTTCTGTATGCATATATCCTCTCCATTCTATAATCCTTGGTGTTTGTCATGATTGCTTTCGTTAAGCGTGTTCTGCTTTATTCTTTCGTTCTAATGGCACCCTTGGTGAAACCACTCTTAATTTCCCTCTTTTTTTATAACATAAGGAGCCTGTTTCGCTTCATAAACCGATAACTTTTTGATTGTTTTTCACCTCCTCTCTGTTAAATGTGACTCGTATAATTCTTCTAACTTTTAAGTAAGCTCACTTTCATTCTTGTTCTTCTTTAATCTTAATCATTTCTGTGCTCTATTTTTTTAATTATATTGGCTAATTTATGCGCGCAGGATTAACGTCTTGCTACTTCTTTCAGTATACAGCGATCAGAGACAGTTTGTACCTCGAAAACTTTCGCATGGTGCCTTTCTGATTGACTTATTTGATTGAAGATTTCTCCAACGGGCACTGAAAAGGTTCCCATATGGATTCTTCTGTGCCGGAAGCATGTACTTTTGATACGTAGAAATAGACACATGAAACATTTCACCTGGATCGGTAACCGAGCTACGGACCTATATGTTATGTTTATGAATGAATGTATTCACCACCCAGGCTTCCTGGTTCTGAGATGGATTCAAGGAACTAGGAAGGCAATGCCAGAAAAAAGAGGACTTCAAACAAGTCACAACCCGGAAGTTCGAATAGTATAAGAGCACTTATGTCATGCTTGACTACGTATATAACGATTTCATCTTTTCCAAAATACGGCGAATTGTAGGAATTATGTAGGAATATGTAGGAATTGAAACGAGAAAGATATCCACTTGGAAATTGAATTGAACGGAGAATCGAACCACGGACCTATGTCTTGCACTTTCCGAGCCAATGCGCAGACCACTACGCTACCTATCTCTCTTTTCAAATTTTGGAGGATTCAATGGAACTAGATGTGATGCGTTTTTATATTTTTTAACGTATTTTTCCGTATTTCTCGTCGCCGTATTTCGGGAGAAATAAAAATTGTCATTTATGAAGATAAGCATGGCATAAGTGCTGTAATAACATTTGATCTCACGGGTTGTGACTTGCTTAAAGTCCTCTTTTACCTGGCGTGGACATCCTTGATGGACCGATAGGGCCTAACATCTAGTTTCCCTGAATGTTCTGAAATTGATACGAATACTAGGAAGCCTGGTTAGCGTAGACATCAGCATATTGACTCAGAAAGTCAATGGGTAATGGTTTAATTTTCGTTTTCTTTTCTCGTTGAAATTAATGCGTAGTTCATTGCTATATTTTGGCAGAGATGAAAATATATGGATATACGGATGTCCTGACAGACTGGTTCATTCCCTAATTAACGCACACCCAAAACTTTGGTATAAAATACGTGAAATGTTGAGTATATATAATGTTGTAGGGACGCACTAAGAAATTATATTTTTGAAAACCAATCCCAAAGGGTCAAAAAAGGGTGAAATTTATTTTTACATTTTTTGTGTATCTTCTGAATCAAAAGAGTTATCGATTTGATTTCTGCACGTATGAGTTCTTTTTTTAAATATCTAAAAACGATTTCCGCCGCTTTTTAAATTATGACCGGAAGAGGATGAAAAGGAATGAAATGTATTTTATAAATGTTTGATTTTTTTATTAAAAGATTTCAAGTCACTATTGGAGCCTAACAACAAAACCGATGACGGGCGTAGCAATAACAATATGTTAGCGTATGAGGTGTTACATTGGCAGAGCTAAGGCAGATTACGCAAAACAAGATACCTTTTTTGGAACCATAAATTATGTTCCATTATAACCTCTTCTCTCTCCAGATCCACTTTTGTATAGGGAGTATTCTTTTGTGGTGATTATTCTTCTTTTTCTCAATCTTGCTTCTTTCAGATGAAAAATATAAGAGGAAGGTCCTTATAATGCCGCTATAATGCGAGTTACATGTAATGCTTCTTAAGGATTTTCTAGATCTTGAAGGCAAATAAGAGTCTCCTTCATGAAGTGTCACGGCTACACCTCCAACATGGGTGAATCATTGCTTAAATGAGCTGTAGTTATCGTGTAACTAATTTTATCACCAAAACATGTCATGAATTATAGTATGCTTCATCTGTTCTAATAATCCAATGACATTCTCACTTTTATTGTCATACCGAAGATCTGTTATCATTACTAATTTTAATCATAGTGTGAAACTTAAATAAATTTCTGAATTCAGTTTGTGTTTGAAAAAAAATATGCCTGCTTTTAATGAGGCGATAATAAGCTAAAGAGAAGGTGGTTTGTTAGTTACGATGACAGGTCAAAGATGCAACCAGGATGTGCTGGTCAATATGGTAATAAAATAAATGATATAATTGATTAATTATTGTTTATTTCACACGAACTCCATAAAAATTTAACTACCTTGACTGGCATCCAAACAAATCATCCATAGGGTAGAAAAGAGAAATAATATGTATAAATTTAACATGGGCGCAGAACGTTTTCGGGAATTAAAGATAGCACGAAAAAATCCTATATAGGAATATTCTTATATAAGGGCCTGTATAAAGTAAAGTAAATACACCAGACTGAAGCGAGCATAAAACGAAACATACTTTAAACATCAGTGAGAATATTTCATTCGTTGTCCTTGATATTTTAACAGTGTCTACAATTATCACTATCTCTTTAAATTCTGCCATTCGTCATCCTCTGAGCATATTTTAATACCGAAAAGATTCGCTGGTTACATAAGGTCGTGTATTTCAAATGGCAGTTATGGAACTATTCAATGGTAGGGATATAATTCAGCGGTTATAATATTTTTATAGCGTACCAACAATCAAATTTATTGGTTTGTCTATATGAGAAGAATTAGAATTAGAAGTAAGAATTCGTCGGTATCATTGAAAGAAAGTAAATTTATATTGACTATTTGATATTTAAACCTGATTGTTTGTAATCCATTAGATTAGAGTCCGTCCAAGATAATAGCACAGTTGACAGTTTAAAATGCAGCCAATCAGTAAACGCGTCCAATACCGTTTGGGGAAGGGAATTACGTAACCGAAGAATCCATGGTAGTGGCCTTTGTTTAAATTATATGATCGTCAAAAATATGTTTACATTTCATTTCTTTATAAGTCAAATTAGTACATTTCAACTTCGCTATTATCTTGGACGAACATATTTCTTCTAAAACTTCTTAAATAAAAGGAAGAACAGAGAGGCAAGAGCGCACCAGTAAGCTTACACCCGAGAATAAGGTAAAAATTACCTAATTAGGATACTCAAATGCGTATTTTACCATCGAAATCTCATATTCCATTTCATCAACAAATGCTAGGTGTGTTCCCATTCCGCGTGGGGATGTAAATGAGGAGGAATTATACAGAATTCATTGTTTATATTCTCAGCTTGTCATTCCTATTTCTCAATTAAGACACTAACCCGCTTCTATGAGTTTTCCTTTGCTCCTTCAACGTCGTCCGGCCCAAATAGATAACGGCAGCGGAATAGCTGAGGGTATTTTGTACTTGACAGCAGCAAAATTCCAGTTGTCTCTGATACTATTATGATTTCCTTGCCCTTAAATCAACAAACTCGAGTTACTAGTGATGGTGGTTTAAAGTAATGCAACAAATAAAACTAATGAAAATTATTATAAAACATTTTCCTTACTTTTTTGAAGAATTAATTAGTTTATATCGCGGTCAAGTATAACCAGTGTAAAAATGTCTCCATAAAAAGTTCATGTATGCGTGGTTTTATTCATGTCTTATGGCTATTCGGCCTTCACTGCGTCCCCGTTTCTATTGACTCCAGACAAAAAAAGAGGGTCAGGCGACTAATTTAGCATTATTTTTTAAATCCCTCCGGCTCAATGAGGCTGCCACTTTTCGGGACCAATGAAGGAACGCTCCCCAAATTTAGGAATAAAAAAATCACGCGACGGCAATAAAATTCCACCGAGGTGGTGCGGTCGCCGTCGCCCTTCAGACAAAGCTTCCCTCTCCCCTTCCCCCACCCCCTTATCTGTCGTTTCTTTTTAAAAACAGCATGTTTCATTTCCCCGGGCATCACTTTTTGATCAGATTTTTCGCGCAGGGGTTCGTTCCCTACGAGGGTGTCCGGGAGGGGGGTTGAGGGAAGGATTCGTTAGGGTCGTTGGAGGGGATGGAGGGAAGGCAAGGCAAGTTTTTTTGTCTTTTTTTATATTTTCGCGACGCTAACAATCGATGTTGGGCATAGTCGAATCTCCCTCCTCCGTCTCCGACCCGAGGTGGTAAACAAATGCAAGTCCTCCTCCCTCCCACCGTTTTCCTAACCTCCTTCCTCCCCGACATCTTTCGCCCCCACCGTTCGGAATTGTTCGCTCCCCCGACCGAAAACTCTAGTGGAGCCCACTTTTCTCAGTCTTCGGTAATCACCTCGAAGGCTTTCCCGCCCACGCTCCTCTCCCTCTCTTCCCCTACCCCTCTCTCCTCGCAATACGGCCTTCTTCTTCCTTCTTCCTCCTCCTCTACCCCAACCACCAGAGGTCCTTCCTTCCATCCAACTTACACTCCCACGTGTTGCTTTCGTCGCCTCCTCCCTCCTCCCCCCCCCACTTCACAACAATTCTCCCCGGCTCTCGCTTTGTCCTCGCCCTTTTGTTCCGTTGTATCGAGAGGAGAGGGACGGAGGGCGTCCCTCAATTTTTTTCTTCCCGTCGAGTGACGCCTTTTTCAACGGCTTCCCTTCCGCGCCGCGTTCCGCGTATCATCAGACCGCTCGCTCCTTGTCGTCCCACGTCTATTCCTCGTCCTCACTCCTCCTCCCACACGATCGCTATAGGGGCGGAAGGGATGGGATAGGACAGAAACCGATCTGTTTGAGAACGCTTCATTTCCCTTCATTTTTTCTCAAGACGAACTCACAGTTGTTACGCCCCCTGTTCATTCAAAGTAGAGAGTGGCGTCATGGATTTTCATGACGACGTCATAGTTTACCTGGAGTGAGAGGGTTCTTGAGGTAAGTTCTCAATTTCGAACTTTTCTCTGCAAGTCAAATGCTGAGGGTTATTTAAAGGAAACATAAAGAGAGGGAGAAAGAGAGAGAGAGAGAGAGGTCAAGAAATATAAAACGTAACTGTCGAGGCGCATCTATCGAGGATCATTAGTTTTAATATAATAACTTAATATAATTTAGTGTTTCAGGTGACATTTTATCGTGGAGTCATATCATGGAAAGAAAACTATTTCTGCCTCGTTTCCATTTGTTCTACTTCGTCACGCATTTAGAAATTCATGCGTCATTATTCAATATTCCCGAAGCTCACAGTTACATTCGTTACATTTTGGATTGATCAAGCTTGTAGGTAGGCTATGTCAACAACGGGCGTTTTTGGGCGAATGCAGCTAAAGATTACAACGAAGCCTATTTGAAATTTTTCCGTAATTTAAAATGTTAGAAATCTATCCATGCTAATAAAAAAACATTTTAGGCAAATTATGTTATCACTCTCAATGGTAGACAGCAAAAATCCATTACATATTCCACCATTCAAGGGAAAATACATTTTGAACGTGTTTAGAGCACGTTAGAATCGACATACCACGTGTGTCTGCATTGATCCTACCTTCATGATGGTTTCTTTGAAATTTTCATGAAGTGAATACACAAATAATATTAAGGAGGTTCCGCCGCGACTGTGTGTGTCAAAACAAATACTAAATTCCACATTTTTTATATTTTGTCCAAAAAATCCTGCTTTCACTGCGAAATGCGTTACCTATAGATACTCAATAGTAAGGAACAAAATTTTCAGATTATTCCACGAATGTATTTTAAATGAGCACTTTTTTCCAGTAATAGGAGTCAACTGCAGCGTCATTTCCAACGAATTACCGCATTTTGACTTCAATTACGGCAATAATTCCCTAATAACTAAAAAAAATAAGGTGGTAAGATCCCTATAATACATTTTTATTCAATTTCTATGGATTATTTCCTTCTCATAAATAGTTTTCCGCAAAAATGGCATTAATATTTTACGGAAAAATACGATTTTTCCCCGTGTTTCTCCCATACTCCCATTGAAAACACAATGTAATTTCAAGTTCAATTAGAGAGTAATATAGCGTGGAAAGGTATTATTTTGTTGTTCATATCAGATAGAGGACAACATTTTCTACAAGTAGACAGAATATTAATAAAATGACATTTAAGTCATTTTACGGTGGTAAATTTTATTTCATCTCCAAAATTGGTAAAATTTTTATCATATCTTAATTTTTAGCGAAGATATGGCCTCTTAAACGGTACCTTTAAATGCGCACATTTTTAGACGGCTCCCTTCCGTGCATGGAACTGGTATTAATTTACCGAAAAAGACAATTACCTTCACCAATCTAAGCTTAGGTACTTATTTTTAAACGTTTTGAAAAGAATAACCAACCAATGAAACCCAAATGGAGGTGTTTTTGTGAACCAAATCAAGTTAACAATCAAGCGGCAACATATATCTGAAGCGAATTTTATCTCCATGGATTAATTGTCGATCACTGGCGCGTGAGATTCATTGTTTACATAGCAAATTGAGCTTATAAATTCTTCTAAGGATACTAAATCAATTACACCATTAATTTTGGGATATTTTGTCAATGTAAGTAATGAGAGTGAAAACGGGGGCAAGATTGAACAGGTTCATGGCATTTTGGTACGTTCCGGCGAGATCTTCACAATGACTCATGAGTTTACTAGTGCTGAAATTGAAGATACCTTTTACTTCGGTGGGTTTGCGTTTGAAATGCTGTCGCCAAGTACCTATTATAGTTTTCGACGCGATAGGTTCCGAGTGGACAAGTGGTTTTTCGGGTTTTCAACACCATAGTTACACAGGCTCACTTCCCTTCGCTTGCATGTCTTACGGGCATTTTCTCCGCTAGAGCAGAGTGAGCAATAAGAAATCGTGGTAGTTGTATCGTAGTCCTATAGCAAGTTCAAGGAGATGAGCATAATTCTAAGGATTTCGCCGACAAAAGTATAAATAATATTGCTTAATGAAGGCATACATCCATTTCATATGCGGCGAGTTCAACATCCTCCACGGAGGGATCTTGCCAGACAGCTGGAGTTTTGCGAATGGTCGTATGGAAATCGCCATTTTTGCAGATACATCTCATTTACCAACGGAGCTCAGTTCCAAAGAGATGGTGGGAATATAGATTTAATTCTCATTTTGGTCAACAGAAAAACCCCCGTGCCACTATCAAAAGCGGCTTTTAACATTGGTTTCAAATAATTGGTTGATTTGTAATACTCAGCTAGTACAGGTACTCTGTACAATTATTTGATGATGATGTCTAACAAAAGAGGTGTACCTTCCATTTTTTTAAAACAGTCTGACTTTACTGAAACTGAAACTTTTGACTTATGTGTCGTTAGGTATGAGACAGCAGATGTGCCCACTGAGAAAGTGAAAGTCATCGTTCCTTCGTCGTAGTCAACTAACAAAATGAACGGTTACGTGGGCGTTTGATTGGTTTTAGCTGTGTTCATTACTAATCTCCGAGTTATGCCGGCGTAAAATTATTAAGAGTTTTATCCCTACGATTGAATAAAATGCCTTGGGTACAACAACAAAGTTTAAACATGGTATGCGTATCTACTTTGCATACCGAACGCATTAATCCCATTGAAGAAAGCCGTGATAAACCTAGATGAGCATTGCAAGGGGCTCACATTCAAACAAAAAATTGCATCGATTTTGTTCGAGGAGTGTTTTTAAATTTATTACAAATATACAATAGAGACTATCTTACAGTTTTTTCATTTTTTCTAAACCCTTATTCCCCAACAAAATTAAAGGCATATGATAAAAGTCTCTTGGTTACTTTTATTTATTCATAAAAAAATTATAAATGATTCTGATATGATGGCTATGGTCTTATTATCATATCGAATCGATATGAGAATAAGACCATAGCCTAACCTAAGGATAATACATGTAATTAATTAAGTATCCTTAGAAGAATTTATAAGCTCAATTTGCTATGTAAACAATGAATCTCACGCGCCAGTGATCGACAATTAATCCATGGAGATAATATCCGCTTCAGATATTTGTTGCTGCTTGATTGTTAACTTGATTTGGTTCACAAAAACACCTCCATTTGGGTTTCATTGGTCGGTTATTCTTTTCAAAACGTTTAAAAATAAGTACTAAGGTTAGATTGGTGAAGGTAATTGTCTTTTTCGGTAAATTAATACCAGTTCCATGCACGGAAGAGAGCCGTCTAATAATGTGCTCATTTAAAGGTACCGTTTAAGAGGCCATATCTTCGCTAAAAATTAAGATATGATAAAAATTTTTACCAAATTTGGAGATGAAATAAAATTTACCACCTTTTACTCTCCTGTTAACTTTTTCGTATATCTCAAAATAAAAAAGTTATTCTAAAAAATAATTTTTTTAAGAGGAAAAATGTTGACAATTTCGGATACCATTTTAGAAAATGTACGCAATATGCGTAAATTTTTGCAGAAAGAGAAAGATACTAACCTTAAGTACAAATTAGACCAGTTTTTCTTTGTAAGTGTTGCTGCATGCCACTGCTTTTGGGGGTTTTCATAGTAACTGCAGACTACTTATGACAAAATGTTTTCGCTGCCATGCCTCGGTAACTAAGGAGTTGCGACCCCATGTTCATAATCACTTCCCCAACCTCCTCCAGAAGTATTGCACTTTCCTCCTGAAACACCCAAATGAATGTTTGTTCGTCTTCCATTCGTTCCAATACCATTCATCAGATTACGATGAAACTTTCGTTAGTTGTTGTGCGCGCGCCCACAAAGGTTTCTGAATTATAAAATAGCAATTTTTGGGGTTGTTTTTACCCCATTATTGTTCACTTTTACTCCCATATGTAAAGCATTGAATTCGGCGCAGGTGTTTCTTTATTTGCTTTTTTATATTACTCGCACACGAGATATGGGATGGAAATTTTTATCATAGAACGCCTTCAAGAATGCAGTATTTAATTAGTTCATTCAATTTTCTTATAAGCTTCGTTTTTGTCCAAGTATTGCGTTTTTAAATCTTAATTCATCAATTTTTCTTTCTTTTCAACAATAAAAATTTCCTTGGCAACCAGGCGTGAATATCGATTTAATACCCATTTCATGTATGCCTATCCACGCCTGCAGCATTTAAAGGCCAGGTTCAGTGACTAATTTGATAGTTGTAGTCAAACAACTACAGTTCCCCGTTTGCCATGGATTCTCAATGACCATCAACAAGGCACAGGGTCAATCGCTTCAAGTGAGTGGATTAAATCAGGAAAATCCTTGCTTTTCTCATTGTCAATTATAAGTTGCATGCTCACGAGTGGGACAGCCGAAAAATTGATTTGTTTTTGCGGAGGGTGGTAAGACCAAATATATTGTTTATCCCATACCACTTGAATACTTTTTTTCAACTTTTATTTAATACACAAAATATCATTGTCTTTAATTTATATTGTACATGTCAATGTGTCTGCTTTATATATGTGTGCCTACTCAGAAAGAAAAAGCGGCATTGAAACGGATGCCGGACACAGCTAGTCAATAATGTAGAACAAAAATGGTTTTGTCGTCCACTCATGGAACGGTATACCTTTGTAGCCATAGCAACTATACTAAGGATATTACTTCTATTATAGTTAGATATTTTATTTTTATCTGTTTTTAACTTTAAAAAAGTTATAAAAAGGTGAAATATGGCAGCGGCTGTCACTCACCGTCCACTGGGAGGGGTCTGACCAGAGTTGTGGAAGGAGAGAGAGGGTCCAAAACTCCGAGCTCGAGGCTCGTCGAAATGAGTGTCCGCGCTGGCGGGTGCCTTTTAATGAGCTAGTAACACGTAAATATTTTCAGCGGTCCCTGCTGAGTGTCCTCAAGCCAAGTTAGATAGTAACCAGACAGCATCAATGTTTTTGTGGAGTAAAATCCCCGCCGCTCATTTCTCCTTATTGGCATCCACCGATTCAAAGGCTGTAAATCGAACGACTTTACCTTTGAAGTATTTCTAGTGGGAAAAGTAGATTTTATGTCCAGGTTTACCTTTCTCATTTTCTCATTACTTCGGAGATAATGAATACCTAACCAGGACTCATGCATTTTATAAAATTTCTTTCTTCCTGACTTTGTTTACCCTCCATTCTATGCTTCCTTCTCTCGTTTTAATTTGAGCTCTTTATGCCTCTCCCTGTGACCCCATTCCATTATCGCGTATTACGGGAAAAATCTTGGCAGGTTGGAAGAATTAGTATCAAGGCTGCTTTTTTGGTACCGTAAAACGTGCTATTGATGCTAAATATATTTTTTTTTCGTGTTATGTGCTGGTAAATTACAAGAAATTAATCAAGATATGATCACATTAACGATTTCAGCTGTAAATCTTGACAATTTTCGCAGAGAGAATTTAATATCAGTCCTATTTGCTCAGTTATTTTGCAAGTGGTTTCTACTTAGGAAGACGATTTGATGTAAAAGGATACAGGCTACCGTAGATAGCTAGTAATAATATCCTTTGTAGCGATCCTAAAAATTCTTCGCGTTCATTTTCGCCGAATATTTTCAGGTCCCTAAACTATGGTGTACCTATGCATCGGAGAACAAGTGAGATCATACGAGTTGAGCTGATAAAGTTAAGGTGAAACAGTCGGCGATGATCCAGGGATGGATGCGACCAAGCATTGAGATTCTCGTAAAACTGTGTAATTTCTCGCAAAACCGTTGAAAAATCTTCGAAAATTTTAAAACAAGTTCAATTTGGGTAGTCATTAGACATTGGATGACAAGTTTTTGTAAATTAGGAGTGAAGTAACCTAAATCAGCATGATTAGCCTTGTGTTTCGATATTCAAAACACCTCAACGTGGATTCAGTGAGCAAATGAAGGAGTGCGAACAAGGGTTCCGGCAAAAGCTACCTTTTCTTATTCATTAGTTGATCAACCCTTACCACGCCCACCTCCTTTTCGTCCACCCTCATTCTCTAAGCAATTACTGGCTCTGATAAAGAGGGACTGACCAGAATGTGAATATAAATGAACACTTTGCAATTAGGGAAAGGTGAAGAACAAAGGCAAGAGTGAAATCACGTCCAATTTTAAAATGGCAGCTGATGAAAAGAAGAGTAAAACCTATTTTATGTAGGGAATTTATTTTAGGTGAAACCAATAGAACACGATCAGGGTTTCTAATTCCTGTAAATATGCGACTAGAAAATGTTAAGTGAAGCTTGTCTACTTAGGACTCACTTCATAGAGACGAAAATATTCTCGTTTCTTAGATCCCTGAGTACAAACGGGCTTAAGACTACCATTGAAAAGTGTTTTATTAAAATATTTTCTATCGATTGTTCCTGTTAAAACCTCTCTTAATAGCTCTATATCTAATCTAAAAAAATCCTCTTTCATTTAAATTTTAATGATTTTACCCGGTTTACTCGAGAAATTTATTCGTTAGAAATTTCATTTTAAATGCCCACCACTATTTGTTACTTTAGAAAAACGTCCTAAATCTTTTTTAAGATTCTTATCGACTATGCCCATCCCACATTTCCCCAGAGACATGATGACGTTTACTCGCGAGCTGCGACTCCAAACCATTTATTATAGAGAATCCATTGCCACTTTGCTAGGCTAAAGATATATTTTAACTGCCTCATAAATAAAGTAGTTATTTGTTGATGTAATTACGGAAACGCTTGTGCTAGCGTAAATGTAATCCCAATTTAAAGCTGATTTCTTCACGATCGCCGTGGTTTATAAAAGAATACCAGCCACTTGGTTTCTCAATTTTTGTTCATTCACCCTTTTTAACATATGCAGCGAATGATATTTCTTGAAGTAAAAATTCAATTGCGTTCATTCAAATGCGAGGGTCGAGTTGAATAACTGTAAAATGTTCCTCACGCATGTTTAGGGGCGTAGGTACATGAAATTCTTTGGTTACTCCTTCTTCTAACAGAGAATTACTCTCAGGACAAATATTATTCTCAGAACAAGAGAGAGGAGTGAGTGTGAAACATCAATGCCCACGGTAAATGAAGATTAACTTCTAGATCCATACTGTCGTAGAAGTGGTGGATAATGTGCAATGCCAGTTAAACACTTTTCATGGTGGTGGATCTCAGTTTCTCTTCATTAGACGAGTTATATTCATAGCCTTATAAACATAAAACTCTTGTAACAAATTACGCATAAACTAAATTGCAGCTTCCACTATGGGATGGAGTAATATTAACTGAAAACAATTCACTCTTCACAAATATCAATTCAGCCTCGTATAGATCGTTGCAAACCTATAACTTCAGTAAAACATTTTTAACATCCGGAAATTCTGGTAGGTATTAAATCCGTGCCTTCGGCATATTTTCCCTTTTTTTTTGGAGCTGGCTTTAAACTTCGCTTCTACGATCGACCAAATACGACGCAAGTTTCTGAAGGTCACCTTCAAACTCGAAAATTTCTAGCTGTTTTGTTGTGTGCTTTGGCACTCTAAATGCCTCGCGCCATTTAACAAGAACGGTAAAATTTCATCCTCTCGGCATGAGTAATAATTGGCTTCCTTGCTTGCGATTTGGTTGTATCGAATCTTCGAGACCGAATATTCAAGGATTCCAAATCTAAGATGCTCGTTCCAAACCAAGACAAATTTTCTCGCTCCAAATTAAGAACGAAAACATCACATCTCGATTGGTTTGATTAATAGATTAAAATA
Organism: Pyrrhosoma nymphula; assembly: GCA_963573305.1. Lineage (NCBI taxonomy): Eukaryota > Metazoa > Arthropoda > Insecta > Odonata > Coenagrionidae > Pyrrhosoma > Pyrrhosoma nymphula. The sequence continues at coordinate 136,477,436 of OY754327.1, forward strand.
AATATTTTTTTAAATGTGAAAATGATATACTCTAAGGAGAATATGATAGAAGCTCTTCAGGGTGCAGGGGAGAAATTATGTCCAACGAAAACTCTGTGAAGCTGAAGAGACAAAGCTGTTGGACTCATTCTGAGACATGACGGCCTCCTAAAAAGTATAATAAAAGGAGAAACAGATGGGAAAGATAACAAATTAAGACCAAGAAGGGAATACATAAAGCATATACATCTACGAAATACTGTGCAAGGGTGTTTCGTAACTCCAGGGTGTAGGGTAACTCCAGGGAGTATAGGGTAACTCCAGGGTGTGTGGTACGGGGTAATTCCACAACAGGCCAGCAACACTCATCTCAGTTCAAGGTTGAGCCCCGCATGCTACCCCGGCCGCTAGGCGCAGACCAAAAAGCAGTCAGGAGACCAATGCACGGCCAAACCCGAAATTAGGATAGTGCTGCTACGTTGGCGAATATGCTAACATGCAGTACACGGTTTAGATACTACTGCTGATTAATATCACTAATATTATTAATTAGTGGATACTCTGAGATTCCAAATCATGTAGGAGGCAAAATTACGTGAGAAATTTCAAGCGAGATGAGGCGATAGTAACAGTGGTAATTTATTGAACATAAGTACAAAATCTAGTCTACCAAGCTACATTCAGTCTCGTCTTCATACCTCGACAGTCTTGCTGACATACAAAAATTATTTCAACATAACAGACACGAAATTGTTTTTAGTATTTCATGCGGACATCGAAAACTGAACAAATAAGTAAAAGTGTGAAATAAAAAAATTAAGCTATCTATCGATACCATCAGCATTATCGAGGGATTCAATACTGTGCAAGGATGTTTCGTAACTCCAGGTTATTGTGGTCCTTAATCGTGCGCGGAAAAATGACATTTTAAACCTGTCGGTCCTGCAATCTAGGCATCTCTCTAATTTTATGCATGTGATCAAGCCTGCCTTAGTAGCGCGGAGTTTTTAAAATGTTCTTTAAATCTTCGGAGAAGTAAGCGGACTCAAGTTTACATAGAAGGTTGTATATTTTTTTATCTACGCTGTGAGAGAAATTCCCATCCTGAAAGCATATTGCGAGGAATGTCATAGTGACGAATTACGAAGCAATTAAGCAGTATGGTGATAAGGGAATAGAGTGGAGAGCTACACCAAACCAAGTTACCTTCCTTCATTCTATTATAGGGTTCCATCACGCATAGCCACTTCGTAGGCAACGTTTCTCCTCTCTTACAGGAGGCGTCTTCGAATTGAAGTGTTTTCACTTCTACCTGTAGACCTCTCCTGGATGAGAGGTTAGACGTTTTTTACGAAATAACGGAACGCGATGGAACCCGATGATAAAATGAAGAAAATCAACAGATGTCACGGAGACCCTTAGCAATAAACCAAGTTGCCGTTTAGTGACTTCTGATGATGATCCTCCAAATATAGCTCTCGCGTGAAGTACGTCAAGTTGTTTTAAATGGACTACAATGTTCTTGTGAATTATTTTTATTTTTCAAGTGCTTAGATGAATAATCAGGCCACCAAGACTAGAAAAGAAACAGGAAAACGGAAGTCAAAGAAGCCATGGATTCACGAGGGTTGCAAACAAATGACTGGAATAATAGAGAGCTGTAAAGGCTGAGAAGCGAGAAACGACATAGGACGTAGAAGTATTTGGCAATTAGTGTTTTACATTTGAATGTTTTTCGAATAATTTATTTCGAGGATGCATATTATTTTATTGTATTTATAAGGTGCATATTTCACAATTTATTAAATTGTTCATTGGTTCGCCATATGATTAGGCTCTGACTAACCGCCTGAATTTTGTGACGAACGTGGAACTAAGTCTCTCTTCTGTCCTCGGCTCAAGGAAGGAAAATCGAGAAGGATGTTCTATCTAAGGAACAAGTTTTTGCTGTATGCTAGAAGATGAATGTTTGCGATGGTAGTTTACATCTTCAGATACAATACCTAAGGGAATATACTAAGGGAAGGGAGCGAGTACTAAGGAATAAGGGAAGGGAGCGAAAAACATCACTCTTTTACCTTGACTACAACCACTCTTGACACCAAGAATTTCGCAGTAAAGTTACTCAGTCTTATTTTGTAGATATTTCTCAGTTGAGGACCAAATCGTCAGAAATCAGTGTAGTGAAAAACTATGCACGACTTCCGCTTCTTCTGAGGCTTTGGAATATTTTTAAATCACTTGATCATTGGTCAAAAATCTCAATCTGCTCGCAAATTGTGAAAATACATCATACTCACTCGACATTTTGAGCATTCCAGCTAAAAAATATTTTGTTTGAAGTAAAACGATGCATTTAGTTCAAAATGATGTTTTTAATCACATATCCAGAAGTTAACCCTGATTTAATTTGAATTGTAGGTAGATTCATGCGAAAAAGTGATTAACGAGCAAGACTTCTATTCTTGAAGCCGGAAACTCTTTGTTACTATAATTCAGCTATTTCAGTCTTAATTTATCATTAACCGCGCTGAAATTATCATCTTTTTTTTACCGAATTTGGGTTTTTATAAACATTATGTGATCGTTATTTTATGACAAACAGAGGTTAATTGGCGACAAAGTCATTTTTGGTTTTCCGTAATTATTAACAGTTTCATGATAAGTAGGGTCGTTATTCATCAATGCATTCATGACCTATTCAAATTCGTTCTGTGAGTTGCCGGAACGTAAGCGAATTTAATTTTTTGGTTTTGTGTGAAATATCACTGAAGGAAATATAGGGGGAAAAGTCCCAAGAGGAAGTCCAAGGAATAAAGGCATAGATCAAGTAAAAAGAAAAGTACATATATAAGAACTAATAGGGAGCAAGGGGAAGACGGAAAGCTGAAGTCGACCAATCTTTGGAATGAACGACCAATGAATGGATCAAAATAATTATTAGATAAAAGTAATGGGAAAGAAAAATATTTAGAAGCAGGGACGGAAAATGACTGGTATTGGTAAGGAGGCATTGGAGTGAAATCAACCGTTGCACGACTTCTTCTTTAAAGAGAACGGGATTTTTCAGACTATGCTTAATATTTTACAGTTGTATGCGTCCTGAAGCATTAAACTGTGCTCGTCTTCAATGTGCATTGCCACATTAAAATACTCTGAATAAAATATATTAAATTCTGAAGAAGCTACCCTTTCTTCTATTAATTGTTATTTTAAAATGGGAGTGATTTTACTCCGCCTTTGTTCTTTGCAACATTCCATAATTACAGAGTTAATTTGGTTTGAAATTCTGGTCAAAGCGTTCCATCTCTTCATCATCAGAAATAGCGTAGAAAATGAGAACAGACTCAAAGGAGGAGAAGTTAGACTGATTAACAAATGAATAATAAAAGACACATTTCCCGAGAACCTCAGCACCCACTCAAACTCCTCCTTTTGTTGACAGAATCCGAGAAGAATCTATAAATGCTGCAACTAAAGGCTGATTTTGCGGTTTAGGGTTGCTGTTTTCCTTATTCAGTATGACCTGACATGCAAAACAGCTTGAAAATTGTCTACAAAGATAGAAGGGTTTATGATAAATTCTCTCTGTGAAATAATTGGCTTAAGTAGACGAATTCGATGATTTGGTTAAAATATCGAAAACTTTTTTAATGTACTTGCAAGTAACACAAGAAAATAGTTGTGGCGTATTTCGATGTGCTAGAGTGACAGTTTTCATTGTCATTCTATTGACCTACCAAGATTTTTCTGTGCATATGACAGTTTCAAGCGGCGTTCACTGAGATAAGGGATAAAAGCTTATAGCTAAGTTGAGAATGAATCTAAAGAAGGCGGGTAAAACAGTCGAAAAGAAAAAAATATTTGGAACTTATCAATCGATGGAAGCGATGAAAAAGCATTTAGAGTTGGACAGGAAGAGTACTTATTCGAGTGAAAGCATAAGAAATGTGAAATTGATGCGACTTTACCGAATTAATCTCCAAATTTGTGAGTAAGAAAGAGACATTGTCCGTTCTTTATTACTAAAGAATCGAGCGTGACCGAGTATGGAATTCACCTCCAAATAGCATATTTAGTCATTATGTTAAGACCAACAGTCAGTAGATAACATTTTGGCTCCATGTTATTTTACGATTTCATGCAACGGTCGTTCTTTATGAATTCATTCATGAGCTTTTAACATTCATTTATTGAGTTTCCGGGACCTTTTTTTATTTTTTCATTTTACTTTTATTTATAAAAAATAAAAAGATTAATGAAAAGGATATTTTGTACCTACTTTAACATTTTTTCGTCATAAAAATGTAGCTTTTAAATATCCATATTAAAACATTTATGCGGTAATTTATTGTATACCAACGAATTGCTCCCAGCATATGATAATCGATTTCGCTAGTTATTCACGGAATTGTATTTATTATATATGTGTATATATTATTTATATATATAAATTTATTTACTACGGCTTTTCCATTTCGGTGACGTTTCTTAGCCTAACCCATAGTTCGTCAATCTTACTACACGGTTGTGAATGCGAGTGAAAGACGTCAAATTTAAACAATTATAAGCTTTTTACGTCAATTTCTGAAGAAGGATATAAGTTGTTTTCAATTGCTCATTAACATAGCTCCTATGCACTAGCAGCATCATATTATATTGCATAACCAGATGGTTATTGGTACCTTGCGTAATGATTAATTGTCATGTTTCGTTGCTTGAAAGACAACGTGATTATTGCCATTTTGATTTGGGTTTTAATCTGAAAGTATTTGCATCCGTGAGCGATGAACAAAGCAAATTACTGATCACACGCTGAGGTATTGGAATCCGCTGTGTTTTGACGTGGGCTAAGTAGCATAATCCCGCTTTAATACGCTTTGGACGGAGTAAAGTTGAAGCGGGAAGCTTGCGTCTTTGATGAATTGAGGCTACAGTTTTAAAAGTTATTTGCGGAGAGTTTCAATATGAATTGCGTCCTTATGTATGCGTTATAGGTGAATGACAGCAATTTCAGAATATTATTTTTGATCGAAACTTTAATCTAATTTCTCACTGCCAACTTTCCGTACTCAAATCACGGATTTTTAGTCAAACCATTGATTAAGTAAATGTAATTATGCAAATATGAACGTCATATGGTAAAATTTATCGGATATTAGTACGCAAAAAGTTAAAAGATGTTAATCTTTATTGTGAGATACGCGTTGACATTTGAAATGACTGAAATTGTGTTTTTCCTTCTTCAGAGTAGTTTTCTTCTTCAGAGAGGTTACGTTACTGATTGCACCTTTTACTTGTTCAGATGGTGTGGTACAATAGGGGGCAATAACTCGTTGACTGCCTTTATCACAAAGGAGTTTCTAGCTTGGCTGTCTAATTCGACCATAGAAATTCTTGTTCCAATTTCTACGTTAATGGATGGAGGAGGATAGGCTGATAGGCTAATAATCTGGCCAATCCATTTCTTATCCTTCATTGGCATTATAACTTTATGAGTTTTTATAATTTGAAGGCTTACCAATAACCGATTTACATCCCCCCTCACCCCAGAATGGACCGCATCTAGTTTTCCTGAGACAACAATGTAGGGCACTTACTTTTCAAATTTCCTAGTTTTCCACATTTGAAACATTTCCTAACCAGATTAGGGTCGTCTGAAGGCTTGATTTTATGTCCCTCCTCATCTAATAAATAGGGACCTACATTTTTTGCACTTGTGATAACGCGAATTTTTACGCAATTTTCAGTGTTTACGCGAATAACGCGTATTTTGGTGTATATTACAAATTGTACTCTTTCACCACAAGGAAGAAGCCTTTTTCTCAACATGGTTATTAATTTTGTCTAACCATCAAAATATTAATATAGGGTAAAGGCTTAGTAGGCCTAATTGCACTTACCCTAATTGGGGCCACCGATACTGAAAGACTGCACTAATGTAAAACAACTCCGGCGAGACAACACGTACCTATGTGAAATAGGGTGGCGCTTATTTTTATAAATTCGCGAGGCATTGGAATTCATGCGCTAAAATGATGGATTTGGTGGGAAAACACATGTTTTTCCGACTTTCAGAGCTGTTCGACCCGCCGCCCGTAGCCCGGCGCCAGGGTCAAAGCTCAGCCGATTCAAGATGTGGTTTTATTTGCGTAAAACAACCTACCGTATAGTCACGCCACGCCATTTTAGAACCACCCCGGAACAAAAATTTCAATCCTATTGGCGTATTTTGACGCCTTCATAGAGATACTGGCAACCGCTTGGCTGCGCGTGACATGCAACGCCCGGCGCCTTGCGGGTTGCGTCGCGCAGCCTGTTCACCTCTCTCTCTTCCTCCGATCCCGGGCACTGCAGAGCAGTCACTTAACACAAGCGTGCACAGGCAACCATCCTCATAGTAATATATAAACCATTAATAGTTGCAGAGGTAAAATATAAGGTTCAGTCGTCATCGTAGGCCATTTTCCGCCGCGCAGCTTCCATTTTCTACTAAAATCTGGAAGTTAAACGGAAACAAAATGTATCACGTCACAATTCACCGTATCATATGATTGCAATCTTTTAAAGCTTCAGTTTCAGGCAATAGAATACTTTAACCCGGATTAAATCCTCGGAGTTATCCCCTATGAATTCTTCTGTGTCTCCCATGGCGTTCAGCTTCTCAAGTACATCCTGATATCAATCGAACTCTGACAAGAAATTTCTCACACCCAAGGAAAAATTGCAATCATCACACCGGGGCTGGACCTTCATCGAGGCGTGGTTTTTTGAATCACATTCTTTGTCAGCATCAGGTAATGACCAGGACCTCTTAAAACAATAATTTGAGGGCGCGAAGATGAATTAGATATTATTGAGGTATGACTAAAACGGATTAAATCGCCATTTATTACCACATAGTGAAGAGTCATTACATATGGGAGGGTTGCTTCGAGTTGCTCTGGCGTAGATTCAGAGTGGTTACTTTCACCATATAATAGAGTTCTTACTCCCTTCAGAGTTAAGTTGAAAAATAATAAGTTGGCCACTTATGACTTTTTTCTCATGGGTAGAATATAAAATTGTTGTAACATTATTTTGAGCCTGTTTTTAGGGTTATTTACTGTTTTAATAATTTTTCTAATGCCCATCCCAGTTCCCTAACCATCTTTGGACTGCATACCGTATCGTTTGTGCATTTTCCAGTGGTTTGAACATTGTCATTATCTCATCCTACAATTCACCTCTAATCTCACTCTCCAGAAAAACATATAGATACCTAAAATCCTAAATTTGTTCACTAGTTGACTAATATTTTTCTTCTGTTCTTTTACTTTAACGGCAATATCATCATCGGTAACTTTGCTGTGCACATTTTCACTGTAAAATGCTTTACCGGTAAGATTTAGAATAACACCCCTTCTTACTTAGTAAAATGAAACCACTTTTGGGGAAAAATAACCCCACTTTCCACCTAAAAATAACGTCACCTTTTGTTCGTCCCTACTAATTTTTCTTGGGTCATCTGATGTTTTGGGCTGCGGCACTTTAACTAACGGCCTAATATTATGCAGTAATTCGATAAAATCGTACCATGCATTATCTTCGCACTCTTCCAGGTTCAGTCTCTTGAAGAGTTGATATTTCTGAATAATAAAGCACTCGTTCGCATGCCTGAAGGTTGGGTGTCCGTTAATAGCTTCTTCTTCACTGCACTCTTCACACCACCGGAATCAAATCGTGCTGTGAATTCCCTCATAAAGTCTCCCCAATACAGATTTAAAGTTGTGCCACCAAAGAGCGGCATGCCCTTTGAGATGTAGAGTTACCTCTTTAGTACAAATTTCAGAAGGTAGGTTAGGTCGACCTAACAAATTGAGTGACCCCTTAATAAAGTTTGTTGGGCTTTCTTCAAATCGTCATGAAACTCTGAGAGGCTGTCTTTAATTAATTTTTGGTCTAAATGCCCACCAGTGAATGGTTAGAGTGCTTGATGATCCACCTCCATTTGATCGTTTACTTGTTCAAGAAAGTGTAAACACTTCCTGTTTTACAGTCTCCATGGTCTGTTTTACCTTACCCAATTCAGTTTCCACTGTGATTATTTGAGTTTCAGATATTTCTCTGCTCTGTTCCGTTCCCTACCTTCCCTAGCCTAACCTTCAATTTTTCTCAATTTCTTTCGTCTTCAAGTTAATAGTAGCTATTTTGTGATAATTGCGAAATCACCTTTGAGATCTTGCTTTCTAAGCCTTGTTCAACACAGGAAACCTAGATACCTAACTTTTGCACCATGCTCACTAAATTGGCAAACATCTGACTGACACCTGCCTCATCATTTCTTAATGGTGGCTTCTGCCCTATATCAATATAGAAGCTATCTGGATCTATATTTTCCTTTTTAAGCTGATCTAGTAGCCACAGAGAAAAACCAGTCGTTCCTTCAGCTGAACCATGGTGAAATCCTTAAAAACACTTTCAACTTCTTAAATTCAGTTAACCACTCAGTCAATTAAAAAGGGTCCTTTCACGGTTGACAATTGACGTCCAGCAATGAGTTTGAATTTTATATCCTTGGAAACAGTATTTTTTGTGATAATTAGTTTTACCTTACAGTCCAAATATGTCTCCTCTTCTAACAATCTCTTTCTTTTTTCTCAACACATCCCTAGGAAACCAAGAACTCTACAACGAAACTGACTGACAACTAAACTGACTGACAACTAAACTGACTGACACTAAGACTGACAAGTTAGTTAATAAATAAATAATTAAATGTGACAAAATGTGTTAATTGATAAATAAAAGTGACGAAATGTGTTAATAAATAAATGAATAAATAATTAAAATAAATAAAAGTGATTTGAGTTATCACCACATGAACTTCACCTGCTTGATATGCGAAAACATTTCCACTATCCAGTTTGATTGTTTTGTTCCACGCAGGCCTGGCTTAAGGCCTGGGCGACAGGGGCGACTGCCCGCAAAGGAAGGGGCGCCGTGATTGTGAAAAAATATCTTTTTACTACGTTTAACTGGTGAACAGGTTTGATAAGCGGGGTGGGGGGGAAGGGGGGCGCCGGGATACTCTCTCACACGGGTGAAAATTTTCCCTTAAGTCGGTCCTGGACTCCCACGGATCAAAATGAAGATCAATGGCCTACTCAGGTTGGTATTCCGGCTAATGTGCACATTCATACCCTTTTAATACCTGTTTTCATTTAAAAAAATACTTTGTTTCCGATTGAAAATATGATCGTATATGAATTCAAAATCCTAGCATCGCTCTAGTTCTAACTCCAAATCGCAAAAGCATTTTCGGTTATCGTAAAGATCTCTGAGTTCATTATAAAACTTTCGTGCCGGTCGTTTCTAGGTTATTAATCGAGATTGACTTCACGGTAGATGAGATATATCTGAATGATCTGAACCATGCTTTCATGTAACTTTCTACCAATTGCCATTAATTTTTTCCGCCCAAATTTTCTAAATCCTGTTCGTGAGCAACCGAATCTATTTTTTTATTTTTAACCGGAAAGTTTTCAGAATGCAATGGTAGGTTTTCGGACATTGGAGTGGAAACGATGGAAAAATTATCAGTAAAAAGTTACATTTTGGGAGCTTTCCAAACACTCTAGTTGCAAGTTCACAACATCGCAGCTGCCTTCCATTCGCTTCAAACCCTGCACTCTGGGCAGTGCATTTAAAAACATCGGGAACAGAGTTAAAGCGCTCCAGACAAACAAAGTCGATAATCGGAGCCGCGATTGTTATTTTTGTCTAGATTTAAGGTCAATACAAATTTTCAATGGAAGCAATAGGAATTTTGACTCATCTGCATGTATTTCGGTCATACAGATAACCTTAGGATGGGATGAGCATAACAATGGGTAAACCCACATTCCCAGCACTAGGACTTTGAACCTCGGACGCGCTGTCCGAGGTTCAAATGGCCCAAAAAAAGGCACATGCTAAACGAGATTTTAACTCTCCTTGTCGATGGTCACACGGATGACCGAAATGCATGCAAAGGAGTAAACATTCCCATTGCTTACATTCACAGTATTGATTAATCTTTAATTGAAATTAACTTGTCAATTTCTCTCTTCTTGAAATATGTTCTTTTTGTGTTGATTTTCAGTAAGGACGTCAAACAGGAATGACGTGACATATGTTTTTAAATACCTATGTATTTGAACGAATTCAATAACTATATGCAAAACATTCGGCTATGACTATTGTGCACCTATAGAATGGCTTTCTTACCGGCCGATTACCCAACATTTCACCTGCGTGCATCGTTACATTCATTGTCGCTCGTGAACGCAGAAGTGCTCCCTTCCCTCCCCTCCCATTCTCCCCTTTACATTACTGGCGTCCTAACAACCCCTGCCACTCGCCCATTCGCCAACATTGTTGTGTGTGGAAGGATGCAACAATGCAATGATCAGGGTGGTTTGTTACATCTCTTTATGTTCAGGATAGCCATTTTTTTATAATTGAAATTCTTTCTTTAAAATGACACACTAGTTTCTAAAACTTATTTCTGTCAATATAGAAAAGCTTCTATTAAACAGATTTAGAGAATTATAAGTCAGTCATTTCTGGAGAGTGAAGCATATTTCGGTCACCAATATTTGTCTAAATAAACAACAAATTTGGTGAATGTCTACATTACAATGTTTGTACACAATTTTTTCATTTTCTATGGGTTGCCGTCGGTTCTTGTTCTACCTATACGATGCCTGTCTTTCCTACAAACATTTCTGAGCCGGCCCTGCTCTTCGTGAGCGCGCCTCGCTACCTATACCAAATAACTTCGCACGCGCAGGTCCATTTGCATCAGCGGCGAGACGCTTGCCAGCCGTGCTCTCGTTAGATTGGGCTGATTATTGCGTGCGTGCTCAGTGTTCCTTCATTGTTTCTTCCTTAGGAAATGTTGACGACCCTCACGGTCTTCCGTCAAAACATCGGTGTTCTTCCCCGAAAATATTACATCAACGATAAACTTAGGCGCTCTCCTGGAACGTGTCGGGGAGCACACGGGGTTTCTGTCGTGTTTCTAAGACTAAAGTAGGTCCATTGGTGCCGTCTCACGCTCCTTTCCCTCGATCGAGGGGGTCTCCAGGGTATCCCGTTCCCTTACTTCCATTCACCCAGCCCTCCCTCGACACCGACATGTCGCCTCGCACTCTCTTCCCCCCATCTCAACTGTGAACCCTCAGCGTCCCCAGGCTCTCCCTCCCTCTCCGTCTCTCTCTTTCCCTCGTGCCTTTCCATCTCGAAGCCCGCTTCAACTTCCCTCATTTCATCATCCTAATGTCCACTCCACGCCGGCATCACTCAGCAGGAGCACTTCGCCGCTCTCCTGTGATTGCAATCCAGGTACACACTATATCGGCGCCCCTTGTTTTTCGTTGGATGTGAGTCTTAATGACACACTACTAGTAGTTCTTTCTATTTGCATGGGAGTGTACTTTCGCAGAGAGTATCTACTCTTAGTTTCATTATTTTGTCGTCTTTAAATGGCGCTTGTTTCTCGTCATTTGGTTTTCAAAATCCTCTGCGCAAACTGAGTGGAGTGGTTGATTTATTTTGATTTCTAGCACCAATGTATTTCAACATGTTCACGAAAAATATAGCAGGTTTATTTTTTCGCTGACTTTTTTAATAATTATAATTGATCGTTCAATCTTTAGATTGGTTGACTGCAGCCCTCCACCCTTCCCTATCTGATGCCAGTTCCCTTACTCCCTGGTATTTCAGCTTATAAATATACTTTTCTCTTTACTTGGTCTATGCATTTATCCCTTGGCCTTACTCTTGGGACTTTTTCCTTTGTTGTTCCTTCAATTATATTCGTCACAAACCCATTGTGCCTCAGGGTATGCCCAATCCATCTGGTTCTTCTTTTTCTCTATCGTGCTTCATAATAATGTCATGGATTTCTATTGACCTTATCCGCTTTTTCGCTAATGGGCCAATGCGTAGGTTGTATTGCAGGGATTTGACGTCAAATTTTGTTGGGATTTTGAAGCGTACAAGAGATAAATTTAGATAACAGAAAAGTCCGGTATGATGTGCTTTTAACATCAAGTGAACGGGATACGAAGCTCTGAGAGACTTTTCTCCTCTTGGTTGAATATACAGTAGATACACCTGTACTTCCCTCAACTATTCAATTTCTCATTTCCTTTATACATATTTGGTTATGCTAAAGTCAGTTGGAACGGTGTACTTTCTCTGCACTCTCAGAGACAAGCCAGAAATTTCATCAATAAACGACATTCTATGTATGCAAACAAGGTCCTACCATAAGGTACTAACCAACTAAGAACAATGGTAGGACTTCTGACCTGTATCAAGTGAAGAAGCGTCATTACAACTTTATAAATGAAGGTACACTGAGGTACAGATATTGTGAAGAGTAGGAAGGAACAACATAAAAATTTTTGCGCGAACGTCCAGCAATTGCTAGAACACAAAATCGTTACCTATGAGAACCATTCTAAGAACCTCGGGTTATTAGAAATGTACTCATCGGAGACTTCAGACCTTTGGCAAGACTATAGGACTCCAAAGGTAAATTCAATAAAGTGCGTGGCACATTGAATCGATAGGTTTAGGACTCAGAAGGGCTGTGCGAGTCTCGACTTTTCGATATTCGAGCGAGATAAAAGCACTGCTCGAAGCTCGCTCGATAGCAATATGCTCGAAAAACGAGTTTCGAGCTTGTCTCGAGATGGCTCGAGATCTCCGTCGTAGTGGACGTAATTTTATGGAGCCTTGCGTTATAATTAGGGATGAACGGGATCCCGAAACTTCGGGAATTTCCAAAGTTTTTGACCTTCCCGAAGTTCGAGACGGGAAAGGTCTTTCCCGAAAATGTTTTTTTTTTGTTTTTCCGACTTCCGGCCTTGAAATTTAAAGCAATCACGTGTCATTTAGCTCATTTACGATAAGTGCAAATGATACAAAAGTGAATCTCTAAAATTCCTTTTGAAAGTTTAGAAAAGAGCATAATTTTCTCTCAGGATCAAAGTATTTGTCGTATCATGAAACGAACTTTCGTATCCTATAGTACCTACCTATGCCAAGCTGTCCTAAATTGACATAACTTCCGAAATTTCAGGGGCAATGAGGAAAGGAGAATGCACGCATGCGCTAAAACTGTTATAAGTTCCCTATTAACAACAATAGCACAGAGATATGTAATGACAATATAAACATAACATTAACGTATGTAATGCATAAAAATGGATGGAATGGGTCCAGAATAAACGGATAAACGACGCCATGAAAAACAATGATTTTTTAACATTAAAATTATTAAGTTTCTCAATACCGGCGAGTTGAATTTATTTTTATTTTTACTGGTATTTCTCCCCATCACAAAGTACGTGGAATGATTGTGCCTTCCTTAGATTCGCGTGAAAAAATCGTCAGAGTAACCCCTGCAGCAGCAGAGCGCAATTTGGTTAAAAATAAGCATTCCTCGTATGTGAACAATTCTGATTTTACAATAAAAATATTAAAAAAAGATGTTAAAGCACTAAACGGTTGAACTGAGAATATTTTTCTAAATAAAAAAATGAAAGGAAATAAAAAAATAAAAAAATCAATTATTTAAAAGTTTTACAACAAATATCTCAAAACCGGCTGACAGATTTTGTTAAAAATTTTTACATGTATCAAAAAACTTTTACTGAGTGCCTTATATTACAAAATATATTTTAATGGTATATTTTCGTAGCCAAATGCGTATGCAAGTATTTAATAAAAGCAGCAAAAAGTATATACCTACAATTGAAATGAATACGGTTAAATGGAAATACGATGAGAGATTTCCCAATTACTTGGGATACATACATGTGTTAACCATGGTTACATATCCCATCAATAGCAAATTTTAATATCGTCAATGACTCTCAGAAATGCATCATTTGCGGTTAACTAAGCGTGGCTGCATCTTTATCTACACCTATTAGGGAAGTCAAAGAAGACCCCAAAACATCAAGCTTGGGAAATAATTAGCGTAAAGCTGAATTTTATCCCACTGATAGACTACTGCCAGGGGAACATTTGTACCTACATTCGTCCCCAAAAATCCCCCTGGAGCTTCCCTCCCCCAATACCAATATTTACGTTTTGTTTGTTATTAAATGTTCTACAATATTAATGCCTAACCTATTTACGTTAAACCTAATAGTTCTTGATACATTTAAGAAAATATTAGGAAAAAGTAGGTTTTTTTACTTTGAAACTTTTTATTTTTGCAGTATAGGTTTTTTATTTCCTCCCAAGGAGTTCCTGAGACCCACCTATTGGTCCATTGTGCCTGTGTTATATTCAATTAGTCTTGTGTATTAATAATTCGTTCCATTTGTGTTATACTATTTCTGAAGGCATTTAGGGCCATCTCTTGCCCAGCTTGCCTTCAGAGATTCTCGAGACCTTTGTGACAATCTCCCACTTCATCTAAAGTCCTTCCAAGATAATAGCTCAGTTGAGCATTCAAACCTACGACCAATAGTGTACCAGCATGCAAATGCCTATCAGTGATGCAGACATGACGTAGTCTCGATGCCATCATGGATGAGTAGCAGCGACACTATTTTCAATTCATTTTTTCAATGCCATTTTATTCTATGTCAAATGCCAATCATTTCATGATTAAACATTTAGAAACTCTTCAAACTAGATAATGAAAACTTTAATGGAAATTAGCAGACACTAGTTAAAATCCCAGTTCCACCAATGTGTACTGTAAAATAATAATTAAGCAGTGTCATCATGGCGGCAAAAATATGACTAATAACTAACGACAACACCAAACAATATTTAAAATACCTACTATAATTTGATGATTTACACTGATTTGGATTAGAATGTAATGAAAAAGAAACACTTGATTCATGATCATATGATAAAGCAAAAGTCAGCATCTTGGATTCTTCGGTCATGTAATTCACTTTCCCAGAAGGCATTGAACATTTTTGGTTGCTTGTATTGCTTTTCACCTGATGATGGTGCTTAGCGCCGAAACCCGGGTCGTGTTTGTACGAATGTGCATATATTTCTCTGTGGTTTGTAAAAGTTTTTTAATAAATACGTTTTACATTATGGAATACCACAAAGTTACCAACGAGCTTATTTTATTTATGCATTGAACATTGTTTACTGTTTGGTTACATTTCTGTGTCAACTGAGCTATTATCTTGGAGAGACTAAGATCGGTAATCCCTCAATTATCTCGAGATGTACCTATTTATCATTCACATGTAGCCCTAAGCGATTTCACTGTGTCAAGGATCTCTTGAATTAGTTAAAATTAAGATCACTGGCATTCTACCAAACTAAGTCTTCTATGCTTGCCATTTATTTCCATCGCCTCAGGGGTCGTTCTGTAACATTTTCTATGTGAAGCTTTTACATTATGTAATCCCTACTCAAAACATCATATCTTTTGTCCACTTTGATATCGTCGGAACTCAGATTCTTCTCATCCCTCTCCTAAGCTTACCCAACTTTCTTTGGTCTTTCGCTCTCTTCAGCATGTTGTTTCATCCCAGGGGACCTATTACGAACCGCTCACCGCAGGCGGAGTTCATCCGTCGAAAATCGCTCTCACCGCCCGATGCGATTACGAACTGGTCTCGGACTTTGCCATACGGCGGCCAAGGGGTCGGAGTTTCAACGCAGGCTGGGGACCTGCCTTTGCAACTCCGCCTGCCTTGATTTTCAACATGGTGGAGGTTTGTTTTAATTTTTTGGCTATAGCTGACGATTGTAAAACATTATATCCGACGTCAGGGCAATAGTAGCGTTCTTATTATGTATTATTTATAATCAGGATATCTGAGCAAACACTCGTAATGTGAAAGTAGGATCGTTGGACGTCAATAATTTTATTGTTTATACCCACATCGTAATGACGAGCGAATAACCTGCGCATGATAATGGAAATTATTCAAGGTAAGTACTTGTCACCGAGTTGTGTTAATTTCTATGGTAAAATATTGTTATTTTAAAATGTTTGCGGTGGATAGTAATACCAGTAATTTCTATTCCCGAACTTAGTATTTATCGGCAACATTATGACAAGTCCACTTCGTCGCTTGGAACTACCCGGGGATTTATTACCCGTGTTACCACCGCTTTGAAGGACTACTTGGATATCAGCAACATTTGTGCCAATATATTTGAATATTTAATGTAATAAACTAATACCCTGTGAATTCGTGTGTTAAGTGATCGTTATTAATCCCATGATGTGTTTAGAAAGTTCACTTTTGTTTTGTATTTGGCGCCCATCTGTATCGACTCCACTGATTGTCGAAGCTGTCGAGTGTGCATTTCGATTCGACTGTGGAGTCGATTTGGTTTAGTCAGTGTTGTTCGGACGCCAGTACTGCGCTAACGTTTGTGAAGGTAGTTTCACTAGCAGTTCCGCTCACCAGCTTGATTGCAATATCGGCATCAAAGAGAAAATACATCAACTTTGTTAAAGAAATCCGTTCTCGTAATCTCCTACATTTTTTGGTCCTTCGGGCCGAATTTCTGATTGAAGGATATTCGAATATTGAATACCGGATTTATTATCGCCATATCAATTACGACCAGACGACAATTCATTCTATCTTCGCACCTTGTTAATCATCGTGTTATAACTACCGTATCGTATCACGGGAGTTGGAGCATGTGAAACATACTTCGGAGCACTCTAATCGGGCTGCGCGGTGGACATTTCGACGGCAGCGGTTCAAGACGACCTTCATCGAGGAAGAGAAGACGTCGGAGAAACAGCCGGCCGGTGAGGCCGCGTGAATCAGCTGATTTCGCCAGCGAAGCGGGGTTCGTGTGCATGCCTGCTTGCCAGACTTGACCACCCTTCAGCACGAGAGGAGAATGTCGACTAAACAGCCAAACAGTAAGATCATTTCAATTTATTAAAGTAATACTGAACAATTGAACTTATTATCAATCATATCAAGCTTAAGGCTCTTGTGGCATCGTATCTGCATGCGATTTAGCCTAAGAGGAACTGTATTTATAGTGAAAATCATTGCTAATCGTATTTATCGATCGCACGAGTGAATAATTTTTGTGCAATTTAATCAGTGACATTTGGGAATCAACTACTTTTGTTCTTAAGCCCGTTTTACACGGGGCACGTAATTACACGATCTGATGTACGTACGAACGTGCATTTCAAATCGCATCGTGTAAAGCCGTGAATTGCAAGAACGCATCCTCGTATGCATGAACGCGAGATGGAAAAATAGCCCCTGCTCTAATTAGAAAATGATTGCACGCCCGATTGAGAAAAACATGCTGTTTGAAGTTGTGGAATTTCGTGCCCCGTGTAAAACGGCCTTTAGTATTATTCAAGAGAGTTATCAGGATCTTAATGTGACTAAATTGAACTGCTTCCAGTGCTAAGAGTCAAATTTGACTGCCGTCTCATTTTGTGCTAACTTAACTTCTTGACGATTGCCAACAGGTTCAAAATGAAAGAATTCTATGAAAATCAGAAAACCTATTTGAGGAAAATTAACAATTCTTTCGCCAATTTCAAAAAAGAAGTTGCAGCGAGAATGAATCTAGGTTCGTTTAAAGTTTCTGGTAGTGTGTGTTGAAAGCTATTGCCGAAAATTTACTGATGTTCATGATCAGATGATTGAAAGTAAACGTTTCAATTCTAATATAAGGAATATGTCACTTCTGATTTTTATGATTGCGCTGAGGAAATTTATCTGCAGCGAAAATGTGAATTTGAAGAATTTCTTCTCGATTTTGTGACTGATGTAATCACGCGCGGAGTGAATAAAGAGAATCAGAGTTCACGTTTAGAATGTGATCAACCCGTTAAATTGCCCATACCAGAATTATCGAAATTTTCTGGGGATTTTTGTAATTAGAAAACTTACCGTGATTTAATGAAATCAATGACAATAGAGCGAAACGACATTTCAGACTTCGCTAAACTGCAGTATCTGCAAAGTTCTCTTTGGGGTGAAGCTGCGGATTTGATTAGTACCATTCCAATCATCAGAGAAAATTTCATGCTTGCCTGGGAATCATTGAAAAATTATTATGAGAATACCAGAAGGTTAACTAGTGCACATCTTTCAACTTTATTAGATCTTTAGCCTATGCAAGAGGAATCTGCCGCGGAACTCCATCGTGTTTATACGGGCACAGTAAATCCTCTGCTTGCGCTTGAGGCGTAGCAACGTCCGGTTAAGCAGTGGGATGATTTTGTCTTTATCGCGGAAATAAGATTGGATGCACAAACGCGTCGTGCCTGGGAAATTAAAAAAGAGGAGTCAACATGATTGCCTACTTATGAGATGCTTAAACATTTTCATAAGACAAAAATAATGAGCTTGGATAGTCTCGAAAGCTGTAAACTAGGGGCCTCTCCTTCGGTCATTTTACTGGGTTTCATAGTGGAATGCAGCCACGACGGAAGATGTTACGTGACAACAGTCGATCGAAAAAATTCGGAAATTTTTATTTGACTGGAAAATCAGAAAGGAAAGCACCAGTCTGTTTGTAATTAGACTTATTGGTTGGCATATTTTGAAACTTTTAAACTAAAACCTGTTGAACAGCACCAGGAAATCGTGAATTCTAAAAATCATTGCTCAAACTGCTTAGGAAATCATGGGTTGAACAACTGCATCTTAAAAAAAGAGATGTCAAATCTGCCATAAAAAGCATCATACGCTGTTACATATTCATGCAAATAATTCTCGCATTATTAAAGATTGTGATAAAGGAAATAGGGAAAACCTTGAGATCAAATGATTTCGCAAGTGCGTATACAAGTGCTAATGTTCATTTATCGTATCTGATCAAAGGTAAACCTGATGCTGTGGTACTTTCAACAGCATGGTTCAAAGTTCAAGGCCCTCGAAGGGATGGGAGTTTTCGCTCGAGCGCTGATTAATCAGTGTGCTCTATCTTGTTTTATGACAGAATCATTGAGCCAAAGACTTAAATTACGTAAAAGGCCAGTTTTAGTGACAGTCGGTGGACTTGGAGGCGGACTTAGTGTTAGACGCAGACGGTTTAGCAACATTATAATTAAACAAAGATTTTAATCCTCTTTTAGAATTGTTACTGACGTTTTGGTGGTATCCCGAGTGACTTCATATAAGCCATGCCCACCAGACGGGGACAACGACTTGTCTCATCTGAAAGATTTGGTGCTAGCTGACCATAAGTTCCTCCAGAGAGGACCAATCGATCTACACCTTGGAGCAGCAGTGCATGCTAGAATCGTGGAAGATGTCATCAAAAGGAGATCCACTCAACCCATTGCAACGGCTACAGCCCTATGTTGGATCATCTCGGGTGAGACAAATTCTGCTCGGGTGAGACTATTTCTGTTCAGAGATCATCATCATTGGCGGTACAATATACCTCAGCTGATATGTCAGTGGACTCACTTTTTCAGCGTTTTTGGGAGCAGGAAGAGGTTTACGTTCTACTACGTTTGTAGAAACGTACATAGATGTGTTATCGGGCAGTCATGACTTTCGCACCGCCTTAACTAAACAAAAGGAAATTATAAATTTGTGCAGGGTGGGTGGTTTGTCGTAAATGGATTTAAAATGCTATTGAATTTCTTGATTGGCTGCCTGAAGACGTAATAGCCATTCAGACCGAATTGCTATTTGAAAATGAATCAGTTTTTGCTGTTTTGGGGCTTCTTTGGAAACCAAACTAATATTATTTTAAATTCAACGTGAAAATCGAACGGTATATTGAACCTTGGAATAAAAGGAGAGTGCTATCAGCAGCCGCTAAATTATTTGACTCACTGGGATGGCTTTCACCAATAGTGATTTCAGCAAAAATAATCATTCGGAAACTTGGAAGTCAAGTGGAAGCTTGCATAAATTTTATGCATTCTTATACCTATATCAGATGATCCCACTGATAATCAACCTTTGACTCCAGCACATTTTCTAATCCATTCCATATCTTATCTCTTTCCAGAACCTTCCTTAATAGAGGATAAAATACCTATTATTAAGCGGTGGCAATTGGTCCAACAGATGCCTCCGCACTTTTGGCAACCCTGGTCGAAGGAGTACCTGCCATCCCTCCAACATAGCCAGAAATGGACTGAGTTGGCACCTTATGTAAAAAGTGGTGGTTTTAGTGATAATGCAAAGTGAGAACACTCCTCCAGCGCGTTGGCCACTTACTAAAATAACTAATGTGCATCAAGGGGAAGACGGACTGCTGTGAGTAGTG
Organism: Pyrrhosoma nymphula; assembly: GCA_963573305.1. Lineage (NCBI taxonomy): Eukaryota > Metazoa > Arthropoda > Insecta > Odonata > Coenagrionidae > Pyrrhosoma > Pyrrhosoma nymphula. The sequence continues at coordinate 136,497,668 of OY754327.1, forward strand.
GAAATAAAGTATAATAACTCAGTGCTTGTCAGACCGATTACAAAACTAATTATTCTGAAAAAAGTATCTAGTAATGATCAATCTAAAGAATTGTAATGTTTGTTAGTCATTTTGTTTTTTGAAATCATTCAAATTTGTAATTTGTTGTTAGCTATATACGCAATATCTTTTTGATAACTATATTAAGAATTATCTCTTCTACGAAGAGAGGTGGGCGGAATGCTTAAAAAGATTACTTTTGTTTTGTATTTGGCGCCATTCTTTATTGACTCCACTGATTGTCGAAGCTGTCGAGTATGCATTTCGATTCGACTGCGGAGTCTACTTGGTTTAGTCAGTGTTGCTCGGACGCCAATACTCCGCTAACGTTTGTGAATGTAGTTTCGCATGCAATTCCGCTCACTAGTTTGATTGTAGTAACTGCATCAAGGAGATAATACATAAACTTCGTTTAAGAACTTAGTTTTCATTTATCGTAATCTCTTACATTTTTTTCGCTACAATGTGCATAGTGGGATAGTCAGTGGGATACAGATATCATAATTCTATGCATATATCGCAGAGCAAATGTGCTGTTTGGATGTTTCCTCAAAGCTGTTTGGTGCTCGTTAGTCTTATGGATTTCCTATTTAAGGATTTTAATTACTTCCGAGTGTACCTGTGTTGCTATTGCTAACAGCTGTTTTCTTTACATGCTCCGAGGTATTATAACTCACTTTGTTTGTAATTTTTGTTGGCCGGAATCGTCTTTTGATTTGGCATTTTCTGAGTTTACCTGTGTTGCTAAGGATTCTCGGGTATGCTGTTGCTATGAGATGTGCTACACACGATTTTGCTGTTTACTAGTTTCTTTTCTCGGTGATCTTCTACATGGTTTTGGTGGGCAGTGCATATTATCTGTGCATCGTTATTCTGACTTTGACTATATTTATTTTAGTCACTTAGAAACTTCAAGAATTTTGAGGACTTAAATGATTGAAATGGTTTTTAATTTGAATGTATTAATGTGATAAATGATACTATAACCCATACTGTCGAAAGTAGTTGAATAAACGTTCTATTTAATTAACTGTGCTTTCCCTGTGTTTCATATCCCTTGCCAATTTGCTCTTTTTGGTCCGGGGGAGGGCTGGCTAGCCCAGCAGAGCAGTGCATTTCGTTATAAGTAAACTTGTTTCAGCGTAAAATATTTGAATAGCTCGGCCGATGAAATTATGAATGACCGTAATTTACCACTTGGAAAGCAATGTACATAGGCACGACTGCCCCAATGATTCAACTCTGCAGGTAGTTCACTATGGTTTACAGCAGTAAAGCATTGAGAATCAGCTGTTTCGTGAGTACTTAGTGAAACTAGATCCTGTTTTTAAATATTTCCTAGTCTTCGTGAAAATTATATATGGAAATCGAAGGGATGTTAACAGATGAACATGACGCCATGATGACCACGTAATGGATGACTTTTTTGTTTCATATATTCGGGTAAGAGATCCCAGAGTTTCTAGGTGGAACAATAACCCGAGTTTCTTTATTAATTAGGATTTAGATTTCCAATATTTATCATTCCTCTTTGAATAAACGCTTTAGTAAACGTATTCCTCAATATAGGCAAACTTCGCGTATTACGCAACAAAGCTTTCAAAATGTTTTAGAGCTTTAAGTATTCCATCCTCTTTCGTTATGTGATCTTAGTGTTGAAATAATGCACCACCATGCTCATCATGTAATCCCTATTAAATATTAAACGAGATAATTTTAATTATTAACTTGGTGCATAAAATGTCAGTAATGAACATCTCGCAGAATTGGTCTGCTAGGAACGCGTAATTTTTCATAACACCGTAACTTCCGCCGCATCGGGTCTCACCGACCCCAAGACGTGTTGCAACGACCTGCGGTGACTCTCCGACCCTCCAGTTCATAATCACAGGGGTCGGAGTTACAACTTCGGCGGAGCGAAAAATCCGCCCTATGGTGCGCCTCGTTCGTAATAGCCACCTAGGTCCACACTTCCTCCAGCCACTTCAGAGCACTCCTCTGAATTTTTCCCTTAAGCGTCCTTTCCTCTGACTTTTTTGAAGTTTCCTCACATACATTTTTTGAAGCCTTAAAAGAATTTTTAAATTTATTTTGAAATTCTCCAATTGGTTTTGTGTTTCAGCTGCTGCTAGAACCGCTGCTCCATTTCTTTGGGCAGGGGCTGCCTTCTGCACCCCCTTCTTGATACATTTTGGCACTCTCTGGAACATTTTAGTGGGGGCTGTTTATGTGCCTATGTACCATTGAATAAACCAAACACCTGTTAGTAAGAGTAAAAAAGTTCAAAATGTACAAAGTGAGAAATTGTTTCAAAGAATAAACCAAACTTAAGTTTGATGGAAGTTGCTCTTCAGGGAAAGGTCACTTGACAATCAGTTTTAAATCTTTAAAATTGAGCAACTGTCATATTCCAATTCTAAAGTCATTCTAACTTCAGAGGAAAGTACAGATAATGATAATTCTTAAGAGTCAAATATGAAAATTATCTTAGATAGCTGAGAAACTTAGTAGTGATGCCTGCCATATTCTTGTGTACATGGTGCCCTTTTTACACTAGGTTACATTACATATCTACTAAAGGACTATAAAAAAGTAGTCATTGCTTCATTTGTAGCTGACCACATATTCTTAAGTCATCAATAGTTGACCCCAGTGGAATTTGAAAGTGGAATATTTTGTAATTGGAAATGTGGCTGACAAAATGATTAAAGATCGAGAGCCCTTCCTTAATTTGATCTCAGTTCTACAGCTGTATTATGTGGCCAAAAGTAAAGAAAAACTCCAATAGCTGTAAAGTTTAAGTACCCAATGCAGTGAGGAACAAGGTGTACAGAAAAATCTTTATTTAAAAAAAATCACATTGCTTTCTTTTAGGAATGATTGCATGCATTTTTAGTGGAAAGCTTTTCCCTCTTCCTTTGCTCCTTGTCAAGTATGGTGCTTTGACATTACAGCAATAGTTTTTCTTTTCTTCAGGTTCTAAAAGCCAGGTTTATTGCCTAGACTTCTTGAGTGGTGACTGGATTCTCTGAACTAAATAGTTTCAAAAATTGTGGCTAATGCATTGTGGCCTATACATATATTAACATGATGATTTTAGTCAAATTCAGTTGCTGTAGTAATGGTTAAAACTAATTGTAAGAGGGTTTCATGGCTTGCCAAAGTGTTGTGGCCTTCAGCACCCCCTATTCATTCCATCATTACCTGTTCAAACCACCTGCTCTGCCTCCTCCTAATCTCTTCATGCAGTTTCCTTACCTCACTCACCATGCCGAGCACTTCCTCGTTTGTTTTCCTTTCTGTCCACCACACCTGCTCCATCCCCCACCCCATATAATTTTGTACTTGAAAATCTGCAGCCTAATCTCCTCTTTCCCAAGAGTTCATTTTATTGCTCCTTGCAATGCTACACTTAATGTTATATTCTTTGTCTTTTCTTCATATTGTAACTCGAGGTACCAATTATGAATGTTCTCCCATTGTTGAATGCCATATTTGCTAGCTCAGTTCTTATGTCTCCTTCCAGTCCTTCTCCAAAAATCTTCTCTGCTACATATTATAATTTCATGTTGCTACCCATTTTTTACATCTGGCTGGCAGTGTCTGCTGAAGGAATTTTAATTCATATGATAAAGATGAAAGCTACATTGTCCCACCTTATTTTTACTTGGAATTTTGAATTTAACATCATATTTCATAAGTATGCCCAAGATTGAAATCAGACAATATCTTCTCTTAAAAAGATGCATTAAGTTTTAAATCTGTTGCCAAACTTATGACTGAACATATTATAATCTATTTTATGCTTAACTTTCTCTCCCAACCTTTTCCATGGTTGTCTTTGCCTCTGCTGATGCCATAACAATTTTTATTCTATTTTAATTATATAATGCTTGCTATTGCGTATTGATTTATTTCTCCTGCAAAATTCCACTATCTTCTAACCACAGACATTTCCTGTGTATGGGCCATATTCTCCCCTTTAATTTCGAGCCTTAATCCTCCTTTCCCCAACTACCAAAGGCCAATGGCGCATCATTGTTGGGTTTTTCCTACCTGGATCTTCCCTCATTGTTTCTTGTAGTTGCCATATCTTCCACCTTGTGGGTAGTTGTCAGTATGTAGGTATATAGATTCATTATCTTAGGTTTATCATTGAAATTGTACTAATTTATTTTGTCTTAAGTACTTAATTGAGGGCATTTTGAAGGGGTGTAAAGCAATGTTGAATGGCTGCTTAAAAGTTTTTATGTAAACTGTGTAGCAACAGTGGTGGATGTTTGGGTGAACTTGGGCGCCACTTGTAACTTATTGGCCTGATCTTTCAGCAGTTGTTCATGAACTGTTTACGTAAACTGTTCAGGAACTGTGCTTGATGTGTACTCAGTGTTATGTTCCACAGCTATTCATGAAGTTCATTATATTATCTGAGTGAAATTCGATAGTAGCATGAATTATCATCTCATAAATTCCTAGTTAAGAGGGTATCAATTTGTTGACACTCTAACAAATGCATTTTCATTTGGTTTTTATATCAAATTTATCCAAATCTCTTTTAGGAAAAGGAAAAATAGTGCAAGTCGGTGAAGACTGGAATCCAAACAAATTTGCACAAAGGGTGATTCCTGTGATTGCTGGACAGTAGCTGCTCACTGATGCTGGAGGGCATCGCATTTGGGCAACTGGCTTACCCAAACCTTGGATATCTCAGAATATGAATTAAAAATACATATATTCAATTGTGAAGAACTAACCTGTAACCTGGATCCTTTTGGGGCTCCTTACTCGATGTATAAATGTTCTCTTCAACCATTAAAAATGAACTTAAAAGAAATTATCTGTAAATTTTCATTTACCCCTGGGTAATGTAGTTTTTCCTCATTGTGTTACGAATGGTGAAGAGTATAAAGAAGGGAGATATCTAAATTTTGGCAATTTCAACATTAGTGATAATTTCCTTTCAATATAAGATTCCTGTTTCAGAGGGCAATTGACCAATTTATATTCATAAAATTAAGTACATTCATTGGTTACACTGAATTCTCTTGAACGTTACATTCATTCAAAGATGGGTTTAGGAAAATAAACTTCACTTGAGTCCTCATAAAAATTTCCAATAACTGCCTAAAACATATCTTTGAACTACCACCAATAAAAGCATAATACTCTACAGATGATCAGTACGTCGGAAATATGTGGTAAAATTTGCCTTGTGCCACCAAGTTCTGCGACGGTGCCACTGGCTCCTTAAAAAGCAGGGCCTCAGAGCAGAAAGGAAACTGAGTGTGGAGGAACAAGGGGACTACCGCCGAGTGCCACCAAGTTTTGCGATTAGTAATACTTCCCTGAACCTTGGTCGGAGACTGTATCTCGCCAAGTCTGGTTAAAAAATAAAAGAAATGATGTTCAAACTTCACCGTGGTATGGCTCCTTCCTTATTAATGCTCCTCACGTCTCGTGGTTAAATGGCTCTCCTTCGCGACCAGTCCACCCGCCTTGGCAACCATTGAACGAACCAAGAGTTCGGCCACGAGATCGGTGTCTCTACAGAAAGAAGAGCCTCTCATCTGGCTGTCATTGCAAAGCTAACGATTCGCGAAATCGACGGAGCACAAAATTATTCTAAGTCCAGAGCCTCCCTCACAGAGAGAAAAGGTTTGCCAAGGGGTTGCCTTGCCTCGAGACCCTCGGACAGCATATCGGTCCCCTCGACCAAAATTTTCGGAAAAACGACCAAGTCCCCAATTTTTGAATTTAAGTACAAGTTTTGAGTCTACTTTGAACAAGAACCCCGGTAGCCGGGGGGATAAGAGGCGGGAGCAGTTGGTGAGTATATAGCGCTTGTTACTTCGAATCCTTTTGCCGGCAATTTTTTTATTTCTCGAATTTTTTTTTTTAATTAGCAATTTATAGAAAACATTCTCCTGGGGTTTTTACATTGTGTTCAGGACGACGTGAGACGTCCAGAAAACCTTAATTAGTTGACCATTTTTTTAAAAGCCGCCGATTTTTTTCCCGGCGGGCCGGCCGGGCGCCCGGAAAAAAATCGGCATTTTTACAAAAAATGGTCAACAATTAAAGGTTTTCTGGACTTCCCATGTTGTGCTGAACACAATATTAAAACCTGGAAATACATTTATTATAAAAATGCAGGGGGGGGGAATTCTTGTGGAGAACCCTAGTTCAAAGTTTGATCAATAGATGGCGTCCGCATTCAATAATTCGCAAAAGCACTTCCCGGAGACCGTTAGTTTAGAACTTGACCAACAGATGGCGAGTGCCTACACTTTTCGCGAAGTCTATAAAAATTTGGCTCACCTGATGACGAACGCGGGAAATTCGATTTTCCGAATTAAATGACCCCTCGATCGGAAACACTTCCGGCAGTTAAAACATCTAAACAAAACACTGTCATAATTCCATTCGATTTAGGCTGATTACGGGAGTCCTTGCAGAGTTATGCTATTCTCAAGCCTCGGTGATTAACCTTATATAATCTTAGAGTTAAAGAGTCTTTTTAAAATAATTAGCTACCTACTAAGTGAATAGAGATACATTACAACCAGCGAGAACTAGTTTCAATTATCTACTTTTTCGTGACACGGAAAGCCAAAGACAGCTGAAGATCACTCTCACATTAGGTACTGCGTTCTCCCTCGGAGACGCCAACTGACCCGTTAATGAAGTAACAACTTTTCCTCAATATTTTTTATTGAATCAGATAGTACACAAAAATACGCGAAAATCAGTCATGTTTTATGGATTATTATACATTGATGCACACCACTTTTAATTATATTTCAATGTCGATATAGAATCCATTTCTATGCTTCATCCACTTCGTAATTCCGGGACGGAGGCCACTGGTGAAGAAGTTGCAGACCAGTATGAAAGAAGACCAATATGAAAGTTAGTTCCATAATTGAATAAAATATTTTCTCCAGTTTTAATTTCCAATTATGATATACTACATTATCGGATCCTTATGGATGAAAATCTTTTAATAGCAATCATATTCGTCAAGTCTCTGCGAATCAAAATTTGCCCTCTGTCTCGTATCCACCTAATTTTAATTTATTTATATTGTTAGTTTCCTGTAGCAAACGGATGAACAGTCAGGCAGCGAAAAATAAAAATTTGATAAAATACAATGCACGACCTCAATAGGCCAAGACAATGCAAAAGAGATGCAAACAATTTCATTGCTAAAGTGTCAGTAGAGAGATAATAGGGGAAATAATTTTTACAAGTCTCCTGAAGCCCTTAATAAGTAAGCTGCCGGAAGAAATTCCCCGAGTAATAGAGAATGCAGCAATGGCCAAATATTATCATTGCGCAGTTAAACCACGACTCGGATTACAAGTAGCAATGGGACACCCTTGAGTAATTCATGCATCTAAAATGGTTTCTCGCATATCTCGATTGCGTAAGTTTTGAAAAGACACCGATGAGAATTTAAAATTTTCTTTAAATCATTTATTCGCCACTTACGCTACTCCTGCACTATCGTGCAGTGATCTAACTTTCATTTTATTTCCAACAAAATACGAATCACTGATGTAAGCTAGCATGACAATTTTAGAATTAAATGTCAAACTATTCCCAGAATAATAGGTAATAACTGAAGAGTTAAAAATGAAGGAACTGATCATGACTTACCTACACACCTCTGCACCTCCAAATATTTAAATGGATTACTAAATTATTACAATGGTCTGATAGCTTACCTCTCCATTTCTCTATCTTCTCTCTAGCCATGTACTGTGATTGGAAGTTCTAAATCGAATGAACGACTGGAGATATAAGCCCCAATACAATTAACCAAAAATAACAGTCGAAAAGTGGATAAGTTGTAAGATAATCTTTATTTTTGTTTTCCACTCGACATGAATCAAGTATGCACAGAAGGAAAATAGGGCTGATAAAAAATAAATAAATAAAATATAAAAAATAACGAATATTAAAAATGTGCCTTATCTTAAATGAACAAAAAATAACAAATATGAAAACAACACGTTAAATAGAAAAATAAAGCAAATGGCGCAGTATTAAAAAATTGATTTTAAAACTTGGAAATGTCAAAAACTTCCTGTTGAAAGATTTAAAGCAATTAAGTTTTGTATTTAGTATTTCCGAAGAATGTAGCAATAACTGAACATGTGCAACTTTCGGCATTTCATCCAAGCTTTCCCAAGAGACTTATGTAAACGATAACTACAATTCTTACGGGAGGCAAAAGTTATAATTTTCTGACGCAGGGCCATTGTATTTACCGAGGTTTTAAGGTTTGGGGAGAAGCCATAAAAGTTACTTGGAGGAGAAATTTATCTCCTTTAGCTCTGTCAACATACGTCAAAATGAAATTCAGTTATACAAACTTATTTAGTCAGGACATGAGCGAAATAACTCAAAAGAAAAAAATCCAAACCCTGAGGTGATCTTGAGTGCATACAGACTTCGGTAAAATAAACTAATTTCATGACTACTTCTCTCAAAATTACACTGACTTGGCAAGGAATTTTGACAGACTTTCAAGAAGGGCCGATAGCTTTCCTGGTGGATGCACATGGGCGTTATCTCGGGTGTGACTCAGGGTCAGGTTTCCCATTGCCGAAGTTTCGACGAGCCACTCTCCCATCAGCCTCAGGCAGCCTGACCCAGTACAACAGCCGAGAGAATTCCGTATAAAGCACCAATTTCTCCAGACCATGAAATTCTAATCATAATACCACAAACTTATACAATTGTATCAACAGTGTAGCATCTTCTAGCCTTCGTTAAGAGGCTACTGTACCTTCCTCTCCAAGGTTCTGGTGTCTAAAAAAGATTACAACTAGAGGCTCCATCAGAAATCAAACAGGGGGAAATGGTAAATGACCGCAATGCTTGACGAGGTATGCACTCCCGCTTGCACCGTCCACTCTTTCCCAGAGCTATTTCAGCGACGCCCCACAGCATATCACCACAAGTTGGCGACGGTTTGTCTTCCACCAACGAGTCAGCTGCTCCTCTCATATCTGGACTAGATCTAAAAGACTTGCCACCACATTACTGTCGATTACCATTTACTTTCCAAAATCACTAGGTACCAAGAAAATTCAACAGTGTAATACCTAGGTAACTTTATTACCATTTCCGATGCGTGGATCCCAAGGGATAAGATGTACGGCGCATAGGGAGAATCGGAGCCTTTGACGCCTGCTTTTGATGGAAGATCTGAAAATAAAATGAAACGATTACATAAGAAAGGATGAAGGGACAAAAGATTAGAAGACGTAAGTTTTGCATACAGCACCAAAAAAACTAATCAAGAAGATTCTGGCACCACTGGAGATGCGAAGAGCTAGGCTAGGTGCACGTGGGAAATCGTGAAAAGGAAAAGTAGGAATATTCTCTCCACGGAGTTGTTACGAAGCTCCACTCGCTGCAACCGTCCTAAACAGTTAACTGCTCTTCATAAAGGCCTGTATACTACACGACGAATTTACCAAGGCGAGTAGATATATGAAAACTTGAGAAAACAAAATTATAAGGGGCTTTAAACAGAAGCATTTAGTGTTTATGATTTCAAGAGGTGGAAAATATAAAATAGGACCAGTGGTGCCCACAAAAGGGGGCTATGACAAAAAAAACGTCAAAAATAATTGGGAGGGGGAACCCGCGATTTAATAAAATTTTGGAGGGTGGGGATGAAAAAATATTGTACATGGAGGAGATGATCCATTGAGCCTTGGGGGATGTGCACCACTGAATAAGACGCTAATAAAAAGAAGCCTAGAATATGTCCAAGATGTTTTAAATTGCTTATTAGTGTACGAGACAGTTTGATTGACTGGATAGAACGAAATTAGAGGAAGAGCTGAACAATAGCGGTAGACCGAAGAGACAGACGACTTATTAGGAATGTCTGCACGAACGTTAAGGGTAGCCGATGACGACTTTGAACAGGCCACATGATAAGATGGGGAATGATGCAGGGATGCCCACTATCTTAGATCCTTTTAAACGCTTACTTGGAAAAAATTGTTACAGAAGCATGGGATGGGAAGGAGATGGGAATAAAGGAAGGAGGGGAGGTGATAAAGTCATTCAGACTCGCAGGTAACCAATCATTAGTCACCCGGCCAGCCAAGGGATTACAGCCAAAGATGAGAGCTCCAGAGGTGCATTAGGAAATGTATGGGATGAAAATAAATAAAGTATGTACTTTTGTAAGGGACGTATTTTAGGTTCAGTGATAAGAACATTCGATGTAGAATTTAATTGAAAAAGGAACCCTTTTTGTAGCGAAAAAAATGTAGGAGATAACGATAAATGAAAACTAAGTTCTTAAACAAAGTTAATGTATTATCTCCTTGATGCCGTTATTATAATCAAACTGGTGAGCCGAACTGCATGCGAAACTATCTTCACAAACGTTAGCGGAGTATTGGCGTCCGAGCAACACTGACTAAACCAAGTAGACTCCACAGTCGAATCGAAATGCATACTCGACAGCTTCGACAATCAGTGGAGTCAATAAAGAATGGCGCCAAATACAAAACAAAAGTAATCTTTTTAAGCATTCCGCCCACCTCTCTTCGTAGAAGAGATAATTCTTAATATAGTTATCAAAAAGATATTGCGTATATAGCTAACAACAAATTACAAATTTGAATGATTTCAAAAAACAAAATGACTAACAAACATTACAATTCTTTAGATTGATCATTACTAGATACTTTTTTCAGAATAATTAGTTTTGTAATCGGTCTGACAAGCACTGAGTTATTATACTTTATTTCCACTACTCACAGCAGTCCGTCTTCCCCTTGATGCACATTAGTTATTTTAGCAAGTGGCCAACGCGCTGGAGGAGTGTTCTCACTTCGTAGTATCACTACATCACCACTTTTTACATTAGGTGCCAACTCCGTCCATTTCCAGCGATGTTGGAGGGATGGCAGGTACTCCTTCGGCCAGCGTTGCCAAAAGTGCAGAAGCATCTGTTGGACCAATTGCCACCGCTCAATAATAGGTATTTTATCCTCTTTTAAGGAAGGTTCTGGAATGAGATAAGATACAGAATAGATTAGAAAATGTGCTGGAGTCAAAGGTTGATTATCAATGGGATCATCTGATATAGGTATAAGTGGGCATAAAATTTATGCAAGCTTCCACTTGACACAGGAGCGTGGAAAGTCAATTTTTGTAATTTAATTTTGTTAACAATTGTTGACTTTACTGCGGCCTCCCAAATGCCACCAAAATGCGGTGGTGAAGGAGGGTTGAAGCGCCACTCTGTCCCCAGGGATGTCAAGTTCTCAGCAATGGCGTGGTTGTATTCTGATGATCTCTGGAACATTCTCTTGAGCTCCTGGTTTCCACTAACAAAATTAGTTCCTCTGTCACTCAGCAGTAGAGAACAGTATCCACAAACCGCCTAAAAGCTGCTATGAATGCATCAGAGCTGTAATTAGATACTGCTTCTAGGTGAACTCACGAGTAGCAAGACAAATAAATATACAAATGAAACCCTAGTAGGAACGCTAACCTCTTATTGGCGATGGTTTAATAGGTAAGGGTCCAGCGTAATCAACACCTGCTTTGGAAAATAGTCTGCTAGGCACTGTTCCGTACACTGGTAAATTCCCCATTATTTGATAAGAGGTGCTTGCTCTATATCGTGGACAAGTTACACAGTTATGAATTATTGTCTTGACCACCTGGTGGCCCTTGATTATCCAATACTGAGTACGTATCGTTGCGAGTGTTAGCTGTACGCCACCATGAAGTGTGCACTTATGGAAGTTTTCAATAATTAACTGCGTGAAAGCATGATTGGTAGGTAATATCGAGGGGTGCTTCTCATCATAAGATTACAATAAGTGCTTTTTTCTACAGCCAACTCTCAATAACCTTTGATGGAGAAAAGGCGACAATTTAATAAGCTTATTACCCTTTGGAAGTGTCCCCGTATTTTTTAAATGAGTAGTCTCCTTAGAAAACTACTGTTGCAGCACTATATTCACTAATAACACTAGCACGATTCACTTTAGAAAGTATCAAAATTTGTGTAGAATTATTGTGTTCGATTTTAAAACAATTTTCACTGAACACTGGGTGCACTAATTTAATAGCAAGCATGGACCGTATCATATACGCCATTACATGCTTGACGTCTCTCATGCTCAGGAGAAACCAGGAGCTCAAGAGAATATTCCAGAGATCATCAGACTACAACCACGCGTTCACTTTCAATAATCTGTTTACGAGCATCAGTAAATTTTCGGCAATAGCTTTCAACTCTCTCTACGCGAACTTTACATGAACCTCGATTCATTCTCGCTGAAACTTCTTTTTTGAAATTGGTGAAAGAATTGTTAATTTTTCTCAAATAGGTTTACTGATTTTCATGGAATTCTTCCATTTTGAACCTGTTGGCAATCGTTAAGAAGTTAAGTTAGCACAAAATGAGACTGCAGTCAATTTTGACTCTTAGCACTGGAAGCAGTTCAATTTAGTGACACATTAAGATCCTAAAAACTCTTGAATAATTCTAAGAACAAAATCAGTTGATTGCCAAATGTCATTGATTAAATTCCACAAAAATTATTCACTCGTGCGATCGAAAACTATGATTAGCAATGATTTTCACGATAAATACAATTCCTCTTAGGCTAAATTACATGCACATACGATGCCACAAGAGCCTTAAGTTCGATATGATTGACAGTAAGTTCAATTGATCAGCATTACTTTAATAAATTGAAACGATCTTACTGTTTAGTCGACATTCTCCTCTCGTGCTGAAGTGTGGTCAAGTCTGGCAAGCAGGCATGCACACGAACCCCGCTTCGCTGCCGAAATCAGCTGATTCACGCGGATTCACCGGCTGGCTGCTTCTCCGACGTCTTCTCTTCCTCGATGAAGGTCGTCTTGAACCGCTGCCGTCGAAATGTCCACCGCGCTGCCCGATTAGTGCTCCGAAGTATGTTTCACACGATCCAACTCCCGTGATACGATAGTTATAACGCGATGATTAACAAGGTGCGAAGATAGAATGAATTGTCGTCTGGTCGTAATTGATATGGCGATAACAAATCCGGTATCCAATACTCGAATATCCTTCAATCATATATCCAGCCCGAAGGACCAAAATATGCAGCGAAAAAAATGTAGGAGATTACGATAAATGAAAACTAATTTCTTTAACAAAGTTGATGTATTCTCTCCTTGATGCCGTTATTACAATCAAACTGGTGAGCGGAACTGCATGCGAAACTACCTTCACAAACGTCAGCGGAGTACTGGCGTCCGAGGAACACTGACTAAACCAACTAAACCAAGTCGACCCCACAGTCGAATCGAAATGCATACTCGACAGCTTCGACAATCAGGTGAGTAGATACAGATGGGCGCCAAATACAAAACAAATGTAATCTTTCTAATCACTTTTCTTAATATTACTTTACACGAGGCACTTAATTGCGCAGTTTGATGCACAGAAATTGTGAGAACGTTGGCACGGAACTAGAGCAGGGGCTCTTGTTCTTTCTTTTGTTCATGCATTCGCGCAGTCATTCTAGCAAGTCTTCGCTTCACACGTCGCCATTTTCACTCATCCACCCATTCATCAGACATTGGATTAAAGTGCCTCGTAAAACTCGGCTTTGAGAAAAGGGAATTGGTGAGTGGGTCTGAGGAGACACGAGATGGAAAGGTTAGTTGGTTAGGGGAGCCAAACAGAAACTGATGTCATTAGCGCCATTAAGATAGGTTGAGAAAGGAAGGCATTCAAGGGGATGTATTCATTTTGGTATTCCACCAGCTGATTGTTAGTTTTTGGACAGTCCCTATCCTAACATCAGAAAGTCTGGGGCACTACCTCACACCCCCTCCTTTAGATTTCTCGCCATCAGATCTCTCTTAAATTCCTCATATGATGTCATTCTCTCCTCATTTCTTCCAGAAGTCCTACGACAAGGATGCGATCTGTCGCCCACGATCTTCGATATTTACGTTGAAAAATCCACAAATTAAATTACGGAAAAATAAAAAACTGGTATATAAATAAATGGAGAAAAAGGCTGTCCATAAATGATGTCACACAATTTTGGACCAAACTAGACCCCCTACCACCCTGTCACAGTCACAAATAGTGTTAGTCACAAATAGTTTAATGATGTCACAAAAATGAAAAAAATTCTACCCTACCCCACAATCTCAGTAAAACTAAACCATAATATGCAGTGGAAGTGTGGATGTCACATGAAGCATTCCCACCCCTTCCCCCTGTCACAAGGTGGTGACCCCCCCCCAAATCATTTGGACGTCATTTATGGACATGGATGACAGCGATTCTGGCAGAGAAGGGACATTTTTATTTAATTTTTATTTCACGGCTTGAAAATTACTTATAGCCCCACGTGATACAGGTTAAAAAATGAACGCATAGTGGCTGTAATACATAAAATGATAGATCGACGTCTAGAATGTCTTACTGGGAGCGAGCAGCTAACTAGTACTTCTAACTCGCTTCGATTATGGAATCATGTTGTTCAGCCAGCATACTAGCGATAATGCTTGTTGGCCTGATTGTTGGTTCTATATCACACGATAGTGGAAATGTATCGTGCTAGCGAGTACGCTTAAACTTGTGCTTGATCAAGTATCGCGTGTAACAGACTTCACTTACTACTACGTAGGTAACAAGTTCTCAAAAGGCAATATAGCGTAAGGTTACAATACGGCACACACACGTAAATACTATGCAAGGCTGTATCCACATCCGGAATTCCAAATTTACTATAAGAATACCGACCAATCCTAACATACATTTCATTCGCGGGGAAGGAATTTCACCCAGCATTTTCCACATACTAAAAACGAAGGTAAGATAAATATTTTAAGACACCGACACAAAAAGATAATTCACGACACTTTCACTTACCTCAACAAATTGATATAAATTTCCCGAGGTTACCTTGTATATAAAATTCACGACACTTTCAGCAATGAAATTATTCCGAACACGTTCATACTACAATTCATCCGCCATCTTGACTTCAAGGCTTATCGACAACGGTGCCCCATCGGTGGAGCGGAAGAATTTACAAAACAAACGAAAAAAGAAAATGATACTACGGTACTATCGATGCTACCGGTACTTTAGAGAAGATTTTTCGTCTTCGCTGCCGTAGCTTACACGGTTTCCACTGTTTACAGGGTCTCGAAATGGCCTTTTACATTTATAAATTACGTTTGTTTAATTTATATCGTCTAATTAATCATAAAAATTACAGATATACTTAAAAAAAATTTAAAAAAAATCGATTCCATATCCGTGCATAGGAATGACAAAACATTTAGTATGCATATAATGGAATCGTAAGTCTGGATAAAGGACTAGCATAAAAATTGGGCCATCTTAAGCTAGACGGGACTTCTTGAAAGACAAAATTGAACTCCTAAAACAAATATCATCAACAAAATCTAGCCTTGCCTAGCGAATTCATGTATATTTCTTAAAAATAATTTAAGTTTGAATGCATTTCAAATGATGAGAGATGGAGAGGTGAACTAGAAATTGAATTTTTGTTTGCATGGAGTTACGAGACCAACCGGCCACCGCGATTCACCTGCAAGAAAATGGCGTTGAAAGGAATCTAATGAGTAGAAGAGAGGAGGAGAAATAAAGCCCACGCGAAGGTAGATGTGTGCAACATAGATGCCTTAGTAAGATTTAGTGCTTTCCCGGCGTAGTAACTTGGTGAAGCTTTCTCGGGTTTCCAACCGGGTGATGGTCTCCATGTAGGCCGACGTTTCGATGTCTGACTCAGTCATCGTCATCAGGGCTGATGAAAGGATGTCATTTCATCATCAGCGTGTCTTTTTCTGCGATCTCTGGGAGATCGCAGATATTTCGGGGTTGGTATGCTTACGTCACACTTTTCCCCCATGTCTTTCATTAGCTCCCCGCTAAACTTCGAACATGCTTTGCGCATGTTTCGCTACGGCAGCAGCTGATTGACGTCAGCTTTGTCCTTGCAATACGAGATTACGAATTTCTTCGTGCTCACTCGTCGAGGTCCCTCTATTGTATTCTGTACTCTGTATTTTGATGACCTCCATAATCGTGGTTAGTCCGCATATCTTGAGAACATCTTCGTTCTTAGTGTAGTGCCTCAACGAAAATATCGATCGAAGACATTTTCTCTCGTTGACTTCCAGTCTTCGAATTGTTTCTTTGCGCAATAAACCACTCCATGCGGGGGCCGCGTAAAGGATTACCGGTCTGATATACGTAGTGTATATTTGTATTTTAATTTCCTTGGGCGTCTCCGGGTTAATTAATATGCCCGCGAGATTAGCCCGTGTCATAAAAGTCTTGCTTACTATGTGGGTGACATGATCTTTCATGCTTAGCTTGTTGTCAATTTTTACGCCGAGGTACTTTGCATTTCTTTGCCATGCTATCGGCTGTTGTCCAATACGTAGACAACTGCCAGTGTCAATATTAATGCGCGGTCTGTGAAAGGCAACTACCTGGGTCTTTTTTTGGTTTAACTCCAGCCGCCATTTTTTGTACCATTTTATGGCTTGGTCGAGTGAATCTTGGGCGTATTCTTTTGCCAGTGTCAATTTCTTGCTTTTTGCCAAGAGACAAACGTCATCGGCGTACAAAGCGCGATCCGTCATCCAGTTTTCATCCACTGGGAAATCTGTCATGTATAAGTTAAAAAGAGTCGGGCCTAAAACTGAACCCTGTGGAACACCTGCGCAAATTTTCTTCTCATCACTGAGATTTCCGTTCCAATTAACTTTAAACGTCCTGTTTTTTAGGTACGAGTCAATCCATAAGAGACACCATCTGGGAAAATTTCTCTGTTCTAATTTATGCAGTAGGCCATAATGCCATACTTTGTCGAAGGCTTTGCTTACGTCAAGAAAAATTCCTATGGCCACCATTTTCTTTCTAAACGAGTCTGAAATGTAATTGAGGACCTTATGTACTTGGTGTGTCGTGGACCTCCCCTTCCTGAAGCCAAATTGATCTTTAGGGAGAAGGTCCATGTCGTCAATGATCGATGTGATGTGTCTTGACACACATCTCTCTAATAGTTTCCCAAGATTGGAAATAAGGGAGATTGGACGAAAGTCACCCGGCTTTATCTTCCTTCCTCCTTTCTTGGGAATGCATTTGATTACGGATGTCTTCCAAATCTTCGGGAAGTAGCCAAGTTTGAGGGATTTATTAGCTATATCTATAAATAGGTTTTTAGCTTCATCTGGCATTATTTTTATTATTTCATTGGGGAGGCCGTCTTCGCCAGTTGCCTTCCTAGTCGGTAAATGTTTTAGGATTTCGTTTAACACGTCCATCTTTACAACCGGTATCTCTTCTGTGGCCAATTGTTGCTGCCATTCGTCTTTGTTAAGATTAAAAACTGGCGTTTTTAGACCGACTTTTCCCGGTGTAAATGTTTTCGCCAGAATCTCACCCATAAATTTTGCTTTTTCAGCCGGCGTCACTATTTCTTCGTCTTTATTTTCAATTATAGGGTCCTCTTTCGGCTTTTTTCTTAGTCTATTAACTAGTTTAAAAATTGAGCCGTCTTTCGCATTGAGGTTTTCAAGTTGATTCCTCCATTTCTCAACTCGTAACTCTTTAATTTCTCTTTTCACTTCTTTATTGAGCTGTTTAAGTTCTCTTTTTAAGGTTCTCGTGCCTATGTCATTATATTTTCTACGAACGTAGTTTCGTCTTTTTATTAAGTCTTTAACTTCGTCCGTGAGTCGTAGGTATTCCACTGGCCTTTTTTTTTTTAGGTATTGCCTTTTCCATTCCCAGTTTAAGAGCCTTCTCGAGAGTTTCTACAAGTTTGTCAATATGTTCGGTGATGACGTCACACACTTCGTTATTAGACTTAATATACTCTGTTATTGCATCGTGAAACAGTTGCCAATTAGCTAGGCCGTAACAATATCTTTGTTTGTTGTCAAGTTGTAAAATTGGCATAGTGCCAATATAAGTCAAGACCGGGAAGTGGTCGCTTGTCAACTCATTGACTATAGTTGCTTTCTTGCGTCTGTAAATATTACGTGTAATCACGAAGTCAATGATGCTATTTCCCCGAAGTCTAGTAGGTTCGGTCGGGGCCACTATGTCAAAATCATTTTCGCTCGTCCAATCATATAGTTTCCTGCCATTGGCGTTCGTTTTTGGACAATTCCAGTGTGGGTGCTTCGAATTGAAATCACCTCCAATTATGATCGGTTCGTCGTTTAGAGTAAAATTTTCAAATTCTCTCTGGTCAAACTTTTTTCTCGGCGGTAGGTAGCATGAATAGATATTGATCGCCCCCATATCAGTATGGACTTTAGCTCCAATTTTTTCGAGCGCGTCGTGATTGTCATTTGACGGGAGGATATGGGCCGAAATATCCTCTTTGATGATAATCGCTACGCCTCCTGCCGCCGTGTTTCCCGGTCTGTCTTTTCTATAAATGTTATACCCCGGAATTGTCCATGTCTTGCCTTCAGTGAGGTGCGTTTCAGAAATTAGGCACACATTTGTGCGATATTTTAAAAGAAACTCAACGAGTTCTTCTGTCTTGTTGATAATGTTTCCCTGCGCATTCCACAGGGAAATGACCAATTGGCAGCGATGGTTTTTATGGGCCATAATTAGTTATTTTGGCAAACATCTCCGTCATCTTTTGCATCATGCTTTGCATGAATGTCATTTGTTGCATTAGCATGGCCGTCATATTTGTTACGGCTTCAAGCAACGCTTTCATGTCATTGTTATTTCCGTGCTCTATCACTTTGTCAATGTTTTTCGGGGTCGGCCTCCCCTCGTCTATCGCAGGTTTTTCTGGGCCCATTTTACTCGAGTCCCTTCTCGTCCGATTTCTACGTTCAAATTCAATTTTTCTTTTTTCCCATACATTATCGGAAGGGATTTATCCGCTCTTTTTGTTTGCTTCCGTTCGTTGCGTGACTGCAGATCGTCCGTCGCATGCTTGTTTTGAGTTTCACGATCGGTAATCTCTTCACGCATCGATAGTTTTCTTTCTCTTCTTTCTCGTTTTCTGTCAGCAATTGCGTTTAATGCCTCCATTTCCTTCTGGTAGACTTCGCACTCAGTAGAAAAAGCTTCATGTCCTTTACCACAATTACAGCACTTAATTGGGCTGTCTTTCGGGCAATCCTTGCCTTCGTGATCCTTTGCACATGTATAGCACCTAGGAGTCAGAGTGCAAAGACGGGATCCATGCCCGTATAT
The DNA here is from genome assembly GCA_963573305.1 of Pyrrhosoma nymphula. Classification (NCBI taxonomy): domain Eukaryota; kingdom Metazoa; phylum Arthropoda; class Insecta; order Odonata; family Coenagrionidae; genus Pyrrhosoma; species Pyrrhosoma nymphula. The sequence continues at coordinate 136,516,977 of OY754327.1, forward strand.
ATTACAGCGGTAGCAGCGCTGCGGCGTCTTGTATTTGAAGGGGACGATTGAAATCGAGTGGTTGCAGATAGTCGTCACGTTTTCTAAAATCTTGGGATTAAAATTGTTGCCTTTTTGGACTGTCATTGAGTAGATGTCTGCGTTATCTCTGCCAATTGGCTTAACTTGTAAGCACGGGATTTTTTTCAGATGTAAATCCTCTTTGAGGAAGTCTAGGTCCATATCAGCGTCTAACCCATGGATGACATATTTAGCCACCCCCGCTCCTTTCTGAGGCCAGGAATATTTTTGGGCGCCTGATTTTTCTAGGAAGTCATAGACTCTGTCGTAATCTTCACGAAGCTTTAATTGCAATCGTGAACCGTCATTTAGTTTTTTGATTAAAAAAGATTTGTCTTTCACGAGCTGTCTAATTCTTATGACGAATTCTGTTGGGTTTAGTATTATTTTCACTACAATTGGCGGCGGCCATTTACTCCTAGGAGGGCCTTTTGTTTGATTCTGGATCGTCCTTGTATCCTTTCCACCTCCTTCGTTGGGAAGACTCGCAAGCACCTGATATCGGTTTGTCGTGTCAATATTGACGTTATGGTCTGTTTCTTCCTGGATCCCGTGCCTCCTCCTTCTCTTGCGCCTAGATGCGGCGGTAGTTTCAAAAAGTGCACCATTGTCATCTTCATTTATTTCATTAGCGCCATTCGAGAATGAAATGTTTCCCATCGTCTCGTGTCTTCGAAGACCTGCGTCGTTTCTAGTTACTTCATTAGTAACGTATATTTGGGTTTTAGACCTATTTAAGTCCGCCGAGATTTCGTCATGAACCATTACTGATTCTTCGTCATGATGTTTTGTAGCATTATTGCTCGTTTCGTCCTTCCTCGAAGTGACGTTGTCGGGTTTGAACAGAACATTTCTTAAGTTGTCAGGAATCGGGATCCTCTTTTCGCTCGCACTTTGGAGACGAGGATCGCGCGAGTTGAGTGAGCTTCCCTGTACGGGTGATCGCGGTAAAGGCATCGTGATTGAGGACTCGCCTACACGTACTCTTTATTGGGATGGTAACTCTGTGAAGAATCTATGCGGGAGCCCCGGCCGATCCTACCGCCGAAGCGGCAGGGCACAGACGGTCGAACCCAGATTCTTCCCTATCCTACACTCTATTCCCTAATGAGTGGACCCACTCACTTTCCCTGAAAGTGCAATGAGGCAAATAACCCTCGTATTCAGGTACTTGTGAGCGAGACGACCAAGGGTACACGCTAATAAGGCGCCGTTTTGACGTGAGAACGTGGTTCTTAGTTAGCCCCGCCGTCAAAACGCCCCGTTCGCGACTCGAGAAGAGTCCTCAATTGGTTTTCACCAATGATGCCAAGGATGTCATTTCTGCTCGTTGGCCGACTTATATATCTTAGAGTCGCGAGTTCCGCGGCGCTTGATTGTCCGTAGTGGCGGGAAAGGTGTTGGAGCCTCCTGATTGGTTGCTTTGATTTTTCTTCTTTCTGGCTTCTTTCACGTGTATTAGTATAGGTTTCCAGGCATTACTGAGTGAGTACCCTTGGTCCCTGTTGAAGTTTCGGTTCTCCATCCGGATTTCAATGGCTTCTTTGACTACTCGTTCCCAGTAGCCACCGGAGCGGGCGAGTAATCTCGCATCTTCGAATTTGATGTTGTGGTTCATGGAGATGCTGTGTTCTGCGATGGCTGATTTCTCTAATTGTCCTAGACGGAGGTGCCGCCGGTGTTCTTTCAGCCTGGTTTCGATGGTCCGTCCAGTCTCCCCAATGTAGACTTCTCCGCAGTCACACGGAACCTGGTAGATGCCTGGCGTCTTCAGGCCAAGTTGGTCTTTGGCTGTAACGAGAAGTTCTCTGAGTTTTCCGGGTGGTTTGTGGATCACTTCAATCTTGTGTCTCGCCAGTATCCTGGATATTTTCCCTGAGACTGAGGACACATACGGTAAGCAGGCTCTTGCTAATGGTTTTTCCTTCTCCTCCTCCGTGGTGCGCTCCCGTGGATTGAAGGCCCTTTTCAGGGCCAGTGATATGTCACGTGCATTGTATCCGTTTTGGCGGAAGGTTGATCTCAGGTGTCTCAGTTCACTTGGTAAACTATTCACGTCGGAAATGGCCCTGGCTCGGTGGAATAGTGTATTAAGCACTGCTCGTCGCTGGGCGGGATGGTGATGGCTATTGCCGTTCAGATACAGGTCCGTATAGGCTTGTGCGATGACCGATTTTGGTCATCGATTTTCGATGAAAAAATTTCATCGAAATGTTTCGATGACGATGGCTGTCATCGATCATCGATTCATCGATGATCGATGAATTTCGATGATCGATGAATTTCGATGATCGATGAATGCCGATGATCGATGAATTACGATGATCGATGACTCTCGATGAACTGTGCAGTAGTGATGAGCGATATATCGCTGTGATTAAATCACCGATACTGAAAAGTAGCAATCACAGCCTCTGAGTAAATAATCGAAATCACTGTGACTGTAAATTCGGTGAATTGAGCCGATTTAGCTCAGGCTGCTACCGCTGCTACCAACTGCACCAGTGCAACCAACGAATACAATGCTACCACTGCTACTGCGTATTAACTGTGATTGAACGTGATCGCTACTTCAGTATCGTCTACCACAAACTTGACGAAAAACATGAATTCCAAACATCCCACTGTGGCCCTGCCATCGTCCTCAAGGCGCAATAGCTGGGGTGTTTATACTTTATATATACATTTGAGATAAGGCGTTAAAATGAATGGAAAAAAGAAGAAAAATTAGTGAAATATGGAACTGTACGTGAAGCATAATTACATGTTCATGACATACTCGTATAATAATACGTAACTTGACTCATATAATCTACCGTAAACATTGATTTGAAATGTGGAATAATTCTGAAATCATTTGACGGGGTAGTTGACTAAAATGTTCTGATTGATTTCCATCATGCATCTATTTAAAACAATTTGCATCTCATTTGAGATACTTTCCATTTATTTTTCCTAATATCTACTGTATTTAAATTGTCCTATTCTCCGTGAGTCGAAGTACGTAGATATTGCTAAATTTCAATATGCTTATTGCAGAATGTTACACTATCCTGTGAAGACGATCCACCGGCAGAAGATGTCGGAGATTGTGTAACTTCGATGGATAGAGCTACTCCATCAACAAGTAATGATGGTAATGATAGCTCCCTTCAAATGCCAGCCGCCGTCCCACGTCCGTCTTCTTCGACCACATTTCAACGCCAATTAACAATTCCTTCTTTTGGTTCCTAAATGCTCTCTTTCAAAAGAAAGCAGTACATTGAACAGAAGCTACTTGGATTATTCATAATTGATTTGCAGCCATTCAGCATTGTGGAAGATGTTGGGTTTAAAGAATTAATGGAAGTGGCGTTGCCGAATTATGAAATTCCTGGAAGACATCGCATTTCGATCACCATGATCCCTGCCATGTATGAGGAATGCGAATTTTGCGTAAGCCTTACTCAAGGCAGCCAAAAGTGTGTGTAACCACAGACTGTCGGTCATCCTCAAGAAGAAATAGGGTGATGATAAAGTGAACGCCATTCACTTTTTAAATGCGAATTCCATATACATGGAAAAAGAGTGGCATTGGCGTTTGGCATGTTTTCTTCCTTAATTGTTTGTTTAATTCTTTATTACTTTGTTGTATTACGTAAGAAACGGAAATCTTCTAGTCTCAAACCAAAATTAACATTTATTTATATGCCAAAGTTTTGTGCAATTACCTACTTAACATTTTTATTTTTTGCCAGTAGAGCCTCTATATGTAAATGTTAAATTTTTTATACAGTTTGAGGAATTCCTTGAAAACTAATGTGAAATAAGTTTATCATTTTTATAATTTCATTTCAAGTTACCATTTAAGGAGAAGGGTTGCATTTCTCAGCCATATATATACGTATAGGTATATATCTCCAAAAGTTTATAATAAACTATTTTTTTATCACTTGATCGAAGAGTCTTTCTCTTTTATTGTGCAGTTGAACTACTGGAACGCTGACGTACCGACATGGCCAGTCCCCTAATATGTGATTGCGATTGTCATTTCCATGCCGTGTCAATTCTAAAATGTGATCGCAATTACATTTTATAATCACAGTTATTGTAACGAAACAGTCACATTTAAGGCGGTGACAATAAAGTCACAGTTAAGGCCATCCCTACTGTGCATATGTCTCGGTTGGCAGTTTGGTGTGGCTATTAAGTGAAGATTGAATTTGGTCAACCGTAATTGAGTAAAACAAGGCTTATTTATGAAAGAGAGAAACAATCTCCAAGCTACAATTTTAGCAACAACTCTTTATTGTGGTATAAAACAATTCTTATTTCCGCATTTTCGTCGGTGAGTAGATGTCGGGCGTCCAACACAACGTTTCCTGCATCGCTGAAGAACCGCTCTGATACTGTTGAAGTGGCAGGAATACAGAGGTATTTCCTCGCGTACTTCTGAAGGCGGGGATATACATCCTTCCTGTCCCTATACCAATGTAGGACGTCCAAAGATTTGGATAGAGCTGGGACATCCTCGTACTTGTGGAGCTCCGCCAGGAAGGGGTCGTCAGCAGAGGTAGCGTTTCTCGTGTCAGCAGCACGAACAACACCATCACTGGTGCGGCGCCTCTTCGCAAATAGCCCGTCTAAAGATTTCCGCGCTTCAGCCTGTGCTCCTTCGCCTTGGATTTGTCGGAAAACATGACCGCGATTTTCCTAGCCGGGATCAACTGAATGCAGCGTAGGGAGACTGACACTGGGAAACAAGCTACAACACGTCTAGACTGGACCACAGTTTCGACACTCAATGTTATAAAACGGCGACATTCTAGTAGCAGACGACAACATCGAGGCCAAGTGGTGGAGCGCCAAGGTGCTCATGGGCAGAAACTCCGTCCCCTCACCTACCTTCCCCGAGATATCGTCTGCTAGAGTCGACGTACTCCAATCACTGTGCGGCCCACCCACGTGGGCTGGACCTCGACGCCGCCGGCTTTTTTCAGTAAATAGGCGTTGCGCAATAGAACAAGGAAGGTGCCGGGGAGGGGGAGACAAAGGAGGAAACGTCATAGCTGTTACTGGCGGCGGCACGGGACGGACGGGCGACACAAAACCTATAATTTTCATCGTCCCATCGATCATCCTCATCGATGGTTCTCATCGACTCATCGACATCAATGATTCGCATCAACTCATCGACTCATCGGGATCGATGATTCTCATCGACATCGATGATTCTCATCGACTCATCGACATCGATGATTCATCGACATCGATGATTCATCGACATCGATGATTCATCGACTCATCGACATCGATGATTCTCATCGACTCATCGACATCGATGATTCTCATCGACATCGATGGTCGATGACATTCATCGTCATCGATTACAGTCATCGCACCGCGATGACTAAAATCATCGTCGATGACTTCGATTAATCGACTCATCGCACAAGCCTAGGTCCGTATGTGTGGGCTTGCGGTACACACTGTGTCCGATTGCGCCATTACTCTTCCGCTGGATTAAGATGTCGAGAAAGGGTAGTTGGCCGTCTTTTTCCAGTTCCATCGTGAAGGAGATTTGCTGATGTTGCCCGTTCATATGTATTAGGAACTGATCAAGGGCGTCTCTTCCGTGTGGCCAAACCACAAATGTGTCGTCTACGTAACGGTAGAAATGCTTCGGGCGTAGTGGGGCCGATTTGAGCGCCTTTTCCTCAAAATCTTCCATGAAGAAGTTCGCAATGGCAGGGGAGAGTGGAGATCCCATGGCTACTCCATCGGCTTGCTCGAAGTAGTGTCCGTCGTACAGGAAGTAGGTGGATGTAAGCACATGGCGGAATAACGTTATTGTGGCAGCATCAAACTTGGTTTCCAGGAGGCGTAAGGTATCAGCAAGAGGAACTCGTGTAAATAAGGATACGACGTCCAGGCTTGCCAAAATATCCCCTTCTTCTAGATGGATCTCACCCAGGGTTTTAACAAACTCTGCTGAATTTTTGATATGATGCTCGCAGGTGCCTACATATGGAGCTAGGATGCCGGTAAGATGTTTCGCTAGATTGTAGGTTGGTGAGCTGATGGCACTCACTATTGGCCTCAGTGGTACGTCTGTCTTGTGGATCTTGGGTAATCCATATAGTCTTGGAGGTACTGGTGCTTGAGGTCTGAGATTCTTTGCGGTCTCGGCTGGTATCCCCGTCTTCTTGATGAGGTCGATAGTCTTCCTCATGATGGCGTCTGTGGGATCCCGGGGTAGACTTACGTAGGCCTTGTCGGAAAGAATCTCCTGTATTTTGTGATGGTATTCCTCCTTTGCCATGATGACAGTGGCATTTCCCTTGTCCGCTGGCAGTATCATGATGGTCTTATTCTTGCGCAAGGTCTTGAGTGCTTCGCGTTCATCCTTGGTGGTGTTGGGTTTGGGTGGCACGGCCCTTTTAAGGTCCAAAGAGACTTCATTCCTCAGTTCCTCTGCTGCTTCGCCGGGAAGTTTTCGGGCCGCCTGTTCAATGCCTCCAATAAAGTCGGCATAAGGAATAGATCGAGGAGCTGGTGCAAAGTTCAGTCCCTTTGAAAGGACTGAGGTGGTGGGTTCATCCAAACTGGTTTTCGTCAGGTTGATTACGAGTCGTTGGCGGTCCTGCGATGCTATGGCGTCCCTGTACTTGGGTAACCGGGCGAATTTTCTCTTTTGCCTCTCTGTCTCTTTCTTCAGTAATAATTCCCCAACGGCTGCTGTGGCCCGGTCGATGTACTCCCAGTCCATTGGGGAGAGCGTCGCTGCGAGTTGAAGATGCAGCAATTTCAGATCTTTGGCGTTGTGGTCAAGGGCTCGTCGTTTGTCATGTATGCGTTGACGGACTACGGACACGGACTACGGTCCGCCACTACGGACAATCAAGCGCCGCGGAACTCGCGACTCTAAGATATATAAGTCGGCCAACGAGCAGAAATGACATCCTTTCATCAGCCCTGATGACGATGACTGAGTCAGACATCGAAACGTCGGCCTACATGGAGACCATCACCCGGTTGGAAACCCGAGAAAGCTTCACCTAGATGCCTTAGTGTTTCAGACGTCGGGAAAGGAAGTGTTGGGCATGATGAGACAGGAAAGTCTCCTCGACCACCTCACACGCTCCATGTTCGTGATCGAGTTTTCGGCTCCGGCTGAAACTAACATGGATGCGAAGGAGGTGGAAAAACTGACGAAATATCAAGACTTGCTTTTCGAACTCCGACAGATGTACCCCGGACACACTGTGAAACTAGTGGTCCTCATCATAGGTGTGCTTGGTGGAGTCAAAGGCTCGCTGCTAAATAACATCAAGTGCATTCCGTCCTGGGTGGCACAGGCGGAATCACTAGTTGCACGGATGCAGAAGGCCGTCATCCTGGGGTCACTCCGTCTACTGTGGACGCATGACCCGACCGCAGCGTAGCCACTCATCCAAAGGGCGTCGGACTGCGGGTCGGGTCGGACTACGTCGGGTGTGGCTGCGATTACTGCACAACCCCTCTCGAGTCTCCGGCCATTTTGACGGCAATGCAACCTGATGCTTGCCGGGGACTCGGAGGGGCATGTTACAAAACCACAAAGCCTGAAGAATATTTGAGGAGTTCGTAACCTACATTGTATGTTTTATTCGTTGTAGTAGATACTCTGACCGTTTTCCAGGTGCACTGGGAGATGGGTGAATGTCGGTTCTCTTTCATGCATGGGAAACCCAAAAATGGGCCACACAGACTCATTACTACTTAAATAGCACCCATGTTGATAGATAGTCACCTCGTCCGTCCAGTTCTCTTGAGCCGTCCTCTGAGATAACAGCATGATGGCTTCCCTTGAGTACATAAATATATTTGCATTCAATGACTCATTGTCAGTTGAGTTGCCCAATTCAAAATCAATATTTGCGTTGAATATCTTAATCAGGATCGGAGAGTAGGGTACAATCCAGCGGTTAACAGCGTCAAATGGAGCATTTGCAGCAGCAGACATGTTTATTTGACCTATGGATCCTCCATCACCCGGACTACGCCTTCGGTATAAAGGGTATCCATAATTATTGGTTTCGGTTGCTAAATAAAAAATCTATGGTGATTCTTAGCGCACTTGCCGATTTTCATGAACGGACGTCGTTCATTGCGCAGAATTTCTGTACTTATTTCGGGTGAGAAGCATGTAGTGACGTCATTATAATTTCCACAATCTTAATACAGATTGAAGTTTAAGAACAGATGGGTCTATATTTGAACCAAATTTATAGCTGATTACCCATCCGTAGTTTGGGTTAGGAAGACATTTGTGCGGTTCTTAGCGTAACCCGAGAAACACCACGGGGAGATGACCATGAGATCGCTGGTGGGCATGTATTTAAGCATCCAAGTCTAATCTTTGTCGTTTTTCTTGCTAGGGCTCATTTTCTCGCAAAGAACACTTTCCTCTTGCTCTAAAAGATTTATTCGAAAGTTTACTCTTTTTTTCTTTTAGGCATGTTGATGGATATATTTTTAAGTCCAAAGAAGGGAAACAAGGCGGCGAGTGAGAGTCTTGAAAAGGCAACGCGATGATTGAGTGAATGTAAGTGAACTGCACTTTTACAGTTTCAAACATATTTAAATAACTCGTAACGTTTATGAAGTGGGAACTGGTCTAAAAAACTGTTCGCAATCGTTATCAAATTCAACGGGTGTGAAAATAATTTAACCTATTTCATAAGAAAACCGAAAAGCCTGAAGATTACTGTCAGCGTAATCATTTGAGGAGTTCTTAATCTCGTATGACACTCGTTGACGTTCCTTCGTTCGTTCGTATGATGTGGGAATTGGTCTAAAAATGGCACAATGGACATGAGAGGCAGACGGTTCCACTACGTGTAATACATCTGAGTATTACACGATAATAAACAACGCCGTGTTTGTTGTAGCTACAGAGACATTATTACCATTACTATTCGCTGCACGTAAATATTCTTGCACCTTTAATTCCTTCATGTGTATCGTTTACTACGTAAGTGTTCCCTCATATGCATGCAGTGCCCCTATGAGAGCTACTTTGAGAATAGACGTTGAAGAGTATAATTGTGGTATATATGCATTGAATTTATTGATAACCCCCTGAATCAATCTATCATGGGGCCCTTCCTACACAGATTATCTTTCTACGTGCTATCATGGCCCTACAGGAAAACTTAAATGCCAGAGGCGTGAATATTCTTTGAAAATCAAATCTCTGGTTGTCAAGGAAATATGTTATTGTTGATTTCAGAGAAAAATGTGAGATTTTTCAGCAAAAAAACATGATATTCAGGCAATTAAGAATCGAAAAAGAAAATCGATTGAAAGAATTAGAAACTTCATTTATTCAGACATCCGTTTAAAACAATTCTGGCCCTCTATCTTGAGTGAAAGTAATTTTAAAAAGCAAAAAATGAAACCACTGCACCGAACCCAATGCTTAGCATGGACCACGAGGGGGGGCCTTTGGGGGCCTTGATGGATTTTTAACATAGCCTATGTTACATCCAGATACATTTTCTTACTTCATGTCAAATTTCAGCTCAATCGGTTCGGTAGTTTTTGCGCGATTGACCAACAGACAGACAGACACCATTCAATTTTTATGTTTATTAGTATGATGATAATAATACTTGGGAAGAATTAGAAAGTGAATTGTTCGTTTGAATGCGGTGCATTGTTGATTTATTTATACAATGTGCATATTCCCGAGCTTTTTACGTGTGGTTCAGATTAAAAATCCTGTTCGTGTTTTTGTGCAGATAATTTCCTGGAATAATTTAGCTATATTTCATAGTATTCTTATTGGACTGTGATTTCGTTCACTGCTTGCAGAAAGAAGGTTAATTTGCACCGTAGCTTCCGAGATATATAGGCCTGAACACCGGAATTTCGATCGTCATCTGTTTTTAAATAGTAGGCCTAAAATCGTGTGTGTTTTTACGGAGATAATTGAAAAAATTCTAACAAAAGGTTATTATGGAATATAAGACTTGATTACTACCGTAAATTTTGGTTAAATGAGATAATGCATAATAACCGAGAGTTGCAGAAATTCATAAATCGTTACAATGTGATTTTATCACAATATAAGTACACGAAATGTAAGTAGGCCTACTGAAAGTAAACAGATTTTTATTTGCCATTAATTGGATTTTATGTCCCAAAACAAATAGTACTTCGCATATCACGAGAACAGAAGTTGGTTATGTAACGAAGGGGAGTGTTAAAAGACTTATGTGTATGAAGTATATGATGTCTTGATCCTCCATTGAGAATTTGCATCGCATGACACTCAGAATCAAATTAAGTCATCAGTATCCGTTCGTGCTTTTGTTATCTGCATAACATTGAATCGAATTGTCCCCTTAATCTACCCAATTTGGTTTCAGGTCGTGTTTGTTGATCAATTGAATGTGAGAGAAGTATATTTACCGCAATCGCAGTAGAATACAAATTCGCGTCGAAAACCTTTATTCCCGTTTTCGAATAATAATTGTCTTAAAAAGCCCTGCTAAAATATGACGAATGCTTTTCCAAGTGCATAAATATTTTGAAATGCGGCGTATGACAAGAAATGATTGCCTAATTTTTTTGAACCCTGCCATAAGAAGTACAGGGGAAGCGCATTTCCCGCGCTTTTCGTAGGCCTACTAAATAAAAGTGGAGGGGGTAGTGTTACGGCCTGGAGGATCTCGGAGGCTACGGTTTGCAGCTTTATTTGGCTTGAGAACTTTTATCGCATTGTCATATTATGCCATCCGTTGGTCTTTGATGTACTTGGATTAATAATTATTTTTGGTCGATATGGCATACGCAAAGCGAACGAGAAGTTAAGAGCTGATTAATGTGAAAACTTAATAGGAACATAAACTGAAGCAGTAACCGGATTAACAGTTGACTTCTTATTCCACGTGTATACATCCTCCAAGCGGAGGGAATGGGACGAATATATCGCCAATGGGAGTATGAGTGACGCGTGGCAGAGTTAGAAAGGAATTATTGCAGAATACGCTGAGAATTCATGTGGAAAAGGGGTAGCAGAGAAAATAAAGGCGATGCTTGGTGGGATGAAGGTATGAACATTGCGGCGAGAAAGAAAATAAAGAGGTATATAAGAGATTGATTGGAACCAAATCTGAGGAATACAGAAAGAATGCATGCGACAAATACAAAGAGAAAAGTTATGAAAGCAAAAAAAGTCGTGAAAGAGAGCAAGGAAATGCGTGCGGAAGAGGCTACGAAAATGCAGAATTTTTTTTATTACTTATTTCCACATCCCCGAAAACAGCACGGACGGCCTTTCACATCGGGTGTGTTTTGTAACAATAGACGAACACAAATGCCCATGTCCAAAGTGTTTAAAAAACCACTCAGGCGGGACTCGAACCCACAACCCTCTGTTTAGCAGGCGAAGACTTTACCCCGTCGCCACCGGGGCGAAGGCAACAAAATAGTATTTCGGGAATGGGGAAAAAGAGCAAAGAAAGGAGAGGGTGGGAGTGTCACCGCATGCACGGGAAAAAGTGGCGAGAGATCGTGTAGTGGATGAATGCCACGTTAAGGCAATATTGGAAGGAGCACATGACGCAGAAGATGCAGGCGTCTCGAAAGGGAGCGTCGAATGAAGGAGGAAGTCGACTCGGAAGAGACCCATTTGACTGTGTGCAGTCGTCCATTCGCCTGGAGGAACCTGGGTGCTTCCCAGTCACCTAGCGTAAATGAGCTGGCATCGTATCAGCCATTATTATCTATTAGGACAATCTATCGGTTAGGGTAGGTTTAAATGGTTGATATTCCAGATTTTTTCAGGCGCAGGCCTATATTCCCTTACACAATTTCTGTCATAATTTCAGCGTCCTACCTGTCTTCATCCCGAATATAGAGCCAGTGCCGTCCCAAGGGATTGAGGGGCCCTGTGCAAACGAAAGTCAGGACCCCCATAACTTGGCATTCTCTTTTATATTGTAGCATATTTTAAGCGCATTTCATGGAAAGATGGAAATTAACCTACAAAATGGATAATGATTTCAAGAAATTTACATATGCAGGTGCTAATTGTAAGTAGAAGTTAATTTCGGGTAATAGGCGGGTTTCTCCGCATCGTCTGAAAAAGGTAAGCCCGGGCGGGGCCATCGTAGACGCGGGGCCCAGTGCAGCGGCACCTGTCGCACTACCCTAGGGACGACACGGCTCTATATAGAGCACTTTCTTCCCCTTACTCGCTTTCCCAACTATTTCCAGAAGTCTCCTCTTCACGCCCACCATATAAAGCACTTCGTTGCTCGTCTTCCTTTCCGTCAAACTCTCTTTCTCCATTCTCCTCCAAACTCACATTTTAAACGCCTGCGGTATATTCTCGTCCTCTTTTCTCAGAGGCCAGGTTTCAGCACCATGCAATGCCAGATAATGGAATGTACAATAGGGTGGATCGGAAAAATCTATTTTTCTCGGAGAAACTTGGCCCTCTGGAAAAAGTTGTCAAAGTGACTCAAAATAAGGCCAGAAACATTTGGGACCTCTAAGTCAACTCTAGACCCTCGCGCCGTGGCCATTTATGGGGAGGGGGGCTGAAAATGGAAAAAGTCACGTTTTTATAGCGGTTCCCCATGGATTTTTCCGAGTTGCGATTGCCCAATTGACACAGCCGAATTTATTGGGCAATAAATTGGCGCAATTATGCGGAACAATATCGGGTGGAATATTGGGCGATACGTTCCACATGGCAAGCATCACTATTGGGACCAATATTGGCAAAAATAATTCTCCAAAATCCCGCATGAGCACGCCACATCACAAAATAGAAAGAAAGAACATCACGAAGCGCTAATATTTAATACGGGATAGAAGAGGGAGATGAAAGTATTATTCATTATTATAAGAATTAGAATTGACTATTAAAGAAATTTGACGTGTAAATCTGCCTTGAAATGAATGCTGAAGAAGGAGCATTGATACGTGCTGCTGCCAATATTCTGGCCGTGAGAGCTGAGGAAAAAGTTAGACACCGGCGTAATCGGCGCCGTAGAACCTGGTGCAGGGAGTGACTTTGAAGGCCAAAATATAAACATCATCCACCCCAGCACCACTGCTCATAGACCTTTTACGTTTTCCGTGTTCGGGTAAAAACACTGTCCTTAATTTCGCCAATTTCGTCTTTACCTCTTACTCCGTCACAGCAACAAACGGTTTCAAACATTCAATAATTTCCTTCGTTGCTTCAGCACGTACGCAATTTTATTCTTGTACCGAGGCGATCTTATATTTATTTATTGATAATATAAGAGAAACAATTGCAATTTTACACAAATTGCTTTAATGCGTACAAGGCGTTTCGGCTCACAGAGCCATCATCAAGTACAAGATAAAGTTGTAAGAGTGTACATCAAATATATATCTTTTCAGAGGAGGGGGAGGAAACTAGAGGAGGGGGGGAGGAGGAGTTAATGACGGAAAAAAACCTGGGAGACATCAGGAAAAACCAAAAGAGGAAAGGGGGGGGAAGGACTAAATCGTGAGGGAAAGGCCAAGAAACGGCAAAGGGGGAAAATCGAAGGGGAGGGGGGGGGGGGGGAAGAAGGCAGGGAATAGGCATGTCATTAGAACGGAGGGAAGCGGCGCCAGGGAAAGGAGGGGGATGAATGCATCCGAGGGTAATTGGGAAAGGGGGTATGAATGGGAAAGGGTTCTCGGGTGGGATAAGGCGGAAGGTGGGCACCGCCCACCTTCCACCTTATCCCTTCACCGTTCACCCTACGTCACCGTTAAGGGTTGAGGGCCTGGGTGGGTGGATGGGAAAAACCCAGAAGACAACCCATTCTCTGTGTGAAGACAACCCAGACGAGTCTCGCCACCCGAAAATGAATCTACAGAACAACAAAGTGTTAAGATCCATCAAACTAAAGATAGTGAAAGAAGATCTGATCATCTCCAAAGCAGATAAAGGGAACAGTATAATAACCCTAAAAAATCGTCGTACGTCGAAAAATGTGATAATGTGTTGAAAGATACCTCCTTTGTGATTATTCCTTGTGACCCAACCACTAGATTTCAAAAAAATGTAAAAACAGCCTCATCCGCCTGCTCAAACATGCTAAGTGAAAGTAAGAAAAGAAAACTATTACAAATGAATCCTTTACCTCCTAGGTTCTATGGTCTTCCCAAAATTCACAAGGCTGGTACACCTGTTTACCCGATGGTATCCTGCATAGGTTCTCCCTGTTACAAATTAGCCTCCAAATTGAATGTCCTCTTTAAACAGCCTTCTGGTTTGTCATCAAAAAACAGCATTAAGAATTCAATAAATTTATCACGTGACCTTCATCATCTCTCTGTGCCGCCCAACTCCAAGCTAATTTCTTTTGATGTGAAAAATTTATTCACTTCTGTGCCCATTCAAGAAACCTTGTCTCTCACCAACGATTTACTGAAGAACTCCAATATCGACACCGTGTTAGCCAAAGAACTTCATCTGCTCATGAAACTGTGTGCCAATCAGAATTATTTACTTTTCAATAATAAGTTCTACCACCAAACAGACGGCCTTGCGATGGTATCTCCCCTCTCGCCACTATTAGCGGAAATATTTATTATCAATTTATAATCCCAAGTATTCAACTCAAGACATCCCATCTTAGCCAACGTACTCTACTGGTACCGCTATGTGGACGACATCATCTGCTACTGGACAGGGAGTGAAAGACAATTAGACTGCTTTTTTAATATTCTAAACGCCCAAAACCCCCAGATAAGCTTCACCATGGAAACAGAATCCGAAAAACAGTTGAAATTTCTTGACCTCTCTATTTCTATCTGAGACAATAAATATGAATTTGGTGTTTACAGAAAACCTTGTTATAGTAATGTGATCATCCCAAGTGACTGCCCACAAACTATCGGCTTTCCACTCAATGCTGCATCGTCTTGTAAATTTACCCTTAACAATAACCAATTTCAACAATGAACTGGCCACCATAAAATCAATTGCAGTATCTAATGGCTACAGGGTTAACACGGTAACAAAAATTATAAGAAAAAATTAAAAACAAAAGATATTTCACAACTATTCTCTCTTTCACCCGTGTGTGATAAGCCTAGGAAACGGTGTTGATTATTGTTTGTGTGCGTTCTTTCTAATAAGCTTGCTCGTAAATTTCCGAAAGATAAATTCAATGTTTCCTTATATAATCCTATCACCCTTCCTATTCTATGTAGCAATAAAGATAAAATAGATCCCCTCCTTCAATCTGGCATTTATAAAATAAATTGTGACTCTTGTGATAAATATTACATCGGCCAGACAGGTAGACACTTCAAAACCAGAACTAATGAACACATAAGGTGTTGGAAAAACTGTGATGAAACATCTCTTTTAGCCAAGCACCTGATACAAACTTCTCATTCCCGCAGATTCCAACCTGAAATTATCCTCTTTGAAAATAAAGGCACAAGATTGGACGTTTAAGAATCCCTTGAAATTATACAGTCAGAAGTGGATGTTATTTTAAATGAACAAGTGTTTGTAACCCATTCTCCTCTCCTCAATATCCCACTTCCTAAAGCCCGTTTTACACGGGGCATGTAATTGCACAATCTGATGTACGTACGAACGTGCATTTCAAATTGCATCGTGTAAAGTCGTGAATTGGAAGAACACATGCGCGAATGCACGAACGCGAGATGGCAAAATAATCCCTGCTCTAATTCGTAAATGAAAGCACGCCCGATTGAGAAAAACATGCAGTTTGAAGTTGTGCAATTTCGTGCCCGGTGTAAAACGGCCTTAAAAGAAACGGCCGAATTCCCACTAACCTTCCCCCCAACCGACTCCCCCCTCCCCTTGATTGTTTTTCCCATCCACCCACCCAGCCATCCACCCTTAACCGGGCGGTGCCCACCTTATATTTTTCTATTCTTTTCTTTCTCTTCGGTCTTTCTCTTTTCTTCTTTCGGTTCTCTCATATTATGAAGAAGCCTTATCGCTTCCGAGAACCCTTTCCCATTCATACCCCTTTGCCAAATTACCCTCAGGTGCATTCTTCCCCCTCCTTTCCCTGGCGCCGCTTCCCTCCGTTCTAATGACATGCCTATTCCCTGCCTTCTTCCCCCCCCCTCCCCTTCGATTTTCCCCCTTTCCCGTTTCTTGGCCTTTCCCTCACGATTTAGTCCTCCCCCCTTTCCTCCCTTGGTTTTTCCTGATGTCTCCCAGGTTTTTTCCGCCATTACCTCCTCCTCCCCCCTCCTCTAGTTTCCTCCCCCTCCTCTGAAAAGATATATATTTGATGTACACTCTTACAACTTTGTCTTGTACCTGATGATGGCTCTGTGAGCCGAAACGCCTTGTACGCATTAAAGCAATTTGTGGAAAAGTGCTATTGTTTCTCTTTATTATGAAGAACTTCCACGATATCTCGCCTGAATCTGTTGAATTTATTTATTTACTTTAACGGGTAGACCCTTTCACAAATGTGTAATAAAATAAAAAAGCTACAAATAGATCACTTATAAATAATGAAAACAATTTGATTCAAGCTAGACACATAACTTAAAAATTCTAACTAACTATATAGTTACATAGAATATGAGAGTTAGGTGAATTTTGTATGCGCTTAAATAAAAGATAATTAACATATTTGGTAAAAAAACAAGGTTGTTACAAAGAGAAAATCACTATTACCGCATGGACAATTATGTATTAACAACATACAGACAATAGGATTGTACAAGCATTCATGGGATTTGTACACGTCGATTAATAACGAATCTACTTATTTCGTCCACATTTCGTAAATTTCGTCCTTCTTAATATTAAATTTATATTAAATAGTAATATTGAGCGTGGTAGCCTAGTGGGTAAAGCGCTTGGCTACTGATCGAAGGATCCCGGGTTCAAATCCGGGTGAAGCCTTTGAACGCCCCCAAACAAAAATCCTCGGAGCGCGAGGTGGCCCAGGGAAAGGAACTGGCCTGAAGGAGTGAAATTCACAAGCCTGTGGCTTAATCCGGGTTGAGCTCTACCCTCAACTATCCAAACCAATCTTCGGGTTTAATCACTGAGTGAGTGGTAGTAATATTAAATATATACAAATATAGATAATGTTATATAGCTTGTAAAATCTTTAAAATCACTTTATTTCGGTACAAAACTACTTGCTTCCGAACTACCCGTATGTTTTGCAAAGAACTTTTTGTTTTAGTCACTAGGACACGAAAGAGCCAACTTCTGATTGGAGATTGGCCGGCAGAAAATAGAATTGGGTGAGAAATAGTCGGGGAGATTATGGTATTGAAATTGGGCTGGAAATTGTGTGTGTCAAGCGTGCCACAATCCAATATCCAATGGATTGGCCAATATATTGGGCCGAGTCGACCGGGCTTGAAAGTCAAAAATTTCGTCCATTTGGACGTATCTGCAGCCGTTAAGCCACAAATTGTCTTTTTTGAGTGCGTGGCCGCGCTAATTATGCAACGCCCACGCAGCGTCACGACGAGTCGCAGCGCAACGGTCAGCAGGCCGCTCGCGCCTCCTGCCGGCTCGCGTCTCCTGCCCGCTCGCCGCTAACGCAGCAAAACTCATCGAGCATGAATCTTCCGTCGTTGGTCTAACTAATATTAGTTAATTAAACATATTGTCGAGGGAATAATAATTACGAAGAAATTATTTGAAATCAATATAACATTTCTAAATTGCCTCAGGTGGCTTTTGGCGGGTACTAGGCGCTGACAATGTATGCATATATTGTTGCCTGAGTTTGTTAACCCTGGTAAAACTCCCAATACCCTCGCTTTCCACCCCTTTTCCTACCTATCATCCTTCGATTTTCCCTCTCATCGCCTCTCCTATCTCCCTTCCTTCCCCTACCGCCTCCAAAATATGTATATATTGTCAGCGCTTAGCATTATTTCATTTAGTGGAAAATTGCACCTTGCTATTTCAGTAAACATATACAGTTCCTGCAGTTCGCTACTAGCCATTCAGTGAAGTCGTGCTTTTTTCTGCGCGTTCTCCCTGTTGGTCAGTGCTGTGGTAGTCATTTTTGGTGAGCATTTGGAAATAAGTGCGCCGCTCTTCAAGTCAAATCCCTTAGAGATTTGAATATTTTAACATTGCCGTAATTTGGACTTGGAAAATGCCAAAAAGAATGCGTTGTGAGAAAAAAAAGTCCCTTTTTTGGTGTCTCGTCGACATTAAACGAATCGATGTTACCAGCTTTTGTAGAAGTACATTTTTTTTTATGTTCGCGACATATTGAGATCCAAAAACGCAGGCAGGGAGCCTACGGTTTATCAAGTAGCTAGTCTAGTGGCGAAAAAAGTGTCCGAACTTTGAGACGCGCCACTATTCCAATCATTCCGGAACGAGGTGTGATTAAAATGATTTTACGGTACCATAAGACGTACTACGGCTTAAGAAAAAGTGCAAGCAAGCCTACGAAAGGTGTCAAATTGACAAAAAAAATAATACA
Source organism: Pyrrhosoma nymphula (assembly GCA_963573305.1). Taxonomy (NCBI): domain Eukaryota; kingdom Metazoa; phylum Arthropoda; class Insecta; order Odonata; family Coenagrionidae; genus Pyrrhosoma; species Pyrrhosoma nymphula. The sequence continues at coordinate 136,535,504 of OY754327.1, forward strand.
TTTTCAAATCAATCTCAGAAACTATGTGATATTTGTGCGTGTAAGTGCAAAAGAATCAACGAGTGTAAATATAAGAAGGAGGATAAAGTTTCCCTAAATGAAGCGACATTTTTTAGGGATCAAAGGACAAAAAAAGATGGTATCCGGTGGATTTGATGCCTCAGAAACTCGACGATTGAAGAAAAAACTCAGAAGAGGATTGTCGGAGAGCGTCGAGTCGAATTCATTCATTTTTGAAGAGGAAAAAAGTGAACACCAAGAATGTTCTTCCTCAACATCCCGAGAAAATTCAACTGACGAATAATCAGCCGGCTTGGACCTCAACGTTCCTCATACGATTAGGGATGAAAATCAACCTGGACCTTCTTCGGGGCAAATGCGCCTTCAAATGTCAGCTGTGGCGGAGGTATGTGCAAGAACCGGCATGTCAAACAGAGCAGCAGCAATTATCGTCAGCGCAACTTTAGCCGACGCAAAGCTCATAGCTCCGGAAGATACATCAAAGGTAGTGGACCATTGGAATTACTTACGAAGACAGAAAAAGAAGATGCTAGATTCAGTATAAGCAAAGGGAGAAAAATCAAAAAGTGCAATTGAAGGGTTGTATTTTGACGGAAGAAAAGAATGAAACAAATTAAACTGGAGAAAATAGGCAAGAGGAATTATCAATCTAAGGTTAGGGAGGAACATGTCGTGTTAGTCTAAGAACCAGGCTCCCACTTTTTGAGGTTTGTCTCCCCCACAGGATCTGCAAGAAACATCATATCTGCAATTCTTGATTTTTTTGCGAAAGAAAATATATTTAACTTTGAAATTTAAAAGTGGTTGGATGCAACGGCACCAAAGTGAATACAGGACAGAAAGAAGGCATCATCCGTATACTAGAAACACAGCTCCGACGTCCCTTACAGTGGTCTATTTGCCAATTACACTTGATTGACTTAAGGCTGCGGCATTTGGTAGAAAAATTTGACATTTTGGGGGAACAATTTGGGGGTAAAGTCTTATTCCTACTAATCCGAGGGTTGTGGGTTCGAGTCGAACCTAAGTGGATTTTTCACCACTCAAGACGTGTTTGTTTCTGATCATCCATTATTACTTGTTGAAACACCCGATGTAAAAGGCCAGTCGAGCTGTTTTCAGGATTGTGGAAATAAATGTCTGGTAGTCTGCAGTGTTTGGGTGATGCAAATTATTTAACTCTTTTTTTATTTTAATTATCCTCTCACACCTTGGATTTTTTTAAAGAATCAAAGACAGCTCCAAGATTATTTTATTTAATGTGACATTTTAATATGTCCAACTGACACAATGCATAGTTTTGAATAATACATTAAGTAAGTGTATGAGACAGGTCAAAAGAAAAAATAAACAAAAAAATCAGATATGCCATTGAGGTATAGTATGCTCTCAAGTTTGACATAGATTCATATTCATTCACAGGACACACTCAGAGTTGCACTCTTCAATCAGATACGGAAATAGGACTTTCTCGAATATAAGCATTCTCACTTCATTATTTCAAGAACATAATCGTTATGTTTTACAGTCTTTTGTACATTGATTTGGATCCTCAGGCTTCCTGGAGGGTGATGATTTCACATATGTATATCTTTTTGTGTTGTAGCTACTGTTAATAGTGAAGTCATTTTTTTCTTTACATATGTATATCACAGTTTGAATCATACTGTGTGACTTGTGTAGGTACATACACACATACATACATATGTACTTACACAAGTCACAGTTAGTATTCCTTAGTACTTACTTAAAGAATGGTCAGCATTGTGCACAATAGTGTTGCTTACCTGTACGTTATTTATTTTTTCTGAATTTAAAGTATTTAGGTACCTTATTTAGTAAACATTAAGATCCCATATAACAATTCCATCTGAGATTAATGAATAAAATAAACCATAATGGGACATTTTATATGCTCAGTTACTAAAGTTAGATTGCTCTGAGAGACATGGCATCACTCTCAAATGTCTACCATCCTGGTGGGGAGCCCACTTAACTATAATACACTGAATACCAAAGTTGATCCTTTATAGCACCCAATATTTTCATATTCTAGAGACAACTATGAGTGGAAAGTTTTCCAAAACCTAACTAGATCAAAGATAATTACATATGGTTCAGGGAAACCAACAGATTGTCTTGATTTATTGTTATAAGGACACTGGATAAGGTAGATTTAAATGGAAGGGAGTAAGAATCCTCTATATTTTTCCAGGCACTGTCCCCTATCCCCCTGCACAATTTATTTCTTCACCTCTGCAACACCTACCTCTCTTCATCCGGTCCAAAGCCTATCCTCTCCCTTCCCCACTTACCCAACATCTTCTCCTCTATGACGGCCTTCAGCATACCTCCCCTGTACCCCACCCCACATTACCTTTTCCAATCACCTACTCTACCTCCTCCAGAAGCTTCCTCTCCTCACCCATCATACCCAGCACTTTTTCTTTCATCTTCCTTTCCATCTACTGCCATTTTGGATGGAATGAAGATTTGCAGGTAGATAATATGAGGAAATGAGAAAGGTACTGTAAGCCTGTAAAATATGTTTCATTTTGGAATGATATCAGATTGATATCGCATGTTTTTCTCTCAAACTAAAAAGAAAGATAATAGAAGGCTCTATAATCGCTTTTGCGGCAAACTTTTCTCTCCAGATATTTTCAATTTCAGCTCATTCAGAAAAGCATCAATGCTCATTCCCATGTTTTTGTAGTAAGCTTAGAAATATTTTAACATTTAGAAGGCAAACAGCTCTTTTGTTAGTGACAAATTGTCTATGTAGTACATTTCCCTCTCTTGGACTCCTACCCCAGGAACTAAAACAATTGAGCAACCTACCTCTTCTGCCCTTATACCATTCCTTCAAGAGCTGTAGTTATTATCCCCTTCCCTCTTAATACATGCCCGATTCAATTTTCTTTTCTATTCCGAATGGTGTTTAGTTTTCTATCCACTCTAGCCAGGGAGTAGGTACACGGGGAGCAAGCTAGGAGATAGGCAGAAGTTACATTATATTGAGCAGTGGTACACATTCAGATGAAGCAAATTATTAATTATTAAAATTAAATCACCGCAATAAATATTTTTTAATGAGATATTACCCATGGTTACTGGCTAGAATACTCTCTTTAACTCCCCATTTCATCGGTTTCACTTGGATATGCTGTTTTATGAAGCAACGCACATTGAAAGTAACCATTGCCTCGTAAACCGTAAACTCTCGAGCTGGCTTATTTTTTTCATGAATAGGACCCCTTGCATCTAGAACTGGTCTTACTCTCTGCAGGAAATCAACACTGCCTGAAAATGAGATGAATGTTTAACAGTTCCACTTAACACCACGGAAAAGCCTTCCTCAATCAATCTCTGCAAGCTCCGACTTTGTTGATCCTGTAAAAGCATTATTACTGTCTGCGAATCTCGTACACTTAATGCGTTCAGAGTTGTATTGTACGCAAACCGAAGTGGCGTGCTGATTTTGAAACAGAATATTTTTTCTTTCGCAATACCATCTGCAAAATTTGCGTTTCTTTATTTTTTTTCAATATCCTCAGCTCTTTCTATTGCGACAGAATCCCTACCTTTTCCCCCTCCCTTCCCATCTTCCACCCCCTGATCAACATTAGCCTTCTGCTTCACCAGCTTCAACTTTCACTGCACGCCACTGATATTGAAGTTAAACATCGTTATACAACTCGTCCAAATATGAGAATAATTACTTTCATGCGTTTAATACCCACCCACCACCAATATTTTGTTTCCAATGGGGTTATTCGCCCGAAAAGAACGATTTTAGTTCCTAGAAAATAACATCCTTTCAATATTTGCACATATTATCGTCATCGCAACGTAATTATTGCGCAATTGATGAAAAAAATAGATGTAGAGGCGCTCGCGCACATGGGCAACACATGCACGCACAATTTTGCAATATCAATGAATCAATTAAAAGCAGTATTATACATATTTGAATTTATCAATGAATTGGAAGGACATTAACGTGCGGCTTGGACTTTCGGCGACTTTCCACTTATTACATCGTGGACACGATAAATGATGGTATGCTATTACGTCCATCATCCCCTCGATGAAACTAGCTGATGCAATTAATTCGCTACGCGTCTTATGACTAAGGTGACCATACCGCGCGCCGGGACAATACCGGCTTAGAGGTGTTTGCTCCAGTGTCCCGAGAAACTAAAAAGTACTAATTTGTATCGGTCTTAAAATTTTCTATTTCCATTACATTAAAATCTTCAAAATTGAACCAAAAATATTTACCATTCATATTAAAATGTAATAATATTTCCATTTAATATTTAATTTCTTTTATTAAGTAAGTTGCTTAATGATTCGTACACGGGCTTCGTAGCTAAAACAGAGGATAAAAGCACTAATGAATCATGGAAATATTTCTTAAAAATTCTACGACAGGGACTCAACGAATATATTCCGCAAAAATTGAAATGCGACAGTAAAGAACCTCGCTGGTATAACAACGATGTTAGGAGGGACCTTAAGAGAGAGAGAAAATTGTACAACTTGGTCAAAAAGTCCACTACGGTAGGTGACAAATCGAAGGAACTTGAAGCAAAAGAAAGTTACGCTGCGAAACGCTCAAAAACTAAGAAATCAATGCGTTCTGCATTGCGAAATTTCAAGAAAAAAGTACTTGGTGAATTACTCGAAGAAAATCCGAAATCTTTTTGGTCATATGCGAGAGAGCTTCAGGGAAAATCTTCAACCGTAGATTCTTTATTTGATAAAGATGGCAAACTTGTCACCGAAAATATTGATAAAGCTAACACGTTAAATTCCCACTTCGAAAGTGTATACACTACAGACAATACTGCATGTAATTTTGAAATTTCATTCACTGAGGAGCCGATGAAAGAAATCACTATTCAACGCGATGGGATAACTAAACAGCTACAGTCGATAAAAAATAGTAAATCTCCGGGTCCGGAGGGAATACCCGCGCGTGTCCTCAAGGAGTTAGCGCCACAGATCGCACCGTTCTTAGACGTAATATTCAAGAAGTCATTGTCTGAAGGAAATATACCATTAGACTGGAAAATTGCAAACGTTACACTGATATTCAAAAAGGGAAACAGACACGACCCAGGGAACTATCGACCAATTTCATTAACGTCGATAATAGGCAAGATACTCGAACATATCGTCGTTAGCAATATCATGACGTTCCTGGACAGTCGTGACGTCCTCCATGGCTCTCAGCACGGCTTCCGGAAAGGTAGATCATGTGAAACACAACTCGCGCTCTTTCTTCATGACGTTCTCAAATTTGGTGAATCGAAAAGACAAGTTGACGCATTATTTCTAGATTTTAAGAAGGCTTTCGACACGGTACCTCATAACAAACCTTTATACAAATTACAGTCATGCGGCCTAAACGAAACAGTAGTAAACTGGATACGCGACTTTCTGAGTGATCGTAAGCAAAAGGTAGTTCTTGACGGAATTAGCTCTGATGTAGTTAAAGTGACATCAGGTGTTCCGCAAGGAAGCGTGATCGGACCCCTTTTGTTCATTATATACATAAATGATCTATGCTCTCGAATTAGCAGTAAAATACGTCTATTTGCCGACGACGCTGTCATCTATCGTGAAATTAGTGATCACTCTGACTTTGAAACTCTATCATCGGATTTAAACAAAGTTCATGTGTGGAGCCAAGAGTGGGGACTCGAACTTAATCTGAGCAAATGCACGGCGGTACATTTCTTGCGGAGGTCGTCCAACTATTCCCATGTATATGCTGTGGATGGTGTTAACATAAGGGCGACAGATGAAGTGAAGTATCTAGGAGTTACGATAACTTCGGACCTATCGTGGGGAGCACATATAAGAAATATTTGTGGCAAAGCTCTGAAGAAGCTAGGATTCGTCAAGCGTATTGTGGGAAGATTTTCGAATGAAAAAGTAAAAGAGAGGTGCTATTTCGCATTCGTCCGGCCACACCTTGAATATGCAGCGAGCATATGGGATCCGGTGCAGAAAGACTTAGTCCGGGAACTTAATAAAATACAAAGGAAAGCTGCGCGATTCGTCAAAAACAGCTACGGGCGTACTGACAGCGTTACACAGATGTTAAACGAATTAGGCTGGGAACCGCTAGAGACTCGGAGGCTGCGCGCTAGGCTTAGATTGCTTGAACAATTGAGAATAGATATCTTTCAGAGCGACACGGAGAACATCCTATTAGAAACCCACTATATTTCCAGGTCCGACAGAAACGATAAATTAAGAGAGATATTTTGCCGAACGGATAGGTATGGGAATTCGTTTTTCCCCCGAAAAATAAGGGACTATAATAAATGCTAGGCGTAATTTCATTAGAGCGTGTCCATTTTATATGTAAACGGCTGGTGTCCTAACACCCCCCGCCACACGCCTATTGAGGCGGCTTGCGGGGTAATATGTAGATGTAGATATGGAGTTTAGAAAAAGTGAGCCGTGCAGTACTCAAGGATACGCGAGTTTTCACTACTCCAACGCTTATCTTGTCTAGGGAAACATGCATGGAAAGTTCCCTATAATGCACGGGTAACGAAAGTTTGTCCCGCTGTAGCAGATCAGAAATCAGGTCACCTCACGACTCATTCGCGATCACTTTCGATCGCTCGGGCTACCCCTGCAAACACGCAACCCGCAAAAATGTCCGTACTCGAGCCTCCGTGCAGCGAACCGTCTTTTGAAATAAACGTTCTTTTGATCCCTGCGACTTATTTATGTGAAAATTTTGCTTTAGTAACCATGAAATAGTTTCCAAAAATTCTCAAAGTAACAATTAAACCCTTCAGCTGCGACAGCCTTTTCATTGCAATGACTGCATGTAGGAGACAGGGAAGGAAAGTCATGAATATTAATGGGGTATACGTACTTACTAAAAAATAAATTTCATGGCAATATTTCCTATCTGAGCATCTGGTCCATCAGGAAAATCCCTACTCTGTACTGGTATCAAGTTTATCATATGGTGACGGCAGAGGCCTTACTGCTTGGCCTTCACCTTTATATTTCAACTCTATAAAGATTGACGACTGATGTGGGATTTGAATCCATGATCTTCCAACTATCAGAAATTGCCTCACCTAACACAAACTTGGCACTAAAGAGGAGGAAAGATTTCTAAGTGTAGTGCTTTGTGAGATAAATGCTCATATGATTGTATGGGGCATAAGCAAGGTGATCATATTTCTGATCCACTAAAACAGGACAAACTTTCAGCTCAAGTAAATACAACTTTCCATACATATTTCTCAAATCAAGAGAAGCTTTGGAAAACTCGTCACTCTTTAAGCCCTACATGATTCACTTTTTCTGAACATCGATTGATGCAACTTCCATAAGAGCATAGGATATATGAAATATTGGAAGGCATATAGGTATATCAAGCACTTTATACATCAATAGAAGAACAAAATAAATCAAATTTTGAGGGAAGGGATTATTTCCAATTAATGTAAATGGTAAATATTTTTCGTTCCACCTTGAGAAATTTTAATTTAATGGAAGTAGAAAATTTGAAGACCAGTACAATTAGGATTTATTTTTTAGTCTTTCGAGACACCAGGACAAATACCTCTAAACCAGTAATGTCCTGGTCAAACTGGTGATATGATCACCTCAGCTGAGAGTCTCAGCCCTTATTTCAGATCAGGTCTGATCTGAAAATTCCAGATCAGGAAATAAGCTGATTTAAATCCTGATAAAGTCTGATCTGGAAAACCCAAACAGTGCAATAATGATATAGAAATGTTTTACTTCCACTTTGATTTACAGGCTTTGTTTGTTGCCTTTATGTTCCCTTTTTAGCTGAACTCCCTGGACTGGGAAAGCTTTTAAGGGCGGGGGTTGCGTGCGTGTAATTTTTAAATTTAGGTTGTTGTGTGTAAAAAATTACTATTGGTTTTTTCTTTTTTTTCATCATGCTTGGGATTTTATTAATAATGTTTTATTTATTTTTATTGTAATGCATGGAATAACTTATTAATTTCTTTAATTATTTTTTTTTATTTATTTCATTTTTTATATATATTTATTCATATATATTTATCCCTTTTATTCTCTTTTTTTATTATTCTTTTTTTTTCTCAAAACAAGACTGTGTTGCGGTAGTGTGTTCAGACTTAACAAGGAAAAAATGAACTATTTTGTTTTCCTGCTAATCAGGTAGGAGATATTTTGGAGGCTGAATAGCTTTAGGTCGATTTGTCGGTGATTGGGTGGTAGTGGTCAGGAGGTTGGGAGGGTCTAGGTGAATTATTGAAGGATGGATTTTTACTTTTTTGCACTTTGAAGGAAAGTGGGCTATGGAAGAGGGGATTTTTTGAGGGGGATTTAAGTGGGGGTCAATGTTAAGGTTCCATAGTTGGTTAAATAAAGGGTTAGGATGCTTATTGAGGGATTCTTTGAAGGATTTTGAATTTTGGATAAGGTGTTCGGTTACATATTGGATTCCTAGTTCGTCGTGGAGGCATGCGTTGGAGTGGAACCATCTGGCGTTGGTGATCATGCGGATTATTTTGTTTTGTGAAATTGGAAGTTTGCTGATTTGGGAACAGGAGAGTGAAGCTGCCCAGATTTGATTGCCATACATATTTGATGATCTGACTATTGCGGTGTAAATAAGTTTTTTCAAATGAAGGGGTAATTTTCTTTTTCTATTGAGAATGGGATAAAGAGAACTGTGTGTGGTGTGGAAGGTGGTTATGACTTTATTAATATTAGGGTGAAAATGGAGGGAAGTCATAATCAATAATTCAGCCCAGGAATTTAGTTTGCTTGACTGTGGGAATTACGATTTCGTTGAGGGTGAGAGGAGGGCCTGAGCGTCTGACGGATTTTACATTGCGGTTATGAAAAAATGGGACTTTTGTAGATTTAGTGGGATTGGCAGTGATATTCCATTTTTCTGCCCAGGTGTGATAATTATTTAGGTGGTTTTGTACATTCCGTCGGGCTGCAACAAGCCATCTGTGAGAAGAAGTAATGGTTGTGTCATCGGCAAAGAGATATAAGTTAGTGTTGGGGGAGGAAGGGAGGTCATTGGTGTAGATGTTATATAGGGTGGGGGATAGGACGGCTCCTTGTGGCACTCCAGCAAGGATAGGATATGATGGGGTACAATTATTTTCTAGGGTTACTGAGAAGGTATGATTTTGCAAGAATGAGTTTATTAATTTGATGAGGTAGGATGTACAATTGAGGGTTAACAGTTTGAATATTAGGCCTTGATACCAGACCTTGTGGAACGCTTTATCGACGTCAAGAAAGGTTGCAGTGGTAAGTCTTCCATAGTGTTGATCATTTAAGACATTATCGGCGAGTCGGGCAATTTGGTGGATTATGGAAGTGTGGGGAGTGAAGCCAGCCTGTTTGGGGATCTGAAGAGGAAGAAAAAATTTTTTGAATGTAATAAGGAGGAGTTTTACAAATATTTTTTAAGAAGCAGCACGTTAAAGAAATAGGAAGGTGGTTGTTAGGGTCTGTTAAGTTTTTATTAGGAGTAACGTTTTGAAGCTGTGTCGCCCGACCTGGGTCAGTTTTTTGTCCCTCCAGCTCTTTAAGGCTCCTTGGACTAGTAACGTTTTAACAGTCGTTTAAACTGCAATCAACTAAGCCGGTAAAACAATATCCACTTGTGTCTGCAGTTGGCACGGCAACATTCAAACAAGCACACATCAGCAACAACCATGGTGGACAGCGCCATCTCTTGACCAGATTTACAGTTTTATTGTATCAGGTGTAATTGGATCAGATCAGAACTCATTTCCTTTATTTGATACGCTGATTTTGATCAGACTTAACTTGAGAGACATATCAAACATATTCTGATTCAAATCAGATCCGATATATGCAGCTTCATCTCAGACTTTATCTGGTTCAGACCTGATCTCCTTATTCAGATCAGATTGGAACTAGTTCAGATCAGACCTGACCTCCTCATATCAGACTCAATTTGATTCTGATCAGACCTGATCAAGATGGATCAGAAATTTCTGCAAGGGGTGGACCTGACTGATCCTCATATCAGACCTGAAGTGGTTCAGATCAGATCTGGCTCAGATAGGACCTGATCAGGTTCAGATCAGAATTTTCTATAAGGGATTGGCTAAAAATCAAATGTTTGAGCATTAAATAGGTGGAAGGTTGTCATGATTATGAAACGAATTTTGTTACTACCACTGTTTATTATCTAAGTACAACTGGTTTTGTCTGTAAACACATTGGAGACTGGATGATTTCAGGGGTCATGAGACATGCAGACTGCCAAATTTTAAGGTTTCACCAACTCACTCTCGAAATACATCCAAAAATTAAAAGAAGTTTTCAGATGTTAGCATCTCTTAGAAAATGCTTTTAAATATGTCTAGTAAGAAGTTCATTTAGCTGCCAGCTGAATCTAGCTCAGACAGATCTTGCTTCATATAATACTAAGCAACCGAGTCTGGCTCGGGTGTTGTCCGCGCAAGAATTGGTACTCACCCAACCCAGACTCAGGCACCGCCTCCAATGTGTTAAGCCATCTTCAAGTATATTGTGGAAAATTTCAGTTCACTTCCGCTAGCAACCTCTCCCCCCCCTTTTTCACCTCTCACCCCTTTATCTTCTACCCATATGATTTCCCTTAGGTTCCTATACATTTTCTGTAATCTGATATATTTCACAATGTACCTGAATATGGCTTATTAGTGGCTGAAACATGTAAATTCCTAATAAACTGTGGAAATAACAAAGTTCGTTTTTTAATGTCAGCAGCATGTTTCTTCTCCAAAGCCAAGTCCATACAACTTCTCTCAACCATCATTAACACTAGAAGGATGGGATGGGTCATTTTGACCCATAACAAATGTTCAAAATCAAATTTAACTACCTACTTATTTGTGATTAGATTCTTTTTAAGTTTTGTGACTTAGTCCATTTTGACTTATATTTTACTAATATGGAAAGAAAATTTCGTAATTGTTGTTGCTTAATTTGTTAATTGATGTTATACCTAGAAGGACGGCTATGGGCCATTTTGACCCATTAATTCTTTCTGTATTAGAGTCAAGTTTTCTCACCATTTTCTTCTCCTATAGATCACTGATATTTATTTACATCAACTAAAATATATAAGCGTACATTTTGATCAGTTCTTGAAGCCATTACGTATATTTAATTTGAATACCATTAATCGATAGCGGAGCTCTCCTGGTTGCAGCTTACCAAAAGTACGGAAATTTTTTACTTTCAAATCACCTTTGAATTTGACTTATAATTGAAATCGCCAGTGGAATAGGATCAAAAATATGTCACTTTCATTCTGCCGTTGTATACATTATTATCGTTTTCATTTTTAAATTATTTAGCATAAAATATAGCTATATGATAGGAATATTATCAGCATTGCTTCCATTCCCAGAAGGAGAGGTTACAGCGGCCAGTGGTGCGACAATGGAAAAGGATAGTCCTCATCATCACTCCCCAAATTGTATTGACCTCTCACTACAGATACCCACATTCGCCCACACCTTCTTTATGGCCGAAGTGTTGGCACACTACTTCTGAAAACGTACAGAGTATTGCACCGTTCTCAAGTTGTAAAATAATTTCCGAATCCCCTATTCTTTAGCTATAAGGAAATCACTCCTTGGGATGCAAAAGAGAAGAGGAAAGAGTTTTGGCTCGTATGAGAGCAGAAGAGCCTATTGCTTTTGTCGCTCCTATAATAAGTGGGCATGTACATTTTCCGGCGCCGAAAAACTCGCCAAACCTTCCGTATGCTTTCTTTCTGTCACCGGCTTCTTTTATCGCAGGTGACTGTGTACTAAATCCCTAGATCGTAGTGGCTGGCGGCGCGCGTAATTCACGTACACTAAGACCGGAGGGTTTTCGCGGAAAGGAATGTGACTACCAGGCAGATAGCAGAAGTGACAAATAGAAAATAAAAATAGCAAGATAGAAGTGACGAATAGCAAAATAAGTAGAAAGACGTATATTCAAAGACTGGTTGAAGAAGTGGTGGGATGCTAATTGGAACGAAACCCTCATCTTCCCAGGAAAAGCACATCATTACTCCAAAGGGTCATAAAAGAAAACATCGTAAAATTTTGAAAATTTCCACAAAGAAAACTACAATTGTATGTCCTCAATGCAATAGAAGTGTTTGTGGAAATTGTGCTGAAAAAATAACTATCTGTGTAAGTTGTGCAAAAAAGTGATCTTAAATCTTTCCAAATATATGCAACATGTATATTTCTGTGTATGGTTGTGATTTATATGCATATTTTTTATTTTAAAAAGGTTTTGTAAAATTAATAGTTATCAAATAAAAAGATATTTATCTAAATGTGCACAATATTCAGTCAGGTGTCTTTATTTTCAAACTGTTATGTTTGAGAATAGCCTAAGATGAGCACTGCTGAAGAGGATCAACTGAAATAATTTTGTTATAAACAATTAATTAGTAAAAATAATTTTTATTACTAATAATGTATAGATAAGGCCTTCTTAATGTCATTTGTGGAAAAAAATAGAGCACCGGGAGAAAAAAGTAGCTATTTGATGCTGTAAAACTTTATGGGTCAGAATGACCCCTGCTCGTCCTTCTAGGTAGTGTGAAACTCCCGTCCTCCTAGTGTTAATACAAATTTGTTTCCTCTTAGCTTTATTTCCTTTACTACCTAAATGTCCGATGAATTTATAGTTTTGTTTGCCACTCCCTTATGAACTTTAAATACACTACCTCACTCATTTGGACAAGAAAAATTTTGTGCCGCTTTTTCTTGGTATATTTAATATTTTTGCAGTAACATGGAATATCTCTCTCCCCCTTGAAGGTACTATTATAAGGAAGGAAATTAAAGCTAACTATTAGCAAAAGTACTTTCAAAATTTATTTTACTTTCTCCAGACTGAATTATTTCCATGCCGTCTCTCTTCTTCTTCTTCCTAGCTATTATCCTTGGTGTTAAGGGTCAGCCTCCTTCATTTTCGGCATCTGTTGTGGTCACACCACACTACTCCATGTCACTTTTCACACAATACCTCCATCTCTTCCTCTTCATCCTGGGAACTTCTATCTTCCCACCTTCTTTCCAATGCATTCCTCTCCATGTCGTCTCTATCCTTTCATGCTTTTTCTGGATGACTAACTTAAAGACTATCATTTATTCTTCCTATTGAATATTTGATTTCAAGGTTCTGACTACCATAATATTGTTCAATGGACAATCTCTTGCCAATACTGCATAAAAAGGATCACAAGAATGAATATTAATGATGAGAGGATCGTGAGTAAGAAATGTTATAGTAGCAGAAACTTTCAATTGCAGGATAGATCATTGAATAGCTGGCTCTAAGTCCCCGTTTCAAATCCAGTCTCTACGAGGACATGGAGTTTAAGGAAGTCCCGCCACATTCCGCCATGACTGTGTGAGTCAAAACAAATACTGAATTCCACCTTTTCCACTGTAGTTTTAAAAATATAGCTTTCACTGATGCCAGCCCTCAGCTATTGGGAAACAAGATGCAAAATATGCAGATTATTCAAAAAATGTATTTTTAATGAACTTTTCTCTGGCTTTTTAAGTCAACTGCAGTACCATTTCTATTGATCTAATGCATTTTGACTTTATGTAGTTCCCACAGTTATTATCTATTAACTCAAAAACTAAGGTGGATTCCTGCATATATTTAATTATCATTCAATTCCCAGGGAGTATTAGTCTCTTTAAAAGTTTTTTAAAACCAAATTGGCCTTTTCCTTAGATGGAGAAATATTATTTTTTTACCGATGTTTCACCCATTTAACACCATGGAATTTCAATTTGTGGAAAAAGTAGCTAACACGAAAAAGTAAGATTTTGTTATTCATTTCAAGCTGAGGACATGTTTACCTGCAAGTGGCAAAAATATGAATTCAATTACATTAAAGTCATTTCACAGTGAAGTCACCTTAATCCAATCAGTGCTGAGTTTTTTCCCTGGGGTGTTTCTGTGGGTGGAATAACTCAAAAAGGGCATTGTATACCATTACAACGCTTGATTCATTCTGACAATGAGAGTCATCCACCCCTGGAAAGAATACATCCATGATTCACATGTGTGAGTCTTCCACAATTAACCCTTCAAGCCCGGAGAAGATTTAAATGAATCCCATCTCGTAGGTTGGAGGATATTTAAATGGAATCGCTGGTTTTCCGCTGATTGAAATGGAATCGCCGTGACGTAGTCACCATGTCGCTCGACGGCATGTGAAGTTCGTGCCCAACATAGTGACAACGTTGCTTGTCGTTGTAGGGTTAAGTTTTAAGGTATTCAGGGCACCAGATCTTTCTGGGAAACCACAGGGAAAGGCCCCTACACACTGATGTACGCAATTTCACATGAATTAGGTAGAGCTGCCAACTCTTTGAAAGTGAGGACATTTGGTTAAAATATTTGAGGACTGTCAAGGTTGCCTTTAGCAAGCACATCATGAATCATCTTTGTACTGCCTTATGATTCTCACTTTTTGTTGTACAGGTTTATAAATAGTCGCTGATATTTAGCTGTTAGGTGCCTCAAACACTATTGTTAATTTGCAGAGCCTATTCTAAGACCTTGATCCTTCAACGAAGACCAGAGTTGAAACTGTAACCAACAGTTTTCCAGACTGTGGTATTACCATTCATGCTGTCATGGCCAATTAAGATACCAATGTGTGGTAAGGATAAGGTTTCAAGCCAAATTTCCAGACATTATTATCAGAAGTTCCTAACCTGTGGTACAAGTACCAAAGGGGCATGTCCTTGGAAGTTTAGGGATATGCAACCTTCAAACCGTGATGTGAAAAAAGTGACGTCAATTGTGATGTTGTTACATTGACCACTTGATGTATGATTTTTTCTTGACTAACATTCAGGATTAATTTTACACTGGCATTCATTAGATCTTAATAAAAACATCAATTTGTTCATTGACAGTCCATTCTGTGTAAATAATATGTACCTACATATCCACGAAAATGGTTGATAGCCCTAGTTGCTGGTCTTAATGGTAACCTTCAACCCTTAAAGATATCAACAAGTTGCATACAACACAGTGACTGCATGTATAATTTTATTCTTATTTATCACAACAAATATTCACCAAAAGTATATCCATCATATTTTCCACAAATCAACATTTTGTATACTTAACTGCAATTTTAGTATTTAGCATCCAAAAGAAAATTTTGACAAAACACAAAAACACTTCATGCCTCCAAAAGCTGTACTGCAGATATCACTATGTAATAATGCGCAAGAAGTTCAACCGCACATGATACCCATAACATTTCTTGGAATGGATTAGGACAACTTCTGCAGCAACAATACTCAGGTTAATCACCCAATAATACTAGCTAAATGCTTATCAATGGACCAAAGATAGGATACACATAATGCATCACGGATTTACATAAAAAAGAGGAACTACAAGAGTGCCATGACACAATGTATACAGGTGCACATACGTGTTCAAGAGAAACTTATAAATGCGAGTCACAATCAAATGCTATATTGCATTTTCTTTAGTAATAACAGGGTTCAACAAACTATGCATGCTCATATATTTCAACAGTTACAAAAAGAATATGTATTTCTTGGTATACCTATCTTCTTCACTCTTCCCGCCTTAAAATAAATTTTAAATTTTTTAACAGTAAGTCCATGTGCACAATACAGCCAAACTTATTCAAGCATTTGCCAATAACTGAAAAAGCACTAGTGTTGGAATGATCACTATATTAGTACCCACTTTAGTAATCCATCAGAATTGGTAAATTATTTAATTTTCAACTTCATAAAAACTGCCTCCCTATCAACAACCTCAAACTATTCAGAGAGCAACACTCAATTCAATATGCATTAAGGCCTAAATAACCTTAATTTATGTGCAATAACGTCATCAAGGTACTATGCTTCAAGGTCAATTTCCTGAGCAAATTTTACAGATAAGTACACACTTAACCACTTCAAGGCACAAGCATTCATTTGGAATTATGTCCCAATTAATATTTTAGGCATCAATTGAGTGAGTGAAGGCTCTATTGTTTGAGGGATGAACAGACAAAAATGTTTTCAAGAATAGATTAGAATAAAAAATTCAGAAATAAAGGCATTTTTGAAATTAGTGAAGAACATATCCATTGAAACTTATGCTTTATCTCCTCAATCATAGGCATTTGCCTGCTCTTCAGTTTTGCTGTATCCCATACATAGGATAAATTGCCTCTCTTCACTAATTGCTTCTAACTAAACTTATGACATTCACCATTGTAACAGTTTTCACACAGTTTTTCACCTGAGATAAAATATACTAGAACCACAATGTCAATTATTATCATTTGGCATAAAATTTGTGTCAGGTTATGTGCAGATTATTTCAATAAAATAGCAAAGGAAAATATATTTCAGAATATGTGTTTACAAAATAAAAAACAAATACAATCCTCTCTCAATATCTACAATAAAAATTGAAAATCTTCCATTAAATATCAGTTTCAAAAAATAACAAATCTGTAATACATATTATATAGGAAAATTAGCTACACAATAGCATGGAAAGCAACAAACAAGCTACTTCTGATCAGGATTGTTGGTATTAGTAGCCCTTGACAAAAAATCAAGACTTTCACCCTTGGATTATGAAAGAAGGATTTCAGCCTATGATGAACCCAGCTAGCACAAAGCCGACCGTTTACTTGCAATTGACGGCAATATGCCATCAACGGGAAGGCAACGGCCTCAGACGTTGACGTCAACGTTACGGCAACATGGGTGCAACAGCAGGTCAAAATCACCATAAAACGGTGCAAAATTAAGGTCAACCGTTGCTCTAACCGACTAGAGTGACATCTACAGGCACTTTGGAGAAATAGAAAAAAAATATGGCTTAATATTTTAAAAAATATGGCTGCAGTGGGATTTGAACCTGTATCACATGATCATCTCAGGTTGACAACCCAAAACTTTAACCCTAGGCCAACAGCTCTCCTTGCAAATGTAAAAGGGAATGAGACTATTTCTTCCAAAAATCAGAGCTAATACACGTAATGACTGACAATAATTTCATAAATGTGGACAAAGAGTGCTTGCTATATTTTAACCATGATAAAAACAAAAGTCATAAGCCAGCAGAAATAAAACTTGGTACTTAAAGATACACAGTACAGGACCTCAAATCTGGAAAGCATGGGACTGAGTGATTTCTGGATTTTGGAGTTTTCTGTATTTTGGGTCCTCATTAAGATTAAGGCATTTCATTCATCTTAAAAGGTCTAAATTGAGGTATAACACCTGACAAGCAAATTTACGTCAGTAAGATCACGTAAATCTAACATGAATCGTCTCCAATAGTTCCACGACTGGAAACGATAGTGGCGCTGCGTGGCGGTAGAATGATGAAACATGTGGAGGGAGTTTGAAAATTTAGCTTCAAATCTTGCGGATTTTGGGTTTTCCAAATTTTGGGATTACGAATTTGAGGTCCTTAACTGTATATCCGTTTGAGGCTATTTCTTCCGAAAATTAGAGTTATTGCACGCAATGACTGACAGTAAATTGCACTGATTTCACTAATATATCCTACACCCCTGCACTAATAACACCTATTTCACATATTTTGCTATGCTACATATGCGCTCTTATACTAACCTTTCATTTTCTTCATTGACCCTTTACCTTTCCAATACCATTTGCTAAAACCTGTGAAGTGCATTTATTTCTTCATCTACATCTACATACTATCCCGCAAGCCGCCTCAATAGGCGTGTGGCAGGGGGTGTTAGGACACCAGCCGTTTACATATAAAAAGGAAACACTCTAATGAAATTCTCGACGCAATGACCCTTCAATAGGTTTACCCAGCTGGAATCAAGCTTGCCAATTCCAGCTGGAATCAAGCCTAGTATGCAAGCTGAAATCCAGCTGGAATCAAGCTCGCCAATTCTAGCTGGATGCATCCAGCCAAAATCTAGCATGCGGCTGAGTCAGCTAAAGATATTTCCGTGAATCAACCCATACATCCTTAATAAAATACCAAAATTTCCCCAAAATATCGTTCCACAAAATGAACTGAATAAGCCATAGTACTCTTCGTTCACAGATAGTGCTTAATTATAGCCAATGTGCTCACAAAATACACGATACAGGAAGCAGCAATTGGCATGGAGCAAGTAGGGGGCAACGGTTGCCGTCATTTTGCCATCAAGCTCGGCGCAACGGCCGAGCATCAACTGTTGCTCCACCATTGACTTGGGCGTTTACCTAAACCGATTTGAGTGTGCTAGCTGGGGAATTGAAAAAAAAAACTCCTTCAACTTTGGTCAGTTTGATACACAAATAAAATCAATTAGTGAACTTGTACCATAAAAATAGGTGGAAATGTTTTACTTTACCACTGAAAAAAATCTGTGGTAAATAGTCATGACAACTGATATGTATGCACCTTTGGGCTCACAAACTGAAAGACTAGCTGCATTAGAGAAAGGGGTTATTCTTTCTTGGAGAAACATATGTACCTATTCCCAAATTCATCAACAAAAAAGTTTTTCATATTGAGCAACAAAGAACTGCATCAACCAAAAATCTGATACAGAAGTGCTTAAAACCTTACAGATTATATTTGGTCAGCTAAATATTTATCACAAAAAATTAAAGTTTTTGCATCAGCAAGAAAAATATAATTAATAACCCCGATGATATCCTCTTGTGACTAAATAAGGAGACATCAACAAGGTTACTAAACTCAATAAGAAAAATTGATATCTTATAAGTCTATTTCATGATCATAATACTAAATTTAATTCTCTCAAGAGCACTAAACAATATTTGGCAACAATGCTTTCTATCCCTTCCTAACTGAGAGTGTAAACTAATATTTTATTCATAAATTGATTAAAAGAAATATGTGCTCCTGGCTATAAGAGAGACTAACTATGGTAACATATGGGCAACTTGAGTTAATCCATGGTAATCACAGCAACACATGAGAACAATGGCACAGTAAATATAAAAAAACAGCAGATAATGGAAAACATAACAGAAATATAACTTTGGCATCGCGTTTTTGTACTCATTTGTAAAACAATACTCCATAGAGTAATTATCACGATTCACATTGCACATGAAGATCATATTATTAAGCTATAAAATTTGACAGCCATTAGTTATAAGAAACAAAAGCGCATGATATATTTTGTTTTCCACTACCTGATAATTTTGCCTGAATTTTTATTTGGTAAAGTACGTGAAGCTCAAAATTAGCAAACACAAGCCACTTTCTCTATCTGTGCAAATAGCCTCTGAATCCATTCCAGGACAGAATAGTGGTTTTTATCACATAATAAGCAGGAAACCAGTCTAATATTCTCAATAACACAGCAAATTAAAGCAACAGGAGTAGTAATACATACCTGATGCAAAACTTAAAATATTAATGGATAACTCATGGTTGCCCATAATTTATTACAACCTTTGGAATAACTTGAGATAAATATAAGCTCTATATTTAAGTTAAAATGTTAGTAATAAAATACTGGGATTATACAAAAAGGATCACCCATAATATAATACAGTGAAATCCTGATTAAAGAACCCTCTGTTCCATTACTTCCCACATTTTGAGCGATTTTTATCAGGCCTGACATTAACCCAACAGAGAAAGAATGGACGCTATAAGTATATCCCTAAATGACCAAAAGTCTAGTATCTCAGCACCTAAAAATGAGGATTCCACTGCATTACATCCAGTGTGCTACAAACTAACTGTGGTACCCTATCTCATGCTCTATCAGCAGTATTATCTCTTAGTAAAATAAAACTGAGACAAAAAAGTTAAATAACTTTGACATTATCCATTTTGAAGGATAAGTGAAAGTTTTCACCTATCAAATATGCCAGATTTCCATATGCAACACAATTTGTGTCTTTTTTTTGCATCTGTAGACTTTTAAGTATGACTTCACATCTGGCAGAAAATTTCGGTGAGCACATCTCAGTTCAAGAGACAGTGATATACTTTTCTGAGAAATAATTTTAAACGATGAGGTAAATAAAAAAATCCTTTGTAGAAAGACATGTGGTTAGTGGTAGGGCATTGCATAAGCTTAAAACCTCCCCACAAAAAACAAACATGGTCACTTATCCGGAGGTACATATTCCATTTTACTGGATAATCTTTAAACCAATATGTACCCAATTCAGAATTTGAGATTAATAAAAAACATAGTTTACCAAAATATTGATAGTTAAACAATGCACTCATTGAACAACCATTGTGTGAGAATGCTCCTCAATCATAAGATCATTATTCAACCCATTCACTGATAGTAAAGCTAAATCAATTGAGTTGTTTCCATTAAAAAGAGCATAGCTGGTTCCCAAGTATCCTCATTATTTAACAACTTTATGGATGGTGTAAAATAAGTGAGCAGGATTGAAAAATGACACAGTTATCCAATGGAGTAAAAAATACGAAGGAAAAAAATTGTTTATGAAATCATATGGAACTTAGTAATTTGATTCATATCAACAGATAGTAGTTTAGATTAAACCAAAAAAATGGCACAACCAAGAGAGAGTAAAATTTAAAAAAATATCTCTTAAATCATGAACACTGCTGGAAATCACCTTTGTGGAGAGTTTATCCTCAATAAGGACTTTAACCAGGGTAACAGAGATCTACATGACTAATTGACCCATCAGAAGGTTCAGGACTACCAATGATAGAAATCTTAAAAAAAATATATAGGTATATGGTGATCAGTGGGACTATTTGCAATAAAATTCTAGTCATGGATGAATGAACTTACCATCATCTCATTACCATCCAAGCAATTAATATGCATCTACCTTTTTTACTTTGAACCTTATACCTTACTTTTTACTCCAAATATTGACAGCCTCTGTTCAACATGGCTACATACTTAAAAAAGAGTACATATTGTTCTGATACAAGACCACACATTTCTTCTATGAGCACATTTTCAAAATCACATTGCCTGCAATGATTCAATTATCACTCATGATTTGGGAATTCTACACAAAATACTTCTTCAAATTGAAGTGCTTGGCTACAAAACTTATACATTTTTGATCCTATATTTGTCAGCTCATTGATTAAAAATTGTTATAAAATTTAAACTGTTCAATATTAGCTGCAATTTAGTGGAAATGAGAGCGTGATTATGTACTTCTCAAAAGCCCACATTGGCAAAGAATGCCACGCAATTCATTGAGTACATGAGGAGGCCAAATTACAAGTAAAAACAAATCCCTTAAGAGAACATATATAACTAATCATATATAAATGATGCTACAATATATTGAGGAACCACTATGTATGCATACTACTACGTAGTTAAAGTCATACACTGCATACTCTACCAGAAGAAATAAACATTAATATACTATTATCACATTCATTTGGGCCACAAAAAATATGCATCAGTGACAAACTTACAGATAGTTGAAATGATCAAGCTTTCTTTTGGCACAATATTCTGTATAATTCTCAGATGCGATGGGATTGTTATATGGCTTGATTGCTCACGGCTTATGATGCCTTGATTTTCTCATTTTTACCAAGCAAATGCCAAGAGCATACGCTATAGCTGTGAGAACATGACCAATGAAGTATATGGATCTCCAATACCTAATAATAGCCTGGACATCCAGCAGGAGAAACGCAATCCCCATGTATGAAAATGCTTGCATTCTGGTGAACCAAAACATCCAATCATACATTTTTCTTATCTGGAAATTGAGAAAGATAGCATGAGAAATGATATTGATTACTTAAATAAGATAATTTGCAACAAATTTTAGACTCGCATACCAATCCAGAGGCCTCTTTTCTGAAAAGTTTATCATACAAATCCTCCACAGGCAGGTAAAATGGTACAGAGCACAAGCACAGGTAGTATCCTGCATAGACTCCATGCCAGACTGATGACATGAACATTGTAGCAGCCAATCTGCAGCCAAAATATTCAGACGAATTACATTGGAGTTTGAAAAAGGTCAAATCAAGACAAAAATGAGAAGATTAACAATTTTTGAATTATGTATTCAAAACACTTTGTGAACAGGCAAGTTAAAACTACCCAGCATATTTTAATCTTCATAAAGTGAGATTTACCATACCATCAAATTCATACGAACATGTAATATTTAGTACACACAGTTCATTTTGTTCTGTTATTATAGTTAAGAGTGTAACCAAACAACCATACCAAATCCGGAAATAAAGTGCAATTTAAATAAATAATAGAAATATCTTAAGAAATCACATGATAACAATAGAAAACCAAAGACGCCAAAATAATATCAATATTTACATAAGAAGAGTTAAGGACAACAGAGATAAATAGATAGCTAACAATAGGTAATGGGGGGTGCTTAAGATATAAACAGGGAACAATAGGGGGAAATAAGTAAAGGCGTCAAGATCATGATGGTACGAGGAGAGAAGAATCACGAGAAAATCTGGAGATAAGGCAGCAGGAAAAGGGGAAACAGAAGGTACAAAGGTTACCAAAGGAGCGTTACCAAAATTAATTGAAAGGCCACGAAAAAAACGGGAAAGATACCCAAGAAAGAAGCCGTACAACCCAAAAATCGACGACAAAAAGGGAGGACGGAAGCCCCTGCCCGTAGCCGCAGAGAGTGAAAGGAAGATCCAGATCACGATAAGTGTAACAGAAATAAACAGTAAAGAAAAATGTAAAAGAAAAGGTCTTTACGAACTTTATAATTATTGATAACTGCAATCACGTATGAAAGTGATTAAACTGGAAAGAAACACATAAAGAAAAAAGATTGTTAACCTCCGTGAATAAATATTGTTTGTCAGTTATTAAGTAATTTTAACGTGACAAAATTTGAATAAAAAGGGGTGAAGATCATAAATTGGGCCCAATATTTATCATTTAGTAAATATTAAAATATTTATGTTTTTTTTAAACCAAGGTTTAACGTCTTTTAATTAAAAGTGTAGAGTTTTATTTCAAAGGTTATACGAAGTGCTTTATTTGTATGTGTTTGTGTTCTAATCACCATTGAACCCATTTGGCAAGGAGGTAAACATTTAATATTTGGTTTCTTCATGAAGGGTTTAATTTTATTTAATAAGAAAGAAAGAGTGACTGGGTGAGGTCACAAGAGTATGTTTGTTTACACAATAGATAATAAAGTGATAATTATTTATATTAATTAAAAACAATTGACTTATTTGCAAAATAAAATGGCATATAAAAGTTACTCAAGTCTCATATGGGCACCCAGTACAATACATCTCATGCACCTTATACAATCATAATGTGAGATAAAATGTTTTCCATTATTATCTTTGGAACAATTATGGTGTGCAATGCACGGTAGATGCATAATTACAGTATAAGTTAAAAATTATTTTTCTGTAATGTGCAACCAAACAATTTTCTGAATTTTCCTTTGATGTGATGTAAATTTCCACCTCTCTAAGAGTTGTGAAAGTTGACAGGTGTGGTAATACAAGACACTTATCACTCCAGCACTTAGAGTAGAATTAAGGATGCACAATGAAAAAAATATTGAGAAATTATTTAATTTTCATAACCCCAAAAACATCTGGTTATCGTAAAGAAATTAACAATGGACAATTACTAATTACTAAGCCCAAGGAGGTGAAAAAGTCCACCCAAACTCAGACTCAAACCTGCAACCCTAGAGTTGACAAGTGAGGACTTTATTCTGCTGTGCTGGCATTCGACCACAGGGGGCCAGCATAGTGGCTGAGCGATGCATGGAAACCTCTCGAACACCATGAAGGACGACGTTGGGTCGCTCAGCCATGAAGCCGGCACTCAGTGTTTGAACCAATTATGTATGTAGGTGGTAACAATGAGGTTGGACAATTTAATCTCAATATTCACTTATGCCAATAAAAATTTAATAAATGTTGATAGGGACCTGCCAATGTTTTAGGGTGAGACATAATCAATGTATGGTAAGACATAGGGAAAGAAGGAGGAAGAACTATGAAGGCCAATTGGAAGTTATACAAGAGGACTCTAGTGATGAAGTACAGTAAGTCCTCGACTTACGCGGTTAATTCGTCCCAAAACTTTCCGTGTAAGTAGAAATCTGCTTAAGTCGAAATACAAACTTACTTACTCATTTTTTAACCATTAGCGGTGCCGCTTTTACTGCGATTGGCGGCAATCAGTGACAATTACAGAAAACGCCTTGAGAGGCCTTTAAGTTAACATAATTCGACAATTCTGAGAATAACACAAATCCAATCTTTATTTCACTGGATATTTAAATCTAAAATAAGTATAATTACACAAAACATGAAGTAATGGAAAATTTGTTAAAATTATTATACTCCTGTGAATGCCTGTTGATAATTGGAAAAAGTTCTTAATAAATACGTATTATGTTGAAACGATTTAAATGATTTTATAAGAAAGCTTTCTCGAACCTGATAAATAATGATCCCAATGATCAAATCACAAGGGAAACATAAGTTCCTCTGTCTGCTGCACGACCGTGTTCGTTATTTGCTGTGATTGAAAACAGGTGTCATCTATGGAGTAGATAATTAGCTACACGTCGACATACGTGGGAAGGTCAAACTATGCCAAAAAAAGATGTTGTTGCCATGTAAGGCCGGTGGCAGCTGTTTTCTTTGCGTTTCTGTTGCCGCGACAGACATGTGGCGACAGCTATTAAAAGATCAAACACATTGAGCTGGCCAGGCTTGCGACCAACGACAGATTTGAAAGCTATTTTTTTTTACTATTTTACATGCTGTAAAGACGTAGCTATAGTTTACTTAACTGGCACTGATTCAATGAATTATGGCAAACATCATCAAAAGAAAATCTTACACCACCAAGGCAAAGCTGACTGTAATTGAATGAGTAAGAAGTGGTGCCTCGAAAGCCCTAATTAAGTGGGAGTTTGGTATTCCTGAGGGAACAATACGAGGATGGAGTGCAGAAGAAAGAAGACTACACTCCTTCTTGGATAAGTTGGATACAATCTCAGAACTGGCAAGGATGAAATTAAGACACTACGAAAAATGAGACAGTGGATGATTGCTAATACACGTGATTCATTCAGAAATGCAGCTTGGGGTTTCCATTTTCAGGTCCAATTCTGAAGAAGCAATCAGAGAATTTTTTTCAAGACTTAAAATGTGATGGTGAGTTCTCTGCCACTGATGGATAGCTATGGTATTGGCAGAAATGTCATGGCATTGGGGAAATAACAATTAGCAGTGAAGCAAAATCATTAGATGCTGACAGTGCAAAACAATTCCTTAGCAATTGAAATTTGTGTGAAGGTTTCTGTGATGAGCAACTTTACAACAGTGACGAGTCTGCACTGTTTCACTGAATGCTGCCAACCAAATCTTTGGACCTAAAATCAGCTCCAAATGAAGCAGGACTGAAATTAAGTAAGGACTGAGCAACTTAATTGTTTTGTTTAAATAAAACAGGTTCCCACAAGCTGCCTCCTTTGCTTTTTGGGTAATAATCTGTCATGTTTTAAATCCATCACTTGAAAACAACTCCCTAAAGAGTACACGAGCAGTTCAAAAACATGGATGACTGCAAATTTATTTTTAGCCTGGTTTCAGGAAACGTTTGTACCTTCAGTACAACCAAATTAAAGAAGAAAATTACTTGAATCGGAAGCACTACTGTTTTTAGATAACTACCCAGCATATCCACCTGCTGACTGTCTCATACCCAAAGATGGAAAGATAAAGGTCATGTATTTACCAAAAAATACCACAGCATTAATTCAGTCCCTTGATCAAGAAATCATTTATAATGAGCTTCTTTTATCATAGGTGTCCCCTGATCGGGAAGTTCCTGAATTTCGAAAGCTCTTGAATTTAAAGGAAATAGCATACAAAATTGGTCTTCATTGGGAGAGTATGAAGACCAGAGTATGATGGTACAATTGAAAATTGTTGGAAAAGTATTTTTTTGGAACAGCTGATTGAGAAAATCAAACTATAACCTGTAAGGAACAAATCTGAGGACAAATTGCTACTTATTGTGATATACAAGCAGTTCGCTGAACCAGAATAGCAGTTACCCTTGATGAACAGGAACTCACAGAAAATATGATCGACCAATGGATTGACATAAACAAGGAAGAATTTGTGTACCACGTATTAACAGGTGAAAACATCATGCAAAGAATGCAAATGAGCAAGGGATGGAGGAAAGTGATGCAGAGAAAGACGACTTAGAGATGTCTGTTAATGTTCCCACTTAACAGAAAGCACTACAGGGCTTAGAGACAGTGATTAGGTGGTTGAAGGCACAGCAGGAAGTTGAGCAAATAAATATTTCACAATGTGTCTTCAAAAAATATGATTCAGCAAAAGCACTTCTCATGTAAAAAATAAAACAAAAAAAGTTTTCTTTTTCAAGCAGTGATTTTTTTTAAATTGCAGATTTAGTAGGGACTGAGCTAGTGCCACACATACACAAGGGTGAAACACTTATTAAGAGTAGTACCATGGCTTGATGCAGATAGTGGCCACAGGCAAGATTTGAGCAGATTATCATGCAACGCAAGAAGATAACAAGAACAAATCATGAATGGAAATGGAAAATGAAATCCACTAAATTAAGTAAACCAGTATCAGCAGCATATAAAATGCATTGCATAAAAAGTATTGTAAACCAAGGCCACAGATGAAAAACTATGAAGAAAAAAGGAGACAACATAAAAGAAAACAAATAATCTGAACGGACCATCGAAGAAGTGGCAGAACAGCAACTCAAGGGCACCACTCAGAGGAAAAAAACCAAGTTAAAACGAGGTAAATCCAGTTACATTTTAACTCGGATCAATTCGTGGGCACGAGTTGTCACCTTGTTTTACATAGTTTTAACTCTAAAGCCCCGCAAACACATACAACACGCATGACAAGCAGTCCCGGTGAAAAATCGAAATTCCTAGTTTCAACTCGTTCGATGTGGAATTCGTTTCAAGTGGTTTCGACTTGTAGACGAGGTAACTTGGTTCACCTCGTTTGAGGTGGATCTTGTATCAACTGGTTTTACCTCGTATCCCACGCTTCTCGTTTTTACTTGATTCACCTCGTCCAATATGGATCTCATCAACTGGTTTTACCTCGTATCCCACGTCTCTCGTTTTTACATGAGACACCTCGTCCGATCTGGATCTCATATCGTGGTTTTACCTCGTATCCCACGCTTCTCGTTTTTACTTGATTCACCTCTTTTGATCTGGATCTCATATCAACTGGTTTTACCTCGTATCCCACGCTTCTCGTTTTTACTTGATTCACCTCATCCGATGTGGATCTCGTATCAACTGGTTTTACCTAGTATCCCATGCATTGTGTATTAACGTGATTCACCTCGTCGGATGTGGATCTCATATCATGTGGTTCTATCTAGTACCCCACGCTTCTCGTATTAATTTGATTCACCTCTTCCGATGTGGATCTCGTATCAACTTGTTTTACCTCGTATCCCACGCTCTCAAGGCTAAATTTTGGTCTGTAACAGGAAGGTTTGGATTTCAAAGAGGCGGAGGAAAATAGTCTGTAATTGATCTGGTAACAGAAAAATGTTCTTGACAGTGGCAGGCTTCACTTCGTAGAAGTTAATTATATCTCATTAACTAATGAGTAAAGATAATACTCAGTACTTTTTTACAAAAATGTTTATTGTACGATGCGTTTCATCGATTTACAGCATTGTCAGGTACAGATGTTTGTGAGAAGTACACAAACTTCTGTACCTGACGACGCCGTAAATTGGTTTAAATATACATGTATATAAATAAATATGTAATTTTTTCATTATTTGCGGTAATTGAGTATGCAATGCGTGAATTGAATTATATTTTGATGACCATATATCGTATCAGAATGACCCTTCAAAGCAAATTTTAAATTTCATAAAGCTTGCCAACGTTCAATTGATCAGGAAAAATAATTTAAAATATTTTGCACTTTGACAAACTAGTTTTTTATGTGAGTTAGCATCATGTTTTAAGTTTGTGTGCCTGTGCCCCAGTGGCCCGCAGGCTGTGGGTCTGCAAAGTGCGCCCCCTGAGGGTTGCGCCCCTGGCAGCTGCCCGCCTGGCCAGTCCCTAGCTACGATGCTGAAGCTAACGTGCAGGAATTGGAAAAATCTTGTTTATTCACAGTAATATTGCATTTATATTCAAACTCAACTTTCTCAAAGCTTTCCCAGTCCAGGGAGTTCCAAGCTGAAAAAGGGATAATAAAGGCAATGTTAACGAAGCCTGTAAAAACGAAGCAGAAGCGGAATCCGATACTTCAAAAATTGGTGCGAGAATAGGTGCGTAGAGTCGTAGGGTTGCTAATAATGCGATATAGGTACAATAGCGTTAGGTAGATATGAGGTAGTATAACATAACGTACTATAGCATGCCATCACGCAATAGCACATTCAAAATGATTAATTGCAAATTATAATTTTTTTTATATTGAGAGAGCAGTGAAGTCAGTGGAGAGGTTATACGATATGAATCGAGGTAGCTTATTCTAGATAAAAGGGGCTAATGCTAGGTAAGACGAGTTGAGTATTGCACATTTGAAATGAGTTAATATGATGTGAAACGAGGTAGCGTATTACTAGCTGAAACCAGTTGAAAAAGGTTAATGCTAGTTCGAACGAGTTGGTTTTCGTTCAGGTCAAACGAGGTAATACGATATGAATCGAGGTAGCCTGTTCTATATAAAACTGGCTAATGCTAGGTAATATGAGTTGATTCTTGCACATTTGAAACGAGTTAATACAATGTGAAATGAGGTAGATTGTTACTAGCTGAAACCATGCAATACGAGATGAAACAACCAATTCCTCTCTAGGTAAGACAAGGTGATTCAAGAAGAATCAAACTGCCCAGAAATGACGGTTACTGGTTGATATGACATAAATCGAGGTAATACGAGGTTAATGTACGAGTTAAAGAAAGCAAAAAGCGGCCATAACTGACTTGAAACGAGTAGAAATAACGAGTTTAACCGAGTTAGAAACAGGTAAAAACATGTGAGTTAAATCTAACTCGTTTTAACTCATTTTTTCCGCAGGGCAGGGATTACTTCCTGCATTCATGGATAACAATAATGAAAATAGACTTAGAAGACGGAAAAATAAAATACAAGGACTTGAGAAACAACAGTAATGACTAGGGATGCTAGGGACCTACAAAAGGTGAGGTTATTATTATGGTGAAAAGTGGGGTTATTTTTCCCTAAAAATGGTGTAATTGTACTGAGAAAGCGGTGTTCTTTTACATCTTTCCAGAAAAAAACATTTGGCAATTATAATGTCTGAAACACAATATGATTATATTGCCATTAAAATAAAAGAGCAGAAGAAAAACATTAGTCAATTATCTAGATCAGGGTTGTCCAACTTTCAAGACCTCAAGGGCCACAACTTAACCTTTAATATGGTTGCGGGCCATATACGTGGGGAGACCCAAAAATAACCGGACGGAATTCGCTGTGTGTGCCGCTCTTGTAGTTCGGGCTTCTCCCAATGGGTGGGTGTTAAGTAACCTCTCCTGAGTCATTGTTGTAAGCGGCGTCCTTTTAGATGGTTGTAGCGGGCCCCTGGTCGTTCAGAGGCGAGGACAGACTTGCATGTGGAAGCGGCCTTGAGGATTGTGTTGGTAGGATGGAAAATAATAAGGAACGGAGTAATCGGTGTGGTGAAAAAGCAATATTGAATGGAGTAAACGAGCGACTGAATATATGAGTGAGTGCACTAGAAGGTAAAACGAAGAATAGACGAATACACGGGAAAACGACCTCCTGCCTACGTGTGAGGGAGCATGGAGATTGCTATCGGCTAGACTCAGTAAGTCTTTGAGCCATTCAAGTATCACAGATATTACAAGTGACATGTCTTTTGGAACTTTATGAGACACTGACTAAAGACATTGGACAGTAGTTGCTGGAAGTTAATATAGAGTGTCCTTATATCAGAAAATTAATTTAGAGCATATTTAGAGTAAATACAGTACATATAAATAACAAATATATTGAATTATTATCAGCATAAAGTTCAATTTAAATCACGTTTTGTCATGCTTGATGGGGTTTTGTTTACTAATGGGTAAATAAAGATACAATATTGTTTTGTAAATATTTATTTCTTTTTCAATAAGATGTGCTAATCTTCATTATGAATAACCTAGTGCTACCTCATGGTCATCAACCGCACAATTCTTTTTGGCACAAAATAGCCTGCCTTGAAATGAGATCCAAATTTCTCTCCCTTTATTTTCTAAAGTGACCTCAGTCAAGGCCTGTCTTATCCTCTCCCTGCCACTCGTTAAACATTAGTCCCCCTAGATTATCAATGGATTTCAAGTCCGGTGACCTCTCTGGCTATGATAAATGATTAATTTTGAGGTGGTTCTCAAAATATTCCTGGCACATCCTAGTTGTGTGGACTGGTGAATTGTCTTGAATGAGGATAACGTCTTCACCTTCCGGAACCACACTGTTAATGTAAGGCTCAAGATTTTGCTATAACACATTGATGTAACAATGCACCATCATTCTCGCCAGCATTTTGATCATTGACCCAGGCCCTACAGCTGACAATTCACCCCAAAAACCTATTGGTATACTCCCAGATTTATTTCGTTATAAGATATGGGAAGACGAAAACCTGTTAGAAAAACAATTTTGAGTTAGTAGGTTCAAAAGGATTGATGTAAATACTGTTTTTATTCTTGCAAATACCAGCAGCATGCCTGTAGAACACGCATCGCAATCTTTACGAATGAAATCCATAAAAATAATTTCTCACGCATTGAGATTTTATGAAAGCGAAAGAGGTTGGAATCATATATAGATGCAAATAACTATTGTGGAA
Source organism: Pyrrhosoma nymphula (assembly GCA_963573305.1). Lineage (NCBI taxonomy): Eukaryota > Metazoa > Arthropoda > Insecta > Odonata > Coenagrionidae > Pyrrhosoma > Pyrrhosoma nymphula. The sequence goes on from OY754327.1 coordinate 136,566,465, forward strand.
AATGAGTGTTTTTTCAGCATACCATGAAGTACATTGTATTCGATATGCAGTATGGAGCTGGGAGTAGGGTGAAATAGGTATCTTTCACGCACATCCTCGGACATAACGATCCCTGATTTTTTATAGTTGATTATCGGGAAATACGTGGGCGTATTACATTGGTAAATACGGAACTTAGAACGTCAAATTAATGGGATTAATTATTTACAGAAATTTGGAGGAAAACATTTTTACGTATCATTAGAGTTTTTAAAAAGTCAAATCTCGACAAAATGCAAAATTTCAGCATTATTTCCAAAATGCCAAGCTTAAGAAATTTTGGCTTTGCCAAGGAAATGGTATCATGACACGACTAAGTAATATCATAATTGTAAAAAGGAAATGTGACAGTGCATATGTTATTAATAAACAAGTAAAAAGGGGTTAAAATGAACAATAATTTTAATTACCGAGTACCCCTTTGGCACCTCAGACACATTTTTCCGTCGTTATTGCTTTGAAAAACCTTTTCGTCGCAGAATATGAACCATTGAGCGAGAATTACTCATTGCAGAAATCCCTCATTATCGAGGCATCCTTGTACCTAGTGATAAAGCAGGGTCTCCCAGATCGAGCACGACTTTTAAATGTCTCATCCTTGCTGTTTGCATTTCTTAGCCATCGGTGAAGAAGGTTTCGATCTATGGACTCCGAACTCGGAAGTCACTTCGGACACTGAGGGCCAGTCCTTCACCAAACCCACCATCAGAGCACACTGGGCTGTGCTGGTCTTGGAAAATAGAGCTTTCGCCATTTTCCACTTTGTAAGAGAACTGCTGAGTAAGATTACGAGGCCATTGTGTTACCAATACCCTTGCTTTCCGCAATGAATTCATTTCATTGTTAGCATTCTAATGCAAACGGAGCCGATAGAATGATCGGAATGATGTCCCACTTGATTTAGAATTTATAACTAAGTATACCCGAAAATTCTCATAGTCATCAGAGACGGCCCAGGATAACCAACGTATTTTGAGCTTCGACAGCCAACCTATACGAACCACTAGCGTAGTGTGTCACGATACTATATGAAGTGACTGTACATGCTTGTGTGGTCAAGTGACTACTCTGCAATGCCTGGAGTCAGGGGATCAGGGAGGTTAAAATGTTCCGGGGCACAACCTTCACGGGCACTGGATGTTGCATGCCAGTGGCAGTCATGCACTTGCCAGTACATATCCCTATGAAGGCATCAAAATGTACCATAAGGATTGAAATTTTCATTCCAGAGTGGTTCTAAAATGGCGTGATAACCATACAGACAGTTGATTTACATGGAAAAAACCACATCTTGAATCAGCTAAACTTTGACCCTGGCGCTGGGCTACAGCTGGTCAAACAACTGCAAGACTAAAAAACATTAGATTTTCCACCAAATCGATCATTGTTAGTCTCAGAGGCATCCTCAGTCTCTTTGTATTAATGGCCACTCAACCTTTACCCTTTTTTAAAATAATGATGAATGGACCAAATAAAATAGATCATGTTGAGAAAAAGGCTTCTTCCAAAGTTAACATAGGTAATAAACGAAATTAAAAAAATAGATTTTAAATATTCTTGGCTCCAGAGGACGGAAAAAAGATGTTTAAGCTTCGAAGAAGTGCACTTCTGGGGCTTAAGCATCAGAACGATTATTACGTAAGAATTAAGAGACAATTTAATGCGACAATTTAAAGAGATAGTTTAATCAGGAAGGCATTTAGATGACCTTGAAAAGGAAGATTTGAATTAATTTCCTTGATTTTGTGACAGAAAAACAAAGCAAGGGCTTTCCCATTAGTAAAGAAAATACAATATGAAGTTTGAAGAAAGCAGTGGAAGTGTCAAGGGAATAAAGATACCACTCAATTTTTCAATATTGGTTACTGCATTCACTAACCATTTTGCTGCCAGTGACATCAACTGCCACCAGTTGATATAATATCCAGCATTTAATTCATATCATATTTCCCAGCACAAGGTACCCTTTTTTGACTAAAAAATGTGTACTAAAATTGACCTGTGCCTCATGGGTTGAGGGTAAAGCTACATTTTGAAGCATCTAATTATGTATTGCCATCAGAGAATCCCATCTCTCTCCTTTCACCTTCGATTGCATAGTGCACTCTCCATCATTCGCTTTTGGAATTCTATGACAAATAACTTTAATACAGTGGCTATTCTTGGAAATTCACCATCCCATTTTCTTCCAATGACTTGCTAGTATTTACAGATGATGATTATTTTTTTTCCAGCTAATAACTTTAACCTGTTTCATACAATACTTGATCCAGCACAAGATCTAGTATGTTAGCTTGTTCTTGATACTGAGTATGGAATTCAGTATGCTTGGAACCATCCTAGAAGGTTTCACTCGATCACTGAACTTGTACTGGCAAGGAAGCAGTATTTCCATTCACATGGTAGTGCATATCTTATATAATTCTAAATTAAACAATCTCTGTCAGCCGGTGACCAAAAAAACTGTGGCGACATATTTATTTATTGTTAATTTCATGTCAAGAAAATTACTAATAGCCACAAGGAGCTATGGATGGCACTGATTGCAGAAAGTGAAGATCGCACACTGACTGTAAAACCTAATGTGATTGGTCGATGGTGACTAGGTCCTACTGGCAGGTAGCCACATCAATTATGAAATCAAGTACCTCAGCAAGTGTGGTAGTGATCTTGCTTGTTAGCGAGCATACTAGTTCTGTATTAGTAAAATCTTCTCGGTTTTGCCACCGGGTAAGGCTTTTTAAGGCCAACGTTTCGACGAGTGACTCCCTCATCGTCATCAGGGCTGATACTAGTTCTGTATCACGCAATAGCGGAAAGCTATCAGACTAGTTGATTATCCTTGAACTGGTGCTTTATCAAGTATCATGAGAAACGGGCTTAACCTGAAAAATCACAGTGTCTTATGGGTTTGGAAATACTGCAATAAACAGGTTAATTTTAATTACCTTCAAAATGTAATTGAAATGCATAATTTTTCACCATTAAATTCACAAATGCACACCTAATCGAAGTAAAATAAACCTTAGAAGAGTATATAAGGACATATAAAAATTGATATAAATATAATAAAAAACTATAAATATATAGTTATATAGCATAATAAATAACTATAAACATAGAGGTATTAAGAAAACTACACAAAAATGGCCTTGGTGCACCCTACCTGGAATTTGCAGACAGCAAAAGGGTTAAAGCAACACATTGACAAAGCAAGAAAAACAATACATATTAAAAAAATCTTGAAAAGAATTTGACGTAAGCAATGCAGTTGTAAGATCTTGTTGCGGTCACTTTTTGTTCCAATAATTATATGCACAGATTTGTAATTAATTTTAAAATTCAGTAACGTACAAAAGCCAGGAATGACAATGTAATGTTCCTCTCTCACGTGTCATCAAATGGAAACATCTATGAGCCAATCAAATATAGAACATTTTGGTTCAATACACACGATTCCAGTAGAAATAAAACTTAATGCAAAGCCGAATTATGATTCTGAGACAAGGATTTGTTAGCAGCTAGCCATAATCTTTACTTATCAAATCAGAAACAAGAAATGTATTAAATCACTTTAGAAACAATGTATCCCAATTTAGTTTGTACATGATAATACCACTCTTAAAATTGATGAATAATTAAGTAACCTTTAATTTTTTTCAAAGCATTATAGACTGCTTTATAAATTGAATTAGACTTTGAGCTTAAAAAAATCAAGATTCAAGATTAACAGCAAAAGTTGTCAAAAAATTAAAATGCACATGGGTCATTCCATGTCAACTCGACCAAGTGACTGCCCTTAGGGTATCCGATTTTGACCAAATTTGGTATATCGCCCTCACTTGATATCATATTGAAAACCCCAAAGCCGTTTTGTCATACATGCAGCCGTTTACGAGATATTGCAACGTCGCAAAATTTGAATTTTACAAAATTGTCTACACATTTCACTGCATATCTCTGAGAATATTGAAGTTACAAATGTACATAAGAGCTTATTTTAAAGGTCATGAAATAAGAAAGTATAATAATGGATTGCATTTCAAAATTCAAACAATTTCATTAAGTTTACAACAATTTTAAACGATTATTGACGATGTACCTGTGCTTTCGATTTTGCTCATTTTTTTATATCTTGTAGATACAACCCTCATTTACGAATTAAAAAAGTTTGGTAGGGGTACCCGCCTGGTTAAAGTTAACTTCCTGTTCTTCAGATGCTGGAATAATTTCTTGAATTTACCTCTTCAACAGTCACCTTCTGAAGAGATAATCACAAAGCAGTGGTAGCTGTTTTCATTTTTTTAAACCTGATATTTACTTGATCTATGCATTTTTTTTAGCAGTGTTATGTGTTTGATCCTGGAATTTTAAAGTGTCATTCAATCTGCTTAAGCGAATTTTTATTCCAGAGAGTAAAGACTCCCAATGGTTTCTTCAGTCCCGCTCTCTTTCGTGGAAGTAACAGACGACTCTGACTGAGAACCTTGAGATGCCATTGCTGATGTAGCACCGCAAGGAAGGTCCTGCTGCACCATAAACGGTCCTCTGGTAGTCGTCCTCAGAGGCATGCACTGATTGATTTTCCAGTTTTTGTAGTGAGCAAACTGGACCATCACTTCAGCCATCTTTTTTGATTCGGTGAATTTTCTCACACCCACTTTACATTACACATCATGTTTCCTTCCCTCTATGAATTCAGACACTGTATCATAAAGGGGTAGTGAATCTCACTAGAGATTGTCCACAAGTTAATCTGGCGAACATATCCATGCATATTCAAGGGATTGCAGCAATGCCTATGACAAACCTCGTAGTAAAATAAATAATTCTTATCATAACAGCTACACACTGTGATTAGAGCACCCACACCACTCCTCAACTTAATCAATTCTATTTCACGAGTAGAGTAGCGGCGAAAAATCCTGTACACAAGTCTCTCTGGAACATTTCTTTTTTAAAGCGTTACCAATGGAGCACTTCATATTTAACGGCTACAACCCCAGAACGAAAAATCGCATTAAAACTGAAGGAGGACTCAAAAAATGTCTGACGTAAAATTCTGAACCCTTACTGACAGAGGCAACACGACAACTGACAGATTGATTACCGATCCGATCGTTTGCGTAAATAAACAAAATTTCCACTGAGTTGTAATGGGTGGCACTCTGCCTTTCCCATTGTTTTCCCAAAGAAGATGTGAATGGGTGAGGGTGGGAGACGACAGTGCAGCACGATTTGTTTGAAATGAGAAATATAGAAGAGGTTTCGGAGAACATGCTAAAAAGGTATGCGAGTAAAATAGTATAGGAGCTGAGAGGAAAGTAGCATTGGAAGCCCAAGATGGGAAGAGGTTTATCTATTTTTCTCCGAGGCCGACCGCAGTAAACCCCAGTGCCGCTCCTTGTGGGAGGCAGAGGTCACATCTGCGAGAAGAATATAGTGAATGGCATTGGAAAAGGGGATTTAAGGGCTGGTATACACTTAAAACAGGCGAGAAGAAGATGAAAGAGAAAGTGTGCTGAGATCTGGAGATCCTCAGTACCGTACGGTCAACGCACTAGACTGTTGGCGTGCAAGCTGGACGCCGTGGCGAGCGGCCAGCATAGCGTTACGCCTACACTGAAAACATTTTTTATTTATTAAATGAAATACTACCCCTACCAAACTTTTTAAATTCGTAAATGAGGGTTGTATCTACAAGATATAAAAAAATGAGCAAAATCGAAAGCACAGGTACATCGTCAATAATCGTTTAAAATTGTTGTAAACTTAATGAAATTGTTTGAATTTTGAAATGCAATCCATTATTATACTTTCTTATTTCTTGACCTTTAAAATAAGCTCTTATGTACATTTGTAGCTTCAATATTCTCAGAGATATGCCATGAAATGTGTAGACAATTTTGTAAAATTCAAATTTTGCGACGTTGCAATACCTCGTAAACGGCTGCATGTATGACAAAATGGCTTTGGGGTTTTCAATATGATATCAAATGAGGACGATATACCAAATTTGGTCAAAATCGGTTACCGTAAGGGTCATTTTTGCCGATTTTCTGGTTGAATTGACGTGGAATGACCCACATAAATTCAGCACTTCCAATTTGATATGCTAATGTTTCACACTGATTTGTTCACCATCACTGATTGGGTATCATCCTTCTGCTTCCAATAGACACTTTGGTATGCTAGATAAATTAGAATGTAATAAATTTGATGGCCAGAGTATGAATAAAGCAGGAAACACCAGCATGAATGAGAAATACCATTGAAAAATTGTATTACAGAAAAATTTTATAAGGCTCAAATAAGTTTGTATTTCTGGTATATGACATCTCATCATGTCTAGCAGTACATTCAATGGTTGAAGGAGAGATGCTATTCAATGTTGGTTACTTTTTACTCTAAATATGTCTCCACAACTGGATAAGTTAAATAATTTGATAACCGAACAAAATGTTCATTTACCTGTTTCATAAAAACTTTTACCGTCACACAAAAATTTTATTTGGGGATTAAAAAACCCAAGATGGGAAGACACTATGCAACCCTATCACTGCATTATTTACAAAAATTCTACAAAATTAAACAAATACTTGTACATAATTTTACTGAAATGAATGAAATGATAAAAAACTACTGCAAATAAAGAAGCAAGGAATTCATTCCTCCATTGCTCACCCTATATTATCATGCCAGCTTGCATGCCAACTCTTTGAGGTTTCAGGATGAATAAGGGTGAGAGAGAGGAAGATATCAGAAAAGTTTCTTTCTTCTCTTACAATTAGGTAGTACTGCAATTAAAGTTAATGAAAATCATATCAGCTAAACTAAACATAATTAAGAACATTATCAAGAAGACTGGATTTATCCCTCAAATTAATATATTTATTTAATTGAATGCAAATGAGAGTTAAGGTTGCCTCAAAATCTGATAATACATTTCTTTAAACTATAACATTGGTAGAAAGTGCACAAGTAAAATGCTGAAAATACATACTAATACACAAAGTTGATTCAAACATGAAAACAAAGTTACAACCTTAAATGAGAAAAGTTACAAGGGAAACATTACAATCTCCGACATGCTAACAGAGATATTTATTCACAACATCAAATTTTTTTGCATTAACTTGTAACATAGCAGTCCACATTTTCCCCAAATTTCAAAGCAAGAAAAATCCTGGGTGTACTTTCAGCAAGCTTTAGAATACTCCACATAGCCACATCAGTCAGGAGATTTGGGAACAAATTCCACCATCAGTTTGAAAATGGAAGTAAACAAATTAACATTAACATTACCTGATACTCCTAGGAGTGCGTTTATAAACATGTATTGCTAGCCAATACTGCACTGCCATATTCCAGGTTTTCATAGCTTCTCTAAATGTGCATACAAAATCAGCACGGTATGGATCAATGTTATGCACTGTTTCAAAATCATAATTAATATTTTCTAGCTTCTTTGGATCAGATGCCCTAAGTGAAGAGAGCATACACATAAGTATACACATGTAATAATAACACTTCTTTATACGTCTTTTCATAAATGACAATTAAACAAGAATACATTCTTGTAGGGAAATAAACTCTGCACTGAATATACTTCAATAATAGAACCAGTTGAGGGGGAAAAAACCTTTATGGAAAACCCTATTCTAGATACATATTATAAATTGTCATCTAGAAAATAAGGCAGTTTTAGAATACTCACAAAAAACAGCAATAAAACTACAAAAAATACCATATTTGATGTAATAGCTTTGAGGAGTGTTCATATTAATCGATTTGTGGTGATACATTGTGGAAATTCAAGATAGAATTCATTGTTACAATAATGCAGTACAAAATTCCACTAATTAGTGGAATTTTGTACTGCATTATTATTATTCCACTAATTAGTGGAATTTTTACTGCATTTTTGTAACAATGAATTGAGGAGTGTTGATTGTAAGCCATAAAAATAGGCTGTGATTTTTCAAAGAGAATAAGAATCATGAAAAATACCCAAAAAATAATGGATGAAAATAAATATTATAGCATATCTAATTAAAATGGAAAGTATAGATGATGGATAGCTTAAATAATTCAAATTTCAATGAGAAAAGCCAAATAGTTACATAGATATTTTATCACAATATATGTAGGCTAGGTTTCCAACTGAGTGATGGTGTTGAACTGCACTGGCGCTTCAGTGATGTAGTCTGCCATCATCTTCAGGGTAAAGTGGTTTTGGCCAGAAAGTGATCACACAGTTATCGGTTTAAGTTGGCTGAGATTGGTCAGCACTCTCCCACTCTTTTTATAGTGTTCTCAGGGCTGGTCGCTAGTGCACTGCAAAGCTGGAAACAACTGTCTCGGTTAGTGCTTTTCTTTTACAAGCTGAATTCCTCAGCCTCTTTTACAGTCCTATCCCAGCAGCCTTTAGTATGACACAGAAGTTAGGTTTTAGCAAATTCGATCCTGAGGCTATTATCGAGACTGTGTCCTTCCACCGCCTATTTTTTGGGATGGAAGAGCCTCACACACCTTTCATGTTCTTTTAGGCACTTTTCTAAGGAGACCAGAAAAAGAGTGGGAAAATGCTGATCAATCACAGCCGACTTCAACCTAAGGAGAGAGTATAATATGTGACAACTTTCTGGCCAAAACATTCACACTGAAAACAATGGCAGACAACATCATCAAAGCATCAGTGCAGTTCAACACCATCACCCAGTTGGAAATCGGAGAACACAACATTAACATTAGTTGAGAAAACCTCAGGTCTTGCATCTTATCACAAGGTTTCTGTGTAACTAAATTATGAATATGAAGGCTTGTCCAATATTCGGGTTCCCACCACGTTCATTGCTGACTTAAGACAACAGTTTCCCCCGGCTTCGACGAGAAGATACTCGGAGGATACCAGGCGAAACTGTTGTCTTAAATCAACAATGAAGACGGAGGGAACCCAAATAACAGACAAGCCTTCATTCAAGCCCCACGGAAGCCTACACCGCAAATTATGTATATTCTTGGTAAAATGGATAAAACCTGAAAACATCCTTAAAGTTTTATTGCAACTCCCCAAAATGACACTGACACTCAATGCTGTCATCACTATCAGGGATGAACTTCATCTGTGAGGGGATTACCTGGCCCGTTAAGATAATAGGGCATCATTACATCAACTTCAAAATTATGCCAAAGAAATTGCCATTCCTTATAATGCAAATGAATAACAATATGCACTGCAAGAATAATATTTGAGAATAATTTTTGGCTAGCATGATTAACACCTGGATGCTAAGTTAATTTCCCCAAGCTTTCACCCCCACATGTGGTTTGATATATGTCACATGTAATTTCCAGCAGGCCCCTACTTGTGGTTTTCGATATGCTGTACTCAGCCAAAAACTGTAAGTTAAAAAAAATTAAATGCCACAAATAGGACCTCAGCATGCAAACTCGTGGTCCAGCTTGATGGGTAAAGTACAATATTAATAGAGGGTTAATATTGCAATGGAGGCTTAACTTAGCTACTGAGATTGGCAGCTTCTACCTACCTTCACTGATAATTGGAAAGGTGAAAATATTGGGAGCTTTCCATTCAAAGTGTAGTAGATAGCATAGATTGGAACACATCTGAACAAACAATTTATGTTGAATGGAAAAATGCACACTGGCAAAACGTTTGGTAACCTGATGGCAGGTAAGATTTCTGTGGGTATTGAGGTATTTGAACAATTTCTCACGCTGTATGTTTTTCTGCATTTGTTTCTCATACTCTGCGCATGCGCATACTACTGTATCCGGTGGCTGAATAAAGTAATATGTCGGACTAGTTAATTCCTGTGTAAAATGTGCTTGCCCAAACCTTTAAAGGAACGCAGTTTGAATTGAAAGGTAAAACACGTCAATGGCGACGAGAAGAGCGAGCCCATGTGAGCAGTAGGTATCATCTGTGAATTAGCAACAGTGATTTCTGAACATTTTGAGTGAAGACAACTTGTGTGAGATATGGCTTATGGAGGTCTGCACTCGGATGATTTGGAGAAGTTTAATCCTGATGAACAAACTGTTGATGAATGGCTAGAGAGGCTTGAAGTTTATCTCGACTTAATGGGTATTGAGCTAGAAGCTAATAAAATTAAGGCTCTTCTTCACTTCAGTGGGCCGCATGTCTTTACAATCTTACGACAAGCATGTTTGCCAGTTAAGGCCAAGGATAAGACTTATGATGAACTGTGTGATATATTCAGAGCTAATTTTGAATCTCAACCCCTGGCCAGATCTTATTGAAGACAGTTGGCTGTCAGAGTTCAAGACTCTCACGAATCTGTGTCTGCGTTTACAAATGCACTTCGCGTGCTCGCCAGTAAATGTGCTTATGACAATGCTTATTTGGAAACTGTTTTGGTGGATACTTTTACTAGGAACGTCAGGAACACTGAGCTCAAGGCTAAGTTTGACAAAGCCAAGCCGGGTGATGTTGATACCTTAACCAAGTGCCTGGAATTAGCACGACTGTACGAGAGTTATGAGGAAGCTAAACAAAGCCGAACTCAAGATGTTGTATGCAACGTGTCATCATGTGGAAGAGCAGATTATCACAATCAAAAGGGGTGCGGAGCCCAACAGCACTTTCAGCTAAGAGGGGGAAGCAGTCACGGTGGATCGAGTAGCCGTGGCCATGGAACCCAGAATGTGTCTCGAGGAGGCCGTGGTGGCTCTCAGACAAGAGGTGGGGGTACAGGAGCCCATGCAAGCAACAAGTTTTGTAATGCTTGTGCTGGAACTGATGGTCACAGGTCTTTTGAGTGTCAATACAAGTCGTACATTTGCAATTTATGTAACAAACAAGGACACATTCGTCGTGCTTGCCAAGCGGTGAAAACAAAGATGATTTATGACGAGGGAAATGCAGAAGCTGGTGAAGAGCAGGTTGAAGATTTGAGTCAGCTGGATGATAATGTTTTCATTTCCAAACAAGTCATGTGTGGTGCTGAGGAAAACAGATTTCGTGAAGTAAAAGGCGGCAAGTGTGCCGGTTATTGGAAAGATGCAAATGTTGAGGAATTGGATGTTGAAACTGAAGCCAGGCAAATGTGTGCAGAAATTGAAAGTGCCATCTGTGAAGGTTATAAGGCAGAAGATATTTTATGAGTTAAATACAATGCTGATGAGAATCTTGGGATTAATGATGACTGTGATTTGGATGTGGTCAAGTTGGTGGGAAATGCGAAGCGAGGCTCTGGTCAGCCCTTGCTTGATCGAGTGAAAAATGAAGCAACAAATGAAGAGATGGAACAATTGAAAAGAAAATATCCTGCAGTGTTTAGTGGGGATGATAGTTCGTGCATTATTGGTTTCACTGCATCTTTGATGTTGAAGCCAGGCTGTAGATCTATGTTCCATGAGGAATATTTAGTGCCATATAGTGAAAGGGAGAGAGTCACTCAAGTTTTAAGAAGTAAACTTCAAGAGGGAAGGTATGTGAGAGTGGAGAGGTCTGAGTGGGCTTCACCTGTATGGCCCGTGCCCAAACCAAATATGTATGTAGTTCAGATATAAGAGTTGTGCATGATTACAAAAGAACTGTAAATCCCTGTATAGTAGTGGATCATTATCCTTTGCCAGCGCCAGTGGATATTTTCAATGCCATGAGAGGGTGCAAATATTGTGAGGGTGCTGAATAAAGTAATATGTCAGACTAGTTAATTCCTGTGTAAAATGTGCTTGCCCAAACCTTTAAAGGAACGCAGTTTGAATTGAAAGGTAAAACACGTCAGGTATGAAACAGTCATGGCTTTGTGCATAGTTACTGAATTAATTAAAAATAATTATTTAAAAACCCAATCTTTGTACCAGAGAGCAATTAAAAACTTAAACAATGTCCATGTTTGATGCCTTTATTGACAAACAACCATGGATGAGATTATCAAATTTATTTTGTTGTTTAGTGCACATCAAATCTGCTCCTGATCTGTTTTGAAGTGCACTGCGCAGGGGCGGAAACAATGGAAGGCAAGTGCACTGCTATGTTGCAGAGTGAGCAGCACACAACAGCAAATGGAAAGCTTACATTACCACCACACTAAACATACTTGTCCACTTATATAGCCAGCCAGGCAGGTCATGTGCCACCTTGACAAACCAAAGGCCAAGGGTTGTGAAAATCCAATTTGCTAGAGAGCTTTAGTTAAATATAACCTTAGAAGTTGGAGGAACTAAAAATTAAGTCTACTACGCATTACTACTTCGATTCAAATGATAATTTTCTGACTACTGAACGACATTGAAAAATTCAGCTGAAAAAATACAAAGGAGATGTGAATGCTTGGACCCATCATTGACACTCAATTTCCCAGGTGCATTATCTTTAACAAGGGTAGGAAATTAGGAAAAAAATATGAAAGCATTTTGAATGAAATTGGGTACCTACATCTCCGATGTAAAATATAACAATGCAGTAATTCATCAGCATTCACATAACACTTTGAAGGAGTTCATATGTCGAGGAGAATTATAGATTCAGGATACAATTTTTGATAGAATTATATGGGAAACATCAAGGCATTAACTCTCCTGGCTTTAATGCTCTTTCTTGGATGCTATGTGTTGAAAATAATCACCTTTATTCAGGTTTATGACTATTTTTTGAATTATACATCACTTACATCTGTTTGACAAGTCCATAAGCAGCTGGTCCTCTCCCTGGCTTGGAATCCCCAAGAGATGGGTATGCTCCAACTCCAGCCATTATGCAGGCACATTCAGACAAGACAAATCCAGAGTATATTCTCATTCGAAAGTTGAAAAAGCAAGGAGTTAAATACCAGATGCGATAAAAAACTGATCTGTCATTGTAGAACTCATCTTCTTCAGCATACTGAAATTTCAGATAAGACATGATTGTCACACAACTTCATGAATGGGCAGAGTACCATATAGTTAAGTTTCACATAAAGTACCCTTTGAATGCTTACACAGCAGTGATAAATTAACGAAACTTTACTGAGTTTCAATACAACACTGAATTAGATTTTTTGCTAAAGCACCACATCCACTACAGAAATGATACTTGAATTGAACACAATTGGAGGACATTATGGAATTTTGAGAATACAGGTCATCAGTAATAAAAAATTTAATATCAACATAGATATATTAAAGACATGACAGAGCTTCTGTAGCAAAATATTTTTAAAGCTATTTATCATTAGGATGGCCAATTTTTTTGAAAAAAGTGATAACACATACCTTGAGGGGAAATACGTAACCGGAAATGAGAAATAAGGCTGCATACATGGGTACATATTTTAATTTCTCTACTGTAGCTTCTAAGCAGTTTGCATACTTCGAAAATGATGTGTTCAAAAAGTCCAAGTAAGTACGATATCTGAAGTATGGTCCTACAGATAAATAACCAAGAGATTAGCCAAAATATTTGGGAACTGGATGTATACCTTACTGGGATTTTCCAATTACTAACCCGTTAGAACTCCTGCATAGCAAAAGGAATAATGAAAAATGTCCATAAATCCAGGGAAAGGAGTACTCAGCTCCCACTGATCTTCATTATTGTCGTCGCTTTTTTTAAGGTTCACTTTTCTTGCCTCATTAATCTCGAAAGCCAGCCCTACGAGCTAAAATAAGTCTGTCAATTACAATATTACCTAGACTTCAAGCAACACAAATATTTCATGAGAAGAAAAACAAACCTTTAGAGTGAGCATCATCTGAACTGCATTAGTATGTGCAGGAGGGTAATCAATACCAAAATAAATAGTCGTCCGAAAGAAGAATAAATAACAAAAAGTAAATACGAAACTAACAAGGTGGCAAAACCTGAAATGTAAGGTTAAATATAAATACTGATGGATTAGATGACAATCAGGACAATCAATTTAAAATCACGCATATCATTGAGTGTTGCAAGCATAAGAGTAAAGAAACGATATATGAACTCACGAGAGGGGTAAGCAAGTGATGATCAGCCCATTGAGTGCTGTGCATATTAGAGGATGGATGATATGAACGCCGGAGACAATGTACACTAGTACAATCCCGGTTATGGATGATACCCATTTTTTCAATACTAAATCTTCTATCTGACGAATGAAATGTCCAAATCCTATAGAAATGAGCAGGAGACTGAGGTATATTGTATCATCCCACTCCATCCTTAGCTTGACTTCGCTGGGTCTCAAATCATCACAACTGATCACAACTCACACCATTGCACAAGGATTTCGTTTGTCATATGTTTCAACGCGGTTATTCAAAATTTCACACTGGGCCGACGCAAGACTCCGATACGAAAATGTCCTCAGTCTTGAATGGAAAATGGTACATATTATAAATAGATATATTTGATTGACTATTATAATTATGGTGATCTGTGACTTTGCTCTCTCAATCCATAATCCAGCACTAGATATACATTTTACTTTACGTGGATATGAGGCCTTGACGTCTCTCAATGAGCCAAATTCAGCTTCAGTGTCGCTAAATAAGATTTCTATAGTTTAATTTCATAACGCTGTATATTTCTGTTATTGAAATCGTCATTATATTTTAAGGGTTAAAGTCTCGTCCTCATTACTAGCTTTTTACTTTGGTAATCAAATACCTACAAGGGTAATGACCAATAATGCGAACGCCCATTTGTCTCCGTTGGCTCCTACCATTTTTATTTCAATTATTTTACCCGGGTAAACTTATCATAGTTATCTATAGTACAGTAGTTGTTTTCTGTCTTCCAATTGCACAGTTATGTTCACAGCTATATTGCTCAAGAGATCAATCATACCTGTTCCATGAATATTACATTATATTAATATAGACTCCTTGACCTGTTCAAAAATCAACAGGATCAATTCATACTGGATGGTCATAGTCGTTTCGCTACATTTCTAAGTTGGGTTTGGTCCTCATTCGTGCTGAGCTGAATTTAACTTCCCCTCAATTATGCATGTCTAATTACATATTGGAATGATAAATTGGTTGCTTTGCTAAATAATAAAAACCCAAGAGGAAGCGGTTTTGCAGATTGGAAGTGAGCTTGACATAAAGACATGGGTTGCGAACTGTGCAAACGCTTTGGGGGGGAGGGGGAACCAAATTCAGGTTCAATTATAAACGATAAAGGTTTTTAAACATATTTAACAAATAATAAAATTTCACTAATAATAATAGGTAATCAGATATATTAATAAAAGAGAAGAATTATATGTAATTAATTTTGTTCCAAGAAAATATCATAATAATTTCGGATAGGACGATGAATTGGAGAAGCGTGGGCACCACTTATAAGCGTCTTTGCTCACATGAAAAGTTTTCCTTGAGCCGCTCCTACATGAAGGCATTCCGTTACAAATCCTCACCGGCAGTCCTTGAGATAGGGCTGCTCATTTCAGCTTCTCGCAAGTAGTAGATAACAGTTTATCGGTATATCCTGCTCCAATATAATTCGAAGGGGTTATCAGTACCTTCGCGATACATCCAGCGTCAGATATTTCTTTTGAAATGAAACTGGGAGCGGAGGATGATCAGTCCTTGATAAATAGATTAAAGATGCTCGTTCGTCAATGAAAGCAAGAGGTCAGTAAAGGAGAGTTTGAAGAGAAGTTCAAAGTCAATGGATACTGCGGTGGTACAAAAAAATTGTGTGTTATGATGACTTTGAGAGTGTAGTAATCCCGTCACCCGCCGCTTCGTCATGTGTCTAATCGAAGGGCGCTGAGAAGACTTGACAGAGTACACACTGAGTGCGTGGATATTGACTCCGGGACCGGCCGCTTGGTAGACTCCGACGTGGAGGCAGAGAAGCGCGGTTGTATGATTTCGTGAGACCAATGGACAGTGACCTTCACGGAGGAAAGAAATAGAAAAGAGAGCGCTAAAAGGAGGCGAGGGCCTAATCGTCTGTGGGGCTTAGATGAAAGAAGCGGATAAATGGATCCAAACTGCACGAAAGCACCGGGGAATAAAGAAACCTTGGAGCATATATACAATCGCACAATCGTTGCAATGTATTGATGATGGGGTCAGAGCAAGCTGGTACCAACAAAATATGACGTCAGACACGGTTAAATTCCTGTATTTTGCATGGTGGAGTCCCTATACCTCGTGGAATATTCCAATACAACTATTCTCAGGATTAGGAATTGCGATGTGGTGAAGCTATTAAAAATGCTTCTTTAATGTACAGTTATTAATTGCTAGCAGTAAAGGAGCAGAGGAGGTTTTTCGTATTAGAGACATGTATGAATAAGGCGTGCATGCGAAGGTTGAGTTTTCTTTTCTTCTTCTAAACACTCGTACTCGGTTGCATAATAAAACCTGAGAAGTAGATCATTATATCCAGAAAAATGATAAAACTAGGACAGCGGGGTACTATTTCGGCTGACTTACCTTGTCTGTCGTCACACGCCTCGTATTTGCTGAGGAGACATCTTTCTCCTCAGTGGCCGCATCTAGCCTAAGATAGAAACCATACATATGTGCAATCGGTCATATTGAGCAACAGGAAGTGTAATAAAGATAAGAAAGGATGATGAGCGAAATAAATTCACATCGGTACATGTAGTAAAGGAAATGAGCCAAGATATCGAGGAAAGGAGGAATTCTGCGTCCCCTCCTCCCAGTAACCACCGAATTGACTGACTGACCCGGACACCTCAACTCGGTGTTTTTTTTCCCAGCGGGCGATGAACTAACCTGTGACTTTCCCATCATATCCTGAATTGTGAATGCTCTTCGACGATTTCTGCGATCATTAACTGTAACGGTGATCATATTTTAAACACCACCTGTTAGTGAACAGTATGTCAATGCAGAATCCCATTGAAAAGTACGAAATTTAACTTTTACAATTAAAAAAGCTGTTTTTTTTTCGGTGGATAAACCTATAGGTATATCACCCATCACGCCGTTCTCTTTTGGGGTAGGTACTGTCAAAAAAGTTTCATTCCCGATAATAGGTCTTTATAGCTGACTCAGCTTCGATAGTTTCCTCCATACTTCCTCATCCTTCTATAAACGACTTCCTGTTCTTAAGACTCCAAATATCCCTTCTCTTTAGAAGTATCATCCACCACATTCACCCATGAGTTCCTCAGTGTACTCCTTCCTCTCACACCATTCACTCCCCTATCATAAATCTACTTTGTTATTAGACTCTCATTCATTTTCCCGACATGTCCAAACCAACAAAGCACGCTCCTTTCACACCTTTCCACTACCGGAGCACTTATTCCACATTTATTCATCACCAAAATAATAAATAAAACGAAATAAAAATACACGAAAAGTGGATAAACGAAAAAAAAGTATTTTTGTATAGCCAATATTTCATTTTAAGACATTCTATTCAATTGCCATCACAGTCACGGGCAGGCAAGAGCGTAAGAACAGTTTCTTACGTCAATCACGCTAATTAAGTTCTCTCACTGTAATTCCTGCCCATTCATGAGCAGATTAGCTAGGTAGATGCAGTCGCAGTGCGTTCACAATAACAGTGATTAAAATTATTTAGTCATAGGTTATGACTGTTACATTTCAGTATCTGTGACTCAATCACAGTTCGCAATATTACGTTCATAATTAAATACCTCCACCCTCGATCCTTGAGACACTTGTATAAATCAACCCAATGCTATACACATTGGATTTAATCCTATTCGATTGTGACTGCCAAATGATTAACTCATTTTAACTTGGCGAGTTTTGATAAGACGGAAATAATCCGAACTAGAAGAACATGGAAAACTGTTAATGATACACATTACTTAAAACAGTGGGCTAAAATTTGCCTTTTGATCCTTTAAATATCTATTGAAGCAACTTGCACTAGATATTTCACATTCTCCCCTAAATATCGTATCACGACCGGGGAATCGACGTAAATCTAAAAAAAATGACCAGAGATGCATAAACTATCACATCAAGGTCGCATTTATGACGTTGGAGGAGTAGATATAAGCTTTGAAAATGAAAAAAATATTTGGGCGTGACTTGAACATATGAACATATGACGATAGGAAACAAAGGATTCATTTGAGGTACTGCAGTAAAGATACTGGTATTTATTAGCGAATCGTAGGATGGTCCTCGGACGAAAAAGTGGAAGACAAAAAGGACTCATCTCGGGTATTTTGAACGCAAATTCAGGACTTGCATTGATAGATTTTCCGGGCGAAATTTCCGCATCGTTGATACAGTGGTACCTAAAGACCTTCATCTCCGTAATGAAGACCCTGATTGTAATGCCTGCGAAATCGTTATCCGCAAAAGCCAACACATGCGCTGAGAACTATTGTCACGAGAATTGCAGAGAAATACAAGCGCAATGTTTTATTCATGCATTCCATCTTCACAGGCATATTTATAACCTCTAGTGCAGATTTTTCGGTAAAAATACAAGGAACAAGGACTTCAAAGTTTACTTTTGCCGCTTTGTATTTGAGAAAATGAAGATCCATCTCTGGTAAATCGTCATTTTTTGGTAATTTATTGGGAAATGTGAGCACAGATGTACTGAATTACACGACTAACTTGATATCAAGCTATGTCTGTAACGTACTTTTATCAATGTTTACCATTTCACTTAAATATTATTTTACACAGCTTACAAGATAGCTTGTACCTAGGTTTAAATGATTTTCTACTAAAACATGCATCACTTTGGTAATTGATGAATATATCCTTTGGAATATCAATCCATATACAAAGTGTCCGGTATCATTCTGAGCACATCCCTTCTTATGATGTATCGATTATATCCATTCTAACTTATAAACCATTCACAGTTGTCTTTGTTACAAAATACTAGCACATACATAGAGTATAAGGTAAAAATTGTTTCAATTGAAGGAATAAGAATCAGGGTAGGGTGAGCGATCACAACGTCTCTTGCAATATACTTAACATAATGAAAATGAGCTTATTGTTCGATACATCTTCACATTGATCGGTAAATGTCTTCCATGGTACAAATCACTCGGTGACATGATTTCAAAACCACATTCACATCAGGGTTCAAGACTTTTGGTCTTCAGCATCCCGAAATTTTGAATTCAGCAGGCTCACTTGCAGGCTTATCTGCGATTTTCTTCCCTCGATTTCACTTTTCCGTCCAGTAATTTGAGGGAAAGTAGTTTCTTGAAATTTTACATCGACACCAAACTTTTGTTCCACATAAGCCTTCATGGCCTTACACGTAGTGTCCCAACTACTCTTTTCGAGTCCTGAAGTAACTTCATGGAACTTTTTCCAATTGCTTCGATTTCGCTTATTGACTCCGCAATTTCAAAGGGATTAACCTTATCATGTGCCTGAGAAAGTTGAAAATCTTCAGACTACAAAGGAGCAGCTATCTCCAGCCGCCCACTCTTGCCGTTGCAAAGACATTGACCAGGGCCATAAGAAAGGCGCAGTTAAGGAAGTAGCTCACAGACGTCGCGGCAGTGCCTGCAAAGAAAGATAAAACTCATTAGCACATTCCGCAAATAAATTCCTGAAATTGAAATAAGTGACAAAGCATATTTAAACTGATAAATACAGCAGAGTTCAGTCGAGGAATATTTTAACAATAGATATTCATAAAGGAGATTTTATTCTTTAATTACTTAACATAATAAACTATTAAAGGTATGACAAAAATAATAAATAAAATAAATATTCTTTGCTATATGATACTATGATATTTTTACACACCAATTAAAGCAAATCGAAGGAATAGGAGGGTTTTAAGGAAGGAAGTATTCATTTCACCATCAATGACAAAAAAGTTCGGAGTAAAATTATGATCCTCAATTACATTCAATCGCAAGATCGAGCAAGTTCCACGATGAGGAATTCCATCGATTCTTTGATTTTAACATTAAATTCCTCAAAATAAATATGGAAGAGCGTAAAGCACGTATTTACTGCATCGTGAGTTTTCCACCAACACTGAGGTGAAAATTTAAATATTACTCTCTATTTCCAAACTGCTCACCGAAGTGACAGATGATGCCCTAGGTGTTCCCAAAATAATGTATAATCATCAATTAAGAAGGCAATCATCGAGGCCATTTTTCCACAAAAATCCATCGGAAAGACAACTTACTCTCCTTAGTTGGAATCATAATTGTTATAATAGAGGCAAGTCAGGATTTTATAAGAGGTATTGTAAATAGGAAGTACTCCGGCACCCTCGCAATGTGAAATAGGCATATACTCAACGATACGAATCAATCTAAAGATTAAACCACAGGAAAATAAAGGTTTGAGATAGTTAAGAATATGCAGGATATTAAGAAGCTGAATGTAAGCATTCGCGTAAGTAAGTAGGATAGTGCGCTAGAGCCATCTGACTAGAATTTGAACCTATTAGTCGTTAAAATTAGGATATTTTCATTTGCATATCCATTTTAAACCGATGTGCTTCATCTCATTACTGGGAATTGACAAGAGTTTCAGGTTTGTCTCTATCGAAGGTTACTCGGAACCCATAATTCAAAGAGCTGGACTTCATATATCCCTATTACCATTTTATGACAATGACATTTATTTTGTATACCTAAAACGCAAAACAGAGTATGCAAATTCAACCTACATTTGTAATGAATTTGATTGTTCCAGACGCGACGTAGTGAAAGTGACGGGTATCAATTGTAATGACCAAAACTTTGTATTTTCCACAGTTTACTTATATCAGCGACCGATTTTACCGCGATAAGATGCCAGACTATGCCTGCCCTATGTCAATGTGAAACTGGCGGCAGAAATAAATAAACTGTGGAAACATAAGGTTTCGTTGGTACAAAAAAATTTGGAACACAATAGTAATATGTCTCACCATGTCAATCACGAGTGAAAATTCCTTTTCAATCATTGCAATAAATAATTGTAAATGAGTTAAGGTGAAAACACCATCGCTCTTGGGTGCATGGAAATGTGGATGCTTGTTTGATTTTTCAATTTATTTTGATGTGTATTTTAGCCGATGGCTTTAAGAGCTATCGTACGAGATCTGAGAACTTGAGTATTGCTTGCGCAGAGAGAACAAAAATTCATCCCATAAAGAGCACTCATGGAATGTGTACGCGCAGCAGTTTACTCGGATATCCTCCACCCGCCAATCGAATAAACAACGAAAGGCGAGGGCAACAAAACAGCCAAGAACTTGTATCCTTGACTCGAAACCTGCGCACCATCGAGTGGGACCATAAAAATTCAGGTGCATAAAAACGAACCTGCAGTTCGAGATAAATCACTCAGTCCGTGCAAACTAAGATAGCATCGACGTTTACGCCCGGCGTTACTTCGTATCGCGGACGGGGGCGCAGGGAAGTCAGTCCAACCGTGAGGTAGGTGAGCGAGATTTTCGCGAGGGCTAAGTCCCCGAAGGAGACGGAGCTGAGCGAGCGACTCATGCACGAGGAATGGTTGCATCAGCACTTTAGAGAGGCGGGGATTTTTTTGATCCACCTCACGGGTTAATGCACGCCTTCACTTCGGAAAGAGCTATCCTCCCTTCGCCTAAAAATAAGTGGCGTTTGGGAGGTTGGAACATCGACACGTTCGTACTCTCTTCGATGAACGTAACCGTTAAAATATACCGGCAGTATATATAAAGCCGAGGAGAGGAGTGGGGAAGCATAATCGGGACCAATAGGTGCCACTATATAGTGGGTATATTGAAATAAAAAGGCAGGTGTAATTGGGAGAAAGGGAACATGATAACTGAGATAAATATATTTACGCGATTCAATTTTAAATTTTGTACCAACATGGGGAGCGAGGATTATAAATGTGATGGGAAACGAGATATTTTTGCCCGTGGCGAACCATCGTCCGAGCCCAATTCACACGAAAGAGGCAGTCGTTCGAGTAACCATTTTTCCTGGACAGTACGCGATTTTTAACTATCTCAGTTTTAGCGTAAATCTGTGGTTCCCAAACTTTTTCGAGCCTTTTTTGAATGAATATTTTCCCACGTCGATCTACCCGGGTATGACTAATCATAAGTAAGAGATAAAAATAAATAAATTTTGTGTACCTGCATTATTGAACCAATTCTTTCATTTATTTGTTGTTCATTCCATTTTCATTAAATTAATAATTAATGGGATGGATGAGCCTCCAAATCACTGTACATTTTCTCAAATCTTAAAGTTTCGATACATTTTCTTTTTTCTTTGGCGCATTGTGTAGTTTTTAACTTCACAGTTACGCATCTTATGGTAATATGATTGTTTTGAGATTTTTAACGAAAACATTCGAATTCCTTTTCCTAAATCACTTCATTTTCTGTAATTAAATAGACCCTGTGAAAACTCCGCGGCTCCCCGGGGCGTCGCGGCGCACACTTCATGAATCACTGGCGTAAATAGTTTCCATTGGGGACATTTTTGCTTTCAAGATAAAAAAATTCGCCGAGGCAAGTATTTCAGGAAAATTCGGAAAAATTATATTCATTAAAATGATTTTACAAATAAATTTTGTCTAAAGTTCTTCCGGCACCGATATGTTTCGTAACCGTGAAATCCACTTTCTTATTTCACCTTAAATTTCATCACCTATTATAAATTAAGAATTCTCGCCCAGCGGGTTAACTGACAAGATCAATGCCTCAAGACCAACCTTGCATGTAATGGAGAACCGTTAAAAAAATCAAACTCATAGAGATGCTTCTCAGGGTTTATACGCATTTGGCGAGCAAAGATGAGCCTTCTTTTGTTCAAAGAAGTGGTTAAGTGCTCTAAATCAGTTTCTCAACGGAAGATTCGCGGTTTGCACTTAAGTGGCCCGCAAGCTCTTTTCCACGATCCATCTTCTATTTCTTCGCCTCTCGCCTTCACTTACTTTGGAGTGCCAGGCGCGTTTCTAGGCGGTCATAAAAGACTCCCGATGGCACCGAGGAGATAGGGTTTGGCATGTCCAAGTCGTGACTCTACGCGATATACTGCAGCCAGTAGTTTTGCACTACACGGAAGAATGAGTTCCCGAAACCTACTTAAAAGGCTGTGCTAAATAACCAAACTTAAATAAAAACCTGACGATTCTTCGGCCTCAAATTGGCAATAAGAGAAGGCGGACGGGGAGTTACGTGCAGGCTCTCATCGCGTGATGGCGCCCTGAATAGGGAAGGCAATAGGTGAGAGAGACAAAGAGAGAGAGAGAGAGGAAGTTTTGGATCTAGGATGAGGAGTAGGGAGTTGTGGGTAATGGGCGAAAGAGGGCGGAGTGGTAGGGGAAGAACTGAGGTAGGACCGGTAGGACGGGCCCGCGACGTACTTTGTAAAAGTCACTCAGCGAGTTACGACGTGGTGCGGGGTCGAAGGTGGCCTTAAAGGCACCTAGAATCAAGTAGGCACTTCATTTCATATTCAATTTTGTCGGAATACTCGGCGCGGTATGAGCGGAGGTCGAGGAGGAGGAGGGCAACGAGATCTTCGCAGCAGGTGGGAGTGACGTTAGCGGGCGTGGGGGTGGGGGAAAGGAAATACTGTGGAGGTAAGTGGGGTGGGGGATGCTGTTAAAGTGAAGGGAGGGGTGGGGGGTTCAAGACGATGCATGAGGCGAACGGAAGGGTAAGGTAATGGGTTTGGAGGAAGGGAGGGAAATGTGTGCACACATAGACATACACGAGTTGGTTGGTGGGCGGGGAAAACTCCTCCGCATGGTTTGGTCCCTCGCTCTCGCGCGCAACTTATGCGGAAAAGGCAGTTTGTCGCAGGTCGTGTATGAACTGCGACCCTTAAGGAAAGGATTCGGGAGTCGGGGAGTTCGGTGATTTCGGACGTCGTCGGATCGAATTCAGAATGAAGTGTTCCGGGGAAGGAGGAAATTTTCGTCTGGAACGAAATTGGCTATTAAGGGAGAAAAGCGAAAAGTTCTCACTTCGCGATGCATAATTCACATACGAGGAAATTATTTAAAAAAAGATGAAGTTATCGTATTCAATATGCAAGAAGAAGAAGACGGCCTGGAGAAGAAGTAGACGGCCTGAAGACGAAGGTGACCAGGAGAAGAAGAAGGGAGAGAAGAAGAAAATAGGGAAATTGTTTTTATTTTTCGTAAAACGAGGGGTAAACCTCGGTGCATACCCTCAATATAATCCATGAAAAATAAACCGGGAGAGATTCAAATGGATCTCTCCCCCTTGTTATAATAAATATGCAGGAGTTGATAAAAAAAAGTCTCTGAAAGGATTTACAAAATTGATAGAAATTAATGGATGGAAATAGTAAAAAGGAAAACACAATAATATTTCGTACATTTAAAACAGTCAACGCCCTGGATGCTTGGGCATTTTAACATGATGTTTAAACATGATCATCGACATTGTGTGAACAAGTCATCACGCATGAAAAGTGCATTATGAATTATGTAAGAAAGCTCAACTTTATTGAGAGTGGTAAAGTTCTTTACTGGAAATTTAATGAGAATTTTCCTTTACCTACTTCCAATTTATTCGAGAATTGTAGTATTCATGATAAGCAAAACAGAAACATATTAGCATTTGCAACTCTGTTATCACCAAGTTGGGATTCCAAAATAGAGAAAAAACAAAGCCTCAAAACAATCTGGAGAGAACTAGGAAATTTTAAGTTTCACTCTATTGTTACGGTTCTTGGAATACAATAGTCTGTTTGAACTTCTACACCTTACTTAATACTCAAAGTATGAGATTCTCCAATTTTTCGAGAAATTTTATGAGTTCGTTTCCTGGCAAATGCGAAAATATTTATGATGAAGAGCAGGAATAATCCTGAGGTGTTTTAGTCATAACGTACACTTCGCTTTCCAGGTTAAAGCTAGAGGGAACAGAGCCGAGAAAAAAATAGCTTGACAAAAACGCTGGGAAATATAAGAGGGAAAAAATGGCTTAAAAGAAAGGTTGTTTGGATACCCTAGGGATGCGTCAAAGTAGCTACTTTGTTAAGGCAGGAGAATTCATTTTTTAGCTCATCTGGGGAAAAATATATGAACTTTATGACTTAAGTAGGCAACCACATGCAAAGACAAGCTGCTTCTACTTTAAAATTCTAAAAATACAAATGAAATTGAACAGGGTAATTTAGCTTATAAATATTTTATTAATAGTTATGTAGATGTGAAATTAATGTTTAAATACTCCCAAGAAGTTATGTTAAAAATGGAAATTGTGCGAAGAGAAATGCTGTTTAGGGGTGTAAAATAACCGATGGAGGAAGTCAAAACGCAACTAAAGAGAAAGAAGTTGGATGAAAATTAATTTTATTTTTAAACGCTTTAAATTAGGCATTAATTTTCAAATTAATGCCTAATGTAAAGCAATAACTTAACAAGGGACAATTTTACTTCAGATGAATCTTTAGTTGGCATCAATACATTATAGTATAGTATTTTAACCAATTTCAGTTGACGAAAATGCATTTACCTACCAGAATTACGTGTGATAAGTGACATTCTCTCATATATTAACAATCGGTAAGTACGATTGATCAAATATCTATGCCTTTCCTAGCTCACATCTATATTTTAAGAATAAAGTATAGATTATTTACTCTAGTTCTTAACCTTAGTTCAGATAATCGTGGAAAAGATTCTTTAAAATTGCATAAATTACATTGTTGAAGTAAAGACGAAAGAAAAGGAGAAAATCAATTTGGTGCTGGCTCTAATAAACAGTATCACTCTTATGCCCTTTCTCTATGCCGAAAGTGCCCTTTCTCTATCACCAGATTATAGCAAACAACAAAAAAGTGCTGACTGAAGAAAAGTCATCAGAAATAAAAGGTAACATCAATAAATAAACCTACCGAATCGTAGATTAAAAGCGTTTCCCTTCCGATGCGCAGTGGCATGCTTATATGCTGCGAATGGTCCAGAGTTGGGCCGCCAAAAATCCATTTAACTAAATTAACCATTAATTACTGTCTATTAGGAATGTTTTTGGCATTATTTTGAACAATTTCCAAAGGAAATTAAAGAGATATATGAAAAAATAACCAAAGTAGAGTAAAAGATATCAATCATATTAGTTTGTAGAAACATTTGTCTTCCGAGGATATGAGCCATAAAGGAAAGAATGTGAGGTGAATATGATTCTGGAGCACTGCATAAGAATACATAATATTGAGTGATTATAGTTTATACGTATATGTTATAGCTAAGTAAATTCTTTATGATACTTTATAATATTTTAGTTTTTGTACAGTTAATGTAGTCGTATTCAGGTGGTTTTGGATACGAAGACCGATGGGGTTGAAAACCATCCAAATGAACAGAAATGAGATGCGGAAACGATATCGCATTAGGAAAATGAAGCAATTAGTCAAATGATTTACTAGCTATACTTAGCAATTAGACTTCGGGCAGAAAATAAAATTGCTTATACATCGAGGAAAATAAAACAGGAGAGATGGGTGTGGACATGAAACTCTTACGAAATCCTCACTTGTTTGGTGTTTTCCGCCATACGATAGATACGATTTAAAGACAGATTATTTATAAAAATAATACGAGGAAAAAATTTGGAGAAATTTCCAACAACTGTTACTCTCCGTAATTTTTTGATCAGCTCCTTTGTCCGTGCCTAAAATGACACACACCCTCAAATTAATCCATGTTGCCAGGCAGGTAACTTTTCAATACGGCCTTCACCGATAACCTCACGTATATCCTTTTGAAAGATTAAAATGTTTTTTCGACATGTATACAGTTAACAAGGGAGAGCGAAGTAATATCTCCGTCACGGATTAGTTAAAGGCATATGGCTGCACTACCGGCTTAAACCCTCATCTGTTAGAGCCCTCAGAAGGCTCTCTTGCCCTCTTTCACAACGATAAGGAGGCTAATGATGTCTTTCACAATGATAAGGAGGCGAAGCATGTCTACTCGTAATCGATTCGGATGAACAGCTGGTCAAATGAGTGATGGAGTCCGTGGGGGAATATTGGGCAATGTTGAATCTTTCCTGAAAACTAATTGAGAAATGTTTCAAAATTGTCAAACCTCGATAAATCGTGACTTTTCAATACAGCAATTGAGAATTTTCAAGATTGTGGCGTCAACCAACCGAGCGAAGTGACAATTGAAATGCAACCATTATTGGAAGTTTTTCATTCGAGGAGTTGAATATCAATGAAATGAGAATCTACAAAAGCGGTAGCGGTGATTGATGCTGTAATTTCATTTCACTGATATTGTCAAGCCGTAATAACTCTTTGCTTTGTCTGTAATTACGAGGTGTTGAACTTGAGAGCGGGACAGAAAATATCGGCGCACTTCCGTGTACAAGAAAGAAGATGAATGGAACGATATGCGGAGGAGAGACGAGGAAATTTGTTCGGTAACTCGCCGACCGGTAGCATTCTGTGGGAAAACAATAGTCTCGGCCGAATGTATGGTAAATAGAGAGCGCAAACGTTCTAGGTATACGTATACAGAAGTAAAAAACCGAGATTTTTAACGCACAGTCATTCATAACTTTACGTTATTAATTTTTAAAGAATCTTCCTTTCACTGAACCAGACTTAACTAAAATTTTAAATAGCAACATCAATCGGGGGTGGGAGTATGGAAGTTCGTTTCTTCTCGAGCGAACTTCAGGGAACAACTCTCCATCTCACGCTTGGTTTACATGAGCGCCACCATGTGTGGAGGGTCTGAAACGAATGGAAAGCGAAATTCGCTGTGGTGTTGCAAAGTGAGCAGCGATGGTTTCCGGCTTAACTTCGTGGCAATTATGTATACCACTCCATAAATTCGTTCTCTTTTCCGCTCTACTGCCACTGCCACTGCGCTTGATGACGATAGTCACTGCCAAAACCATGGTCCGGTATAAATGAGGGCAGAAACATAAAAAGTACGAATATATAAAGTGAAGTGAACAGCACACTAAAGCAGTGATTCTCAAACCTTTTGCTCAATTCCCTCCTTTCACCATAGTTCACATCATCAATCCCCCTTCACAATATAAATTATAAAAAAATAATTTAAGCTTGCAAGTGAAAATAATGCGCAAGGCATTCAATATACTCTATCGAACGCCATAGAATTAATAAAAACAAACTTCTCTTATATATTGTGCATAGTCTACAGAACATCAAATTTGACGCAGGATAAGTTATTCTTGATCTCTTCTTTAATTATATATATCCCGTCAGGAAATGATAGGACTTGGTTTTTTAAATAAATAAATAAATGTACTTTAATACATAGCCGACGATTGGCAACATTTATTCTACTTTCTCATAGGTCGAGGATTAAGATTTACAAGCGTCGTGAGTAGGTTCTTTCTATATAAAACAAATAACAAATTTGAGAAAAGGATATTTGTTGTAATAAATAACAAATATGGGAAACAAATATTTGTTATAATAAATATAAGAAGTAGCACCTACACACGGTGCTTGTAAAATATACTCCAAGAGTCCTGAGGAAGTAAAATAAATTTTGGAAAACGTCGGCTATGGATTAAATTACATCCATTATTTAATAAAAAAAGCCAAGGCCTTTCATCTCCTGACAAGATAAATAACATCACATTTTGGTGAAAACTAGTCTCAATTCCTCCCTTAACTCCTCCTAAATTCTCCCCAGGGGAAAATTCCCCCCCGGTTGAGAACCTCTGCACCAATTGTTATATAGTAGTAATCCGTGGTCCCGCCGCCGTTCGTTTCCTCACCGCTGTGGTGGAGGGAGGGGTGCGCGGGCGAGGGCCCGTGGGCCGCCGCGGCCGCCACCGTCGCCCCCGCGTCCTTGCGACTCGACCCGAGCACGACGGACGCAATCTTGGGCGAATCCTCGGCCATGAGGTGCACCTCGGCGGCCCTCCGGTAGAGGCCGAAGAGCGAGGCGAGGCAGCGCAGGGTGAGCAGGCGGGGGCCGCCGCCCCCCTCCCGGTGGGGCAGCAGCTCGGAGGCCGTCTCGAGGTCCAGGTCCATCCCCAGCAGGGCCGTCTCGAGCGGGGGGCTCGTCGGCTTGGGCTTGGGCTTCTTGCGCACCTCGGAGAGGGGCTTGCCGCCGATGGTCCACTTAGTGTTGGCCGTGATTCCCTTGCGCGTCTCCGCCTTCTCCTCCTTCTTCCCATCCTCCTCCTTCTTCGGCTCCGCCTCGTTCTCCTCGACCGAGGGTGGGACGAAGATGGTCACAGGGTAGGGGATGATCGCGAGGGCGGGAACCTGACGGAAAATTAAAAAGAAAAATACGTTAGCAGAGAAGGACCTCAGGTTTTCCTGGCGAATAGATTGGAGAGGGAGACCACAGGTGCTGGACAGCACCGCTACCCCATGGGAAATCCGAAATCTCTTTCTTCAAATACGTCAGTAGATCGCATCCAATTGAAAGCCTGAGAGTCAAAGTAATACAAGTAACATAAACACGAAAAACGATATAAGTGCATATGTTCGAAGTTGGTACCGTCGGGTACCGTCAGGTAGCTACAGGAAAAGGAATACAAGTGTTCGAACGTATGGTGCTGCGATCTAGCCGCCGAACACTTTGCTTTTTGTCATTTCTGGTCATTTCTTACCGGAGTATAGTGATACAGGTGACACTGGACGATGTTTGTTACTTGTATTACTTTGACTCTCAGGCCCTCAATTGCAAATGGATGCGATGCGCGAAACTTTAAATGACCAAAGGGCATCATCAAGCACACAAATCACGATAGAGAGACATACTCATCATTGGTGCAGAGGTATCACTATTGCACATTATTGCATCATCATTCACAATTGAAAAGAAAGAAAATTTAATGAGAAGGCCGACCGTCATTGAAAAAACTGAAAAAATACAACTCATCAATTAATTCAAATAAAACCAATATCGTAGATTCAGAATAAAAATAGACAAATTTACCATGAGGCTTGGGCAGCAAAAACTGGGGCAAACAGAAGAATTTTGCTTTCTGGGAAGAAGTATAACCAGTGATAGTAAAAGCAAGAAAGATGTAGAGAACAGGATAGCCCAAGCGAACGAGGCACAATCAGAAGAAGAATCTTCCAATAGCTGTAGCAACAGAGTAGCAACACAAGCTTGGAAGAAAGAAACCACTCATTATAGCATACGTATAGAGCATGCTATTACATGACAGTGGAACTAAGGCATTAAAAGCCGCAGAAGAAAGAAGATTGGAAGCAATCGAAATGTTGGTAATCAAAGAAAAAAAGAACGAAGGGAATCACCGATGAAGTAGTCCCACAAGAATGGGGAGAGGATATGCCTATAGAAAATGTCGCGGAGTAAAAGGATTCATTAATCTTGTTGAACACATTCCGAAGAATAACAGCCTCATGAAAACTATCGTGAAAGATGGTGGAAGGAACAACGAATGGAAAAATTACTGATGAAGATCGATTGATAAATACAACGGAAAAATTATCAGGGAAGTCAAATTTAATACTGATAGTGCTGATAGGAGAGTGGCGAGGAGCGACGACATTGACGACTGCTGATGATGATGATTACAGATGACAATCACTCAAACAGTCCGATTATTTATGTGGTCACCCGTTTTCCGGTTTGATTGCGTAGTTGCTTGATTTTTTAAAGATTTTTGACGTTTTCAAAAATTTGCAAATAAATTGAGTTTAATTTCATGGTACTTTTAACTGAATTCAAAGTTTATCTGGAGGGAAAATATTGCCCGTAGTTCATTGTTGAAACAATTCGGAAAAACTTCATTCGTATTTTTGTTTAACGTGTTTCGACGGCTAAGTTAATTTCGCACTTCCTGTCTGCCACGTGCAGACAGGGGGACGAATCGGAGGAAAACCCCTCCAAACTCGAGCCGAGCCCAACGATGCTTAACTTCGGAGAATGATCGGGAACCGGTGTTTTTCGAGCAATTTCGAAAAAAATTCAAATAGCTTTGGTACAACATTAGTAATGCTTCCTGGAAGTTTCATCGAATTATGTGAGTTTGCTTTTCTCATCATTGTTCATGTTCATGTATGATTTTCATCGCAAAGTGAGTCTGATTGATACAACATAATTATAACAATAATGCGAGAATCAATTTTTGGCCATCGTCTTCAAATATTCGGGAGGTCGAGTCAGAGGTAGTAAAAATCATTGAATCAAACTTGAGCAATCCACTGTTGAAATTCATTGCTTAAATAAATTGATTTTAGACCAGAGGTGATTAATTGATACATTTGATTCCTTAGGTTTGATTTAATCACTTTCACCTTCGTCAATGATTAATTAAGTTAACGTTAAATTTAATCAATTTGTTATTTAAGGTAATTAATGACACTTTCCCGCAATGTCCATTAGCTGTACAGCGATTAATCAGTTTTCAGTTTATGTTGAAAAGCAAATAAAAGTGTAAAGGAAATTAATTAATTTTTTAATGTTACTAATAATTTTTTACCGTAATATTAATTAGTTAAACAGCAAATTGCCTTAATTCAGATGCAATGGAATCGAATAAAAATAAACTTAATGACAAACTTCAGTGTTTCAGTCAGAAACTCGCAACTGCGATGCATCCAGCTTGCTTTGCACCATACAATGCTTTAACCTGATAGCAAGTTTTATTTTCATACTGTGATGAATACGTTTATTGAAAGATTTAGTATAAAATAAAAAAAATTGAAAACACATAAGGCTGCATTTTTTGGTCATCCGTGCACGTGTGAACGGATTTTAATAACAACTAATTAAAGGCATTTTTCCAAATAAGCTCTATTAATCAATGACTGGATACTGGGGATCATTTACCAAAGAATCTTTCTTGAACTAAGGGGCTTATATTTTTAAAAGAGATTACATATTTGTACTTCAATATAAAATCTGACTGCTTATCACGAAAAAAAGAAATTCATTTTATAATTCAGAATTCAAGATATTTTTTTATGCTCAGGGACATGACCAATTTTTTTGGGATCAGTGGCACTAAAATGTTATTATTTCAGCGGATTTTCCAGCTTGAACTGATAAATAGCTAAATGTACGATTTACCTATCACCATTTATATGATTTTCAAGATTTTTCGAGTTGTACGGCAATTACCTTCGCCGACGAATAGCTCGAGCTTTTGGTTAGCAACGGAAAATGCATCTCAGAATGAAATGTCGGTCAAAAAACACTAAGACATGCGGGTATTCATCTGATCACAAGATAAACTTCAAAATATTTGCCATTTTAATATTTTGTAATCTTGGGGTAAAAATATCATCCAAAAGAAATATAATTTGGTGTTTCAATAATTTTTGCATAGATGAAACAAAAAAAATGAATGTACTTAAAAGGGGGGATTCGAAAACTCACCGCGAGAATAGCGCACTGCTTTTATAAGAGGATTTGGAAATTCTAAACTCGTCACTGATGCATGGATGGGCAGAGCGAATCCCGTGGTAAAAGAAAATGTAAGGTGCTTCAATTACTTCCGTTACATCGCACGTTGCATCAACTGGAAATATTAACTTCGTACAACTCAACATGAATGGATCAACATTAACTGAGGAAGCAGTTACGTCGAAATTCCTCCGATGTGGACGTTGATATTTTTTTGACTTGAAATAGATGATGAATGATTGATAAAAATGCCATTTCTCTTAAAATCACAAAATATTCTCTTTATAAACGATAACTAAAGCGTCGATACGACGACGTACGGAAAAAATTCAGATGATACAAGTACATATTAAGTTGACACGAAGGGTATTAATTTACCTCCAAGGCTCACTTTTATTATTCTTATCATATGCTCTATATCCTGCACAGGGTCAATGCTATAATTTGAAATGGATAATCTTATTTCTTTTCTACCGCCCTTTCTTGGGAAAGGCCACTCTATCAAGTTTAAGCGTTTCCAGAGGTCATCAAACTGGTTACAGCATGTATTGATTGCAAACGTATGCTGAACTTAATTTACAACGTCATCATCCTCATCGCCACATTTATTTTGGTATCATCCTGATGAGAGTCCGTGGATATTATTTTTCGGAGTATTCATCCCGCTATCTTCAAAGTTAATCAAACTCCTCGAGGAGTTCCTAGGGGTTCCCTTATCAGCGATCAATCAGAGTTTTTGGTCATGAGGATTCAGGGCCACAGGTCAGCTTCCACAACTTACCCAGTCCCAGTAGATATGTGAAATGCATCATTGAAAACATAATTGGTACATATCAGCCATTAAGTGATTACAATTGTAGGTTGAATTAATCCAGACCGTAGTTGTAAAAGCAATATACATCGTAATACAACCAAATTAGCTCATTAGCCACGGGTAACCTGAAGGCGTTGGGTTGGAAGCTGGCCTTGGTTATAAGACATTTTAATGAAATGATTACGCTTTATGTACATAGTTATGTGATAAAGTATAAATACATCTGCTGGAAAACCTGGGAAAAAATTACTTTTACAAAATAATTTCATTTCTGTAAAAATAGGAGGTGGTAAACCAAGATTTAATGAATTTTAAAGTAGAAATATCAACACAATTAGCAGATAAAAAAGCTTTCTACTATTTATTTCCCTCACAAATTTGTGTTTCCTTTTTAATTTTTTTCTCCAGTAAGTAAACTACGGGAGAAGAAAAACAGAAGAGGTCAACTCAGTACTCAGAAGTTTGACATGCGTTCATTAGTTTGCATCTTTTCACAATTTGCCCGTGATCTCTTAGACACAGGTTTTCCCTGCTCCTTAACGGCGTACCTCTTGTCCGTTAAGGAACCAAGTGAGGTTGGCGGGCGGGTAGGAGGGCGGCGCGGTGCAGTTGGCTCTTATCCTCTCCCCGGGGCCGAATTTTCTCTTCTCGATGCTCACCTCGGGAAGTTCATCCGGGAAGTCTGAAATTAGAGGAGGAAAACATTTTATGAATTTCAAGAAGTTTGAGAGATGAGGGAACAAATGTGGCCACCTGGGCGCGAGAAAGATCAAGTGCGCGAGTGATTGCGTATCCGTAAAGCGAGTTTCTGTCGTTGAGTCAACTAGTAGCATATATTTTCCTCTGGAAACGTCGCCGCAGCTCCAAATATTTGCATAGCGCAGCTCCAAGGCAGCAGTTACCAGATATGGAGCAACATAAATATTTATGGACGATCGCTAACTCTAAGTCTTGTCGTTTAAATTCGGCGAGTAAAAAAGTCCACGCAACCAAAGGGCTGCGGCTAAGCTTCGTGAAATTTCACGTTGCGAGAATGGAAAAACTTCGTGCATTTCACGCAAGTTATTTACTCACGGTACGACTAGTTCCCCTTGATACGCTTCGTCACATTTCGTCGATGATATAGCCCACGCGACGAAGTCAGTTGTACCGTGAATACATTACTGAAGTACATACACTCTACAAAGTTGCTCCGTCCTTTCAACAAGTACACCACATTTCCATGTAAGTGAAATATAGCCTAACCTATTCATGGAAAAATTTTCAACGCTAGTTTTACTAAAATGCAATCTGAAGTGGTATTATGTCATTCCTTAAATATTAACATTTAGTAAAAACGTATGTACCTAATGGTGTTTTTAAAATTACTAAGTATTTTAAGGTTGACAAAATCACGATGACTTTGATGACGATGCGCGAGTCGAGCATCGAAACGTCGGCCACAATGGAGATTTTAACCCGGTTGGAAACCCGAGAAGAATTCATTCTTGACAAAATCAGTTTTATGATGCCAAGAGCAAAACAAAGCTTTACTAGTCATCTTTTTTTACTTGTGTATATAGGCACTTTTTTCCGCCAGATTTTCGGCCAGAAATAATCGATTGCACAGTGAGGAAAAATTTATTACTGATCATATTTGAAACTCCAAAAATACTAATTTACCCCGTGTTTATGGCCTTCGTGATGAAGGGTAAAAAGTACCTACTGCACTTTTACGATGTATAAATGGATTTGACAGGTAAAGGGTAAAAAATCAACTTTATGAATAAACAAAAGAGTGTTGATCCAATATCATTGTGAATCCTCCTATCTCCAAACAAATGGGTATTGTTGAAATTAGAGTTACCGACACATTTGCACTCATTGTCCTCAAACTCGAAGTTTACCTTTGTTAGTTTATGGCTGCGATTAAACGGAAGCCCTTCCGTAAACGAACCATCAAGTGCAGTAAATCTAGTTGAGCAAATGAAGAAACGTAAAGACTTGAGGGGGAAAAGTTCTGGACATAAATTGGTTAATACCTCATAAAAAGTAACCCGGAGATTAATTAAAGAAGTAAATAAAACCTTGCTAATTATTCTTCGTCGAAAAATCTCCAGCGACGCGCAAGAGGGTTCGGCGTTCAAGATCGTTCTTTACTTTCCTTATTGCCGAGTTTTACAGAGTCTGAGTACAAAAAGACCCCCTTATTTTACAGTCCTTCTGTAAGCCTCTCCTTTCTCAATTTATAGGTGGCTAAGCATCGAAGCGCCGAAAAACCTTTTGCTGAAAAGGGTTGGCCGATTATTGCGTCGTAAGTATCCTTTATGGTATTTCCTCGGGGCGGATTGGTCATGCCCCGTTCCCAGCATTGCCCGAAATATGAGCTTGGTCCTCTATCTCTCTTTACAGAATTTTCTCTCCGCCACTCGTCTCCCATTCCTCACGTTTCTCATGCCGTCTCGAGAAAATCTATTGGTCATCCCCGAGTGGACCGTAACTTTTGGGCTTGCACCATTTTCGTTTTATGAGCAAGCGGGTCATTTGGAAAGGAGAGTATTTTTTTCTTACCAGAAATCATCATTTGTGTCCATCTACCACCTTCGTGAAAAAACTGAGATATGTGGTAGGACGTATGATCCCGTTGGGCAGGCACATGTATGGGGAGGGGTCGTTTCAGTTTTTTGTTTGCTAGAAGGGGAAGGGTAGACTTTCTTGGCCAGAATGCCACAAGTTTCCGTGCGTTTTTAATGGCGCATTTGGCCCAAAAATGTTTCCACTTACTTACTAAGCATACATAGCAGTAGAATATTTTAGTATCAGAAGTATTATTCTTTTCTATCTTTGAATTTGTCCTCAATGATTATTATTTCAAGCTAAAATACCTCCGACCCTAAAGATCTCTCGTCTTGCTCTATGCCAAGTATTAATTGTACAATAATCTGTGCTATTGTTGCTTCGCCACCCTTAAAATCTCATTCTCATGTACAGTGAGCATCTTGAGAAAACATCTGCGTAGTGAGCATTTATGCTTTGAAAATTTAGCATTTTACTCAGCGACAATGGCATATCTTGTCTCCCACTTGTTGAAGTCTTAGGCTACCCATTATGATATAAGTTTAAGAATATGCTCCACTGAAGGTTTGCTGTCATTGCTTTAATCTCCTGCACCTTCGTTGTAGAAAGGTGTGGCACATATCCATCTGATGCGAGCTAAGTATGGCGCGCAATTTATAAAGCAACATGACAATAATGTTGAGTCCGTGTATAAAACCATTGAGGCAGAGGTGTATCATCCCCGCGACGCATTCATTACTACCCGGGAGTTCAAAGTAACATTCAACAGCATCTACCAACTCACCACGTTCACATCCACTACGCCATCCACTTACGAAATTAAACGATAAACCAGCGGTGTAAGACTATTCATGATCCCGCATCTAAACGAATTGTTTACTGACCTACATTTTGTGTTTCTTTGTACTACACCTTCTGCTCCACCACAAGAGAGGATGAAAGAAGTTTAAAAATACAGCATCGAGGGCACCTGCGACGCGAGCATAACATATTACATGAACTTCCGGTGACGCGAAGAGGGAAATGCAGATTCATCCATAAAGCACAGATGCATGCGGTGCGAAAAATACGAACTACCTTTTTATGCGCAAAACATCAATGCATCCTTTAAGTTATCAATGTGATAATATAAGTTGCATATGACATATTTAATGAATAAAATAGCACGTAAATTGTGCACATTTCCAGTGATTTATCGGCGAGCATGCATGCATTGTGGTAACTAGAACTCACTGCAGGAAATACTTCTAAGACGGGAGGAATTAAGGTGATAAGAAGCGTCAAATATGATTGGAAGAATTCTTGAAGAATTGTTACCATCAACAGGTTTGGCAGCGTGAAATAACAAATTTAGAATGAAAATGAATATTCAATATGTTCTCAAGGTGTAAAAAATACAGCATATACCGTGAGGACTGAAGTAGAAGACACTGGATTAGCCGAATATTACTGAAAGCAATAGTTATATTTATAGTGGATTTCTTCGAGTGTCTCTCACTGATGTCAAACTGGATAACTTCCAGATGCTTACGTCGATTACCCGCTGTTTTCGCTCTATTTTGAGAGTTCAACTATTATTACTCTCTCTTATTTTGTTCTCCGCAGGCTTCACTCGCAGACACGAGGCCTGAATCAATCCCTCAGAAGGAGGCGAAAGGGGGGGGGGGTGAGGAAATCGTTGACGGGAGGGCGTGCGGCGGCTGCGGCGGCAGATAGAGGTGGATCTCCGGATCTCGGGACCATGCGGAAGGGGAGCGGCCGTCACTCATCCACGGCGAGGAGGTCACCGGGGTTAAGGGGGAGGGTAGTGCGGGCACACGCGGAGGTCACCCCGCCGGGGGTAATCGGAGGGGGTGGAGGCAAGGAGGGGACAAGGACGTGTCAATCGGAGTCAAGTGAGAAAGTGAATTTCGCCAAGGGTCCAGATTGAGAGCGGTGAGAGGGAGGGAGATAGAGGTCGGGCCCCTTGAGTCCCGCGGACGACGACGGACGACTGGCCGATGCGATTGGAGGACCGTGGGATGGGATCGAACGACTCGGAGGAAGGGGGAAAGCCGATGACGGGGGATGCAGAGCAGCGGTTTGAAGGGAGCAAGGGAGGGAGGGGGAGGGAGGGAAGGGATGCAAGTGGGAGGGAAAAGGGTAAGCCAAGTGGGATATCGCCGGGCGGCGTAAGAGAGAAGGATGGCTGGATGGATAGGAACTCACGATTGAGATGGACAGGGGTCGTTATGTTGTTATGACTTCGCATGCAGCCAGCGAGAGTTATCGCGACACGAGGAATGGGGGAGACGGAGGGGTCATGAGGAACGAACACGCATGGCAACGGGGTCCTTTTCGGCCTTCTCTGGGAGACCGTCTCCGTGTCGACGGAGCGAAACGTCTGTTTCTGGAGGTGTGCTCATTTCCCCGCGTCACGTATTCGGTGGGGCCGCTGAAGTTATTTGCACCTCGGGGCACCGAGTGGATATTGCGGTGGCTGGGCTGGGATGAGGAAATTCGAGGACGGGGAAACAGAAATGTAAAATAGGGGGTGGGGGTTGGCATTCTCCCGATATGTACTGGTCTACATGACGGGTGGTGGTGGTGTTTGCAATTTTTGAAATCGACGTCTATGCCCGCTTCCTGGATTTCCTCAGGGAAATTCGTTCTCAACCAAGATACGAGCGAGGCCAAGTAGGCACAAGGCTACCAATAAATCTGAACACACATCCTCATCATCTAGATTACGAAAAATTAAGTAACTTCTATCCTTAAGTATTGCGAGTATAGAAGTTAAATATTTATAATGTAGTAATCCTAAAAAAGTAAAATATTTAGAGGTTTCAGCATCCTCTATGTTTATGAGCCTCGTGAAGCCTTACTGCTTTTTTGTCCCAATGCATAAGAGCCATTCAGAGTCATGTGGTAAAATTTATGCTCAGTTTAAATAATCGTATAGTATTTTGCATCCTTAAATTAATACAATCAACCCTTTTTATGTAATAATAGGAGCTTGACTCAATTTTAATCGTCGAGACATAAGCCTTCAGGGTATTTTGAAGAAAAAAGTGGTATAATAATAGCGTTATGGGTGGCTATGGGGTACAATAAAGAAAACCAACTACATGATCGAAGACTGATCGTGACTCGCAGATGATATAATTTTCGCTGAAATCAAAACGTGGTAATTGTGATCAAACCAAGGCTACTGAAAGCGATGACAAACGAGCACAGCGGCAGATGTGGTCAGAACGTAGAACTTAACAAGGGCGCTAGGGTCAGGGATCAGGTTTACGTTAAGGGTGCAAACATTCATTAGCTATTGGCAGTTTTCCTCTAAATTTAAACTCCGTTTACATCTCCGCATTAGTTCCTATTGAAAATCAATGAATAAAACGGACAGGAATTCCATTCCACTCTGTTCGATTTCATTAATTTGTAATCATTATTATTAGGGCTTCAATTTTAATTTCGGGAGATTAAATCGCCATGACAGATATCGGCGTGATGAATGATAGAGGCTTAGAGAGCGGGAATTGCAGGCCATGGGGGTGGTGATAGATGGCGCAGTATTTGGGGAGGAAGGCGCTATGAGTTAGATGCATGAGGCCACAGGCGCGGCGGCAGGTGGAAGATCCGGGTGAATTGAAGACCAACGCTCTCGTACCATACCTATGAGAGGGAGAGGAAACGAGCCCAACAAAATAAAGCAAGCACAATGAAAAGCATTATGCCATCACTTACTTCCGCAAAAAGAAATCGCCTGCTAGAAAATGAGGAAATGCAATTCTGCAAAGAGGAAGAATTTTAGATCATTTAAATCAAGTTTGGAAGTAAAAACTTAAATTGAAGTTCTCGGAGAGTTAGACCGCAGTTAATGCGTACGGGTTCACACCAAAGGGTACCGAGTTCACGGTCAGATACGATCAAACGTAAGAGTTGCAATTTTCTGGATACCACCAGCTCTTCGTGGTTCGGGTCGTACAGCTGGTTGGAATGGGTTCTGATCCTATGAATTTTGGCTAGTGATTGGGATAAATACCCAGTGTTCTCCACAATCACGGATCTTCGGGTTGATTACCGTTTGCGTTTGATGCAATCTTATTGTATAGAGCTAAACTAGTATGATTGTGAGGAAAATAATTCGAATATTATGCCAATTTATCCCCAGCATTACTTCTTAAAATACTGAAATAATGCTTGAGTGCCATAAAAATGAGGCCGGTATGATTTTACATCAATCGTAACAGCGCAGACTGAGACCAAAACGCAGACACAAATCCTCGTGGGAGGAACTGGGAGCCTTGTCAAATATCCCCTGAAAATCGAGGGAAACCCGATCAGGCTCGGCATATATCACTTCCGATACCCTTGAAATAACACCAGCTTCTCCCAAGCCATTATTGGAGGCCGTAAATCCTGTCCAATTGAGAAAAATGATCACTGTCCGAAGGTGGCTTGTGCCATTACCATACGCAATTGCTTTTACGAGACTTAACAACTGTGCAATAACCTTTTTCGCTGTGTATTTTAGATGATTGGTAGATATTAAAAATTAGTACTGAGATTCGGAAGTCTATTAGCGGGTATATTAATGATAGCCACATCCTATCCTTGATATTCGATGAAAAAGCGAATAGATTTCGGGAAGGGATTACTATCGCACGCCTCTCATTATATTAATGGCTTTTGAGAAAGGCTCAGACATTATGTTTGCGATTTTTATGAGTGGAAACGGGGAGGCGACAAATGATAAATAAACTATCGCTCCGGGAATGAACTGGAGACACCTCCTCTGGCTGTTTTTGATTGTCCTTAATGAGGGAATAAAAAAAGGCTGTTTACCTCATGAACAATGATTGAGCCCTTGAAAGATTGTTGAAATGAAAGAGAGAGAGAGAGAGAGAGAGAGAGAGAGAGAGAGAGAGAGACGGGGGAGTATAGAAGTCTGTCACTCACATCATCTGATCCCCTTAGCGACAGAGGCCGTAGAGCACTCATTGAGCAGCAAGTCCCATAGTCGGTGAACCGTGAAACTTCATTGGGAGTTTTCTCCCGCAAGTTGCACCCGGAATCATCCGCTTGAAAACCCTTTTACGCTTACCTCCCGGGAATCGGGAGCCATTACACAGATCTGATCCCCCTAGGGCTCCTCTTTCATGTCTATCGCGGCATGACGCTCAAAAAAATAAAACGTTTCGACCGAATGAAGGGAAAAGACATTTGAGCGAATGATCGCGAATCAAGACCAGTCTCATGGATGAAGAAAATTAAAAAAAAAGTGCAAAGGAAGAAGTGCGACGGATTGAAGTACTATTCCGAGGATCAGAATGGAGGTAAGGGAGGAATTGTGTTTGAGACATGTAACAGGGAAGTTGAAGGGGTCGGGGGGATGAAAAGAAGTTTCATCTACAATGCGGGAGTCAAAAACAGATGAGAAATCTCCCCTTTTCATTGAGTCTTTAATAATGTGCTGCTTTCGTTCATGGCACACCTAAGCTGGAACTGGAACGAATAAGATAGAAAGGAGACGTTATTTTGTTTCAACCTCTTTTTTATTGATACATTAATTTTCTTTTTTCCGGCAGAAGATAGGTCTTGGTTAAGAAAAAATGAGTGTTATTACCCCATTGCCAACGTTTCATAAAGGTATTTTTGCTTCATCAGGATAACATTGAATTCACAGCATTCACAGAGTATTAATAATTTGCATTTTGTAAAGTATTTAATTGAATTACATGCTGAAGACATTTTCCTATGAGTATTTGTTTGAAAGTTAATTAAGTCTAAATAGTGCTAGGTATTGCGAAGATAATTATGAATTGTTAATGATTTCAGTATGCTTAGAAAGAGTAAAAATATGTTGAACTAGAGTAGACGGTTAATTTTGCGAAGTCTGTTCTTTTATTGCGTGCTTAGTTATGCGTACCATTTTTTAAAATAATTATCTTTTGATACGTCAGGTTCTATTATTTGGATGTCTAAGATTAAATGTGAAGTTGTTTCTTATTGCATGATCTGATACAGTTACACATAGTTAAATAATGGATTTAAATGATGTTTTATATTGGAGCAAA
Organism: Pyrrhosoma nymphula; assembly: GCA_963573305.1. Lineage (NCBI taxonomy): Eukaryota > Metazoa > Arthropoda > Insecta > Odonata > Coenagrionidae > Pyrrhosoma > Pyrrhosoma nymphula. The sequence continues at coordinate 136,608,204 of OY754327.1, forward strand.
ACATGTAGATTAGTCGGTAGTGAAATATTTAATAAATATATTTTTCAGCCTGAAGAGCAATCGAGTCGAAAGAGTTATATCATCCAAAGGATTTTCATTTAAATTACTACATTTATTAGCTAACAACTCTAATAATAAATCGAGTTGATGCCTTCCAATTAATTTAACCATTTGATTTTCTGGAAACTTTCGCGTTTATGAATCAGTTTTTTTGCTAAACTTTCATTTGTATTCAAGAGAAAAAATAAAAAATTTTCCTCTGCTTCACTGAATCGTGCCTCTGAGCTATCGTCACATTCAACACAATACAAGTTCAATTCCTGGAAAACGTAATTTGGAAAGGTAGGACATTGTCGCCACTATCAATTAGAGGACTTTTTTTCTAAACTAAGCTCAAATATGAAAAAATGACAAAGGTATCATTTAGGAAATTTTAATGCAAATAAAATCATGGTGGGCGGTAGCTTCGAATCAGAGGAAGGATGTGATGTTAGCTCGAGGATATTTGGGCGGATTTAAAATCATTTTTCGGTAGTCTCTCCTCAAACGTATTTCCACTTCAATGACTGCAGTTATGAGCCAATAACGCAAAAACTAAGAAGGGCTGATGTTTTATTGCCATATAATTTCCTGGAAAGATTTGCCGTCTTATATCAGTTCTTCTGCAAAAATGTTAGTTCGACACGGAAGAAGCAACTATTTTTCTCTTTGCTTCACCTCTGTTGCCTCTTAGCCTATGTAACTTCTAATTTAATTTGCGATAAAAATTGGTAATGCAGAATTTCGTTTGATATTGTTATCAAATAGTGGAAACAGTTTCTATAAGTAGCTCGAATGTGAAAACATTATTGAGTTGTTTGTATTTAGACACCCCCTAACTTTTGGTTTTCGATTAAATTTAACTCTCATTGTTTCATCACCAATGAAAATTCATGATTCAAGTTATTTGAATCGAGAATAATTACCGAAAGGTTGTGATAATATGACGCAGAATTTGAATACTTTTACGGTTGTACTTCCATGAAAGGCGATTAATTAAGAGTTAACGGTTTAACGCATAGATAATTCCTTTACATATTCACACTCCCATGGCCATTTATTATAAGAGTGGTAATTGGTCTCGCCTACACATTGCCTCCTTTCCTGTCGGTCTTTTGGAACCCCCTCGGCATTTCTCACATTCCTCGTGCTTAACTTGCGTCTTTCCATGATTTTCCCGGCCTTCTTGGGAGTTTTAATTCAGGATTTGTCTCATAAGGCCACCTTGAAAAGTCCTGCCCGACCTTGTCAATCTCCTAATTCTAGCCTCCGTCACCCTATCAGGTGCTCTATATTCATTGCAAATGTTCATTCATAGAGCAGGGAATGAAATTAAGTATTTGGGTGTGTCATGGAAGAGTTGATTAAACATGCATAAACATATTTTCGATACAGGAAGAAATTAAATTTATGCCTGGTCAACATTTTATTTAATTCGGAACAAATGTCTTTATTCTTTTCTAAGATAAATTTAATTTGCTTTGGTAGAATCAATGCTAGATTACAGTATACTCCGTTGGGGAGGTGCTTACAAAAATATAATTTAGCATGTAGAGATCTCTCAAAAAAGAATAGTTTAAGTAATAATGTTCAAAAGTAGGTATGAACTCTCTTTCCCATGTTTTTAGAACTTTGATTGTTGCCATCTAGATACTCTTACTAACATTTTCAAAGTTTTAAATTCTTTTTATATTCGTATCGGTTATTCATCGTCCTTTAATTCGGGAAGGTATTCTTTCCACATGTGGAGAAAAAGTAATGTATATTTAAGTAAACATAACCTTTCATTACATGAAAGATCTTTTCTGTACATGGTTCAATATCATAGACCATTTTGCCTGTAAATATTTTCCTTATTACTCAATATTACTTAATATTGTAGGTGTTATATGTGTACCTACTACAATCTACATACTTTCTTTTTTTGTTTTTATATCTGTTGGTCAAACACGGTTCTGTGAATTGAAGGTAGTGTTTATACAGATAATAACTTAAAAAGCTGCCAAAAGCTTCCAATTATTGTGTTCAACCAAGTTTGTATACACTTATTTGATTTAAGTAAGAAATATTCCCATCATTATTACCTTATTTGAATCCTTTCTTTCTCTTTTATATTTATTTCTCAAAGTGCTGCCCTCTCTTGGTGATCTAAATATATTTCTTCATACTTCATTTTTGACTGCCACCAATTTTATCTCCAGATTCTTCACAAAAAATCATGTTTTAGTTCCATACAGTGAGAATTGTCCAGTGATAAATTTTGAATTTTGTGTAGTTTGATGGCAGTTTTGAAGCTAACATTTTACTTGATACATAGAACTTCTATTGGCGAAATTAATGCGATTCTGTATTTCAAGTCTTTCACCGTTCCGTGAGCTGAGTATATTCCCTAAATACTTACAATTCTTCCACTTGCTCACCTTGAAAACATCCTATATGAATTAGCTTCAGTAATTTATTAAGTAATTCAAATTGGATGATTGCTTACTCTCGATACTACTTGAGTTACTCCTTAAAGGAGCAGGGCGGGGACAGTAAGGTTGTAGTGAGAGGAGGGGTGGCAAAGGGGGAGGGACAGAGAGTAGGGGAGGTTGAGTGGGGTGAGAAGGAAGGTGGTGGTAACGGGCGGTCAGCGGAGAGGGAGCAGGCGGTTAATTTGTCGGCACTCCCGTTGAGTAATGCGGGGGTTAAGTGGACGCCCTCCACGGCCGCCGTCTTTCATCCTTTGGACCCGTCCGACGACTGCCCGCTCGTACCCCTCTTTTATCCCCCCGCACCTTCCCCCCTGCTCCCCACCCCCGTCATTCGCCCGCGCCGCCGAGTGCCATTATTCGCGGTCCGCTGGCTGATTGGTCTGTTCCTTTCAAAAGGCCACCCTAATGCGAGGGGTGGAAGAGGAGGAATTTGATAATTTTTCTTACGCCCAAAAACAAATCGTTTTTATGTCGTGAGCTTAACTCCGAAAATAATAATGACGGGTAAGCGGGTAAAAAGCGCTGAATTTGGACGAAGAATTAATTTATTTTCGTGCCTCTGATTTTGACCGACGAAAAATCCATTATAAATCGTAGTTCAATTTACGGCTCTACATTTTACTCATTGTTTACCATATTCAATGCATTGATTAAACCGTAATCCGACGCCATGATGTTACCATCGCCGGAAGAATAAACTCTTCATTTGGATTAAGTATTTGAAATAATTGAAATTTCGATAAATGAAATGACCTTTCAATATGCGAATGTAAAACTCAGGCTATTATTTACGAAGGCCGACGTTTTCTTTCACTGAAATTCTCTTGTTTCCCTGATATTGGCATGAATGTATCATACCAACTAGTAACACGTTCGATAAAAACTGAATTATCGCAATCATATCCTCCAATAATAATCGAATGCACTCAGAAATATTTCACCATCAGCTTCTGCTGCATTTTATTTTGCATGGTCTTTGTTATTGAGACTTTAATTTACTATCATTCCCACGAATGAAGAATAAGAAGTTTTAGAAAGATAGTACTTATCATAGAGTTGATAGTATGTACCGAAAGAAAGTTGATACATAGAACATAATTATAAATGTGGTGGATAGAGTTTTTCTAATTTTAATTTGCACTGAGGAAGTGACGGGGTTGTAGACAGTTATCAGTGACACCGTTTTTAACAATAAAGCAACGGCTATGAAAGCTGATTTCCCCAAAATGGAGAATGATTACCTCATATTCGTACAAATAAATTCCCTCGGGGAAATACAGTCTTAAATAATTTTATGTTTCTTCAAACTACCTGAGTTTTTTTTACCAAGTTACCTGCAGTTTATGGGGAAGTTAAATTTTAATTCTCAATTTCTTATCTCCAGCGTATCAACATGCTACACCTATAAGTGGAACATCATTTGACTGAATTCTTCATGAATGACAAGAAAAGCAGGTAGCTTCATAATTAAAGTTGCTTCCTCCTCCAGGAGTTCAAGTGCTAAAACTTTTGGCCATAAATTTGTCAAGATAGGTCATAATGCAGAATGCTCTAAACAATGAAGGATATGCTAGCACTGATTCGGTGAGACAGAGGTAAGAGGCTATAGAGAATGTTCATTTCTAATGGCGATTTACGATCTCATCATTTTGAAATATGAAAATAAAACAAGCATGACAAAATGTTTCGGGATGGCCCTTTAATCGGAAGCAATGAAAAATCAGCCAGGAGTTGTTTTTAAAGCTATACTACTCAACTTACAAAAGGAAGTTTTTTTGCGACATTAATCAGCTTATGAAAGGAATTATTTCTACATAATTATCATACGTATGGTATGCCTGCGTATTATATAAATAAACGCAATAAACGTTTTTCGTACGGGCTTATGATAATTATAATGACCTTATGATAACACCCAAATAATTAATTCAGTATTATATTAAATCTAAAAATATAAAATAAGAGCAAATAATTTTAGAATGAGAAGCTATGGAGATACAATCTTCGGTTTTAGGGCTGCGGTGGTTTAGTGAAGGACCAAAATGACGTTGTAGAAAAAAACATTGAAACACTCCACTACTCTTTCGGTAAGAGGAATTATTAAATAATATTTTTAAACCAGAGTAACTAAATATAGTAATTTTTAGTGGCTCAAAATTTTATCTGGGGCTTTTCCAGCTCAGAATATGTGATCCGAGGATATGTTCATCACTATTAAGATCCCCTTGTCCTTTGTAACGGGCTTTAACGCGGTATTCATCCACGGGATTTCGGAGTCGAAAGTCGATGTGCCGCCTGAATGGAGTTAGAACCCACATAAACCTTAATCGTGCAGACGGAACGAGATGTGGAGTGCGGAGGGGGTGACCACCTCTCTCGGAGAATCCGGGAGACTCGAAGGTCATAAATGGGCCGGGGGGGGGGGGGTGAGTGTTGGGAGTTGAAAGTGGGAAGGAGGATATTGGATTCACTCCTTTTGCCAGCAATCGGTTATTGAAGTGCCGCCCTCTATATAGAGTAGGAGAGCACGCTCGGTCGCCATCTTCCCGCCTCCCCAAGGATGAAATTGCCAATCGAAATCAGTCGATGCTCACCTATTTATCTTTATTTTTAATCTGTCAATCATGTAATGGCCAAAAATTTGCCTCTGATCGATCAGCGGGAGATCCCTTTTCGAGACGCTAACTTCTCACGAGATATGTCCCACTCACTACCCCATCTTCTCTCATCCTTCTGTCTCCAGTATTCTATTTATTTACGATTAATGTCAAGACATTGCCCACTTCTCGCCTAGGAAACTCTACTCGAGTCACTTGCATTTCAGTTTCTTCGACCAGTCACTAAAATACGAGGAGTGCAAGCCTCCCAAACAATCGACCATCAATTAATCATTCTGCACCACCATTGATGTAGGTATTAAATTTCTTCTGATGGTTGTTGATTATGATGTAAAAAAATTAGAAAAAAGAATCGGTGTGTACATAGAATAAATGTCACTAAACATGAATACCGTGAGTAAAATTTGAAAAGATAGTGGTCCACAAGATTTATATATGGTTTAGGCAGGCCCATTGTAGCTCTGACACAGATATTAATCCAACCGTGCTTAAACCTATCGGAATTTAAAGAATATGAGAGTGAGTGTTGAAGAAATGTCATTTCAACGAGCGACTTTCTGCTACGTCAACTAATGTAACTATCTAGCAGACGAGCCAAATTCACCTGATTATGCATCATTTGAGATACTTTGGGCAAATGAAAAATGAATCAATGGGCAGGATTCAGTTGATTCGTTCCAATGGATCTATCAAAGCCTCTCACGACAGAAAAGAGCAACAGGGTCATTGGTCATAAAATGGACGGGCTTCGACGGGAGGGCTATAAAAATATTGGTAAATTAAAGAGGGAGGAAACTCCAAATGATGGATTCCAATCCTCTTTCATGTCACCACCAAGGCCAAAGTAAGCGGTAGTAAGCCAGAGTTTTTACGCTTGCTCACCCGACCTTCCTTTTCCAAACACTTCACGCAACTAAATATCGTCGACCCTTTCTCTCCGAGTGTCCCATTGAGCCGCTCTTAGCGTGCCTTTAGCTTTCACACAACGAAAAGATCTTGTTTACGCAACATCCGAGACGGACAAAGTTCATTAACCTACGACCTTTGGTATTTCGTGAGATAAATGAAGTTACCTTATTGCTTAAGGCTTCTCAAAGCTTGATGGTACAAACCAGTGGAGTGTTTGACGTCAGCGAGGGCAAATGAAGCGTGAAGAGCGGCTGCAGGGATCTAACACCTACCGCCGAGACCTTGGAAAGGCTTGCTGTCTATGTGTACCGCCACAATTTAATGCTTACACACCCCTTACGTCACGCTCTTGATATGGGACTGCCATCAAGTTTAATTTCTCTCATAATTAGGTCACAGTGGTTTGATATAGTTTGATCGAGTTTTATTTTTATTTGAGTCGATTTAATTGATTTTTTTGTCACGAAGCGCAAAAAATGCTGGTGTTTTGATTAAAAGGAGGGCATTTTAGTAATCCTCAGCGAGTTTCAAATATTTTTTAAGAGGCACTATTGGAAACACCTCAGGTCCATTAATATGTTACCCCACTTGACAATCCACCTTGAAAATTAAACGGCATAAACCTGCACCCTCAGCTTCTACATTTTTACGAAAACATTCTCACAGTGATTTCTATTCCAGTTGTCTTCTGATCATTTAATGGTGTACCACCGCAGTCGGGAGATGGTACTGGTAATGCATAATTACTCGGTGCATGAATTTCTCTTCCAACGCCTGGCCACGCAAAAGTTACGGGTAGGCATTCAAAGAAGACAAATAGTGAAGTGATGGAGGTTATTACTGAGTTTGGAAAGTCGGAGGCAGTTATATAAAGCAAATTGATTAGTATGGAGGCAATACGGAAGAAAAGAGTCTTTTATGATATGGTGATGCTCTAAAACCTGCTTTCAAATGGCAGCAACTTATTAATATGGAGCATGGCCTGGAGGGTTCCCAACGAATGGAACACGATGCCATTGGGGCATCACTGTGATTCGGGGGAGGTTCTTAGTTTGAAGAGAGAGAAATATGAAAAAAATTATAAATTAACTTAACTTACCCAAACCTAGCTAAAAAGTCTGTTAATGTCATATGTACCGATGCATTGAACCCCGAAAAAGAAATTATTTCATCACCCTGAATCGAACTCAGACCCTCTACATCAAAAGCTAGAATATATGATAAAGTATTGAGTCACAAATTTCTCTCAGATTAATTATGAGAAGTTTTTGTGCACAAAATTAAAAAAAACATTAAGAAGTGCAAAGACATTAATTCCCGAGTTAACCCTTGCCCATTTCTTGTTGTAAGCCATCTAATATTTTCTTCATACACATGGCTAGCGTAAGACTGCTAATAACGAGAATTCATAAAATGCAAATGAAAAGCGCTCTTAACCTTTTACTGTCAGGGGTACCGGATTCATGTCAGGAGTACCGAATCCAGCACATACCTCTGGAGTCATATCAGCTCATCTAACAATGCCCAATGTGCCGAATGCGGCACAATAAAAAATTGTAAACACATTAAAACAATACTTTAGACAGTTTAAATTTTGTTTCTGTAACTTTCGCAACTTAATGACAAGGAGGAAAAAGATTCTTGGTTAATAGTAAAATTTTTGGTCCATAAGGGGTCAAGAGCATATTCATTTTCAACCTGGAAAACAGTGATATATTTCAATATAAATATTTTCAGTGAAACGATCATCGGCTCAAATAACTCAACGACGCGACGATTCTGGTCTTGATTTTCATTCGTTTTTCCCCCAAATTCTTCGCCATCGTTTTCCTTCACCCATTATCACACGCCAAGCTGTCAAGTGAGCGTGAGCTATTGACCTCGATTCCTTGAAAATCCGAGGCTCTCATCCGCTCACGCATTCAGCTTTCCTGCCGCCTTCATCGGGCGGCAGAGAAGAGGGTGCCGGAGGCCTAAGCAGCAACCCCTTTCCTCCTCGAGTACCCCCCCCCACCTCCTGCCTCCAACCCTTTCTTCTCCCCCTTGGGATAACTCCTCCCATACCCCCACCCCCTCCCTCCCATCCTCTCAACTCCTCCCGCTCCCTACCTCCCACATGACTCTCCCAATGAATATCGGCTCCTCATCGATATTATCCCAATAGCCATTGCAAAGGACGGCCCTTATAGGTACTCCACTCCCTGTCTTTCCCAACCTCATCCCTTCCTATCCTTCCGCCCGGCCCGCTTCCACCACCCTCACTTTTGTGAACTCAAAACCTCACTCTACTATTTTTCTTCTCCCTCCCCGTTCTCTCTCTCTCTCTCTCTCCTCACCTTAATTTTTTTTCCGGAATTCCTATCCTTTCTTGTACCCCGTTATCTTCGGATTCCACGCCGTTCCCTCGTTATTTTTTTTTTACTTCTATCGAATATTCTTTCACTCTCCATTCGACGACTCCCTAACCTCCTCTTCGTGCGTAACTGTGCGCCAACTCCGCGCCCGTTCTCTCTCGTGGCTACTCTGCTACTTTATATTTAAGGGGCCGGGTCGTATAATCCTGTTCGAGAACGTTTATTCGACGGATGCCTGTTCTTCCGGAAGGGGGGGGGAGTTGAAGGGGGAGAGAAAAAGGGTTGCACTGTAGAGGAGGCTTCGTTGATGGGCACAGTAAAACTTTATCCGAGTAATCGAGGATTAAAGTGACGAGTCAGCCTCGGCTGGATTTTTCGCCATTGAAACCGGCGCTATGAAACTTGGGTAAGTTCAGTCCCACTGCGTCTTTACCGGTGCAAGTGGGAGGTCGTCAAAAACTCTTTGATGCCCGCGTTAAAACAAGACAATCCCGTTAATGTTCATAAACTGCATCAACAGGGTGTTTATGCGAGCAACAAACGGGATATGAACGCTGTTTAATTCGTTGTTAGACATTAGAGACATTGATAGAAGGTACCATTTTAGGAGGTTCAGCATATTCGTTTACGCGCCGAAATATCGGTCGTACTTCGTTAGTATCACAGATCTATGACTAAGCCAAGGGTCTCGAAGGGTGATGGGGTAGAGGTAAGGGGAAAATGGGGTCGAAGAGCAAGAGAAACTTTTAAGCTGAGGGTAGAGCACCCAAGTATGAGGGCATTATAGAAGGGAAATATTATTTCGTTCGGAAATCTTTGAGGAAATGAGAGCACGACCTCAGACCACCCCGAGCTGAAACCACATTCGCTAAGTGCCATCTCTCTAACACCAATAATGAATGGTTCCATAGAAAAAAGCGCTTCCCCTACCTCAGCACCCAGGGACCCCTTATGGTCTCCTTGAGGACACCACAGCTCCCTCTCCCATTCCTCACTCCCACCTCTCATCGCCCTTGCTTCGCCACCTCCACGTCCAACCCCCGGAGAGAAGACACCTACCTGCCGACCCCCCGGCCCACAATTCTCCCCAACACCCTTTTCCAAACCAAGAGCCGTCCCCACCTAAAGAGGACGCCTCCCCACCTCTGCCCCATTCAACGTTTTCGATGAAGTGAGCAAGATTTGCGCTTTACGGACAAAAAGCGGGGACGTTGGGAGAGTCCCCGTTTTCCGGATGTTTCGAATTGGATTTGAGGTTCCAATTTCCAACGCCCCGATATGGATGCGGTAACTCTGTCCCCTTATTCTCCTCCTCTTCCCCCTTTTACCCTCATGAAGGAACCCCATTCTCCCCCCCCCCCCCAAGATCCCTCTCTACGGCACCCTCACTACCACACGCCCTAAAGCTCATCCTCCCTGCTCCCTTCTCCTATCCCTTCCCTCCCTCTGACGCTATCGGACGTTCCCAAGCGTCCACTCCGTACGTCATTCCCCTTCACCAATACTCATATAACGCAGTTGGCCCTTTTCGCCTATAAACGAACGACCCCTAAGCATGCCCACCATACCCTGCCCTTCCATCGCTCTCCATCATTCACAGCTCTCGGGTCCAGCACGACCTCCCTATGTCGCTGAATTCTCCCTATGTACCTTACTCGTTAATGTATATATGATTTAGTAATTTTCGTCTTTCTCGGGAAGGTGATGAGAGGCAATACCGTGTACCATCCAAGAGCGAATACGATCAACGAAGTGTGCTAAGGTTTACTTTTCGCCAAGCGTTAAGTACAATGAAAGACTTTTACAAAATCAAATGACATAGAGGAGATTTCGAAAAATGCACCCGAGGTCACTGAATCTGCGAGAATAAAAGCTAAAGAATACTAAACATTTAAGGAAGAAAAAACATAAACAAATATACTTCCCTCCTGAAGACGCTTGTTGCAACGCGGGACGAGACGTTGAGCCATTAAAAGATCACCACCCTTATCTCCGAACTCCGAAGCCTCCCTATCAGATTTCGAAAGAAAGTTGCGCGTTTTAATTTCCCGAATGTATTTTATACGACACTCAGAATTCAATCGGACTTACCCTTCAGCGTTTCGCTGATTATGATGGGGAGTTTTTACGCTGTAACTAAAATAATATACAAATATATGTAAATGTTTATGCAAGCGACGAGAAATTTTATTTTTGTAAGTACATAGTTGGAAAATGGAAACTACCTAAACCTTGTAGTCAACTCCGAATGGGAAATGCTTACCTCGAGTGGAGTAAGACTAGAGGAATATGGAGAGAATAGCATGGACAGGAAAAACAATAGAATACAATACGCCGTCATTTTTAACAATCGTTAACCGTGGTAGACTTAAAAACCGCATTAGAAACTGTGCTAGGAAGATCGACAAGGTATGTAAAACTTCATTACAATGACTTTATTAGACCACTAAGGCAATTACACAAAACTTATTACTATCATAAAGTTGGATGTTATCACTATAAGAATGTGAGCTAAATGTATGTTTTTTGTATGTTTTGAGCCACATTATGTATATGTGAATTATTAATATATACTTTATAACTTTTAAATAAGTGCAGTTCTTTCTTCTGACGACATGAAAAACATTTCAGGTTGAGATGGGAATTCCCATCATCAAGACTGTTGTAATTGATTTGTTGAATGAAGCTATTTTAACAAGCTGACGAATACTTACTGTGTAACTCGTAATGTAAGAGAGAGGTGTTCCGGGAAGCGCGGAAGCAGAAGAGCAGGAGGAAGGCTAAAGATTTTATACTTATAAACCTGATTTTATTTCCAATGTATTATCCGTCTTATTTTGGTAGGGGGGAACTTTATTGTTTTGTATCGGGTAAAACCCAGTAAGGTACAAGTATTATTCGTGGGGCTATTTCTGGAGATTGTTTGTTCTGTGGTCAATTCACTATGGTATAAAACCAATCCACAAAGATCTTTGTTTTATTTTCGGTTATAATTGCGCGTTGTCCCTACGATGGGGGAAAGTTCCACTAAGCCACGTACTGGAGGCATAATGATTGAGTGTGTTTTGTTTCTTTAGAGAGTGAATGTATGAGAAAGAGAGACTGTTTTGGAGCACGCAGGACCAACTGGCAAACCACGGGTCCGCGGTGGAGGGACTGGTCACCCCTGGCCGTGGGCTGGAAGGACCCCGCCCCTGCAATCCATGGCTGACCACCAAGGAAGCAGGACGGACGGTTGAGTGGAGCGCAGCAGACCAGCGCGACCGAGTCAAAAGCCCAGAAGGTGCCCGCGCGGCTAGCAGTAGTGAAAAGCCGTCTGCTATGGAGCGACGCGGCAACCCTACGGATGAAGACGGATGCGAGAGAAGCGGCAGATACTCGCTCTCTCTGCCTTCGGCCTTCCCAGGAGCAACACCTCTCCAGCTCTCTCGAACTTGTGGGTGTAACTGTGAAAGTTTGAGTATGACAATATGTGTGTCAGAGTATTTGTGACTGGGTTCAGGTATGTGGCTGGTGGCGTTAGTGAGTGAGATAGTTAAATATTCATGTGTTATTTTGGGTGTACCCATGTTTGGGGGCTTTTCAATTATTTAATTTTTGCTATTTCTGTCTCTATTTCGTATACCGTTGCGGAAGTAAGGCCCAGAGGGTCACTTTTATTTAGCATTAAATTGTTTTTTGGATTGAGTTTAAGGATCCCAAAGGGGAAAATGTATCTTGTATGGTTCGATTGAGTCGCGCTCAATTTATATCATTTGATTTCTGTATTCGTGAAATCCTTGATGTAGGAAGGAGCCTATGTCCGACATTAATGGAGTGCTTTGTTTAATGTTGTTTGTTAACTCAAAGTTGAATAAATACTGTTATTTTTGAATGATTTCAAAAACTAGTTTGGTTCTTCTATTGGCATACTTAAGGAACCCTGGAGATTCTAGTTAAGTTTTGTTGGCACGTATTTATTGATAACTTCTCCACTGTTAGTCATCCGCGAGCAGGTTGTATTAACTCGTCGAAGTAAGGCTATTCAGATAGACCCAACGAGAACGACCCTTTACAACAGTACCTTTTACATGCCTACATTACTCTTAAAGTTCTTATATTTCAGCGAATTTATGTGCCTGTACATCTGTCACTTTTGCCCAGTGACAGAATTTATCTAAATATAGTGCCCAAAATTTCATATAATTTATTTATGCCAATGATAAGTGAAAATCCATTCCTTGACATTCAATATTAAGATAGCTTGTTGTGTACTCTGAGCATGCAGATGAAAGTGAAGCAAAAAGTAAATACAATAGATGATAAAATAAATTAGTCGAGGAAAATCAGAGGTTATTCTTATGTTTTGAAAAGATAAGGAGAAACAATAGGATGATAGAGGCAATGATGTCGAGGAAAAGTAAAGGTGAGCGGGGAAAAGAAAGGAAAAACCCTAACTTCTAAAAACCCCTAACTCCTCACTTGTTATAAAGAAGGAAGTTAGTAGTTATGCTGAACTGAAAAAGGACAAACAATAGGCGTTTGCAATTGGGTGAGAAGAAAACTCAGCGTAAAGAAATAGTACCTATCCACCAACCTTTAATAGGTAGAATTAGAAGAAAAAAACGCCGGTCAGGGAGGATCCACATCCAACGCCACAACGCGTGAGATCGCAGTTTGCACAACACCCCGTCCACCCACATTCCCTCACTCCTTCACCGGATACTGAAGTACATTCTCATTCATTCCTATCTCGCCTAATTTCGACGTCTCATTGCTCAGATTCGATCGGAAAGTCTCCGCATCTGACTTCACTTGCAGGTCTGCGAGGTCTGCGAGGCCGCAGTTACGCGCAGGGAACTCAGGAGAGAGAGGGGGGAGGCGATAATGAGAAATTCCGCCTCCAGATTTCTATCCATCATTTCACTCCGGCGGCAATTACACACTCTGTGACCGCGCTCGTAACCGTAGAAGCCAAATCCTCGATTCACTCCCACCCTGAAACTCCTCTCAGACTCCTTTGCCGTCGTTGAATGAGGAGGACGCAGCCGTGTGAAGGCGGATAAGAGAGATGGCGTTGAGTCACTTACGCAAGTTGGAAGCGTTTGAGGAAAGGAAAGCTTGGGATTGCAATTTAGCACTCGAATAGGAAATAATGGAAGGAAGGTAGCTTGGTGGGAGAGACACAATGCCAGATGCAATCTTGCATGGCGGACGGTCGTATGCTCTTTGATAAACAACTTTTTCCATTATTTTTTAATGTCGTTAAGTTTGAAAGAGCCGAATATATATAAACTCAAATGAGCCCTTACGACGCTTTTGCACGATATGCTGAAATATTTTTTTAAATATATAAAACACATGATGTTGTTACTCACCAACGTTTGAGAATTATGTTCAAAACTGTCGGCAGTCATCAATCCGAAAATTGGGTTAGTAAATCTCTCCACTCCACTCTCCTCTAAGTTAACCACTTTAAACCTTCATAAGTCTCAATTTTAACGTCCTTCATAATTGCTTGATTTAGTCCACCCTTGGTGTTCCTTAGTAATTCTTTCTACTTGATCCATCTTCTGATATCACTTTCAATAGGCTTTGATGTCTCAGAATGTACATAATAAGCGTGGCTTTTCTGCTTCAAAGACTTTTAAGTAAGCATCATTAATCTCTACCCAGCACTCTTAACTACGTCTTCATAGGTAATCCTCTCCGTTCATTTTATCTATATTATTATTCTTTCAAAATCACGCTTCTATTGCTTCCAATTTTCTCTCCTTGGTGGTTTTTTAAATGATTGATGTTAAAATTATAAATTCAACATTGAATCTGTGAGTTATATTCTCAAGGTTTTCATTTTTTAAACCATCCTTACGCCATCGCCATGACATTTACAATTTGTGGAAGACGCTGGACAGCAGAAATAACCTTGAGCATCATGAATTAACACATAAACATCTCTGAGAGAATTGAGAAAAGAAGATTGAAGATATTGAATTTAGCATTCTCATGACTAATGAATACGCTAGACACACCATTTATTAACCATTTAGCCACTTGAATTCCACCAAAATGTTTATCTCTTCCTAGCATCGAATCCACTACGAAAACTAGTGCAATGTCATCGAATGAATCCTATTAGCTAATTCCATCTCACTACAAACCTAGCGGAAGCGATTGTTGCTATTACCCACGTTTTACGACCTATTCCCTATTAAAGGGAAGCGCTTTGCTTTAAGGGCCTGTGCTCCGGAGTGAGGAAAAGACAGGGAACCGATGGAAATCCAAAGGACGGGTTCGAAATACACATGACAGGCACGTAGCCAGGATTTCATTCCGAAGGGGAGGTCGAAAGAGATTGGAAAGGTCCTGGGCGAGGGTCTGGCGGTCCACTAACTGAAGACGTTAAGCAACTTACTCGCAAAGGAGGCAGAATTTCGAGGGTCTCTTCCCCATGGTCCCCTAGCCAAGCAGTTCCCCTTCCCCAACATCTTCACCCCCAATCATCCTCTGCGTGCCTTTCTTATGAAGTCCTGTGAGGAGTGAATGAAGGAAGGAGGGAGAAGTCCGCGAGAACTCATCATGGGGAGGAGGGTGGAGGGCCTGAACGCCAAGGGCTAAGGGATAGAATGGGTAGGGCCGCAGCGTCTTCTTGAGGACAATAACAGGAAGGCCGATAGATGGGTGGGACGGTGAATGAAATGTATCAGCAGGGTATTGACGGGAGCGAACGTGAGATAGGGGAGATGGGGGGGTGTTGGGAGAGGTTTTGAGGAGAGGGAGGGGTCCAGGGGAGGTAGGAACTGCTACGAAGTGATCCTGGGATTGCTGGCTGATGACGACGATGACGAGAGCGTTAAGGGACTCCCATGGGGGGGGGGGGGAGGAGGGAGGCGGGAGAATGGCCGTCTGGAGGGACTCTATTAGAGTGGGACGGGGTCTGACGGGGAGAGCGGCTTTGTGGTTCGCGGATGTTCGAGGTGGTGGTGGGGGGGGGGAAGGGGGGAGGCAAGGAATTGGGGGTGGAGGACAGAAAAGCAGAGTAGGAAATTGGTGGCAAAGGAAAGAGGAAGGAGGAGAAAATAACTTGAAAAAAATTAGAAAATAAAGTGGAGGGAATACTTCAATAACATGTATCCTCCTAGAAGTATGAAATGAAATGCCGACGACCAAGAAATATCTGGTTGAAAAAACATCAAGAACCTACCCAGGTGTACTGTACACACACCAATTAAGCACAAAGTTATTTGCAGCAAAGCCGGCCGTCAATTTTGATACGATTAATAAATAAGGAAAATACGATTACGATACATTATCTCATTCTATGATCAGCAGTCTGATGTGTATGTGCTTAGAAAATACCATTTTTCTTTGAAATATTCTCTTCTTTTCATGCATTATTTTAGATGAATGTGAATTAATTTGTGTGAAGGAGAATACTCATAATGTCACATTAGCCCCAACTGCATGGATTTAATGAATTTGAAGGGAGTTTTGGACCCGTTCCATTCACGATTGACCGCTATAAGCTCCAAAAATCAATAATTTCACATACACAGCTCAATTAAATAGAACCCGGGGAGTTCAATATTACGAATTTTTCAGAATGCTTTTTTGAACAAAGATCAAATATTGGAAAAAGGAGTGATATTATCGCGATAGAAGCGGAGGCGAGGACAGAGGCTTAACCTCTCAAATAAAACACAATGACTTAATTATGTATAAAATTGAAATAACTTAGGAAAGTCGCTGAATCAAAGAAACAACTGAGAGATGTCAGTTATTATGTAGGAATAAAGTCACTAGCTGAGAAAATAGCAGAAAGCTATTGGTAATCAATATTCGAAACTAAGACCGCTGAAGAACATAAAATAAATAATGATAGCGATAATAACACGCTTAACAACAGAGTGATATCATCGATATTGGAAGGGATGTAAGCCTATAGATAAAGCTAAACTTCTAAACTCAACATCTAAGACTTTATCTCCATCTAACTGCACTAATCTACGCACAAAAGTTGCCTAATCAAAGAGACGACTGAGAGATGTGAATGTAAGTAGTTAACACGGAATGTGGACGCCGTCTGAAGAAATAACCGAGAACTCTTGAAAGCTAACAAATCTTGTAGACGAGACCACTGATGGTTGTCTAATAAACAATAATAAGGATAAGAAAGAAGAACATCTGTCACTCGGTGACGGAGCCGCCATTCGGTTGGAGCAGCCTAATGACGGAAATAATATTCCTTGGGTTAAAGCTCATAAAGAGCGTTGCCAAGTATGCAAAGAGAAGCGAGGAAAGAGAGAGCGAGAGAGTGGAGGGTTAAAGAAATGGAAATGATTTCGAGGGATGGCTAGGATGCCGATTTGAAGAGGAAAGGGATGGAAATTTATTCTGAAGTGGAGGAGGACCCTCGAAATGTTTAAAGATTACTCGCCCGCACGATTGCCCAAAGGAAAGAGAGTAAAAGGGATCCTATGTCATTTTTAATGGACAGGGAAAGAGGGTGAGAGCATGCATATTAAATAAGTAAACATGTGGATCGGCAACAAATAATTAATTAGGGAGTTAGAGAGAGAGAGAGATGAAGGGAGAGATGCAGGGTGCGAGTTTGGTGCCCCAGATGACTGCCTGGAGGTGAGTTTGTCCGGTTGAAATGTAAAGCAGACGAGTGGTGAGTTTTATTCATGTCTCTCGGATTCGAGTCGAATACTTGGATCTTAAGAGTGAATGCGCTGAGAGAATGAGGATTCAAGATCATCAGAGAAGGAATATTCTGTGGTATTCAAATTAGGATTCACTTAAAAAATGAGGATCAGAGATTCACTTAAAAACTGAAGATCAGACCCATGCTTTGGAACCAGCCATACTGTGCTACATAAAAGCCAAAGAGCAAGCTGGTAAAAGCTTTTCTCGGGCCGGACGGTCGGGTGAGGAAATAATATATCGCTCCTGAAATTCAAACTGACAACAGGCCCCGGGAGAATTTTAGGGTCCTTGTGGGGGAAGATAAAGGAGCAGGGTTTGGAGAATAGGCGATGCGGCATAATAAAAAACTGACGCATGATCTTCAGCCATTACGATGTTTGGTAGACTGCGTCGTACCCAGTGGATGAAGCGCTCAGCTACTAAACATTGGGGATGAGTTTAAATCTGGGTGAAACCTCCAAGACACCCCAAAAATCTAAGTGATCTCACGGGAACTAGATAAGCATAGGAAACAGCATACGCGATAGGGAAAGGAACTAATTCTCTAAAGAAATACCTACTCACAAAGAAGGTCACAAATTTGCCATGAGTAATTATTTTAATCGTCCGCGTGATTGCATACCAAATCATTAGCGTATTTGGTATTGCACATTGATTATCTTCAACGTTTTGGAAAAATTGCATTGAATAATGATAACATATATTAAACTTGAGACTTATATGCCTTACCGGCATAGGCAGTATTCATTGACAAATTTAGCGTAAAACCCATTTTAAGTAACGGAAAAAAATCGTCGGTTTCCGGTGAATTTATACTGCGTGAAATAAACTTATAAGTACGTTGGCATTGTGCCAGCGCTTTTATCAATCAGTATATGAAATTTGGAGTACATTATAGAAATAAAACAAGTGATTGAAGGCAAAAGTAATCCAAAATATTCAATGAAGCGATTTAATTCCAACGGCGATGATATATTTTAAGCATATATATTCAGAAACGATTCATTAAATACGAGCAGAAGGCATTCGATTCAGGATAATTTTTTTCAGGCTAATGCTTCACAGTCGTTAAGGTGATTTGATGTTAATATAGTTAGTCTTATTTTTTTAATAGACAGCTTACACACTGGTCACTCACTAGTTAGAACGACTTTCACGTTAAAGATTGCGATCACTTCACTTAAAACGGAAACCAACAAACAACCCCTATTTTTAAGATCGCGAGCGACAAATGTTACCAATCCAGCGGTTTGCGAGCTGCGTTGGATTTATTCGCAAATTTTCTCTCCATTTTGGAGCTGCATATATGTACACATATTTTCAATTTTCGGAATTGAGTTGAAAAATAATCATCGACCATTGGAACAATTTGCATGGGATACGTGAGTGTATTTTCCCTCGTTTACATATTTTATTCATGACAACATTTACAATTCAGGAGGTTCGCTCAACCGAACGAAAATAACCGGCCAGGTGCATTTAATCTCGATCGAGTGATAAACAAATAAATATTTAAAAAAACCCGGAAAAATGTTAAGTATCACTCTACGCTGAAAGAACATAAATTAAAACTTAGCTAAGGTATTCTACAGGAATTTCTATTTATATTCTTCAATAGAAATGTACGACCGGGAGTATAAACCACAAGGAGGGTCTGATGAGTAATATTAGGCGAGCTCCCCAAAATCCACAGACACTGTCTCCTCTAATCATCCCTAAAGGATAGAAGCCTTTAGGGAAGGGAAGTATTCGTAGATCGTAGATGAAGCATGTGATTCAAGTGGGAACTTAACTGGAGATGGACTGAACGAACCAAAGTGGAAGAAAATAATTTGTGCGAGGTGTACTAGGCTAACTTGTCAAGGAAGTCAACATTAAAGGTATAACTGCATTTCAGGAAAACATTTAATAAAATTGTTTCGTCTATAAATTAACTCAAAATATCGAATACTCATTGTGGAGGATCTGCTTTGTTGTTACATCTCTCTATTACAGAGCCATGGCAATGTAACCATAAGTTTAAAGCTAAATATTTTTTCACCTTCCGACAATTTCAGCTGCGTCTGTCTGCATTCAGCAGCTGAAATTTCCGGAAGATGGAAGAGTAGTCATAATACCTAAAAAAAAACCCTCGCTTAAAATGTAAATGTAAATGCAATACATAGAAATCAAACACTTTTTCATGCATAGTGAAACACACATGTCTAGGCTAGGCTCTTCCTTATCGACGCCCTTAAATCTAGGGGAAACATTCAAGATATCCCAATCCTCAAGACGAGGTGCTACTTCTGACGCTAATTCTTTATAAAATCGGACGGGGATTTGATCGAGGCTGGAGATAGTTCTTAATCCTAGAAGTGGTACAATTTCAAACATTTTCGCATATCAGATTAATTGAGAATTTCTCGCAACAACCAGCCGATGTAATGTGAAGCATTCAGTGGAACACGACGGAGCTATTATAGTCATTTGCGACTTATGATCTTTCACCTGAGTGGCCACGAATCATGAGAAACAAGAGATCGAAACCCTCACCTGGAGGAATTATGAAGGAGAAATGGAGATATATGAGAACCAAAGGATGGTTCCACGGGGAAACTGCCAGACGCCAATTCCGAGATAAAGATGGAAAAAAGAATCACGGGAGTTGAGTGAGCTGGTGGCAAAGTTTTCAGAGACAGATTTAAAAGAGGGACAATGATAAAAATGGGAGGGAATTATTTCACGGGAAGGAAAAGGGACGGTCACAGGGGAAGAACCCCTGGGCCACATACCCCGTAAACTTCTAAATTTTCTTTCCTAACAATAAACATGGATATATCCACTTTCTACAAATGATGTTTCCACCATCATTTAAACACCTCTAATTTTTTCGCGAATCAAAAAATTCCAAAATTGTGGATTACTCTTACTTTAATACCTGTCAAACTAGCATGAGACCTCTGGGAGGAGCACGACCGTTGCAGTAATTTTCAGATGAGTCTCTTACACCTGAGTTACCGCGAATCACGAAGAGCGAGAAGTTAAAGACTACAAGGCCAATGAACTAAGGAGGAGGAATGAAGGGGACTACTTGAGGTTCAAGGGAAGTCATTGGAACTCGGAGACTGCCACAAACCGATCCGGCAATGAAGATGAAGGAAAATATCACGGCGATGTGACGGGAGGACCAGTATCAAAGTAGTTCGCGGGGAGGAGATGGAGTCAGCGGAGATCGAGGTGGAAGAATATTCGTGCCACGTGCATCTCTATTTTTCTCCATTAAAATATTCAAGCATAAATCTATTTGGTATAATATTTTTTCCGATTGATAAACAAGAATAGATTCACTTACAACTAATGATTTTTCTTCCAGTAGTGGCACTCCTTTGCTACCATCGTGCGTCGTAAAATAAATTAGTTGGTTGTGTATTTCTCACCAACACCAGTTTCCAGTTAAACTGGCAAGACACTACTCAGAGGAGTATGACGGAATCATTCCAGTAATTTCCGACCACGGACCTATTGTTCGATGTATCCATCCATTCGACTTCGCCTCTTTCACCCTCGCTGATACATAACATGCAAAATTTTCTCCCGAAATTATAAGCATGGATAAATTCACTTATTAATTAAGAACTTCCCTGCAGTAATCGAACACCTTTCAATCTTTTCTTGCACTCGAAAGGGATTTCAGTAATTGTGAATACCTCGCCACTCGCCATTCAACTAACTTGAGACCTCAAAGTGGAGTACGACGGAGCCGATTCAAGTCATTTCCGACTCTTTCACTTGAGTGACAGCGAATCACGAGGAGCTAGAATTAGAAGACTATGAGGGAAACTCGTGACACAATCAGGGAGGGACGAAGGAATTTGAGGGGCTACTCCTACTCTACTCAGAGGAGCATGACGGAATCATTCCAGTAATTTCAGACCACGGACCTATTGTTCAATTTATCCACTCATTCGACTTAAGTAGTCCCCTAAGACTTAAGGGGACCCTCAAGTAGTCCCTTTCATTCCTCCTCCTTAGTTCATTGACCTTGTTGTCTTTAACTTCTCGCTCCTCGTGATTCGCGGTAACTCAGGTGTAAGAGACTCATCTGAAAATTACTGCAACGGTCGTGCTCCTCCGAGAGGTCTCATGCTAGTTTGACAGGTATTAAAGTAAGAGTAATCCACAATTATGGAATTTTTTTGATTCGCGAAAATTTGGGCTCTAAGGGGAGGCTGCCACAAACCAATCTCGAAATGAAGATGAAGAAAAGGATCACGGGGAGCATTTCGTGAGCAGAAGATATGAGGAGGGAGAGCGGGCCCAGACGGGGAGGGAGGGAAGTAATAGTGCGGGGTGGTGTAGACGGCGGGGCCGCTGGAAGAACCCGCGGGCACAGTTCCAAGTTCCGCGAGCCTATCGTTCGTCCGGGAGTCCTCGAGTCAGACGCCGAGCGGATTCCTGGTAGGAGGGAAGTAGGGGAAGGAAGAGGGCAATTTGGCCCTTCGGGTCCTACCACCTCTATGCTCCTTAAGCCCTTACCATGCGATACTTGATTCACCACAAGTTCGTGGTAACTTGCTGGTAAAATAGCTTTCCAGGATCGTGCGATACTGAACTGGCATGCTGGCTAAAGAGCATGGTCGCTGTCATACTCGATCAACTACTTGGTTTCATTATTGATGCGGTACTATACTGCTGTATTCTCCCAACAGAATGTGGTGGCTGTCGACTAATCACGTTAGCTTTTATAGTTGCTCTGCGATCCCTACTTTTATTTTTTAATTATCGCCTCCAACAACGCAACCTAGAATTTTCTGATCGTCAAATCAACACTAGGTGAAACTTTCTCGACAGTTACTTTGGTCGCCTTCTGCGATAGCTTGCTTAGTTTAAAATTGTAGCAGAAACGAACTACGAATGAAAATACGGGTTCCTCGCAAGTTCAATGTCGTGTGATAATTACTAGGATGGCTCAAATCATATTAGATTCCACACACAACATCAAGTACCGGGTAGCATACTCGCGCTGGGTCAATTGTCGTGTGACCCACCGTGCCACACGCGCGCGGAATAGGGACAAGAAGGGCAGAAGGCAGCGATGGAAGAGAGGATGGGAGGGAAGGAAAGAACTTGGGGAAGGACGGTCCGCCTCGACCGGGAAACGGTGTGACTCCTTCCGAATGGATTTCGTTGGTCACGTAGCGTCTGAGGGGAAGTGGCAGGGGCGGGGGTGTTGCGGGGGGAGGGAATGAGGGAGAGTTTTGCAGGTGTGGGCGGGTTCCGAGGGAGTTCGAGGGAGAGAGAAGGGTAGTTCGTGGGGGAGGGGCACTTGGGAATGAGATCGGTCCAGGAAGAGAGAGGAAGGTTTGGGGTAGGGTGGGGGGGAAGGAATAGGAGGAGATAAAAGGATTTCGGGAACTGTCTCGATCCGCGCCAGCCCTCAAACCCTCGCCCCCCCCACCTATTCTACCCTCAACATCCCCCTACCGCCCCTGACTCCCCACCCTTTATCCCTACGCACAGACGACGGGAATCGATTGACGCCCTCCTTCATCGGAAGCATCCATTCCACCCACCCACATCCACACAACGTATCCCTCAGTCGGCTGGGCCTTGCGACCCCAAAAATAACAAAATGTCGTTTCAACTGTGCGACATGAGCACAGTTGAAACGACAAAAAAATTTGCTAACCCAGAAACACTGACGCCAATGAGATCACAAGCATAAAATTAGGAAAATCAAGTACCTATAATACGAAGAGTTATACAATGCCATTTTATCCGAAAACGATTGTAGACTATGCTAACTACCATTAGGGCTTTATAAAGAGGTGGTTAAATAGGTTTCCTGGTTTGCTAATTTGCTGGGTAAACATTTAAATTAATGGGTTAGACCAGGGTTGTCCAACTGGCGGCAGGGTTGTCCAAGTTGCGGCAGGGTTGTCCAACGCGGGCCGCATGCGGTCCGCGGTACCATTTATCGCGGCCCACGAAAGGTTATTAGACAAAAATTCAGAAATTTATTTTGATATTTATACCTTACGTTCTTTCTTATTGTTACTTTTTAAAATAATAATTTATTGCTATATAGACCGCAACCATATTAAAGATTAAGTTGTGGCCCTTGAAGTCTTGCAAGTTGAACAACCCTGGGTTAGACAGTACTCACCATCCGTCACGCATGCTTCCCATACTTTCAAAAGTCTACGCATGAATTTGCTAAAGTCATTAACACTCAGTTTTCAAAAGCGTTGAATATATTGTGTAACGGAGTAAGAGTGGAATATACCTACGTGTAATTAATCTATAAAATAAAGTATAATTATTGTAATTTTTGTGAAAGACGTTTTTGTGGAAATCCCTCCCCCCCTGCCATACACCCTTGATGTGTGGCAAGGGAAGATGTACTTAGATCTAGGTAATTGCACCCGGGATAAATGATGAACGAAGAGCAACATACCAGCGTTACTTTCCAGGGTAAATGAAAGAGAAAGGTGAGGCAGCTAGTTACCGCGTGCTATGTTCATTTCATTCATTACAGTAATCTACCGGTTAGAGGTAGGTTGAGATGAAAGTCAGAGAATATCCAACGAACTCTTACCCGTGCTGTGCCCTTTCTACCTCTTGTATTTCTTTCTTCATCTCAGCATAAGTCCTACCTTTCTTCATCCCGTCCATAAAACCGATTCTCTTCCTTCCCCTTCCCCGCTTACCCAACATCCTTCCCTCTATCACGACCTTCAGCAAACCATCGTCCCTCATTACCCCTTCCAGCCACCTACCCTGCCTTCCCCTAATCTCATCTATAAGTTTCCTCTCCTCGCCCACCATGTCAAGCACTTCCTCATTTGTCTTCCTTTCCGTCCAACGCACCTTCTCCATCCTCCTCCACACCCACATCTCAAAAGCCTTCAGCCTATTTTCGTCTTCCTTTCTCAAGGTCCACGTTTCCGCCCCAGCACACTAAAATTATCAAGGACAAAAACTAAATACATTATAAGCACCTAAAGACGTCCGCATGGTCAATAATTTCCAAGGCTATGAAAAATAAAGGTAAAATGATGACATAAAAAGAGCCGTACGTACATAAGTGTATAGGTTTTTATTAAGGTAATGACCGATTTCGCCAAACAGTCGACGATTTCAGGGGTGCTACGACAGTCTTAGTTCCTTATTCAGGAAGGACTCGAAACTGTTGAACCTCGACAGAATCGACGTTGTACCTCGACGCCCTTGACGAATTATTATTTATTAAAGCTGCAGAATTTAATGATTTGTCGAGGCGTATGCGTCGATAAAATGTTGCCATCCTCGGGGCTGGACTGCGGCGAGTCCTTCCTGAATCAGATCTTAAACGAAGTCGACTGTCAGATGTGGTCGTTACCTCCATAAAATCCCGTGAAATCGACATTTCCTTTTTATTTGCCAACACTCATACACTCTCGCACACACAGATATACCTCCTTTTCTCGGGGCCGTCCCCTCCCAACTCATCCGTTCCAACGCCCACCTCTCGCAAACCTCTCTCACAGGCATCCAAGAACGGAGAGCAGCCTCCTCTTCTAACGACGCAACTGAGGGAAGGGGATGGGGGGCCGGAATCGGTTATGGACGGGATGAGGTGGGTGAGGTGCAGTGAAGGCTACCTTGGAGGGTTAAGAGGGAGATGGGAGGGTGAGTTTGAGTGAGAGAGAGGAGGAGGAGAGGAGAGAAATTTTGTGGGTTCCTGTGTGAGAGAGAGAGAGAGAGGAGAACCAAGGGACGTTGAGGTGAAGGGTTGAGGCAAGCTGAGAGAGACATGGGGAGAGGGTTGAAGGCCAAAGAAGACCGGGTGAGTGAGAGTAGAGTAGGAGGGGGATGCAGTGGAAGTGTGGGCCATAGGAGGGTTGGTAATAGAAGCGATAGAAGCGGGAGCTTGGGAGGGTGAAAGAGGGGTACAGGCGCGTTTCGGGAGACGGTGAGAGGGGAAGTAAAGGTGCGCGTTTGGGGGTGAGGGGTGGAGGGTTGTGATCGACTTGGGTATCCTTTCCTTCTAGCTGCCCCCTCCCCCAGCCTCCCCCACCCATCCTCCTCTCCAGGAATCCGCTGGGCTTAAAGGATGAAAATCAAATCAAGTTAAGTGGCCATCGGGAGAGCGGGTCGAGTTTTAAATACGGACGGCGTCATTATCCGAGCAAGAGGAGGAGGCTGTATCCGAATCTAGAGAGAGGATCGGATTCCACCATGTTTCTGATTTTTTTATTGTACTCCTCCTTCATTCCAGTACTACTGCAAACGTATTACAAGATGCAAAATGGATTTCCCAGCGGGTCCTCCAGAATGCTTTAAGGATTAATTTCGTACTCTGTATATACGAGATTAATTTGCGCCGCCCTAGCTTATTGGGATACGTCGGACGAACGGGGAATCGTGCTATCGCCCAGAAGTTTTTTATTTCCTTTTGGGTCATTTCCGACATTATTTTTCTCACGATGGACACTCTATGCGAAAGCTATATACGATTGTTCTACGGAGTAGCGCCCGAAACCGGCTTCTTGGTCCATATTAGATTAACATCGATCGGAATGAACACAGCGGATGTTTTATACAGAGATCAACTAAGGATTGAGATACAAAGTGAGAATATTGGCGAATTTCTAACGTAAGTACGAGGACGAAAGATATTTCCCTGTAGTTTCATGCTGAATTCTACCAATCCTTTGAACGATAACCGTGGTCAAGGGCTTAAAGCGTACATCTAGTTCTCAATGAGCATTGGAGAGATACTTGAGGGGCTTAGAAAATATCTGATTCATAGGTAAGAGTATTCGAAGTTAATAATGTCTTCTGTTTCCCATGTGGCATCTTTTTGAAACGACGAAGAAAATTCGAAAAGAAAACAACTAATGAATTGCACCGAGGGCAGAGAATTGTTAAGATATTAAACAAATCGATATTAGCCCAGGCTAAGCAAGAGTAATTATCTCTCAGAGGAATATTACCGGTGACATAAGCTTTTGGGGGGAACTCACAAGAAATAATTAATATTAGAACCAAAATGTTTGTTTCCGAATGCGTAACTTATAATGCCATTATGAAGAAAATATATCGAGCTATGCTAAGTTATTTTCAGGTGAAGCTATGTTACCTTAGATTGCTTTCAGATCAAAAGGAAACTTGCTGCTCGTTTGTTCAAGCCAGTTAAACATTACAGTTGGTCAGCAAGAGCAGCCTTAGGACCTCTGGCATGATGAAAGCAATCAAGCACTGTTAACGCATTACGGTTGCAATAAAAGTGGTTACGACCATGAGTTGCAGAGGCAGCACAGCGCCATGCTTTGTGGGATAATTTTAAACTTTAATGGGTGCATCAGGAAGTTATTCCGCAATAACAGTTACTTTGATAACGAATACCCATTAAAATGCAAGCGGATGAACTTTTTTTGATTTTACGCCGGGACACTGACGTAAACTACCGCTCATTCATTCAGGGATGGCCATTATAAGTCAGTCAGAAGTTTTCAATTAGCGGACGGGAAAGAGCACAAAAAAAGGAGTATGCTATTTATATGGCATTTGTTTGCTGAAAGTTGTTTTTTTAATGCCGCGGCCACCCTCAGTGTATGGAGCTATTTCCTCAATTTAAATATTTATTCGAGAGTATCATTGGTGCGTGATGTGAAAGCAAATTTTGAGGGGGGGGAGAGAGAGAGAGGGAACGAGTCTCCCCCTTGAATCGAGAACTTGAGAGAGGACCCTGGAGTCGGGAGCGCTATTTACTCGATAAATATCTCCCTGCAAGATCTTTCATTTTTTTGGCTTCCGCATCTGATAGTCTCTCCCTTTATCTCTCTCCCATCGAAAGAAGGACAGGAGAGCACTCTGGTGGAGAAAAAAATAATGGCACACGTCATGGCGTGCCATCACTCTATGGCATCGCTACAGCTATGAGAACGCTGTGCTTGGTGGAAGGGGGGTAAAGGGGGCTTCATACTTTTCCCCCCGAGACAGAGAGGATGAGAGGGAGGCAGAGAAAAATAGCGAAGACTGTTAACCCTATGACCTTTTCCTCTTTTTTCTTTTCAAAGAAATAAAAGAGCCTCCACTACTTTCACCGATTCCTACCTCCATAGGAAATTCCGCGTGCTCGAGGTTCCGTACTTTTCCTCGGTCGAAACGCGCGTCCATTAGGCTAATTGAAAAAAAATAACATAAATATGCAAAGCATTATGGGAATACACGAGCGAGCATCGTTTTTGAAGATGTGAATCCACGTGTGAAAATCGGCAAGAGGAGAGGGGAAGAAAGCCGTGCGGAGGGCAGTGGGAAGCAAATGAGGATTGGGAGGAGTATTCACGGCGGGCGGAACGCTCTAGAAATAGGGTGGAGGACAAAAGAGGTGGCTGGGAAAGGTGGTAGAGGTTACAAGAGGGAAGGTGTGTGTGTGTGTGCTTTTAGGGTCAAACGGTGGAGCTGGAGAGTGTGCAGAAGTAGTGCTGGGAGAGCAGTGGGGAGGGATTGGAAGGAGTAGGTATGCGGACGGACGGGCATCGCTCGGAGGATCGCAAGCGGAAGTAAACGTGTCTGGCCGGGAGAAGGAAATACAGCGCTACCGTCCGAAAGTGGAAAAAAGAATGCAGCAGGTTCCCTTCTACCCCCAAATTTTCCAGACCACCCTCTCTTGTTCATCTTCTCCCCCCTCCCACGAGGAGCATTTCCTAGACCAACCACCCCGTGAAACACGTGGGGATGTTAATTACCCATCGCCAGGAGACGCCGCTCTGATTGGCCCCGATGGGCGTGGCTCTCTCTGATTTTCTGAAGTCGAGTCAGGGTCCGCTATTATATCAGGCGGACGTCGATTACTCTTTCCCCCGCTCTCCTCACTCGGAGAGGGCGGGGGATCGTTTCGGATTTTGCTCGGGAAACGCTTTCTTGGAAGAGGAGACAGGACAAATTTCGTTGAGCTAAATAGTTCTAGGATGCGACCAACAAGATTGGAACGTGGTTGTTCTCTCACACGACGATTACGCGCACGAAGGGTAATAGAAGGGAAAATGGAAAAAAGATCCCGCGAGGGAGAACAAGAGATAAAACGTAGGGAAAGATAAAACGGGACATGGATAGGAAGTACTACTGATGAAGGAGTTGCCATGGGACGCTGGAACAGGGAGGGCTGCAATGAGTCAATCCTTTGGTTGAATGACTTATCATGGTGATTCCTGAGTGTTTCGCCGCAAAAGCCCCAGGCTTTGTTATAATTATCAAACGTACATGGGAACGGAATATTTTGATGACAAATCTAAAACACATTTTGTCCTTACATGAAACTTTCAATTTTCGATATGCATATTTACACATAAATTGCGAACTCAAGTGAGTTGAACATCGGCCCAATCCAACCCTTTTCAAGTGACATCCCTGTTCTAGCCACTTTTTACTTGTTGTTAGATGAATGCGAGATGGTTTTTAAGGCTAATTATCTATTCCTTTAAAAACTCGTCTCTAAATTAGCCTTCGTAATGCACATTTTCCATGAGTACTGCATATCGTAAAAATGCCATATTTTGGGAAAATGTAAGTGGAATGAAAGGGAAGGTGGTAGTAGGAGGTAATTTCCACTAATCAGCCGGGGATATTTAACACTCGCGCGATGATTGAAGGGAGGGTATTCCTGGAACGGGAACCATTTCCTGGCGTCGCTGATTATGTATACCAGCCAATGGGCTCTTGAATATATTCGAGGAAAATGATGAACACCGAGGTTAGATGGAAGGGTTTCAAGATAATTTGTAACTATGTATAGACCAAACACTCTGTCCTCGTTCCAGATTTTGCTCGGTAGGTACTAAAAAATGGCCTTTAAAGGGTATGTACCTACCGTGGCAAATATCTAATTAGCCTTGTATTTCCAAGGAAGCTTTAACCAACTCATTAAATAATTCAATTCAACGCAAAGCAGATGGTTTAAAACGTTAATGTGAGTTCCACATCAGTAATACAAAGTTGGTGCAGTTCACTTCTGAAGATTAGAATTTACTATCATAGCACCACGATAGAGTAAAAGCATCTTACATCTTTTTCGAGTAAATATTACGAGCCTTCACATTTTGAAAACGAATTTGGGTAACCATAAGATTTTAGTCTTCGAATGAATCCATCAACATTCCAAATGCTGAATTTTGATTTAAAAAAATAAATCAGCTTTATCATATGATACTTTTAACTTGAAAATCAATACAAATCAGAGCGTTAATACATTTGAAACACCCGGTCAATGTGAAAGATTCGAGAAATTGTCGCCGATCACTTATTCCGGAAGGAGAAAAAAACGGCCAGGGGTATACAAGCTGAAAAAGAAGAAGAATGTCGGACGAGTAATTTTTAGGCTAGGGAGCACTAAGTTGGCACCCACGAGACAGCGCAGGAGCCAGGGGGGGGGAGGCCGGAGTGCAAGGGGAGGCAACATGGAGCAGACGTTTGAGAAACGGCTCCGGGGCCGCTCCTCTCAAGTCGAAGTGGCTCGCTCGGTGGAAGTCAGAGGAGAAGGCAGGAAGAAGGAAAATAAAAAAAATACCATGATGTAGCGTATGGATATATGCCGGAATAGTATCGCATGCTACACCGGCCATTTTTTCTCTCTCAACCAAGGCGAAGCGGAAAAGGGGGGAAAGAAGGGAGGGGTGGGAGGCGAATCGAGTTTCCGAAATAAAGTTTTCTCCTTGCGTCGAGGAAATTGTACATTCCCCGTAGGAATGCAGCCGCCGCATGCCTCAACTCCTCCGCAGCATCCACCCGACACACCGTTCCCTGCTCCCTGGCCTCCATTCGCCTCGGCCCCACCAAAACTGGCGGAGGAGACCTCCCACCTCTCCGTTGGAAAAGACCGTGGGATGTGTATATCGTCCAAATTCCACGGTTTGGATTTTGCGGTCCTTTGCGGTCCAGACCCTTGGAGCCTTATCCCTCAACAAACCCCTCTCTCTCTCCCCTCATTTCTTACCACCGGGATTCCCCCTCACCCCCCAGGTATCCTCCAGACCCAAATCCTCCTTCCCGTCCACTGTGGTTCCGGACTCCTTGGCCTTGACTCGTGGTGGTCCGAAGGAATTCGGCGAGGCGAGGCAAATGTATAAAGGTCGACTTGACTCGAAAAGGCAATCCCCCGGGTACGGGAAGTAGGCAAACATCTTTTTTTTGTAAAGGTGCACTCTTCCGATGAGGGCAAATAAACGCCATCGATATGTTTAAAAGGACGACTAAAAAAAATTGAAGTCCTCTTCTGATCAAGCGTGAGCCGTGAGACTTTGGATGCGGACTCTTGGCGACGCATTCCTCTAGGTACGGGGAAACGGATAAAAGAAAATACGGCGATGCGGAGCGAAGATTTTTCTTTTCTATAAGGTGTGGGCTGTAATAAAACATCGCGATTCCATTCTTCCCATCCATTTTTGAACGACGGAAACACCAGTCGCGGAAGAGATAGAGGGGAACGGAGGGAGATAGGGAATAAGACGATGGTGCCGCAGGTATAGGTACCCGTCCCCTTTAAGCGCATGAAGATCCGCGAAGAATCTCCGTCAAAAATGCAGCAGTAGAAACCGACGCGGAGCCGCGCTCCGCTGCTCTTGTTTTACTTTATTTATGTCAATTTTATTTTTTACTCCCGCTGATAAAGGAAATGATGTTCCCCTGTCATCAAGCCTCCTCGAAGTAAAATGGAAATGTTTACAATGAAAATGTTTGCTTCTTTTTCCTACCTGTCATATTTTTTTATATATCCACTCCCGTCCACCTCTCTTTTTCTTTCGCTCTCCGTCTCTCACCCTCTCTTCTTTATACTTCTCTCCTCCGAAACCTCATCCTTCCTCCACTTCCTTCCCTCTAAACCTTCGAATCCCAATTTCCCCCGCCTTCGACGCAAACTCACACCACCTTTGGCCTCTTTCTCTCTCTCTCTCCCTCCGTTATACTCACCTTCCCCTCCTCTTCTCATCGTCGGAGATACGAGTGAGCGCAATTTTTGCATGGAAATTGAGAAGCAAAGGGCTGATGCTACTACCACTTCCCCTCTTCCCCGCCGCCCGCTGCTACTGTTGCAGCAGCAGCTAGCTCTTTTTGGTTACATCAATGGGTGGGCAAGACGCCAGCGACTGCCGCCTCTGAATGAGCTCGCTCTTCCCCTTCTAGCTAACTACCCACCTCCTCAAACGTACCCACCCACCTACCATCGCATCGCCTTCGTTGCGCTGATCATTCAAAGGAAACCGGGAGGAGCACACAATAAAAATAATCCCTTTCTGCGAGTCTTCGAGATGATGGTGACGACGATGGTGATGAAATGTTTAAACTATCTCGGGGGAGGGTATAGTGGAGGCGAGTCGGGATGGAGGGGGGAAGCCCATTGAGCGAACATCCCTTGCCTGCCGCTGCATCGGGATGAAAATGACAAGAGTAGGCATGGGAAGAAGTTTCTTTCTCAGAATCTTGTCTGCGGGTATTTGGGAAGACTAATTATTCAACTGGGGCATCCGATAAGGGGGAATGAAAAAGTATTGCACACGTGTGCACATGACAGTGCACACGAGCGCCGTTCGTTAACGAGGGCAAACTTCGTACCATTCAACGTAAATTTATTGGTGAACAATAAAATTCAACGTCTATGGAGCATCATTTCCGAGAAGAAATTAACTGTTCCAAGATTTTGAAATCAATAGCTCGACAATCAGTTTAGTAAAATAGTTGGATGTAATGATATACTGAGTTTGACGACGTTTTTACATAGAAGGAGGTAATGAAGATTTATTTTTTTTATCATCGTTCTCCGTACACCACAGGTAGAGCCCATGAAACTAAGCTAAAACCAAGTAGGTATGGCATTATTTAAAAGGTTTTCATTTGTATGTAAGGTCTATGGTGTTTCAATAATTACAGAATACGTGCATAAATTCAAAATAATGGGATAATACACTGAAAACATATGCTCATCGTTATTTTCCGAAGAAAACCTAGAGAATATTTAACAATATAAGATACTGATGAATATCACAGTCCATTTCTGTTATAATATTTTTCGCTTGTAGTGATGCTTAATTCATACGTTGCACTGTAATCTTTACACAAGTTACCCAAAAAGACTACATACAGTTACTACTATTGTCCTATATGATATTTTGTCAAACATTAGTACATTTTATGTTGGCGTAATAAAGAAAATCAATATTTATAATTAAATTATCTCTTTCATAGTAATGGATGTAACGATATTGCAAGACGTAATTACCAAGTCAATCACGAGTTCTACCCATAGATATTTATTCATTGAAGAAGCGTGCTGAAATGAGGTCAAGAGACTGATAAAAGACCTGCTGATGTAACAAAATTTAAACGGAGAAATAAATGAAAAACGAAAAAAGGGGAATTAATTCAACCGTATTTGAAAGAAGCGTCGACTCGGAGGCTTGCATCCTTTATAAAATTTCTCTTTGGAGATGACAAATAAGCATGTATCATCAATGGTTGCGAATTGATGCAAAATAGCGTGCTTCTTTATGAAATTCTGCAGGACAAATGTAAAATATTTGATCCTATGCAGGAAAAAGAAGCTTACAGAAACGAGACGATTGAATCTTACATAACAATACAATCTCAATATCACTTTAAAAGATCGTAAAAGTGAACATTTTGTACTTCTATTTATAAATGCATAAATAAATTGGAACTGGTTTGCCTCTTCCAACACGCGTTATTCCAGCAATGAGTTTTGCCTCGTGCGACGAGATTCCGATTTCGGTTTTTGAAGTTTCACATTAAAACCCCCAAACTCCCGTCCGTCGGACCACATCCGTCTCCGCCAATATTTAGCAAATCTCACGCTAATCATTCGCAGAGGACTGAGATTCGAACACAGATCACCCCAAATACCTCAAATGCTTTAACCAAGTCGTTATCGTTCACTGTGAATATCCTAGAGGCCTTAAAGGAGTAAAATGTTCTCACGAGTACCGAGTTTAATTGTTTTAAGCACCCGGCGCTAATTCGGGGTCGAGTCCCCGTCCAAACGAATGACGTGTCATTGTGAATTCCACACATTCCTTTTTAACTCCTCAGCAGGCGAAGTCTGATGTTAGCTTTCTTTTAATTGGGTCCTTCAAAGTCTTTCCTTACATCTCTCCTCCATACTCCATGCTAAAACTAAGAAGTGGTGCGAGTTGCCATTTATGAGAAACTTAACCATTGAAACTGCGCATATTTTCACCCATTGGCATTTTAAATTCCGTTTCTAATACCAGATAAATATAAGAAAACTTACGTTCGACTCAAAAGATGCCCATGAAATTATGGAAAAAAGTGGTCTACTTACTTAGATGACATTCACCAAATTTGTATCACTTTCACATCAACCAGACAGGGTAATCATTTTAAAATCCTTGACAATAAGTCTGATTTTAATAAACACTATTCTCATTATTCAGATCTTTGACCATTGATTTTAAATATTTCTATTAAGGTATAAAACTAGACTGTTTTAGAAAATTTTGAAATTATAAGGGCATGAAAAATGTTTAGCTATATACTTTAAATGACTTTGTAACTGAAATCTTGTCTTCCATTTTTATCGTCCCAATTACCTTATCTCCTTCACACCGTTGACATTCACAATATTCCATTGAAGTCTCTAAATTTTTTGCCTCACTCTATCCTTGAGAAGGTTTACTAACCCTAAACCAACTCTCCTCTACCTATATTCCCCTTCCCCGTACATTCTCTCCTACATATTAAACGCCACGTGCATCCTGTGTACGTACGCTACCGCTCTGATGATGATACTCAAACGTCAGTGTCTATTTTATATTGTGTGGTATGCTCCTAAGTGTTATTCCTTTTATGTCGAAAATCCACTAAGTTATCTCACTCACCATCACGTCCCTAAACATATTATTCGCAATTACACCGCATAATTATAGGCAGTTGTTGGTTATTTTATCTAGTTATTCCCAGGATAAAAATACCAGCAACGGACATGAAACGTCGGGCAAAAACACCCAAAATCACGAGGGGACCTGATTAACATATTTAGGTGGTTGGAGCGATTTTTCTTTAAGCATACATTTACGTGAAACTGCATTTGTGTTATCACTACTGATATACATATACAGGTAAAAGTTTAAAAAAATTGTATCATGATATTTTTTTTTGCAATAAAATGCAATTTTAGCACGTAGCCTAATGGAACATAGCATGTATCACGCAATAATTCGATTCTGTAATCTCAGATTTTATTTTGAACGCGAAAGAATACATTTATTATTAATAAAATTGTTGCTGACAAATATCAAGGTGTCAAGCCGATTCCAATATTCGAAAAGATATATTTCAATATGACTTCGTCTTAATTTCGAATAATGCGCCAAAAACTACAGTCATAACAGCTTTAAATTAGGGAAAAAAATATAATCATCACATCATTTCCACTGCTGCCTGTACGGTGCGTTACAACGCATACACATATGCACTTAAATGAAATGTGATCCAAAATTTTTGAAGTGATAACTTCTTTTGGCCCGTTGGGCACTTTTTGCATGGGGGAAAAAGTTCAAACTCGCGTCACGTACCGTACCGCACTTTTTGTTTCGGCGACGTAGTTCTATTGCCGTCGTCAGATGGTAGCACCGCTGTCCTAACAGTGCGCATAACTGCCACCAGATGGAAGGACAAGCGGTAAGGGGGAAAAAGTGCACCGTACCATACGTACCATATTTCCCTGATCGTATTCTTTACCGAATATTGAAATTCAAAGGTTATTAGCTACTTTAGTTATCATAAGCCAATAGTTTCTTTCCTAGAATTCTGTAGAAATAGTAATGAAATAAGTCATATTATTCATAAGAATAATGAAAATAACATGCGAGAAAATGATGAAACTGAGAAAATGGTGATTGAAGATGTAACCAATGATGATGAGAATTGTTAATTAGAATAATTAGAATAGAAATATAATTGAAAAAAGAGATATAAATGAGTGTTATATTATTCAAACGCATGTACAATTCCTATTTTGTCAACAAAAAATAAAATTGACATAAATGGAATATTCATTGTTAAAAATTTACTGTACCTTATTCTCCTTTTTTATTCAGATTTATTTGGGAGTATCAATCGGTCAAAGAAGCTTTCACTTCCAGCGTGTGGTCCTAAGCACACCCAATATTTTATTTTTTTGATTCACTTCAAAATATAACTAAAATGTACACTCAATGACCCACGATTACCGCTCCAGCCACCTTCAAGTCACAAAGACCCGCAAAATCCTAATACCACCATGAGTTTTTCATTCGCACCCCACTTCCTCGACCAGTTCACCACCCTCGCCCCCCCCACTCCGTCCCAATCGGGCGTGCTTTTATTTCTCGGGAAAACATTTTCGCCGGGCGGCTGCTCCTTTCGATCCACTTTCTCGCGCGGGCCGTTTGCTCCTGCTCATCCGATGGAATTGTTTCCAAGGTGGAAAGAGGGGCGAGGACCCCTTGCGACGTGATGGATTCCAGCCGCGACGAATTCTCCTCTGCCCCCCTATTCCTCATCCGCCCCTCATTCCCGCCCTGCACCCTCTTCGGTCCCTACACACAACTACCCCAGTTTCTTCCCAACCCACAGAAGATTCTCGGTGGTGGCTGAGGCTTACTCCACATCAATTTATGAAGTGGACACTATTTAAGATTCATTCATTCATTATTTCAGGGACATCACCCTTTGGAAATTCCAAACTAAGAACATCAGACACAAATTTCAGGTTAAATTTTCCATTGGGGAATACCTATAAGAAAACATGGAGCTTAAGCAAAGATTATTAAAGTTTCTCATGCAGCACATGGTAATTAAATAATATATTATAATGTAGCAACACCTTTTTGCAAGAATTCAAACAAACATTCTTCCAAATTCTTTCTCAAATGTCATGTCTCGTGTCGACGTCAATCTTACGTCAACGTAAACGACGCTATGATGGTCATCAATTAGAAACTTCATGGATGATCTAAGTAGTATAATATAATTTCTAGATTCGCTAGCGCCTTTTAAAGAATCAAAGAAATAAAATTGGCTTAGTTAGGGCAGAGCATCCTGAAACGTAGTGATCTGTCCATCGGGTAGAACGTTAAGCTGTGGTTACGTTAAGAGTATGCTATTGCCGACGCTGGGTTTCCAATGTTTCCATCCACCCTAAAATAATCCTTCCTCAGTGTCTTCCCAATCCATCCTTGTGACTAAAATGACCTCAGTTTTCGGTTGCCTCTAAAAATATATCAACCAACCAACCCAAAAGCGGGACCGAAAATTTCATCGAGCTTACCTCAGAAATCCTCATTCTTTTTCATACTCGCCCAAATTTGATTTTCAACATTAGCATTTTTCCTGTCTTTGGCCTCCCCCTCCAGGCTATCATGGCGTCGTGACGATGTCTCATTTCTTTTCGCCTGGAGCAATTTTGAAAAGATATCGCGCCTTTTCATAAAACGTCGTGGGGTCGTTAACGACGACACGAGTCGACTCGAAAATGTTGTGGCGAAGGAGGGAGCAGCCGAGGCAGTGTGTGAGGCATTAAGTAAGAGGAATAGAACAGCGACCCCGTAGGACGGCAGGGTGGTTATATACTGCCTATTAGGGTGAGGGAGAAGAGAAAGGGGTCATGGGATGTGCGTTGTTCCCTTTCGGAAAGGAAGGCAAGGGTCGGACGACGGCTGTGCGTGTACGCTCACACGACGGCAAAAAGGTGAAATGACGGGTAAGGCGTTCGGGCAAAGTGATGTGGTGAGTGAGGTGCAATTGGGCATTTTTCGCGCGGGAAAGAGGGAACAGGAGGGAATGAGGGTCAGAGGATGGCTTTTGAGGCACGGGAGTCGGACGTGCGGGGTGTAGTGCGGATGTGAGGGCTCACACTGGGGAAGGGAGAGGCGTGAAGGGCAGGTTTGGCGGTTATGTATCCCAGGGAACGTTGTTGTGATGGGTGCGTGGAAAGGGGAGCGGGAGGTCTCGATGTTATTTCGTACGGGGAGGTAGCGTGATGTGTGGAAGGGAGGACTGGGTGTGGGAGGCTGGTGGGAAGGAACTGGGGCAGTCGAGGGCGGAGGCAGCAGGAAGATTGGAAGGCGGGAACGGCCACTGCGGGGGAGGAAACATACATGCGGGAACAGGCTGATATAACTGAGGATAAAAATAGAACTCAACAACACATGTACAACAACTTACAGTCCTTGCGGTGTGTGGCAAGGATGGAGCATCGGCCAACAGAAGAGGTTGGGAATAAGAAAAAGGAAATGTGAGAGGTTATATGGCGGCAAGTGAGGTAGTGTTTTTGTCTCGATCTGCTTTCTTGATATTCGAGATTGCTCCGTGGGGAGAAATATATCTTATATCAATCTGTTTGACTCCCTTATTTTGAAGCTTGCTTACTCGTACTACGTACTAAACTGCAAGCAGCCACGAGGGCTTAGCAGTAGGGCGAGGGCAGGGAGTTGCTAGGATACAAGCCATGAGGAGGGAGAGAATAGGTGAGAGGTATGAGGAGGAGAATAATTGAGTGAGTTTTTGCGGACAAGAGTCCTGTAATGGGATCACGGCTTCCTTCTTTCGCGTTGTCGTAAGCGTTATCAAAAACGCAAACTGCTATAGAAGGACAGTGCTCGCAGCCATTATCCTTAGAACGCACTCCATCGAATAAAACTCGTAATGCCAAGCACCCGACAACATTTTAAGAATGACGAACACTTTGCTCTCATGAGAGCAATTGAAAAATAACGATATTGCGAGTGCACGCGTTATGGAGAAGCATGATCGCGCCTCATGTGCCCAGTTCAGGATGGTCTCGGAATATACCAACCTCAAAAATGGCGGTATTTTGATGTCTTAACCTATAAAATAATGCCATTTTTTAGAAGAAACCTTTTTAGGCTGTGTCATCACAACATTGTCAAAGTCGAGCCTTCCTTAATAAGGCTAAGCTACTAAGGGACGATCCTGCGCGTTCGATATCCAATACGCGAACGTCCACTGCTGCAAATCACTCACAATCACAGATAGTGCGACTCGCTCTACAGGTTCAAGACGAGTTATTTAAAAGAACGGTCGTGGTTCAAAGAAAATTCATATCATATTTCTTATTCATTGAAGCGGTAAAAAAATTACAATAGCATGAGAAAAAGTACTATAAAATACGTAACCACGCCCTAAGAAATACGTAATCTAATTTTGTGGTGGTCGTGAAAGGTGTGTAGGAAGAAATAGTTCTTAAAACCGCAAATTCCGCAAAACAAATGGGAAACGGAAGGAGAAATGAACGGGAAGAATTACTGATGACGAACAAGGTATCATGAAAATTCTGAAGGTGTCAAAAAATGAATCCTCATTCTCTGACTTTCAAATAAACCTACATTTAACCGGTAGATTTCTTTAATGAACGTATGAAGTGACTAAGCGGTTAGCTAAGAGGAGAATGGAGTGGAGGGCTGAAGCAACCAATCTTCAGATTGATGAGTGCCATTGATGATGATGTCCACCGTACAGATGCAGTGTAGGAGGGCGGGGGTAAAACAATACCTCCCGTGTCAACGTGAAACTCGTGTGATAAGAATTTCAAATTCAAAAATTCACATCACGCGGATAGAAAGGTTTTGGATGATAGCGGGGATGAAACTGGGGCGATCGAGGGGGAAGAGAACGGTTCGGGACCGACCACTTTATGCAGGGAAAGGGATGAGGCACGGGCAGTGTGAGTGATTGAAGCGAGGAGAGGTGAGTGGAGAGCTTCAGGACGGATGTGTGAATGTGCGGTGGATGAGGGATTATAGGACGCGAAGAGGAACGGAGGGAACCGAGACGTTTGAGGGCCTCAGCTGGGGAAGGGAGGCGAGAGAAAAAGAGAGAGAGAAGAAGAAGAAAACGCTCTGCCTTGTAGCGGCAGCTTCCCTCTCCGAGGTCGGAAATATGTGGCAATTTAACGCTAACGCGTCCCCGTGAACAACAATGTCGCGACGCGTGCCCTTATGGCGCGGAATAAGGTCCCACAAGTCGTAGCCACGTGATGAAAGCGAGAGGTCGCGAGAGGGAGTGAGGGATAGTAGGTGGGGAAGTGTGAGTGGGAGGGGAGGGGAGGGGGGGGAAGAGAGTGTGCTGAAGATTAAGAGGGGCGATGGGGGTGGGTAGTTCGGGGGAAGGCTCCTTGAGGCGCCGGCACAGCAAAAGAGGAGGGGTACGAAATTGAAGGGGTGAGGAAAGGGAGGGTGGATTCGTGTGGGCCAAGGCGGGAGCAAGATGAGGGTGGAGGATTCTGCTATGGTGTGAGCGAGGGGGCGGGAAAATGGTGTGCTCATGCAGACAAAGTGGTGAAAATATAAGAAGTGGGAGGTTGGAGACGACGGGGGCGATT
Source organism: Pyrrhosoma nymphula (assembly GCA_963573305.1). NCBI lineage: Eukaryota > Metazoa > Arthropoda > Insecta > Odonata > Coenagrionidae > Pyrrhosoma > Pyrrhosoma nymphula. Next base: position 136,647,667 of record OY754327.1, read on the forward strand.
ACTCAAGGTGGTGCATGAAAAAAATTATATATATAAAAGAACGAAGATAACACTCGAGCGTAGAAAAAACGGCACACCGAAGCGGCAACGTGCAGAGGGAAGAAAAAAAGAAGTAGCAGAAAATAAATGGAATTGGAGCAAAATGGCAACGAGAGAGAGAGAGAGAGAAAAGATAAGGCAATTCCTGAGCTGGGTGTGAGAATTAAAATAGAAAAAAATATAATTTTTTAATAAGTGAAGGAGATGGAACCAACCGTGCCTTCCTTTAGGGCGAGAAAATTATGCGGGGGCGCAGAAAGTAGAAAGGTTCGGGAATTAAAAAAACGGGAGTTATTGATAAATAGCTTTCGAGAGGAGCATACGCAGCCCAACTATAATTTGGATTAATTGGTTTTTTCAAAGAGCGTAGTGGAGAGTAGGATCTTTGATAGGGATTCGGGCAATATTTTAAGGAAGGTCGTTAAAATAAAACAGCTAAAAAAATCACCATAATTTCACAAACCTCTTGCGTACGTACCTACCTATTCGAGATTTTGAAGGAATGAGAGCACAGCTTGAATTAGCGTGATATCTTCCAATTAGCGCAGTTAGCTTAGTCAAGCCCGCATGAAACTTGTATAATTAGGTTTTCATTAGCCAGGATGAGATTTAAAGAGTTAAATTCTGTAATAATTGAAACTGGGACATTTATAATATAATGTCATTATTAGACAGTAGAGCTGTAAAAAAAATCGTGATATAGTGCAACTTTCTCATCTTCATCGGTATAGAGAGCAAGAGGTTTAAAAAAAATATTTTCACTCTCAATGTTATGAATTTTTCCCGATTTATATCACAATATGTTCGTATTTCAGCGAACCATCGCCATTTTGTCACACTCTTACTTTTACATCCGATGTATCCGTGGTTGCTTATACTCGTTCAAAATTAGTAAGGTTTAGGTTACAGTAGAGGAGAATTATCCCGCAAAAATATTAACACCACAAAATGTAGTAACGAGTAGCATGCTACGGGAAGGCGATGGGGCTTTAACCTCACTTCCACATTTAGCGCATGGCGCGGGAAAGGAAGATTCTTGGCTCTAATCGATTACCAAGCCTTCCCTTTTTTCCCAGCATTCCCAGGTTGCGTCAATGCATTCGTGTCTCATTCATTAATCATAATCTTCAGCTTTTGCAAAGTGGAGCACCCAAGCAAGCACAAGAACTGGAAGCTGAATGGAAGGTCATAGGTTCCGTGCGTTACTATTTAATCGCACGTAAATTTCTAGCTGCTCTGAGGATGATCGAGAAGCGCTTCATTCGCACTCATCGACGGCTTCCGAACTACGGATTCGAGGATCTAAAACTTGACAGTTGAGAGCTCGATGAAATCGAGTTACAACGCCATGTGGCACGCATACTTTAAAAACTCGAAGAGGCTTTTGTTTTATATTTTTGGGTGAATCAGGGAGAGACACATGGCGGAGGAGAACCATGAAAAGCCGATCATTCCCCGAGTGAATGTACGTTCGGAAATATTCCCAGAGCTTACATCTTCGAGCCATTTCCAAAACGCCTAGATACTTGACGAAACTTCTCTTTAGAGCATTCATACTCCACATACACGTATTGCTGTACCCAAACTCCTTACCTCGGAGGAGGCTAATATGACATAAATATCCGTCTGCATAATTCCATCAGTACTTCACTCTGACATTCAAAGTTGATGTCTGATTAAATCACACCCCCCCTCTTGGGAACATTCCCTCCCACGTATCTGACGGAAAAAAATTTGATTACGAAGAATCCAGGGCAAAAGGAGGTGAGCTATAAATACTACTCAATGGGTAACTCAGCGCTGGTTCAAAGCTTAATCGAATTCACTCATAATTGATTTGTTAAAGTTTGTGACCCACGTCAATATTTCATTTTTAATAACTGATGAAGCGTAGTACGTTTTCATTCGGAAGAAAAAGAAACTTAAGGTCCAGAGTAGATTTCTTAAATCCACCTTTTAATAAACGCTGATATTTGACTCAAATATCAAAACGTTCCTGTTAAGATTTAACAGTCAAAACGTCGTCGACCGAAAGCTATATTTTTGACCGCAATAGTAAAAAGTAATTGGTTAGCATGGAATTGGTTCGCGAAGAGAAGGCAATTTATTGAATATTAATGGAAATTTCCTCTCGTTGAAATTTTTAATTTGCACCTAATTGCTAATGAGGGTAAATATAAATAAAAGATTCAAGAGGATTATGTAGATGATAGCAACGATGAGCACTGATGCGTTGCGTTTGAAAATACGAAAGAAAAAAGTAATTTGTAGAAACATACAGGAATAACGTCAAGTATTGATTTTCTACCTCGAGCCCTCAATTTATTTAGCGTTCAGAAAAAGTATCGTTACAGTAAATATTTGTATTTGCGGGAGCTACTAGCGTGAATTATCATAGAGATTGCAAGATCAGGCATAATGAATTATCTCCATTTGATTTTAACAGGTTGCTCTTGTAAGATCATTCCCTGATCACTTGATCCCAAAGAGACCACTTCTTGTGACAACTCAGGTAGGGTGATTTCTAACTGGGAATTTAGAAATACGTATTGATATATTACCGATTCGAGTACAAAAGTGCCAATTCAAAAGTGCCAATCATAAAAGTGCCAGAATTATTAAATGCCAAAGTTATTAAATGCCAAAGTTATGAAATGCCGAAATTGTTCCCATAGTTACCATAGCAACGTCAAAGAAATATTTTTTGTGTTGTTGTATTCACATTTTTCCGACTTTGATCTGGTTGTACATAAAATTTCTTGTATTATGGCGGAACTTGTAACAAAAGGAAGAACTTCATATTTGTGTTACAAAGGGTACATTTATATCAAACATTCATCTTCTGCTGCAAGCAAATACTATGCACCTGCTTTATGGAACCATTATACCTCAGTTCTGGAAGGGACATCAAGAACTAACAATGCCTCTGAAGGGTGACTCAACAGGCTTCAGTTGCTAATGGGAAAGAAACATCCAAGTCTCTATGCTTTCCTAGTTGAAATACAACGAGAACAAGGAGATACTGAAACAATTTTAAGCCAAATCTCCTTGGGGCAGCGTGTACGAAGAATGCCAACTAGCCATTACCAAGAAGTTGATCGTAGAATTTTCAATATGGTAGCAAATTACGAAGTTTGTAAAGAAGATGGCACTGTCCTTGAATATTTAAAAAAATTAAGTTACCATCTCCAGGTTTATACGTAAAAATTGATATAAAATAAAAATAATTTTGGCATATTTTATAATTGGCCTTTTAATTAAGTGGCATTTTAATTAAGTGGCATTTAAGGCTTTTGGCACTTGTGGTCTTTGGCACTTTCAGTTTGGCACTTTTGTTCTGGCACTTTTGAATTGGCACTTTTGTCACCATACCATATTACCAAGGACATACGTGACACAATGAATGACTCCAGCATTAAATGTTTTGCACCAGGACTGAAGAAAGAAAATCGGATTTTAATCGGAGGCGGAACTTTAGTATCCTGAAATTGAGTGTAGTAATAATTTTGAATGTAACATGAATGTCAGTGGCCAGGGAATATGGCTTACGCACGAGCTGAATTTAAAGAGGTGAAAAAGTTAAAAGATGCAGTGCAGAAAATACACGTATCTATATTAATATATCATATCGAGGATTTGATAACCCACAGTAACTGTATTGAAAATTCAACTCTAAGTGCACCTTAAATGTCACATTTATACCGGTGAGTAATTGCGCATTTTATAACTGGCTTTGTATTTCAGAAGAGGATTACAGCATGCTAAAAAGAGCGTGAAGTTTCAAGTAGATTTTAAATTGCTTCGAATGAGAAACATTAAGCAGCCCAGAAATCTTTGAGAAAATGTACAATTTTACAATAACAAAGTGACGTTGATTAACAGCGCTGAATCCAACCAAATAGATATTTTTTTGGAACAGAGTTTCAATGGGCCAAGTTAAAGAGGCGTTTGTGGAGAGAATCGGGATGAATTTCACTAAAATCGGCACCCAATGATTCCCACCTTTATTTATTGTATCATTTCAAAGAAACCATAGAGATCGCCCTCCTTTTCATAAGGGAGGGAGGGGGAAACTTCGAGGCGGGAACGAAGAACGATGTCACGAAGGCGTCAAGACCGCGAATCCGACGCGAGAAAATAGCACCCGCGGCCGACGCCGCCGCCAGAACCACTACCACCAGGCAGCGAGCGGAGTGAACCGAATTTCAGATAGGAACCCGGAATTAATATTTTATCACGACGCTGAAACGGCTGAAAGCAGCAGCCGAGGAGGAGCCCAGGTATTGATGAGTCCCCGTCGTCTGTCGCGGAAGACGCCTTTAGTTGCTCTTATTTCCCGTCTCACCCTCCGGTCTGAATCTCTCTCGCACGCCCATTCCTTGAAGGAGCTCGGCCAAATTGGAGTGCGGAGTGATTGGTCGGATAAAAATGGCAAAAGGCTTGAAAGACGTGAGGAAGTCCGCGGGGGTAAGGGGGAGTGGGCAATGGAGGGGAAGATCGAGAAATGCTGGAGCTTATCGAAGGGAATGTCGTCTCGGACAAGGAGAGTACCGAGTGGAACGACCTGTGAGGTAGAGCAGAGATATATATATACATGTATGTATATATATATGTGATATCTTCAGATATGTATATAATATCTTCTGAGAAAACGCACTCGGCGAATAAAAACATAAATATAAATATACTTTGAAAACACAGGCACACGAAAATAAAAGGACACTCACAGAATAATTTACGGGACGTTTCGACGGGCGTCTTCGTCGGCGACAAGAGACTAACTCTAAGACTAACTAACTAACTAAGAGAGTTAGTCTCTTGTCGCCGACGAAGACGGCTCGCCCGTCGAAACGTCCCGTAAATTATTCTGTGAGTGTCCTTTTATTTTCGTGTGCCTGTGTTTTCAAAGTATATTTATATTTATGTTATATATATATATATATATATATATATATATATATATATATATATATATATATATTTATTTGATGGGTTAGAGATAAAGGAAAAGAGATGGAAGATGAATCGGGTTAGGATAGGATGGATAGAGTAAGGGTTTAAAGGGGCATAGGAGGGGAATTGTGGGGAAAGAGATGGGGAGGGACGGTTCGCTGGTTGAATTGGTGTTGGTTGGTTGTCAAAATTGAAACTCTTTGATTGCCTGCAGAAACAGTTAGCCCTCGGTAACAAGATCGATCAAATTCTATCTAAATCTATACCACCCGAATACCATTTTGAAACTTGTTAAAAAATCATAGCTTGAGAACCTACACGTCTAAATCATAAGCGTTGATGTGCAGGCACTATTTCAGAACTCTCATACCTCGTGTTTAGTGAATCCGATATCCGTTTATAAAACTGAAATGATAGCCATCAAGACTAACCACATCCGTAATTCGTTGGTTGGCTGATTATTTTTAGGGATGTGACTGAAAATTGAGGTCATTTGCGCCATTTAAGGTAGGTGTGTTGACTGTTAAGGGAAGAATTATTTGGGAATCGAGGAACGTTGAAGAGAAACCCGGCATTGGCATTAGTTTCTCTAGGCAAAAGACAAAAGGAGGTCCAAAGTTTAACGTCCTATACGACGAAGTGCTGAACCTAAAGTGCTCTTCACGTAACACCATAGTAAGGATCGTGATTCCATTAAACTGGGAATGATGGAAACTGCTGGAATTAGAACCCCGGCCCTTCGTGGTGGAGAGCCAGTACTCTAGCCACCGCGAAGACCACATTCGTATTTTAGATATTTTTAAACTGAAGGAAAGTTTTCATAAAACGACGATAGTCTACTTTGTTTCACAGTCAAAGGTACTCGGTAAATGACCGTCTGAAGTTCTCTAAGAAATGAGGATAACTATTGGGACAGCTATGGTAAAAAATTAGCCGAAAGGATAGTTGTGTAAATGATTATATTTGGTAAAATAGTTATCGCGAGTTCTATCACAGCTGTAGAAAGTCCCATATTGATCCTGAAGAAGAAAGGGATTTGAACCCTGGCACTCTCACTTGGGAATCCAGCACTCAAGCCATCACATCAACCGGATTCTGAAGGCCAATTTGAGCAGAGAAGTTAAAATATATTCTCACTAATTTCTGAAGGGTGTAGGTGAACCGTGTAAGGTTGGAGATGATCAATGAAAAACCTATTTGAATTAGAAATACTTTTACGAGAAAGGATAAATGGCGATAGGGAGCAACTAATGAAAGCATTCATGATTTAGACGAGGAATATTACATCATAAAACAAATTATCATTGCCCTTGTCATGAAAAATGGCACAGTGATCAGTTTAACGTCCCATTCGACGAACGGGGCTCAACAGCTGAAGTGCTCACGACCCCAGTAGAGATTTCCACAGAAAATTCTCCACTACATCCGAGATTCTAACCACATCCCTCTACATAGGAAAGCCAGGAAACTCACCACCATACCAAACCAATCCCAATTCTACATTTTTACATGTAAAATATTGTGTTAAAGTTATTGCTTGATCTGGACCAACAATATTGGTTACAATTCAATCCGACCCAGATACTCTTGCTTGACATTGCCGATCCGAGAGTGATGAGGCGCAAAACTAGATTTTTCATCTCAAGGAAGTGGTACACCTGGAAGGAGAGGGAGGATAGAGGAGATGGATATGGGTAGAGATAAGGAGGAGATGGAAGGAAAAAGGAGAAATAGAAAGAGAGGAGTCGGAGAGAGTGGGTGACTATATCTAGTGGAAAGGGTTTAAAGGGTTAAAAGAGGGAGGGTTAAAAAGGGGGAAATTCCCAACCCTTGTCCCGGTGCGGTGGTGGTGGGGGTGGTGCGGGTGGGTCTTCCGAGGCGTCGCCTCGTCGCAGTGAGCCTTTGGGACCGCCGTCGCTGCCTGCCATCTGATGGCTCCGAGGCAATTCTCCCGAGACGAAGCCAGCGGGCCCGATTAGATTGATAGGAAAGTCACCGCCCATCCCTCATTTCCACCTTCCCCCTTCCGCGTCTCACTCCATATATATCTATTTTCACACCACCCCCGCCCCTCCTTTCCCTTCCGTACCCTTTTTCTGCCATCTCTTCACTCCCTTCCTCGCAGCTTTCTCGTCCAGGGCAACCCTTTAGAGTCTCTTACACAGTTTTTTATTTAAGGAGCCGTTATCGTGGCACAGGAGCAGGGTTTCCTTCCTTCCCCCTTCTGCCGCAGAACGAAGAGAAGATGACGAGGATGCTGGATAATGCTCGGGAATATTTGTGGGTCGGGTTAAGAAATTTAAAAAAATATGTTTGCAGGGGAGGATCACGGGGTATCTCTTCCATGAGAGATCTTACTCTTTTATATTTTCCCAGAGGTACCGTTTTTGTGGCAAAGGCGCAGGGTTTCTTTCTTTCTCTCCCTCCCAAAGAACGAGGATAAAATGACAGAGATGCTGGATAATGTTCACGAATATTTGTAGGTAGGGTTAAGGAATAAAAAAAATGTCGGTAGGCTATAAGGATCGCAGGAGGGGGATCTATTCTCTCGTAGAGAATGCTGTCGCGAAGGGAGTGTCGGGTCCAAGAGGCGGGTCTCCTCTCCTTTTTCTCTCTCTCATACTCGACGTGTTTTTTTGCTCGAGCAGTTCGTGAGGTGCTTTAATGGCCGACGCCATTTAGAACCCTAGTAAAGAGCAAGAAAGGTATAGCGCAAGAGTGTCGGAGCAATTCTTCCTCACGACAGTCGGATTAGCGTGGAATGTAACCCCCTCCAGTTAGGGAGACCAAAGGTCGACTTTGTAGATTCCTTCGGGATTGCACCGGGAATTTACGCTGCGTCCAAATACGTACGATAAGAAATGTCTACACAAGTCGATTAAATTTGTCAAAGACCATCATCGCCAATGCTTCCAGCTCTTATTCAAACACATTTAATGCCAAACAGGTGAATTAAGGTTCGAATCTAGTCCTGATGGATTTTTTTTCACTGCCAATTTCACATATTACCATTTTAATAAGAATTTTGTTCACTTCTATCAAAAAGTATTTTGATTGGCACTCAGATAGGTGGAACAAATTATCTCAATGAGATGAAATAGTGTATAAATGGCTGCCACAATGCCAAGATGGATACGTCTAGGCATAAATACTTTCCATACAATTTATTTGGACTAAAACAAATTCCTTTACAAGATCAAATTTTAACACATTCGGATCCATACCCATACGTGATATGTCGGTGGTCATTTATCCACGCGGCCTAATCAAATACCTTATACCTTACGTGGGACTTATACAAGTTAGTGTTAGGAAATATTAACAATAATAATCTTAAGTCCACGTAAATTTCAAACAATCGGCAGCATAAGAGTTAAAATAACATACCTTTAAATAAACTATAACTATATTGCGATTAATTACATTTTTGTTAAAAATTGATAATGAAAAATTCCATTGTAGGCTAGTTTGCCCTGGCTTACTGGATACGAAACGGTCAGATTAAAAAGTGTTAAGTAATAAAATTGCATGTTCTCCTGCGGTATATAGTAGACTGAGTATCCTATCATATTCGTATTTAAACAAGCTATAGCACTCAGACCATGAATTTACGACTCGTTCTTGACTAAAAACACTTCCTTACATTACGTTATACCGTTACGTACCCCATGAACTTGTTTTTCCAAAGACAACAATACCGGAGGTAACGGAAAAAACAAAATGACTGTGATTCATGTATTCCTCCAGCAAGCCGCCCAATTCTTACACGATGGACGTGAAACATTTCGGGCACAGCTCCGCATATTTATTCTGAACATAGGAAGAAGGTTGGAGTCTTTTCTGATGCATTCCACGGGCGAGAAATTGGATCATCAGTTGCATAGCTGACGCGTATAAAGGGAGAGCTATCGGCGTAGACGCCGAAATTCACTGGTGGCCGCGTTGGAGAATGTCGGTGCCGGGCATTTTTAGTCCTAATCCCAGAAGGACACGAGGAACTTATTCCGCTCACCTCTCACCCCTCTCCTCTCCAATACACGGTCCTTCTTCCTTACGACCCTCCACGACTTTCTGCGCGCTCCTTCCATCACTCTCGAAACCTTAGTTTTTCCCTTTAGAGCACATTTTCCTCGGCTCTGTAACCTTACATCCTTGTAGGTGAATTGTTCTCTGGCTTCACACTGGGTCAGGTTCTCCGACGTTTCGAAGGGAGACTTTCCCATTACCTTCAGGGCTGATGATGATGATGAAACGTCGGCCGCTATGAAAAACCTGACCCGGTGTGAAGCTTGAGAACAATTCATCTCAGTCATTCGCCGGGAAAGCATCAAATACATCCTTATAGGTTGAGTCCCTCTTGGTTTGTTCGGTCTGCTTTAATGATACATCCGTGTTTATCGTTCCATATTCTTCACTGAACCATTATTATTCTACTACTTTCATTCTTTTAGAGCGCAAGATAATTTTTCCACGCTTACTGATCATAATGCGGGCTATTATGTAACTTATACTCTTTCGCGTTTTAACTTAACAGGTTTTCGCTTACTAAAACGATTCACCCTTTTCAACAAAAAGTTTAATTAAAATTAATCATGTTTTAAGAACAATTTAGAAGTCACCAAAAATACATGGAAACTTTGAAACCATGGTTGCATGCATGCATGTATGGTTGAGCTAAATTTACAAATGCACTTATGAGTTAAACTCAATTTCACTTAAACTCAACAAGTTTTAATCATGAATTACTCGTTTTAGTCAAGGATGAGGACACCTCACCGCGCACTATATGGTCACATGGTTAGTAATTATTTCTAATAAATAAAATCAGTTCCCAAAGCAGGCGTTACTTCACGTTTACTTGAATTCACTGACGACATGTTATCAGAATAAATTTGTATGCTGCTCCAATCTCACTGCATATAGCTAATTCATCCCAAAATGATTGATTCTCAACGAATTTGTTTTTCATAGAACAAGCAAGTGGAGTATTTCTTCACAATTTATATCACAGCGACTGGAATTTACGTATTTTACAGAGCAAATTGTGAGGGCAGACTTCCATTTCTGTGGGGACTGTTTCACCGTGCATTTTTCTACGGCGCGGCGTACTTGAAATTCTCGATTTTTCCATTGTGCCTAACGATCGGTTCAGAAGAGTTTACGCTCATTCTTGCTCTCAAATCGAAGAAGATAGAGATCTAAAAACGGAAGCCTTTGCAATGAAATACGAGGCATACAAAAGAGCTTCAAAATTGCTCATTTTAACTTAGCGCTGGGAAAAATACTAACAGACTGCTCGGCGCACGGTCAATTAACTTCATTAATATTCTATTTTCGTATTATTTTTTTAACATAAATTGATTCTGATAGCTCGAAAAACCGCCGACATGGAAGTGCTTTTCAATTTCATAAATATTTAAAGCTAATTGGGCACCATTCAAAGCATTTGCTAATTTTTCCCTTGTATAGGTAAATTTAAAACGGTAATTTGAGGACCACCAAAAGGCTCACATCGTGGGGCCATTGTAGAGGTAGCAGGAAAAATATACTTACACACATTTCTGGTAATTATTCACTGAGGTTTAAATTTCATTATTTAATGTAATGACTTTCCACTTCATGACTCAAATTTAGTGATTAATTCGTGCTCTCTTGCCTTCCTAAAAACTGCCAGATGGTTATGAGTTCACTCTTACTGAGGGCATTTCACATTGTTATTTCTATGAAGCCAATTATCTCTCAATGAAATGTGTATCGTGCCTCCAAATGTATTTGATCAACAGTAGATTAATTATGCGCAACAAACTTCAGGGAAGGATGAAACGAACTGATTACTATATCGCGTTTTCCGTAGTAAAGTTACTCAATGGTTTTTGCTCATTTTTATTGTATCTAAATGTAAAACAGCAGATATAGTACTAAATAATGGATATAAATCATTAAATCAAATATCTATGCAACATTTCAACCAAGGAGCGATTTTTGAAAAGACTGAAAAAAGTGGAAGTACAAAAGACTACAAAACTATCGTGAATTACGTGTCAACCATAGCTACTAATTTGTGCTTAAGGAGCTACTGCCGAGTATTAATCAAAATTACTGGTCATCTATAATCCCCGTCTCTCTATGGGTGTCTTATTCTGGTGTTGCCATCTTCCAAGACCCTAACCAAGTATCTCTTCCGTCGCCCTTCACTCCTTAATTTTTTTTACTACCATTCCATCGCAGCCTTCCCTCTCATTAAATCCTTCTCATCACAACTTCCCACCACTCCCATTTCTTGGCCCCAGCTCATCTCTCGTCTTTAAGGACTGAAACCCTCTAGTCCTAACGCAGATAAACGCACGTCTATCTTCTCTTATTCCCATCACACATCGTGGATTAATTCGAAATGTGGTCCTCTTAACTCTCTATCTCCCCCGGCCTCACCCAAGGCCTCGGCCGCATCACATTTCAATTGGGTGATCGAATTTAGCCATCTCATTCCGCCGTGATCCTCTCAGGACGATTTAACCCTGGCATTCCAATTTCACCACTCTCCATCAAATTTGAGCTTTGGGAACGCCGAAAGCGCTCGGGTGGTAAATTCACTTGTCCATCGGTCGAAGTGCCTGGAATATAACGATTTTGTCAAAGAATGTTGCAGCGGAGAGCAAACAAAGAAGTTTACAAAATGTTTACTGTAGACAAAGGACCAGCGCCTCGGGGATAGCCTCATTAGCAGCGAAATCCCAAATCAATTGCTTGAGCTAATGGATAAATGCATTCTTTGAATTTGTAAAAACGTTAGTGATTTTAATAAATTCCATTCAAAGCATGAAACATTCACCAAAGAAGACACGACGCAGTTTTATGGATCGCAATCAAACTTGGTTTCCATCGAAAATTAACTATGCCATGAGGCCAAAGTGACAGTCGAAGTTTGATAAGGATACTTTACAGTATAGGGGAACTTGTAGACAGAACCCCAGGTATAAACCAAGGATAACGAAGACAACGGCAATTATAGTGTGGGCTGACATAAGTGACTTTCAAATAATTCAGGAGCTCCAATTAGAGATGAAGGAGCAAAATAATATTCGAGAAGCAGCCAGCGGCATGGGGAGTGGGGGGGGGTGTGGGCGGGGAAGTGGGGTAGGTAGACAAAAGACAACCCTCACCACAGCGGCAGCGCTAAGGCTCCAAGCTGGGAACGTTGCTTGGGGTGGCGAGGGGGAGCAAATGGACGGCGTGAATGGCTGAACTGGGCCTCGAAGCCATCGCGCTATTCGGGCCAGATGGAGGGATCTTCTGTGGGCTGAAGTAAACGAGACGACCGGGATGGAATGCATATGTTTGCATGTGGATGGACCTGAATATCATTACGTAATTGATATAAACATACGCCCACGATATATTCATGCCTGTGCTGCTCTTATACAATCCGTAACTTGGCAAAATAAAAACTAAAATGGGTTTGGTTAGCAAATTGAGAAGACTGATGATAAGTACCAGACGAATAAGCCCAAGGTTGGAGATTGGGGGCATAGGAATGACGAATATCGATAGATAACGTTCAACAGTACCGGGTTTTGAAACACGAAAATTATTTTTTCGTACCAAAAGACGGCGTATCATCTATCAGCACGTTTGCATACTTGAAAGAAAGTCCATTATTCATTTTCAATGTCAGACGAATGATTTTTGCAAGACGATGAATAATCATCCATCCAGATTTCCCACCTATCTAGAAAAGCTCTGACTTTCAGATGCTGCGCTACGTTCTTTTCCCCTAATTCGTCACTCAAACAAGAATACATATTTTTGCATTGAAAATAATGTTAATAATGACCATGTAGGCAAGTCAAATGAAAAGTGGCAATATTCTGTCTCATTATAAAAAAACATAAAGTGCTTTCTACAAAGTTAAAAACATATTTCGCAGGGCAAACAAGAATTTCGAAAATAAATTCACGCAATGCATGATAGGAGCACTTTTGACGGGGATAAAATACATAATGCAAATTGTTAAAATCAAATCAAAGTTGACCGGAGGCGATCGATAAACTATTTTATGATATTATAATTTTATCTGTCTTATTTTCTGGCCAGAAATACCGAAGGTTAATAGCCAAGAAAGTGGGAGGTGTTTGACAAGTCATCGTCTTTTGTGTAGAGTTAAAAACGGTACAGCTACTCAAACGCACATGTTTACGCAACAAATTAAATACACGTTCATGTTAAAAGTCCAAATGAGTTATTTCATAACACCAACATCTCCGATTGTTTGTAATTCAGTAAAAAGAGATAAATCTTAAAATTATTGGTCCCCCAGTATTAAAAAAATATCTTACAAAGTAGGCCGCAGCAGAAATCATCAATCATGAGATTGGTTTGCTACAGCTCTCCACACCACTCTTCTATCAGCTGACCACTTCATTCCTATACGCACATAAGTTTTCATTTCAACGTCCTCATAGTTTCCTTAAAATTTTCAATTGATCTTCCTCGATAACTCCTTCCAATCATTTCTCTTTCCTGTTCTGTTTTAAAGAGGTCGTTGTGTTTCAGAATGTCTCCATTAAGCTTCTCTCGTGTGCTTTGGAAAGCTTTTATCCAACATCTTTTCTCTCAAACTTTTTGCAGGACTTCTTCAATGGCTCACAAACTAAGCACGAAGGTAACAAAATGGAATCTTTCGTTCATAATAACCGATAAAATGTGCATGTTTAATCGCAAGGGTGCTCTATTTTAAGAGAGCAGCATGAGTAAATTGGACAATTATATTGAGGGGATATTAGAGTTTCGGTTCGTAACGGGGAGCGAGAGAGGTTTAAGATGAGTGGGAACAAACAGATTCGTGGGCGTGAGAGAGAGAGGGAAGAGTGGAGTGGCAAGGGTGTGCCTCGGCCAATTTGTGAGTGCGTACGTATGCGAGCGTGGTCGCCTCTTCGGTGAGGGCAGAAGTGAGAGAGTGGGGAGAGAGATGGAGTGCTAGAGAGTTGGCAATGTTGAGAGTTATGCGGGGCGAGGAGGGATCGGAGGAATGGGAGGGAGGTAGGGGGAAGGAGGAGGAAGGAACCGAGGGCGGTAAGGGCTCCGTTGTGGTCGGGTGGAGATATCGAGAAATATTTCCGCCCCGCCTCACATCGTGTACCTCCCGCCGCTTCCTCACTCCAAAAGTTTCCTTCCCTCCGACTTCTGCGCTCACACCCTTCCCATCCCTGAAGATGAAGAGCCAATGACGTTGGTACATAGATTACAGAAGGGAATAAATTGAGCGATGCGGTACGATAGCTATGGGGAATATTGAAGCCATTAAAATGCGCAATCAGCCATACTGAACGGGTGGGTCAGTTGTGCAGTTAGCACGCTGAAAACATAAATATTAGCATCGGAATCGTCGCGGTGATGTAATAATGTGTTCATAAAAACGCAAAAAGGAAATTATTCTGCCAAAAAAGACACAGGCTTATTCAAAGAATTTATGGGCAAGTTACACGCGTTTGCCAAGTTGGGTGGACAATTTTTTTTGCAGAAAAACAGGCTTCACTTCCGCGCGTCAAGACGCCATCAACTCTCTTATTTAATCAATGGGTTGATAGGTGCGGCTGGGTGATGTTTAAATTTCGGTACAGCGTTGCGATATAAATTATGCGTAGCAAAAGATACAATATGCCGCACTGCATTGTGTTACATTCAATTTCGGAGTGCATCACATTACATCGCATGTGGCATTGCACCGCAGTACATCGCATACCGGATTATATCCGAGATAGAGTTGGTGCGGTGGCTATAGGACTGAATTCTCATCCCGACGGTCCAGGTTCGAATCCCAGACTCCAGTGGCGAAGATTTTTCAGAGGAATAGCGATTCCCACTGGAGTGCCGCGTGGAGATCTCTTCGAGAGCAGTACTCCGTCCGTCGGATGGGACGTTAAATCGAGCACCCCTTAGCCCCTTTCATTAAGTGCCAGGTTTCTCTACACCGACGCCAGGTATCTCTCCACCATCCTTCCGTTTCTCACTTAAAACTACCCTCACCAACCTACCCGCCAATTCCAAACAGCGCAATGACTTCAACTGTCGGTCGCCTTCCAGAATAGCCAACCAGCAATCTAAATATATCTCATTGCCTCGAAATATCACATATAAATAAATACAACTGCATCGTATTCCATCGCATACATAGTCGCGCATTGCAAAGACTCATGCCACTAATCTCACTGCATCGCGTCGCAGATGCTACAATGAATTTAATGAACTCTTTTCTAAAGCATGTAATACTGTGACTATTTACCTATGAAAACTCGAGCAGTGTATTTCTGTAAATTCAAAATATTGCGTCTACCATACTTGTGCATTTAAGAAAACTTTTAAGCAGTGAATATCATCAATTATTTAAAATTACTCTTATTCGTCAGCACTGCTACATATTCTGAGGACGATACCATCTTAAAGGACATCTCTTAGGGGTACCCTAAAGCTCATTTGTTTTTTATGATTTTTATTTATTGTAATTACCTATGTATTTAATGGTCAATAAAAATATTCTTCTATCATTAACCGCATAACCTGACAGCTTGGTATGTATCGCAAAGCCCGGATGAACGCTATGGCAATGCGGTATCCCCAGCATATCGCGTATCTCAGCCGAGTCGTGACAACACCGCAAAACTCGAGAGGTAGGAAAGGCTGCTGGCGGGAGCATCATCCCCTTCCCTTCTGCACAGTATCTCGGCCCCCACACTCCACTTCTTCTTCCACCTTCCTGACTCCCATCTCCTCCATCGGATCCACCTCGCACACGCCGCTGAATTATTTCAATTTTTAGCCGTCGCGAAATGCAGCAGCTACAGCACTTGAAGGCTCGACCTCAGAACTTCGTCCGTTCTTTTGTTTTACGGCTCTCTGAAATGCGGACTGCGGAGGGAGCGTGGGGGAGAGTCCAGGGGAGAAGGTGGAGGGGGGGGGAGGGAGAGTGAGGAGAAGAGTAAACTCCGAGGGGAAAGGTCGAAAAGTGGTGGGAATAATTTCGCCGGGATTAAATTTTCATCAGTAGCGAGAGCCAAAAAGCATCCAGAATAAGTATCTAAGGCATCACTAATCGTATTTGAAAAGCATCTAATTTAGTCGTGGGATATACCAGACTATAGCAGCATCAGCATGGAGATGTGATAGTCAATTATTATGACACCCAGATAGTTTACTTATAAGTAAGCATCAATCCGCCGGGCAAGCGAAAATATCGATCGAGTTTCGTAAGCCGAAGTAACATAATAGAGAAAAAAAACGACTGCAAGGTTTGAATACCCTTTTTTTAAATTGATTAAATTAAAATTAAATAAAAATAAAAATTGATTCGCGGAGCTTACAGGCGAATAGAATCTTTTTGTAAAAGATAATTAAGTACTCTCTGCCTAATAAATTCAACAGATTCAGGCGAGATATCGTGGAAGTTCTTCATAATGTAAGAGAAACAATTGCACTTTTCCACAAAATGGTTTATTGCGTACAACGCGTTTCGGCTCACAGAGCCATCATCAGGTACAAGACAAAGTTATAAGAGAGTACATCGCATATGCGATTATATGCGATGTACTCTCTTATAACTTTGTCTTGTACCTGATGATGGCTCTGTGAGCCGAAACGCGTTGTACGCAATAAACCATTTTGTGGAAAAGTGCAATTGTTTCTCTTACATTACTCTCTGCCTACGTTAAGATAAGTCCGAATATTCAAATTACATATTTTGAAATGCTCGGTAGGACAAATTAAAATAATTTCGTATGATATAACATCTACACTATGTATAATAAATATTCAGTTTCGAAATATATATCTGAGATTTTCAGGGTTAGGAAATGAAAATATTAATTTTAATCGACTTGAGTAAAAAGAAAGGGCGTTTCAAAAATTCCTTAAGACTGTATTCCCCGACGCATGCTAATGGAAGAATTTTGATGAATAAAAATGTTTTCTTTCCATTCTCTTAAATTAATTCAATTCTCAAAGCTGTTAGAGTTTTCATGGCGCAACATTTATATTCAATTTTAGTGTTTAGACAGTATTCGCTAAATTTTAAGTGTAATAAACCGCTAAGTTCACAAAAATTATGGTTTCCAGGGCCCAGGATGACAAAAATACAATAAAAAAGCGGCGAAAAAGTTCTTGGCAAATAGCATTAACAAACAGACCTGGAAAATCATGTTTCTAACTACATTGCGCGTTCCGTCGGGTAAAAATTTATGAGAACCTTCTCGAGTGAAACAAGTACTCAATCTAAAGGCATTTAATTCCAAAACGCCTAACATATTTACTGTCGTTACAAGTCTTAACCAAGCCAAGATATCAGTCAAGTCTTAAATACAACGCATTAATCTTCATGCATAAGATTAAAAGTGGCTCGATTCCCGAATGTTTTGATAGAATTCTTACATTAAAAAATGAATTGCGCAATTACAGTCCTAGGATAGATAGCAATTACCTCCTCCCCATAAGACAGTAGCATCAAAGTCCTCACTATTTTATAGTGGATTGTTATTATAGTATAAATGCCTAACCTGAAAAATATTTAAAATATGGTTACTTTAAAAAAGGAGAAGAAATATCGGTTGGTATCTGCAAAATGTAAATCATGCAAAATTACAAACATTTTTATAGTGTAAAAAAAACTGAGGGCATAATAAGTTTGTGACAGTGTTTTGTGAACTGGAAGCTTAATAATATTTGTTTGCTGATTTTGGAACATCCCTTGCAACTTATCACTGTAATAGTTTCTTTTCCTGTCTTTATAATTTTCATTTCAATTGCCTTTGAATAGCTTGTACTAAATAAACACCATCCTTGTCATAACTTCTCTTCTGCTAAAAATGTCACAAAATGATGACTCAAATGATGAATAAAAACTCAAGTTCTGGGTCAACCACGATGAACGCAGCAATGTTTCATTAAGTAAATCCTAATTCCTTAATACTGATGCTATGGAGTGGGGAAGGGTGAAGCAGATAGTAGAGGTGGCGCAAAAAGGGGAAAAAGTAGAAATGAAATCCGTCTTATAACTCGGAAGAAACAATTCAAGAGATGGAAACGTATGTCGACAATCAAGCATGAGAAAGCTCTTACGTTAGAACGCATCGATAATGGAGAGACTAACTGGGGAGTACTGTTACCGAGAAGAAAGTATCGCAGGAAAACACTTGCGTATAGTTTTTTTCTTGATTACCAGATACTTAAACCACCAAAACATAGAGTAGACGAGAATAGGTGCCTTAGTGCCTTACTTATAGTCTTATTGAGATTCAAATGGAAAAATAAAATGCGAAAAAAAGCATATTAAAAGTCGCATAATCGCAAGGGCATTACGAAAAGAAAAGATGAAGAATTGGAATGACAACGAGACATAATTGATTTACAAGGAACGGAAAGGAAGGTGCCACAAGAATGATAGAAGGGAAAATACGCAGATTTAAATTGTACACCTAGTTGGGAAAGAAACATGCTCTGGATAGAGAAGAATGGATAATTTTCCCCTTTGAAAGATTTATTAAAAATTTAAACAAATTAACACAGGAGTCATCTTCTACGTAGCCTAATGAATGATGTTTTTTACTCAAAATACCACATTTGATATTTCAGCGGTGTTTAATACGCGTATGACCTTTGATGCGTAACCAAAATATTTTTCTTTCTCAACACCAGACATTACTTTTCTTTGACACTTTTCCGATGTAGCATCACTAGTAATTACAGTAAAGTAATAGCATGAAGATTTGGCACAATTTTACGGGTAACCTAAAGAGTTTAAGTATAATTTACAGTAAATATTTTACGGGTGCAAGAACACTGCATCCTGCTTCTATTTTTCCTAAAACAACACAGAGGTTAAGCAAAAATAATCACATTCATTGCTGTAAACATTGGTTATCACACTTAAGTTGACAATTGACTTTGTACTAGTTAAGCCAATATAAGATACTAAAGAAAGAAAAGTTACATTTGCTGAACTCTCAAAAGCAGGTCAGTAGAAACGAAATTAATATTATAAATATTATCGTTTCTTTTTACGGCAACATACGAATCACACACATAGTAAGACATATAAACAAATATACTCCATTAAAAACAGGTTGAGAATTTCCATTCATTAGTTACAGAGATAAACCATGACAGCATTATTGAATGTGCTACGTTGCGAATTATTCGCAGCAGAAAGAACCAACCGTGATTTTCACATTCATTGCACACGATATACGGACATAGTAGATGCGCTCAATATGTCATAACTCGTTATGAAACAATGAGTTACATAAAACGCCATATCTCAGTTAATAATTCTTTTTGCGCCACTTTTGGTTTTCACGTCAAAAAAAAACTGATTCCAAAGGATGATTTTGGAGTTTGTTATCGATTCCGAGTCTTTGATATATACGGGGATTATCTTTGATAGGATATTTTACGTGGAATTTTTACGCTGGCTTATGGAGGGATAAAGAAAAAAGATTGCGCGGAAAATTTATCTCGATACTTTATGAAAAACGCAGGCCACGGCATGAAAAAAGTGCGCATTCCTTTTCATCGGGATTCAATTATGGATTGGAAAACCTTTTGTTGGGATCCCACGGTGCTCCCCGGCCTTGTATTCTTCATGAAATTAAAGATAGCCATGAATTTTTATGCCCGTTCCACATAACCTTTGTGTCACTGCGTAAGCCAGTATTAATTAGAAGGAAATAAATCCGCGTACGAGCTGTCATTTGCTGCTTATTATCTTCTCTGCTCCCCCCCCCCAGAAACCCCCCGATGACGTTTCACGTGCCATCGATTGCCCCATTATCGATTCAAAAGGTGCGCGAGGATGAGCACCAGCACCACGTGAGGAGGAGACGGAGGGGAGGAGGGGAGTTTCGAGGGGTCTGACGGGTGGGGGAGGGGATAGGAGTGGAGGAGGAGGGGGGAGAAGGAACCGTGACAACGGCGGGGTGGTAACAGTTGCATTTCATATTTCATGATCTCGTTACGGCTCTCATTGTCGCGGAGTTGTGGATCGCGCGCTCATGGTCACGCTACGTACACACCAATGCCGATCGGAGAGAATGTTTTCTGTTATCACTAGCAAACGGTGGGTTGAAATGGGGACGAAATATTCTGCGTAAAGCCCATCTTTTCCCCTCACGGCATGAAAAAAAACTATTCCGAAAACTCTCAGATCAAGTGATAAATGTGATCGCAATGCGATAATTGCGTAAATTAGGCTTAACAGCGCTGGATAGACAGGTTTACTGCACCTTTTTTCTCTTAAAAGTTACCAGGTGGTTTTACAAAGCATAAATTTAATTTCCTCCAACCTTGGGGGATCGCAGTAATGTGGCTGAGATTTCTCTAAGAAGACAAGTCAGAAATACCTTTATGTTTATACGACGGTAAATTTTACTTTAGAACATTTTCATCGAAAAAAAAAGAAAAATAAATTTGTCCTTTGCAATGACACGAAGAAGCCAACAGGGGAAACATTACTTCGAGCTTATTTTTCTTTTTTTTTCTACAGATAAACTTGTAAATGTCTTCATTTCGGCGCGTTGTACGAGACAATACTAGCAACTTTAGACGGCAAACTTCCATTCGCAAATGGATGGATGTTTAGAAAATCAGCCTAATTTTTCCAATTTATTTATTTTCAAATATTTTATTATGCTAGAAAAAACAGCTGACCTCGAATCCCTTACTTTATTTTGGAAATTTCAATGAGTGCGTGTGTATTTGTGCATAGCCCATCATCATGAACATCAACGGTCCTCAATCCAAATATTGAATAGTTGGACCTCTGCACTCTATTCTCTTTTCAGCATTCCGTTTCATTCGTCCATAATTAGTAATTTTTAAATACCTAATTAACATTTCCATGTTTCTACCCTCGGTCTCTCTAGACATTCATTCACACTCATTTCTTCTTCCATTATTGTTTTCAGGAGAATTGTACGTTTCTGTATGTATCTTATGAGTTTGAGATATTTATTTCACAGTTTTTAATTTTATCAAGTCTTCCGAAGCAATTTTTGATTTGTGGTTATCTCCATCTATTTGTTCTTCATCCTTTTCTCGATAACTCAAGATTTCCATTGCTTCCAGTATCTCCGCATACCTGCTGGTATGCCATTCAAGATAGTGGTATCTTTTTTCCAAGCTGTTGCTGCAAGGTGAGTATGCCCTTCTTGTACCAGATAGCCTTCTTTGCTTGGGTTCTATCCTCTTGTTTGATCAGTGTTCCAATCACTACATATTTATTGCTTCTTTACTAATTTCGAAACAGCAAAATTCTGCCACCTTCTCCCGTCATGCTGTTCAAGTCTCATTGTGATTTAGCATCCTTAATTTTGTCAGTAGTCCGTTATAATGTTTTTCATATTAATATTCAATTTTGTATTTTTTCTTCTTTCAGGAGATATTGGTCTATTTATCCTCAAAGAAGAAGAAAAAAATACATAATAAAAAAAGAGGTCGTGAATAGGAATCATCTATATAAATATTCAAGTTGTTTTTCTTCATATTCTTTTCAATGCATTTTATAATTCACGTCAGATTTCCTTTCACACAGGAAACATTTCTTTCTTATTAGCAAAGTTACATGCTAATTTGTTTCCCCATTCATGAGTATCTATGTTAGTTTTCCTTTATATCACATCTTACCTTTTCAATGTAACTATTGAGGATCATTTACAAGAAAGTACATCCTTGCCGTACTCCTTTCATTTCTTTCCTAGCACGCTTTGAAGCCGTGTTAAACCATTGCCGACTGCTCTTCATCCATCCTGCGTACTATTTATCCATGCAATTTTATGCCTGCATGGATCGGGATCCCCTCAAAGCATGTAACGTAGGGCATGGTTGGAGAAGATTCACCAAATGCCACTTACACTTTGAAGTAGACTGCAGGGCACTATGTGGATGTAGATGAATTTTTGATGACTGTGCGCGCTGTACACGTTTCCCGGGGGTAGATTCGACGGGGGGTGGAAGAGACGAGACGAGAGGAAGAAAGGAGAGGGGATGTGGCGTGTGGGGATGGAATCGAGTTACGGCGGCCTCATTACGGGGCCGTGGCAAACAAAAGCCCGCGGCAAAGCAGGACGATTCTCCCGGGAGGGGGGACAAATTCGAAATCGGTCACCTGAGCCGTTTGGACGGCGACGTCGAATCATTCGAACGTAGCGAACGTTCGGATGCGTAGAGAGAGAGAGAGAGACGAGCTCTGTCCACGTGCGTACGGACCGGACCGGAGACGACGGCCCTCCCTCTCACGTCCCCACGTCTCTACGACCCTTCACCCAACTCCAGCAGACTTGTGCCCACGGAAAAACCTATCGCGCAAATGGTTTCGGACGGGTACGTCTCGACGTGAGGACGTCCGGAACACGGAAACGAGGACGCATAGTAGTCCACCTGCGTTTTTATTTTCTTTGCGTTCCCTGTCCGTCTCCCCCTATCTGAAACCATTTCGTCTCGGCAAATCCTCCGGGCGCAGCATGCCATTGATGCGAGCGTGCCCTAATATGCAAACCAGAGGAACCCATTCTTTCACTCGTAAAAACTCATCGTTAACCGTTAACAATTCTGGCACCATACGAATCTTTCCTACCGAACACTCTAATCTGCCTTCTTAACCGCAGTAAATCATCAGATGAGAAACTTGATGCTTCCCCGGTGAGTTATAGATGTAATCTCTTCTTATGTTTCCCACCGGGTGGTGTTCTCCATGTCACTTGACGTTTCGAAAAGAGACTTTCTTTTCGTCTTCAGAGCTGTTAACTTCGTGGTTGCTCTTTGAATGCTTCTCGTCCTTTCCCGAGGTGTTTCAAGTGCTGACTTCCAACCTAACGAAGGTCCAAGGAAGGTAATCGCTTACCTAACGACTATTTTACCGATTAAAAATCTTTAAATGTGACTTCAAGGAATAGCGATTTCCGCTAAAAAGTCGTTATAAAAGATCAGAAAACCGAGAAACGTCGCTAGCATTTCCTTATGGGGCTGTAGAATAGCGCTACAGGCCGAGAGAACTCGTGGCGTTGTCCTGGCGACGATCGCAAGATATAAATTAGTCTCGAGTAGTAATTCAGCGTTTTGAACGTTGCCCGGATAAACAGCTTGGGGGGTTCTGACCCGTTGAAGCCAGTCGTGCATCTACGGGGTGTGAAGTTGGAACGTCAAGGTGGGCCTGAGTTCGCATAGGATGACTCCAGAGCAAGATCAATCGTGCTATATTCCAGTTCTCCGGTTAAATTACCCATAGGAGATGGTGTGGCACAGAAGGGTAGTGTGGCACATGAGGCTAGTAAGGTGGGAATATGTGTGACGGTAGCTCAATCAATCTCGAGTTTATCGAGTTAATCGAGAGCCGTAAAGTTTTGGATCATTCTACATATTTTTCCACATTTTGGCCCCTACTTATTAATTTATTTATATCAATTATTTATTCGTGAAAAAACCAAAATGCTGTGGAATTGTATCTTCTCCAACCGGACAGTTTTCATTAGCTCCACGGCTGGGTCTTTCTCAGGGGGCTAGTTAAATATTATTAGGGTTCCTGTAATGCTGAAGGAGAAGAGGATTTAGCGAGGAGGGAATTAAGAGATTGAGACGGAAGACAACGAACCGTGTCGTATGGACTGAATTCCGGGAGGCCAAAGAGGCCCTAAAGGGGCTTCGAGCAAGACCGAGTCAGATGTACGGCATTTAAGGTCGAGTTGGAAGAGTGCGTCTCACAATAGGACAGCGTTGTCCACTCGGTTATTATAAAAATCTTACGCAATTTTGATTAAAAGAACAAGTAAAATGTGCTTGCTGCTGCTTTCACTTCCGTATCTCATTTTCCAGTTCGAACGGTGGTTTATTTTTTATCCCTTATTTCCTTTTTAATTCACGTTGCGGAGCGAACGAAAATTGTCCGAAGGTCAAGAGTTCGTTCTGGAGGTGAAAACCACGTCCTATCGCTATGGGGAGCTTTCAAAGTTCGCGGTGAACGCTTTTTGTGCCCCTATCCTCCTTACCCACTTGGAAACGGACGTGCCCGCGAAATTAAGCCGAATTCATTCCCGTCTCTCGCGCGTATGGAATCAAAAGAGAGCGATGTCGGGCCGGATCGTTTGACGGTCGCCGGGCGACGCGACCGAGTGCGGCGGGGAAAGGAGGGTGAAAGGAGCGGTTCGGGGTTGACGGCCTCCCCTAACAGGCGGCCGCCGTGTGCGCCACATCAAAAACGCCAACCAACTCTCCTCTCATCCCTTCCCCCACTCACAAGTGGACAGCGTTCAGTGCGGTCATAATCGCCCCCATTGAACATAACAAGACGACGTCCTGGAAACTCTTCGTTGCATCAGTTAGCTCCGCAGTTTGTCAATGCGTTTTTTAAATCTGAGAGACTCAAAGGACTCAAATAAATAGGTGGACAAATGTTATTTCAAGAAGAATAGAGTAGGAATTTTTCGTTGTACCTTAAGGGGTCACTGACACCATTTAATTCATTTAAATGCTTGAATTTGTAATAACAATAATTCCCACTTTACTTTGAGCGAAATTAAGACTGGACAGCCCTTCTTATATTTAACTCATTAACACACATAAACACCCATGCCCTGAGGAGAGAAAAACCCACATAGGCGGGACTCGAACCCGCAACCTTCGCATTAGACGGCGAAGACGTTACCCCGCCGACACCGAGGCCGGTATAGGTAAATTGGAAGGCATCAGTAGTTGGTATTACTTGAATATCATTTGGTATTCCTCATATTCTTTGCCCATAATTTTATTTATATAATTTTATTTCGTATAGTTTTGGCATTACTTGCTGGTATTCCCTATTATCCAAAACCGCCTTTTCATACCGAATAAATTGTAAGACTTCTTCACTAAATCGGTATATTCGATCATTCGGGTAAAATTAAGGAAATAGACAACAGTGCAGCTAGGTTCTACACTTCTATTTTCTTCGGACAACTCTGGGCCACAACCAAACCAAAGTAGTTCCTCAATAATTTTCAATACAAAAAATACACAAAGATCACTTTATATAATTAACAAAAACATAATAATGACTAATGTCCAGATACCTTCCACCATGTGATGGATCCCTCAGTAACGTATTTATATTGCGCTAATGGCGGATCGACGCAATTCACCTGAGAGTACAATAATGCTATCACATACAGTAGGTATGGGAAAAACCAACGTTTTAAACAAGAAATAAGGCATATAATCGTTAGTTTTGTAGTCATGGTGAACAGAAATTCCACGCGTGGGATGTAATTGGCTCCTTTGGCCCCTCTTCAGTCCCCAGAACTCCTATAATACCTCCCCGAACCCCCAATCTGAACCGTTTTTCTCGAAACCCACCTCAAGAAACCTCCCTTTCTAGTCAACTTCTCCGTCACTGTATCCCTCTCATTTCCTCTCCATTACACCACTCTCGGTTTTCGGCCATTGTCGTTGCGGTGGAATTTACGGTCGCGTTCACGGGGAAATACGAGGAGACGGAGGAAAGAGAGAGAGGGAGACGAAACAGAAATGGCAAAGAGGACTGAGAAGGGGACGTGGAGAGATGTAAGAGAGGGAGAATAACACCAAGAGGGGATTAGGTAAGGCTCACCCCCCTCTCTCTTCCGATACAGTAAGGGTCACGCCCCCATACCCCTACTGAAGTCCCCTCCCCCCCTCCTTCCTTATAACCCGCCGGCTTAAGCTGTCCTCTTCCGGCGGCCTCTCCCTCGTGTCCCACTCGAAGTGGGTGTTGGTTGCTGAGCGGCGGGGGCGGGCGTAGGAGCAGACGATGGCTGTGAATGCAGAAGTGTCGAGGAGGAGAGGAAGGAAAAGGAGAGAGAGGGACGCGGGTGGACGAAGAAACAGGCACTATGGGGAAGGAGGGAAACGGTTTCTCTCGGGGGTCGGCTAAGGTCTCTCCGCATCCACCGTCGTCGTCGGAACTCCCAAGCCGGCTGCTAATTGGTCGGTTACATAGCAACAGAACTTGCGGAGTTTCGGTGAGAGCGCGAAAGAGGTTAAAGAGGGGTCGGCGGCCGGCGGGACGAGGAAGGAGCGGGAGGGAACGAGGCATGAGAGGGAAGATGGAGGGAATAGCAGCATGTAGGGAGTCGGTTGCAAACGTAGCAGGGGACAGTAGCTGCTGCCCCAAAACTAGTTGAAAACTCGTCGTTAGGCCATCGGTATCGAAAATCATCGCATGTAACGAAGTTCTCATAGTAACAACGCCATTCTGTGCTACCAGGGCTAGAATACGGTCAATCATTAGATTTATCACAGCAAAATTTTGGTTCTTAAACTTTAAAGAGCTAGCGTACACTTAAATGAACACGGGAACTATTAGCCGGCAATTATATTTAACTGCTAAAAAATATAAAAATGCATTATATTACTGCTATCAAGTGTATGCAGCGATTCGCAGGGTTGCATGTAGATGTAGAATGTTCGGCAATTAACGAAGCTCCGCAGGATGTTTTATTGTTGCCCAACGATGAGGAGAGCTGTTGACTTTCATGGTGTCACAATGAGGCATTCACCGTGGAAACCTTTACAGAAGGGCATTGATTATCGAATTTTCTACTGAATGTTGACAGCTCTGTAGTTATTGATACCTAATATTTCATCGATATAATTATATTCAAACAAGTAAGCTCACTTCATTGTAAAAAATGTTGACATACAAAGATGGCGGAATTCCGTCTACACGAGAATCTCCTAGATAGTGCCTCCAGTGCATTACAACCTCCTTGTAGATTCAGCATAAACGATATTATTTAACTCCTTAAAAACCCACTGTTGACCTATCGATAACGAAAATAATTGCATTCCACGAATTTCACCTACCAACTATGCCATTCGGTACAATGGCTTAATGACAAGGAATCGTAAAATATCCTTTGAACTTTGCATTAGCTGAAGCAAAATTTTGGTTCGGAGCGATGGAGTACTATACATATTTTTTATGGTTAAGACTATGATTTATCTTCAAATTAGATGAAGCTTAAGTTCATTATCAGCGAAAAAAAAATTGGAGCAAACTTCTTGCTTCAAAGCGACGGCCTATTCTAGACTGTCGCTTCCGAAAGACGACTTTATCTATCAATGTCCTTAAGTATAACTCATAGTATATTGAATTTCCCTAAAAAGTCCATAAGAACGATAACAAACCGACGCATATCGCAATGCTATCATCAACATCTACATACTACCCTTAGGACAAGAGCCATGTAAAGGGGAGGGAATAGAGAGAAGGAATGGGGAGGGGCAGAGGACATGGGTGAATTGCATGTTAACGGAGTGCCTTGATTTCGCTCTCTGTATTTGCTACAGTCACTAAAGGTGCGTGGAACGAAGGAATTTTTGTACTTATAAGTTTTGCAGTCTCTCTTCCCCTAATTTTGTCGCTTCTATCAGTCGTACATAAAAGTGCGGGGTGAAAATAATATCCTCCGCGTCACACTGAAACTCTCTTGATCTGAAATTTTCAAGTAATTTAAGTATGGCAGCGAGATCTTAACGAGTTGTGGAACAGCACTAGCGGGACGGAAAAGAAGGGGGAAGCGAAGAGACGCGGAGAGTGGTTTGAGAAGATGAAGGAAGGAAGAAAAATGAAGAGAGAGGAAGAGAGGCAACGAGGCGAATTGGGCGGGAGTAAGTTGAGCGGGGAGCTTGAAATAAAAGAGGGGGAGGGACGCGTAACCGTGGCGGGAGAAATGAAGTTGTGGAGGAGCGTAGTGGATGCAGCGAAGGACGGAAGGGAGTGTGATATGAAGGAGGGGAGGGAGGGAGGGAGGACCGCGGAAGAGAGCAGAAGATTAAAGCGAGATGAGGCGTAAGGAGGGGCAAAGATGGGAAGGGAAGAAATGTTTGATCTAGGACGGAGTTCTTAAGTAAAGAAGCAATTACTCAAGCATTTGTACCATTTCTGCGGTCTCAGAGCCCTCTCGAGTGCTGTCTTCGTCGTCGGCGTGTCCTCAACATGTGCCGACGTCACTCGTATTAATTTTCCGTTCCCAGACCCGCTCTTCCCTCCTCCCCTCTCCCAAAGTTTGCCTTCCATTACGCTCTAAATGTTCTTTCCCCCGTGGTCACAGCTACAGCCTTAATGGCGTAATCCAAATCGCGGAACATCAAGGGTAAATTTATCGGCCAATATAAATTTTTTTACCAAGGGACCAACGTCGAGAGTGTGTTTGGATTTATTTACCAGCTCTGAACTACATGTTTACTTAAATAATATTTTCTACGACCAAGTATAGTTGTAAAACAAAGGCAACTAAATAATGCAAAGACGAAGGCATCACTTTGTGGAAACGCTTCATAACGAAGGAGTCACTTAGAACTTTTCCCTACGTTTTATTCCAGAGTTTTTATCTTTTTTTGAAAAGTAATAATTAACGAAAGTACAAAATTATTTGTTCATTCGGCAAGAAGCATGTTCTAAGGACTACAGATCGAGTGCCTAGTCATAAAAAATCCCTGAAAATAATTTATTCGTGTAGGACGTAAGATAACTTTCTCGGATGGAAAAGAGAAATGTGAAACTAAATTGCGGAATAAAGTGGACGAATTTTCGTCAACGATGGTTTACTTTGACTGAAGAATTATTGCTTTAGCTCTGCGGTCCTGGCATTCGCCCAATTAAGTAGGAATGTAATTCAAGGCTTTATTTGAGTAACGCAGAATGAATACGTAATTAAAAAATTTAAATTATGCTAATGCAACAGCATAGCGAGAAAATGGCTTCGAGAGGGGCTTTCTGGGAGCCAGATCGATCGGCATACTGGTATACCCGCTTCTTGTTGCTTGAGAACTTACTGTTAATACATTTATCACAGGCTCATTCTTTAAACAATCTTGCTTTTCTTCATATTTAACGCCAATGAAGATCTTTATAAAAATTAATCGTTTTCACTCAGGGGGAGATAGAATTCAAACAAACTCTTCCTCAGTGCGTCACATAAATATTTATGGCGGGCTAAATTAGAAAATTACTTTATTAATGTTTTCCTTTCATAAATACGAAAAATAGCTAATCGCCACAAGAAGGTAGCAGTGGAAATCTTAAGAAGTTGGGAAGAAGAGATTTCCTTCACTGCAGCACAATCGCGAACCAATTCAGGGAGGCACGAATCCAATAAATTTGATAATGCAGACACATTAAATAAGGCAACTGTGTCAACCAGGAATTTTTCCATGATAATTGAAATTTATGATTTAAAATGAAAGACAGAAAATTCATGAATCTTTTGTCGGTAGTCACTCATCCTTAGACTTATCAAATAACTCTATACAAAATGAAAATGTGAAAGAGAGACGGAGGACATTATCCTTAATTTCCATACCGAAGAATACGAGAAACGAGAGTTCATAGGGAACGCAGAAATAAAGGAAATACTCGCTGATATATGACAAAAACGAACGAGACAGCAGGGATTTCGGAGGGTGGCAGCAGACACGAGTGATACTCCGCGTTGGGTTTCGGTGAGAAGACACGTAACAAGGATTCCTTGGAAATTCTTCGACATAATGATTAACACTGGCGCTGCTTCGAGGCGGATCCTTTCATTTATTAATTACTTCATCGAACTCACTGTGCTCCGCCATCATTAGTCCGCCCCTTTGCCATCATCTCCGTTTCCAGGTCAAGGGAGCGAAAGAAATTTATTTTTAATCGCCTTCGAGTTGTGTCAGGTCAGCCTTCATCATTGAAGAAATATCTCTCTTTCTCTCTCTCTATTGATTACGAGTTGCCGGGAGAAGGAAGTCTTAGCATTTCTCCTTTCAAAGCAGACCACGCTGCTTAATCTTGAAGTGCCTTGCTTGCTTGAAGATTTCCCTTCATCGCCACTCCATTGAAATATCCACTGTTATGTTATTCATTAATTATACACAACTGCGAAATTTTGGGAGCAAGAAGGGCGGAGAATATTTAAGGAATTATTGAAAAAATGGCCAAGGCATAGAGTCAGTTTTTCAAGGGATAGAGTAAATTCAGCATCAGAGCAAGTGACGTGGATTCCACGCAGCCAGAGTCACAAAAAACTTATTCGTGGCATTGAGATAACATGGTTTACGCTAAAATTGGATCCGTTAACTCCGGATGAGACTAAAAGTAGTAATTACTACTTTTAGTCTCATAGCAACTGTACTTAGGTATATATCCAGTACCCAAATCTTGACCCCGATCTTAGAACGGTTAATGACTATTTCATAATGAATATGTTTCGGTTGCTTCTTAGTCAAGAGTGAAATACGAGGCATGAGACAAAGAAGCCACATAAAATACTTATGATTTTAATTTTAATTTTTAAAGTTCTTTTTACTCTTAATTAGTGTCTAATTTTTAGCTACTATTGCTTCTATATTTTAACCACATTAATGCTTATGGAAATTATGTGATAAAAAGTTCTTCATACAAAGTGCCTATACCCATGATACCGAATATTTTAAGCATTTTCTAGCTTTGAGCGTAAGAATATAAGGTTAGTCCTTGCTTGAGCATAAAACATTATGATGAAGCTATTAAAACATCCAATTCAAAGAAAATCTTCTGCACTTAATTATCCGAACGCATTATTTCATTTATCATGCCTCACATCCGAGTTCATTTCACGTAGTTGCACACCCTCATAGTCTCCGTGATGACGGCAAGACATAGACTCATAATCCTTCCCGCGGCATTAGAAGCGAAACGGCGCCATTACGTAGCCGAAATGAATGAATCGCCCATCCGCTGTAAACGAAGTATGGAATTTTTTTACTACCTTAACGCGAATCGTTCAAAATGACGTATGTAGGAATTATGGTGTGTAATATCGGTGGAATATATCATGCCCAATGTCTTACCGTATAAATCTTTCTGCTGGATTTTTTTGTGGAAAACGGCAAAAAGAGGCGCAATTTTTCACGCTCAGAATTTCTAAAGGATAGATAGAGAAGCGGTTACTGAAAGAACCAGTTATTACATCAAAATAAAAATTTTCCGCATTGTAGTCAAAGTAATTGAAGAGATCGTGATCAGAATTTCGCTTTAACTGAATCATCATGGACCCACCGTGACCAAGTCTAAATATATTCTCATACGTTCTAAATATATTTATATAATTGTGCACATAGTTCATACGCAATATTTTACCTGCGACGGGTTATTTTATTTACTTACGTAAAATTATTGGCAGTTTTATTTAGCATTGCGGAAAAATGGCATATTATACTTAAATTTATTTTTCTTTGTGTTCGATTTTTGGACAAATGTTTGGATTCCCGCGCACTATCCTTTCCGTTTCGTTTTTTTATGAAACAGCTGAAACATAAAGATTTAATTACTTCAACGAATTCTATTTCTTTGGACACACCCCATAGCATACCATAACTTTCAGTAAAATTTTGAATGGGAATTTTAATTGTAACCTGATGTTTTTCACCTTTCTCACTGTCAAATTGAAGTCACATGGTCATTACGAAAATTACATACTATGGTTCACTATTTTCATCTAGGTCTAGCAGTCTCATTTCTACAAGTATTTGAGTTCTTTCTCCTTTTTTCTTGGGTACTAAAACCCTCCATGGGCATTGGTCTCTTAAACAGTAAACGTCCATCTTTTTCTGTCTTTTGCTAGCTCCATCCGTTAAGAAATATTCGTTCTCCGAAAATCCACTGCGATATCGTCTCTCCATTTTTTCCTACGTCTCTCTGTAGCCTTATTTCTATCTGGTATCCATTCATGAATTTCTTTAGTAGTATAATAGATTCTTAGTGATTACATGAAACGGACTATGGTTTCTACCTTTATCAGCTCATTCAATTCTACATTTCTCTTCATTCTCAATTCACCTCTTTACTAATGTGTTGGCCCTAAAATGTTTTAAGTAGGTATTTTTATTTAAAAAATTTCAAGTCTCTCCTTGTTTTTCTGTGTGAACGCCCATGTCTTGTAACCACGTGTCCCTACTGGTCTTCTTGCTGTATTGTAAATTTTGAGATTAGATTGCTTGAGTAGAATATGTTTTTCATCATTTATTTATTATATTTAAAAGTCCTTGTGATAAATTTTCGCTAAAACATTTCGTTCTAAACAAACAGTTCGTCGCATAATGTTTTTAGCTCATTTTGAGGATACATTCACCATAAAGAGCTTTCCATGTAAGTACAAGGAACCCTTCATTTCCCGGGGGTAATAAAATGTTGTCTTAGATTAGTAACGTGTTCTCTACTCCATCATCTCCCTGCCTCACCTTGTCCGGTTGATGATTGCTCGGTAAAGCCATCTCTTATTCTGAAAGACGCTCCAACTCTCTCGTTTGCTCTCTCAACGAGACTAAGTGGGCTGAGCCCGAAGCTATTGCCGTTAATTATTCACAGGTGCAGTTGGAACATTTGGAGAAGAGAATTAGTTGCACGCAAGCTTAGCGGGTTGGTTGGTTTTCCGGAAACTCATAAGACGAACCTCGCCGATAGTGGAATGCTTAATGCTTCAAAATGGTTTCTCACGTGGCGCTAAATCTTTCTGCCGGGAAGAAAGGGAACGAGGCAGAAGGAAGGAAAATCGGAGAGGAGTTCGCTTACCTCCGTCGAGTTTTGGACCGCATTTACATAAGATATTTCTCTCAGGCGGAGCTGGAACAGAAGTTGTTTCGCCGAAAAGCGAATCTCAACGTTCCTTATATTGATCCTCCTTCACGGCAATAATGTTAAGCTATAATGTATGCCACCGAAAACCATTACTAGAGCAATAAATAACGCTTACGGTAAAATAATGGAAAGTAATATGGAGTGTGTCAGTGTTCAGGCAGAAAAATATAAAAAAAGCTGAATACATTGTAGGTCTGTTAATGCACTTGAATGAGTTTTATCGGACACGTGTATTAGCACTGTGTTCCAAGTTGCAGATTAAGTGGATTGGACTCTGAATAATGAAAATTCAACCTCACCTACGAGCTCTCAAGTTATTACCCAATAATGTGGATCCACATCTGCCACAGACATCCAATTTCACGATTAATTTACGATACTTCTCAATTATTAGCGGAAAACAACGAGACTCACTTAGGGTAATGAACATAATGACAGAATATAACTTCATACGCAGAACGCTCAGATTAAATTGAGAATCAACCACCATGGTTTTGACAACGTCTGCTATTGCAAGGTAATTTATAATGGCGAATGTTTTTGGAACCATTGTCAGTTCTCCTCAAATATGGTTTTATACGCTGAGAATCATAGATCGTGCTCCTAAAACAAAAGGAATTGAAGTTACAGCATATATTCCAGGAGAAGAATATTGCTTATTTTTCAACCTTTCCAAAGGCTATTGAACCATCGATTTCTGTTATTCATATGGCAACGTGATTAATATGAACTTTCAGCACTTTAATTTTCCTTTGGATTTTGTTTCAAATTGAATTACCAATTGATCACAAATTTAAGCGAATATTCGACAACCATTTCAAAATGACGGCAGAAGTTATCCTCCACATCAATACTGAACGTAGTTGGTCGTTCAAATTGCCCTAACTTTCGTGCAGACAATCAAACATTAAATTAAAATTAAGAAACGAAATCAAGTTCCACAAGGGCATGGCTATACAGCGTCCAACTTTCTTCTGAAAAGAAACAGAACCACTTTAATTTCGGGCACGCAACATTTATTTCCCTCACCGTTTGGACGCCGGCCTACCCACACCCTCGGTCCTACCTGTCCCACACGGATCGTGCCCAGAATGATTCGAGCCATCTCCGCCTCGCCTCGTCCCACCGCGCCACGCCAATGGAAGGGGTGGGAAATGGATTCCAGCTCGCGAAATGAAGAATCGTTCCTTTTTTCCGCGCGCGCATCACCCTTCAATCGTCAACGATGCGAGGATGGAGTGCAGCCGCGCCAGAAAACGGGGTCACACTGTTTCAAGAGTGTTTTTCTCGCCTCCCGCTCTCCCTCCTTCGAACGCTTCATACAACGCCTCTCCCATCTCTCTCCACACACCCCTCCCATCCCATACACACCCCTTTGAAAAAAAAGTCTCACCTCTATACTCTCTCTGTCTCTCCTTTCTCTCCTGCCCCCTTCACTCACTCGGCATCGAACTGCCACGAGCACGAAACAAATGATTTGTGAAACAGATGAGCGGACGAGAAGAAAGGGGTGCAGCTTGGGGCCCGCGAACGTGTTTGCATCTTTTTTTACCTGAGTGAGGGTTGATACGCATAAACGTAACTATTTATTTGTGTAAATATATAAATATTTAGAAATAGAGAAAAAAAAATATATATATATCTATAAAACTTCTTGGAGAATCACTCGGGTGATAAATATATAATATGCCAAGAGGGTGGCCGATAAAAATATGGAAACAAAACAAAGGACACTTACAAATTAATTTAATTTGTAAGTGTCCTTTGTTTTTTTTCTATATTTTTATCGGTCACCCTCTTGGCATATTATATATATATATATAGTTGGACTCGCACTTTTTCTCCAGCTGACGAAGGGCTTACATGCCCGAAACGTTCCCTGTAAGTCTTCTCTTTTTACTTTTCTTTCCCCACCCCCTGTCCAGTGTATTTTATGTATATATATATATATATATATATATATATATATATATATATATATATATATATATATATATATATATATGTATGTAAGTATGTGTGTGTGTGTGTATAAATGAAGAAATACATTTACGTACGCATTTACAAATAAGTAAATTAAAATATTCCTACACGAATACGCCCATTGACTGCTGATAAATACAAACTTGATAGGTGGGGAATGAGAGCGGAAAAGAGTTTTATTTTATTTCACCCTTTAATGCCACGTGTCCTGTATTCGGCACATACCTCGCGAGTCATCTCAGCTCATTCTCCAGCGCCCAATGTGCTGGATTTGGTACATAAAATTATACAATTTATTCAAAATACTGTAAAATTTATTTTATACTGTTTCAGTAACCTCCAATGCTAAGAAAGGAAAAAAATTATACCTTAATTATAATAATTTTGGTCCATAAGAGTTAACTTTTTCCGCTCCACCAGTCAATTTTTATGCTTCCATCTTCCTGATGCATGAAGTACAGATAGTTTTAATTGGTTTGAATGTTTGTTTGCCCGTTTATATTTCACATCATCATGTTAGAATATGAAGCCGAAAATATTGAAATTTAACGTGTTAATAGGACAAAGGAAGGGCAAGGATAGTATGTGTGTGTGTATCTATATAAAATTGAATCCTTGCGACGTGAGTCAAGGGAAAGGGTGGAAGAAGAAACGGAGATAAAGTCAGAGCGAGAGAGAGAGAGAGAATATAGGAATGGGGTAGCGAGAGGAATAGGGTTACGGGCGGTGGTTGGAGTGGACCGGAGAATCAGTGGGTGGAGAGTGACGGGAGAGGTTATTCGGCACGAACGGAAGGGGCGTTGTGGAAGGGAAGGAAATTTTTTGTTGGTTCGAATGGGCGGTGGGAGGTGGGTGCGGAGCGTGATGTAGTTTTTTTATTATTTTGAGGAATGGAGACTTTTTTTTTAACCGACGGCGGTGGCGAAACCGAGGATCATGCGAAAGAGTGAGCTCCGAAATGGGGAGAGAGAGAGGGAGAGAGAGAGAGGGAGAGAGAGAGGGAGAGAGAGAGGGAGAGGGAGGGAGAGGAAGATAGAGAGAGGAGCAAATTATAACGATGAACGAACGAAGCGGATAACAGAGTGGAACAGAATGGAAAGTTGTGTTCGTCTCTCATCCACCCCGGAATATTAGGGAAGAAATCCGATGGGAGTAGTCCGATATTCCTCCTTACGAGCTACCTCACATTTGCGTATCGGTGTGGTCGTAAAGATGATGGCACTCGTCCGGGTCGCTCTTCCTGATTTTACGCTCTCCTCGGCGAAAAAAAAAGATTCGCTTATCGCCCATATTGTTATTTTTTTACCTTGCTCGCATTGCCCAAAGTGTGTCACGTTAAAGGTTTGGTGACGGGCGGGGAGAGGTCTTTGGTGAATGGGTTAAGGGATGAAGGCGACCTAAGGAGGCTGTAAGCTTATCACGTTGTCACACCTGTGGGATGTGAGTTCGGGAAATTGTGATGCCGGGTGGAAAGTGTGTTACTCTGAGAAAGGGTGTAAAGACGTCAAGACAAAAGATGTTTAGAAATTAAAGCCAGTTTACGATTAGCATCAACGTGGTCTTCAAATACAGTTCAGTGTATTGATGTTTACGGAGGCGTTCACAATAGCATTAAAGCTTCAGCGGTGAGCGTTAACTTCAAACTTCAACCTGTCCCAACTTTCACGTTCACGATTGACCCATGAGCATGTGAAGTACGGGCTTATAATGTAGTTGTTCATTTGCCGACTTTTTACGCCGAAAAGTGATAGTAATCGTACCTTTCCAATACCTCGCCCAACGCAGTATACAATGTTATATTATCATTAGCTCACAGTCATTATTAACCGTTGTTACAAAATAAATGCATAAAGGTACAGTAGGTCATATTATGGGTGTAACCAAATATGGACGACGATTGATGGCAGATGATCGCGTTCACCGCCAATCGTATTCATAAGTCGAGAACGTGAATCTCATTCATGGTTAACGTCTGAATTTGACGCCGACTGTAAATCGGTACTTATTCGATTTGGTTCCGCAGAGAGAAGTAGATAAACTCATTCTTATCCTAGGATATCCCAGTACCAGTGGATTAGGCGAACAATTCCGCCAAGTGAAAAAATGTTGAACCGTTTATCAAATCAGCTGACGCTGTGAAATCCTCTGGGAAGAATACCTACGGCATAAGAAGTAACTTTGGTAGAAAGTATTTGACTTGGTTTAAGGTGCTCCAACTTGGATGGATACATTTAAGCATATAATTTTAGACCTAAATTATGAGAAAATTACAAAATCCATGTCTGATGCAAGATACCAACCGATTTTATTTTCCCATTTTAAAATCACACGTATGCGTGGCAACGCACTGCTAAAGGCCGAACGTACGGGCTACATACGGCAACAGAAACGGGTATAGAACGTCAAATGACTATCGTGAGATATCACAAAAAGCCTTCGTAACTTCGTAACAGAGCGCTTTTTTGTATTCTTTAATCCTCAGAGATGGATAGGTCGCACGGAACCATACGAATTGGGACTACACCCTAGGCATCTAAGATCTCCAGATTTCACACTCTTATGACAATTGCTTTCGGAAAATACGTTATGTTCCACAATTACAGAAGGACTCGAATGAGCTGAAAATGAGATTCACGGTTGCGGTAACTTCTGCGAAAAAAGGCATTCCAATAAATAAAAAGCCGGTTCCTTCTGCTGGGAAGGGTAGGTGCTTTGGCGGCGGAACTAGGGAGTGGGAGGTTGTGGTAACCAGTTACCTTCTCGTCACTCCTTCTGCCGCTAAAGCCAATCCGCACCGGAGGACACCGGTGACAAAATGATGATGATAATGCTAATAAAAATTTACGAAAAAATAAGGGGATACTGAGAGCATCAAGTCTTCCTATAGTCCTGTAAAACACCGCATTGCAGAGGTAAATATTACATTCAAAGATTACCAAATTTTAAGTGAAACTTGAAGACTTACGAAATATATTGTAATTTGCATGCAAATGTGACACATTTTATTAATTAAATATATCTGTTCGAAATATTTTATTTCCTTTTGATGGACACTGTATTGGTTGCGAGGATTAGTCAATTCAGAAAATGGCGACGAACGGAGGAAGTGGGATCATAGAAACCTAAATGAACTGGTAAGACGCAACTCGCGGGAATGTCTGGCCGGACAATCAGTCTCCAGGACCCTGGTCTCGCTACAGAGATCGCAGGACGGGGAGCTGCTCACTGTCGAAGGGTCGCGACACGAGTTCCCACATCAAGGCCCTCGCTGTACTCCCCCGTGGGACAATATGAACAAAAAAAAGAAAATGACCGAACAATGACGTCTTCTCCCGTCGTTTGTTTACCCTGGGCGTTAACTTTAATCAAAATCTACTCGTGTGTGTCAAGAGAGGATGCCACGGGGGAGGAGAGGGCGTGTTATTGTGTGCGGTGTGTTTTTTTATCACGAGAGGGTGTGGAAGAAGCGCTTGTCGGGTAGGTAGGCATTATCCTTTTTTTCTTCCACCTCTACACCCACTCTTCGATGTTTTAGTTTTTGATTTGATTTTCGAGGGAGAAAACTCGTTATCTCCTCACCGAGAACGCCTGAGATGGGAAGGCAAGGGATAGATGGATGGATGGACGAAGGAGAAGAAGTTGTGAAGGAAGGAAGGAAGGCTTCGAGGAAATTAACCGAGGCGAAGTGATGAGAGCTTGGGGAGGAGACGAAGTGTAATGGAGAGAAAGTGTAGAGGTGGAAATTGATGCGTGTGAGAGCGGTTTTAAAGGGTTGGCGAGATAGCTACGACCACGAGAATCAGGAGAGGAAGTAGTAGAGACGAAGAAAGATAGATGGAGAGATACATATCCTTTATTTGTGGAGCATGATTGAGACTAATTGAGGTTTAATAATATTTGGTATAACTGTCTTATGTACTATACATAACCCAAACTCTCAGTTAACCAAATTAACGTAACGGCTACATCATCCTGCGGTTAACGCTTAACAGACATTATAAAAACCAGACCTAATAGTCTTCTTTTATACCTAACCACTTGTCACAATTATATAGGTATATAATATATATATATATATATATATATATGTTTAAACGAAAACTAATAAATAGATGATACAATACAATACGTATTAATAGTTAAATTTATCAATCAAAATGGTTGATAGAATATACAAATGTTTTACCTAGACCTTTACCTATGTAAAATATAATACGTTGCTCAAGCGATTGGTCATGGTCATAATAATATTAAAATAAACAATGTGACGCAGTAAAAGAATGATTTCTGTACGCATGAGAAAAAATTAAGATTATTCTTATATATCCTTGCAAAAAACCATAGCGAGAAGAAGGGAGAGAGTAAAAGAAAGGGACAGGTTGAGATGAGATAAATGGGCACTGCATACAGCTT
The DNA here is from genome assembly GCA_963573305.1 of Pyrrhosoma nymphula. Taxonomy (NCBI): domain Eukaryota; kingdom Metazoa; phylum Arthropoda; class Insecta; order Odonata; family Coenagrionidae; genus Pyrrhosoma; species Pyrrhosoma nymphula. The sequence continues at coordinate 136,686,698 of OY754327.1, forward strand.
CGCCTAGGGGGGGGGCGTCAAAAGCTAACGTCATTAGTGACGGTGGTGGGTAGGAGAAAAGAGAGGCGGAGAAAAAGAGAGAGGTGCATGATGGGTTGAGGGCGGAGATGAAGGTAAAAGGGAAGGGAAGAGAGGAAGAAGAATGTAGGGAGGAATGGATAAAAGAGAGAGAGATGGCAGGAGTTAACGGCGGAGGTGTGTGTGGGAACTCACGTCCTCCTGTGTCGGAGGGAGGGAGTTAACATAGGAAGGTGGGGCACGACCTTTCTCGAGAGCTTTGCCTCCACCTCCTCCACATCATTCTGCCACCACTCCCCCTCACCCTCCCACCACCCGCCCACAAGCCACCACCACCTGCAGCCTCGCATTCTAGTTGGCCTACTATTTCCAAAATACGACAAGGGCCGAGTTCTCGTTCTCTCCTTCCCCTCCGCCAACGCTTAACGTTCCCGTCCGACGGATAGCGTAATGTAGTCGGCCCGAGCGGTCTATCTCTCCCCCGCGCACGACACGAAAATGGCGGACTGGGCTGGTTTCCCTCTCTCTCACTCCCTCGCAGTCCCTGGGAAAAAAAGTGGCGGAAATGGGAGTGGAAAGGGAGGAGGGGGAGCATGGGCGGAATTCGGGCCACATCCAAAGGAGGTGGTAATTTGTGAGCGAGATAAAAAAATGTATTGGCACACCGCCGTTTTGTTCGAATTTTAATCAGAGAGCGGAAATGTAGATATTAATATCAGATATGGAAGAGTGCGGCATTTAGTAAGAATTAAGCGTGCATAATTGCTGAAATAAGTGAAAGATTTTTCGGAAAGGGACATTGTTATACCGCAATTGCGAGTAGGTATATAACAGAGAAGAAAAGCAGCTACAACCTTCTGTCATCAAAGATATAATTTTTGCTCTAAATTGTGCGTGAAAATCAGGGCTAGTGCGATAATAAATGTGTGTTAATAATAAGGAAATATTCCATAAAATACATATATATATAGAAGCATAAATTCTCCACAATAACAAAAAGCAACGAATATTTTTCTCCAACTAAAGTTTTATTGACGATTAGTATCAACTCCTTGTGTCACAGTCATTGAAAGATTCGAAAATACTGTCAGATATCGGAACTAGTTATTAACAAAGTTTTTACCGTGAGGAAAGTTGCTTAAATGTTTACCAATACGATCAGTTTTACCACCTTGATTCTAACTTAATATCATAAACAGAGCATTTTCAACAGAGAGGGTAATATTTTTTTAGGTTAAATTACTTAGCCAACCCTTCCAGTCCAACTTGTTTCCGTGCGAGGAGGAAAAAAAAAAGAAAAGTATGACAATATAAAAGGAACAGAGAAAGAGGGAGAAATATGATGTAGAAGAGAGAACGGGGTAGATAAACGAGGGATAGAGGGAAGACAGAAGTTTTCGTCGGACAGATTGCCTAATGAGGTCCACGTGAGTGAGGCGTACGAACAACCAAATTTGCAAACATTTTTTTTTTAAACTCGCCAAAAAATGTATGTATATATATATTTATGTATAGAAAGGACGCTCTGATGATAAAACGGTGAACGAGACAGAGGGCGAATTTATATGCAAATATGCCCAGCGGTAAGCGGATCCAACCCTGGTAATTTGAAACTCGGATATTGAGGGTGGCTCCTCTTTCTCTTCACCCCACACACACTCCCTCTCCCTCCTCTTATCCCTCCTGGGGAAAGTCTAAAACGTGTAATTGTGTGTGCGCTCGCATAGGAAAGGAGCCGAAAATGCAATAAGCGCCCGGATAAACGGACGCGGAGCCGATTTAAGCCGAAGTAAGAGTCAGTTAGCATTAAATGCTAGGCAGGTCCAGATTGGAAAATCTAGGTAAGCCGCGTGGGGGCGGAGAAGGATAAGGGACGCTTGTGGGCGAAAATACAGCAACAACAGAAACAGCTAGGGAGTGTACAGTGTTGAGTTTCTGGGTTTAAAGACGTCGAAAATATGGTTTTCCGAGAAGTGGGGATGAGAGGAGGAAGGAGAAAGTGGCTGGAGAGGACGTAAAGAGAAGACGGTTAGAGGAGGCTTTTGCTCCGAGGATATTCCGAGACATTACTGCGTCGTCTTACGTTCATCCCGAGTTTAAGATGCGGTGGCGGGGATGGAGCAGGGTGAAGGGGGGCGGGAAATAGATTTGGGGAAGACCTAGAGAGCGAGAGAGAGGCGTGCTCCTCCACTTGCCGGCCACGAATGGGAAGTCGTCTGCGCTGTACTGCGGTGGTGTTGAAGTGAAGGCGGCCCGGGAATTACGTCGACGTTTGAGTACTCTTGCTTTAACAAAACGAGATACTGTAGAGAATGTTGGAAAGCATGCATTCACGCGTGCTGGTGGTCTGGCGGAATGCTCTTGAAACAATTAAACGCCTGTGGATTACTCTGATTTTAGTTTCAATCACGCGGATTACTTTGTTCACGTCAAGCCAGTGAGTAATGAGATAAAGCGTGTGTAACGAAAAACAAGGAGTTGAGGTTGCATAACGAAAACCTTAACATTCATCTGGTACTGAGTCATGTTTAATCAACAAAACAACCAAAGTTACAGGTTGTCTAGAGGCGACTTAAAAATTCTTTAATCATCGTAAGGTTGTTAATATTAAATAGTAATATTAAAGATTTCATGTGCATATGAAAGAGAGTCTTGACGCTATTTGGGTTCATATCGAATGCCCAAATTTAATTACTTTCAAGAATAACATTTGATATGAGAGCAATTAAACTCAAATCTTTTTTTTTCCCAAAATCAAAATTTGGGGTCAAGTAAAATAAATATCAGCAAATTTTTACCGGAAAATCATCCCATAATGTAAATTAGGCTTTATTTTGCAAGAATTATAATTGGCAATCTGAAATTCCATGAAAACTTTTAATCACCCTCAAATTAAAATTTCATCACAGAAAAATTTCAATCAAAGTTGGAATTATTGGGTCGTTTAAATAAAAAAGCTATGCATTGCATTTGGTATCTAATTCAAAGGTTTTCCGCTCAAATATGTCCCACAGTTATTGTAACTTTTTCCACAAAATGAGTTTTTAAACGTTTACGTTCAGCTTACGGTTAGATCTGCCAGCCGCGGAAACACTTCTGAAAAATCGATACGATTAATACTACACAGAAAATCTTTCAGTCCTTATGAATCTAATATTTTTTCGATGTTAAATGTAAATAAACAGTATTCACGCGGGAATGGTATTCAAACAGTACTTCCTTAACTGCTTTTTATGCATCAGCTGCTCTTAGTTTTGAATGAAGAGATACATGAAGAGATGAATGAAGAGACCAGTAAGGCCAGCAAAATTAGTGAGAATTAACCTCATATTTCACTAACTGTAAGCCCACCGCTTAAAGTAAAACCTTAAACTGTGCAATTCGCTTATTCCGGATCCCGGAGAAACTTGTAGTCCATCGAGGAAAATTGATAACCACTACATCACAGCATGAGCTAGGTTGACGAATTTCAGCGGAATTACCGAAAGTTAACCTCATATCTGTTGGCGAAAGATGTACTCCCTTCTGCGACGACTAGAAATACTTCACTTACATTCAAATACCGGTGAAATCGAATTCAAGATTGTAGAGCTACTTAAAATTGACAATACAATTTTAATTATTTATAGGAAGTAACGCCCACAATACTTCCTAGTAAATTTTACAAGGCAGACCTTGTTACACAAAGGAAATGTGAAAATAACCAGATAACTACCAATAATTTATTATCATCTAAAATTGGCAGAACTTCGATATATTTATTTTTAGCCATGTTACTGGAACGCAGAGTCCATTATTCACTAACATATTGATCGGACTAGGGAAGGATGTCCATCATTCTTGAGAAAAATACTGTAGGTACCATGTTTTTAACGCATCAACAGATGAAAGAATACAAATCCTTATCTCTCTCATTGCTGTACCCTGTAACAACCACGGAGTATGGCATAGGAGATTTTGTTTTTATTTTTATTGCTCCGAGACATGTTTTCATTACATTTTTAAAATTTAATATTTACTACCGCGTTCGCGATCGTTGCTTATGGATCGTTTTCCCTAGTAAAACACGCGAGAGAGTTTCCAGAATGAAGGAATCAAGAATAATCATGGACTACTGTTAATTGATAAACCAGTAGAATTCAGCTTTCATGTGAAATATTTTTATCGCCTGTAAATTGAAATTGCATGGAGCTGAACATACATCTGTGGTCGATACGTGCTATAAAAGGGGAAACGTTTTACCTGATTACATGACCAAAATGTGGCACACATTTGAGAAAAATACCAAAATTTATCGCGGGAGCATTTTACTCGTAAGATTCGTTCGTTCCAAGTAGAATAGGTATAGAGTCACAAAAAAACAAATTTGATGCAATAAATTATAACGCATGTTTTACATCCGTTCTTATGGCGAGAGCACTTGTTGTGTGCAACAGCTTTAGCGGAGGGCTCATCCTCCATACAGTCGTAATTGGCGAGGAATGGATACGGACGAAAACTTTCTTCTCACGAAAGGGATATCCGCGCACATTCGACGCTTCCCATTCGGAAGTGGAGGAAGGCAGAAGGAAGAAGCCGTGATATTCGAAAGGGCGTAATATCAACGGGACCAATGGGAACGGGATGAGATGAATACGAGTGCGGGGCCGCTGCCTGTGCGCGGAAACCTTAACACGGGGACCGCCTCGCGGGGGTAAAAAAAAACATCCAATAAAACCTTTTAAACGTCCACAAATTTATAGTCGGGGAGGGATACGGTTATGGGGCGCGAGTCGTAAGCTCCAGGAGAGCGTGTAAAGGAAAGATGGAGGGATGTTGGAAGAGGTAGGAGAATGGGAGTCGAGAGATTTGAGTAGGGAGGGAGAGAGAGAAAGGGCTCAGGAGGTGAGCACCCGAAGGCTTCGGGGGCGGAGGGGGGGGGGGAGAGAAAAGGGCCCATGCGCCACGATGGATTGTGGAGGACGTCGCGAAACAAAAGAGGATTCCTGCGAAGGAGGAGATTGGATCGTTTCTTAAGGCAATTTAAGGCAGTGTGTGATGGGCGAAGGGAATGGTGGGCGTTGTGGTGGAGGGGGACGGGGGAGTGAGTGGGTGGATGTCGCCGTAGACCTGGTGGAGATGTGGGAAGGGGCTGGCTGGCTTTTCCGAGAGCGGAGGAGTTGGAAGGGCGGGAATTAGACGTTTGGGATTACACGCGTTGCTGGGGCGTCATTTCGGCGGCTGTAATCTAAGACAAGGCCTCATTGGGGGCCCTCTCTCCCCTCCTCCCTTCCCTCCCTCCCCTTTCTCCGCTAGATATCTCCCCCTTGGGATCTCTCTCGTGTCAACCTGCCCCCTCAAGGGCGGAAGAGGAGGAGAGGCAGTAGGTATTCTGGGGGATGTAGGGAGCGGGGGAGTAGCTTGCCCTTGGCGGGAGACGCCTCCGTCGGCGCCGGAGAGGGCGGGTGGGCGGGGTCCGGGCGGGATAGGGTGGTGGGCAAGGAGAGGGGGGTGTCCACTCGATACGTCGACAGCTATATACAATACACAGGAGATATCGAATTGCTAAATTTATCTTCCGGAATGCTTGATAATAGCATCGCGACATCATTCGATGAGCGGAATGCTTGCAGCGACTGCGATAAGGCTGAGATATGTTGCGATATTGATCGTCAAGGCTATTCGATATCACGAGGTTATTGTTGTGTATGCATTCATGATAAATTTAGATGTTCATTTGTTTGTGTTTCTTTAGTCATGGTTTTTATTTGTTTAAATTGCAATTACTCCACCATTGCTGTAATAAAAAACGTACGTTTCAAATTCGCTGATCGTGCTTTTATATTATCGCCGGACTTAACAGTTATATGCAATATGTAACGCGATGTGATATCACATACACGCTTTCGTCTC